>OX422140.1:234130912-234851654 GCA_949129095.1 Volucella bombylans
GTCATTGGTTTATGCCAACACACCGAAGACGTTGGAAGAGCCCAGAGCCAACATTGAACTCCAAATAGCGGCCGTTTCGGCCGAAATGTGTGGCCGAGTCGTTGAAAATTGGGTCCAACGAATCGACCGCTGTGGCCATATGAACGAAGTCGAGTTCCATTCATAAATGTTTTGATTGTATTGTACTTCAAGCCGATAATAAAGTTTTTGAAAAATCTCAAATGATTTGCGTTTTATTTAAAGAAAATTTTTCAAGTCCTTATTGGAAAACCCGATAAAAGTACAATATTGTGGAAAAACTTAGTCTAGTGTAGTACGTTACTAAAACTGGCCTACCATCTTTAATGTATTTATAATTATTTTACAACACCTTTCCTAAACAATTATTACATTAACTTTAATTCCAAATTTGTTTATTTTTGAAATTAAAAAAAAATACATGCTTGTTTTTCTATCTTCTATGTCCAATTTAATTCTTTTTTAAGGTTTTTTAATAAAAATTTATTATTTAAGTTCATATTTAAAAAAAATAAAGAAAGAGGATCGAAAATAAAATATTTTAAGAGAAAAAGAATGCCTTTTTTTGAAGAGAATTACATTTCCTTGAGACCGAATCCGTCCGTGAAAAATGAGATTTTAGTGGCAACTATAAAGCCTATAATATCAAAATATCTGGTAACATTTTATCATCGCGAAGTTTTATTTCACCACTTTCTATATTTTTCACGAATTACGTTACCTTGACGTCAACATTTTTAGTTCTTGGTAAATATGAACCATTGCAATCGTATTGTCACAATAAAGTACTGTACACTGCATGCGTCTGAACCAGATAAGCTCCGGAGCAGCTGACGCTGGATACATTAACTCCACTTCTATAGACAATAAGGCAACTGTACGCTAACGTTTCGAGCACCATGAAATAGGAAACGCTTTGAGGATGAAAGTATAGCCAGTCACAAGATCACCACCACAATCCGCATTACAAAACGCTCTTACCTCAGTCGAAGTTCGATGAAACACCAAACCTTTGTCCAGCATTACTTACCTTCATGCTCTTGGCAGCTACCCAATATTCCTTTCCTGAGTTCGAACTGGATCTGCTCAATAAATTCACCGCAAAGCAGATATCAGGTGGGCTGATTTGGGCAGCAAACAGCAGACATCCAACAACTTGCGTATATATAACTCCGAGATTTGAGTTTTCTCAGTCTCACTTATTGCGGACATCTCTGAACTTAGTTTTTGGTTTGGGTCGATTGGTATAGACACGGTATTATGATCTTCAATGAGAACTTGACTAGACTGCTTCAGGCTGTAGAAGGATTTTTTCAAGGCATAGATTCTAATCTCGTGTAAACCTCTTCTTGAAATTCACTATTCAGGAATGCTGCTACGAGTACTGCGACAAGTTAATTTATCACCGAGTTATGTTTCGACGCTAGGGATACAAGAAAATGTATTGATGTGTACCTCACAACAGGTGAAAAGGTTTCGTTGTAGTCTGTGCATTTCTGTTGACTAATTTCTCTTCTAACTAATGGAGCTTTCCGACGAATTAAGTCGCCCTTCGCATCAAGTCCAGTTTTGAAGACTCATCTCGAGATCATTGATTTCTTTCCTACAGGTAAGGTAGTGGACTTTGCCACGATTCGTTGTTCAGGAGAGACATCTTCTCATCACTCATCGCCTGCTTCCAATTTTTGGCAAAGGGGGATTATAAAACCTCTTTAAGAGTTTTCGGATCTTCTAATACAAAATCAATCGCAGAGAAATTGTAATTGGGCGGTGGCATATTATCATCAGGAGCATAATCATCAGCAACAGCGTTATCAGCAGGATTAGAATTAAAGTTGCTAAACACACCTTCGTTCAGACCGTAACTTTCAACATGGTCTAATGAATTTTCTTCCTGTACATCGTAGGCGGGCGCCCGCACAATTATCAAGGCTTCACCCATCAATGACGTTGTCTATTAATAAACGGGGGCAGAGTAAAGTACTAGTCTTATCGTAAACATCTTCAGATGACGCTACCGAAGGTTGCTACGATTTGATCAGTCACAAGTTGCCGGTCATAGGTTGTGTTGGCGGCTGGACCACCGGTAGTCCCTACCAGGACTTAAATCACGGTACCATGGGAGTCAGGAGCCCTCCGGATCACGGTCCGGGCCTGACTTGAAGAGGTAGGCCCCCTTGTGAGACCGTCATGGTGGTTGTGGTTTAAAACCAAAGTTGCGGGAAGAAGTCTTTATTTGGTTGACCCAATGTAGAGTTGCAATAAGTACTGGGTGCTGTGACCCTAAGAGCAGTAAGGGGTTTTAGGTCGGCCTCGACTCATACCAAGGGTGGAACTTGTGCCGGCAACACAATTCCGATGTGGTATCTCAGGAAGGCGGCAGAGCGATGGCAAGGCGTATCCTTGCCCCAATGGATGTATGGGCATCCCGTAAACATAAGACTACACGACAGTTGGTTTACGTTAAAAATCAGACATCAGCAAACACATCGTCGTTAGACCATCGTATTCAACTTCGTCCTCAGTTTTATCTGTTGGCAATTTGCCATCATCCACGACTTCAGTCTTATTTTATGCCAGTCCATAATTATTGTGGGCTGCAGACATTTCCTCTGCAAGGCAGAAAGTTCTGTAACAGTAAATTCTACAGTAACAACTACTTCCTGCTAGATCTTCTCGTCCCTACCTGAATCCAGCGCCATGCATCGTATGCTTTCCATTATACGGTTGTTGTTGGATTTTCGGCAAAGACTTGTTTAACAATTCAAAAGCTTGTTGCATGGTGCACTTCACTTTAAGAGTTCCATTCTCCATGTTGTAGCCTTCTGCTTGAATCCAAACATCCTCTGCGTTGACTAGCTCCCACAGTTAATCGACACAGTGCTAACACTAAGCGTCGTTCAGAGTGTTGTCATTGCCAGCCTTCCGAATTCGAAACGTCAAATAGGAGATGGCGATACCGGTTTCCCGAAACAAGTCGTCAAAAACAGCACCCCGACCAACTGGTCTATTCTAATTCAGTTTAACCGTAATAGGCAAGGCCTCTGCGGTACTCTCCCCATCACCCCAGGTCAATTTACCGAACCTGTCATAGAAAGAGCAGCAGGAGTCGTCGAAATCAAGTGGTCCAACAGCTCCTGAGTAAGCGCCGGAATCGACGAGGGGTTTCGGAAATATGTTGGTTGGAGCCTCCAGAATCCGTGCCCCGGCTGCAGTCGAAAAGCTCACGGGTAATTGTCACTATTGCGAGTACCACCTGGAGTTTAATCATTTCGGGTTACCTCTATACTTTTAACCGTTTTGCGTCTATTTTGGACGGCTTTGGCGCTTAGTTCGACGTATCACCTGGGTTCTTTTCAGAACCTTAGTATCCTCGACTTTTAAGCCTCCCTGCCACGACAAGACAGCTAAAGAAAGGAAGGTACGACAACATTTTTTTTAAATTATTGAAGACAAAATAAATTTCTATTTTATTGTATGTTTTACATTTATAGTTGAAGTAGAATTGTAACTGCTCATACAATACTATATATACAAGATCAAAAGCAATATGACATTTCCCAGAGTTGAGTTCGCTTCGTCAATGAGATTACATCTAGTAGCCTAATAGCGTTTTCGTTTGTGCTGTCAGAAGGCTTTTTTATTGTGTACCTCGATTTTTATTTATTATAAATGGAACACTCAAACTTTCTTCGGACTTTTATATTTTAAATATATTTGCATACGAATCAATTTGAACACTCAGGATAATAAACTGGCCAAATACAGCCGATTACACGAAAACTAAAACATAGTTTGACACACAATACTATTTGACGTTTACACATTTTGACATAAAATCGAGGAGAGAAATTTTGATTCTCAAATGAAAACGAGAAACAAAATTTTGAATCTAAAAAATGAGGGGAAATGGTTTCACGGAGAACAGCCCAAACGAAAATGACATAAGAGTTTCTTGTATTTAATTTTGCGGGCGAACATTACAGTGGTCACGAGGATTTTACATAAAAACGAACTAAATCATAACGTGTGCTAATTTAAAAGTGTCAAAAAATGTATTTTGGAACTATTCCAACCTTCGATTGTGCACTTCATTATTGGGGTATATTCTTAATAAGAATCGAACAACATTTCTTGGCAAATGATATAAAGGACACTGGAGGCAAGCAAAAAGCAATACTTCTTAACGCATTTACAAATTGCTCATAAACCTGCTGCATCCTAGTTCAACAGCAATCACTCCTAAGAGTATTAAACTACTATAAGAAGTTTTTTCGTAATGTAGCCACAGTTTGTGCACCTCTGTATGATCTCTTAAAGAAGACAGACAATTTGTGTAAGGATCGAAAGAACGTGAGGCCTTTAGAGGTAAAAAATCTTTTGACTTCATATAAAATGCTGGCGCATTGTGACCCATCCGTCCAATAAAAATCACAGTAGACGCAAATCTGGTTGATCTCGGAGGAGTTCTTGCTCACGTTTATCAAAATTTTGTTGAACGTCAAATTCGTTGTATTTCTAGAAAACTATCTGGCTTTGAACAAAATTATTCGCAAATTGAACTTGAAGCTCTCGCTATTGTGTTTGCGGTAAAAAAATGTCGCCATTATATTTTTGGCAGAATATTTGTTATGGTCTACGACAAGAAACCACTTATCTCTATATTTGGTCCGAAAAAAGGAATACCTACCACGACTGCCAATAGGCTTCAGCGCTGAACTTTATTGTTATCAGGGTACGATTTTTAAAATAGGGTATATTAATTCCAAAGAAAATATAGCTGATTACATTTCACGTAATCCTGTAGGCAATTCGGAAACCAAAGTCATTGAAACGGGAAACGGCAAACAAATAAATGAATTACATTTCTGAGCTTTGCCTGTAACTTTTAACTATTGTTAAAAAAGAGACGGAACAAAACATTGTTTTAAGAAAAATCCGCCAGTACATTTTAAGTGGCCCATTAGGGGTGGCCGTGGTGTAGTGGCAGTAGCAAACGCTTCTCACTCGGAGGGTCCAGGTTCGAATCCTGCCCATGGCAAAATCAGGTTTTCATTGTATAATTGGAACTCAGACAAAAAAATTCTGCGTGTGAAGGCATAACACTGACACGTAGATTTGGCTGTTATAAGAGTTTCAAGCAATGAAAAAAATACTGGGAATTATATCTCGAATCACTCTGAGTGAAGAAAAACTCTCCGTCCTATTCGGACTCCCACCCCTGGAGAGTAAACATAGAAACCAAACACACCTGAGTTTCAAACCACTACAAAAAAAAAAAAAAAAAAAAAAAAAAAAAAAAAAAAAAAAAAAAAAAAAAAAAAAAAAAACAATTTTCCTTTCTCCTCCTTCTATCTTTCCGCCCAGTAAAAGGGTATCAACCCCTTAGGCGCGCGTAAATTATAAAAAAAAAAAAAAAAAAAAAAGTGGATGACAATCAAAGGTACAGGCAAAGAACTGAAACCATATTTCATGAGTAAGTCTGAGTTGTCAATGGAAAACAATTGTCTATTTTGACGCCATCGTATAATTAAACCCTCTGCTTTAATATAAGCTGTTTTAAGTATAATTCATAAGTCTCACATTGGAATTGTGACAAATAAGTTCATGGCTCGCTCTTATTTGTGGTGGCCAAGCTTAAATTCAGACATTGAGAACGTTTCCAAATCATGTGAACAATGTTTACCATATAAGGCATCACAGCCGAAAATTAATTTAATTAATTAGAACTGGCCAGAGAAGCCTTGGTCAAGAATCTACTTAGACTTCATGGGTCCTACATATATTTAATCAACAATTTTAGTTATAGTACACGAGCATACAAAATGGTTAGAGTTTATAGACATGAGGAACAGTATAACAAGCAGTGGGAAAATAAATGCTCTTCGCATGTTATTGGCTCGGTTTGGGTTACCATTACAGGTGGTAATTGATAACACAACATTTTTTTGTTTTAAAAGAAACACCGTTAGGTGATAGGTAGGTAGGTAGGTAAACAAGGGACAAGCGGAGAACTGCGTGAAAACGATTAAACTTGCTCTCAAACGGGTAGCCCACGGTAAAAGCAATCTAAACTTAATTATATCAATGTCGAACTCTTTGATGGATTACCGAAACACCATTCACAGCACCACTGGTTAATCTCCCGCTCAACTAATGCTAAATAAAAGTTAAAGATCAGATAAAAGAGGAAGATCAGATTTAATTAATCCAATGCAACAATGTTAAAATAAGTCAAGAAAAACAACGTAAATATCATCGCCGTAAAGAAAAATATATTTGCGTAAAGTGAGTTGGTTAAAAGCAAAAGTAATAAAGATTCTAGGTAAAAAGTATGAAATAATACTTTTGTAAAAATAATATCATTTGGAAAAGGCATATTAATCAGTTGCATTGCTATTTGTCGGGGATAAACATTTTGAAGAAAAATATGTACCTAAACTTTTAGTAGATTCAAATGAACGCGTGGTTTCTTTCAAATTTTATAAACGAAGAACCTAAACTAAACCCAATTTCAATTGGAAAAGTACCTTCTATGAATTCAGCTATTAAACCTTCTTCTTATCGAGATAAATTAATAGAAATAAATTGGTGATAAGTATTAATGAGTTGTTATTGTTGTTATTTTGAATCAAATTGTATCATTATATGTTAATCAATGACAAAGCGAATTAAGTGGGACATTGAAGTATAAATGTGAAGTAACTGCTCATACATTGCTATATATGCATATTTGGTGATTTTTTAAGTGTTTGGTTTTTAATTGTAAAAAAACCACAGGAAAATTGCAAAAGTGTATAAAATTTTAGGTTGATAAATCAAATATTTGATAATCAATACTTGCCACTTACATTTAAAAGATTATTTCATGTAAATGTTGACCAGTATTATGTTTTAAGTGGTCCATACGGTAAAGTCCAATTTTGAATTACTTGCACCCATCTTGCGCACAGCTTCATTATGTCCAATTTTTCAGTCAACATGCGGTATACAACGCTATTTTAAATACCTACCATATCTGCTATCACGTACTTTCATTCGACAGTCGTATAATACCATTTTGTGAAATTTTTTCAGCGTTTCTAGTGAACCCACCTTATTTGGTCGACCATTGCGACCTAGCTTAAACTCTGGCACCCAATATTTTATTGTAAAATCCAGTTCCGTTTTGATGTTGGTTGGATTAAGGCCTTTCAAATGAAAGTATTGGATCACATGTGGGTGGCCGTGGCTCAAGTGGTAGTGGACCGGCTTCCAAATCGGAAGCCTCGCCCGAAAGACATATTAATTTGTTGAGTTAACGAAAATCAAGTATGATGAGTAGTTGACTAGAAATCAAAAACAAGCCAACCTCCACTAATAATTTAGTCTCCTCATTAAATGTTGGATGCCACCCATGGAGCGATTCTCTCTCTATCTCATTTTCCAAAAAAAACTTAACACGTGTTCAGGCACTTTAAGTGTATTCATACCCACTTGACTGTTAAGTTCTTTTAAAAAACAAAAAAAAAAAACATAACGATGACCAATTTTTTCCATATTTAAAAATTCACTATTGATGGCTGCCGAACAAATACTAAACAACGTATTGTTGCCACACTTCAAATTTAAGCCTTGTAAGGTTGGTACTTTCTACAATAGTCATTCTTTTAAGGGGTTAGATCACTCAAGTATTTTCAAAAAAATCGATAAATAAGCTTTCAATGGTGTCTTAGGACCTCAACACTAATATCCCAAATGATTATGGCCGGTAAATACTTATCTCGAAGTACTTGTTTAAAGTATAGTACAAGGCCGCCAAGTAAGCAGCGAACCTCTTTAAAATTTTAAACGCGTTTATCACAAACTGTCTTTTTCAAGTTGGCCACATCCATAACTTGTACAGTTTTCAAAAAATTCACTTCAAATTTTAACTATATCTTTAAAAATATATTATCTACAATAAATAAGTACATAGCATACGATGGGATAGGATATATAGCATAGTTCATTTGTAATTAACAATTTTAATGTTTGACTTTTTGCAAGTTTGACTTTGGAAGTGCGCTATTCGATCAAAAGTCAATATATCGAAAAAATCCTACCTACTTCTATAGCTGTTATTAGGTACAATTAAAAAAATTAGGTGACTCATCTTAATTCAAAAATTTACACGAGTTGTTGGTACGGCTGTAGACCCTTCCAAAAAAGAGAGGCCATCTGAAAAATGCTGAACAGCCGCCATTTTTAATAACTATTCTATAAAAATTATGTTTTATAGTCAATCATATGTGCAATAAACTTCTACCTTTGTAATCTCGATTTATTTTATATTTTTCCTGAAGAAAATAAATAAACAAAAAAGCCTATTTTTACGGCCTCTTGAGTGGCATAACCCCTTAAAACAGCAACAGCCATCTATACCTCAGGTCGGGTACTTATAGGTCTACCAACGTACCATACTAAGCTTTTCGCTGAATACGTTCAGACCACACAACTCACTACAATCACTATTAAATAGAAAAAAACTTTAACCTCACCCTTTTTGGATAAGTTTGGAATTATTTATGGCTCCTTATATTTTTTCTAATTTACAACAGCTTAGGGGATTATTAATACCCCCATAAGAACGGGGTACAGCGCGGTTGTAGTGGCAAAGAATAGGGCGGAAAATATGAGTACCGGGGCACAATGGTTTTCAAGTTTGTGTTAAGAGCAGTTGTTATTTCCCAACAAATTTTCTTCGACTCCGCGATATTCCTCGCATACACACAGTGTGTGTCCTCAAGAGCTTGCAGATCCCCACAGAATCTGCAGATATCCGTATCTGACAATTTGAGTCTCTTTGCGTGCTGCCGCAGGAGACAGTGTTCTGTTTAGTTTTATTAACTTCCTAGAACTTTTGCCGTCAAAAAGCGGCCAAAGAACACCTTAGGTTGGCAGTCTTCGTGATTTTTTCCTCGATAGTGCCCCTCATTATGCAAAGGGGTAGTTTGATATTGGCAACCTCACTATTGTCCAGTAGCCCTCCTTTTCTTGCAAGCTCGTTCACTTGTTCATTTCCTTTAATACCGCAGTGTCCTGGCACCCAGACAGTCTTATCCGGTTCTGACTGCATAGTGCCTTGAGCACTGTACGACAGCCCCTGACTGTATCAGAGTTGACGTTGGTTGATTCCATTGATATAGATAGCGATATCTCTTTCGGATACCGATCTCATCTGCATTATCTCAGCCGCCCTGAGGACAGCCAGGACCTCTGATTGGAAGACATTGCTTGCGTCCGGTAGTCTTATAGACACTCTGAATTCTGGGTCTTCTGAGAAGATACCAGAACCTGTTCCTTCCTCGGTTTTTGAGCCATCTGTGAAAATTGCAATTTAATTTGACCTGATTATTTCATTCATTTCCCAGTCTTCCCTCTCCGAATGAATGATATCGTACGGGATGTCGGAGTCGACCAGGAAAGATATTTCATCTGTTAGAATTAGTTATCGTTATCGTTAATCGTTAGTACCGTGCCATGTCCGAAACTACTGCTCTTGAAGTGACATAGATTAGTGAGTCGTTTCGCACTGCTGCTTTTTGCCCAAGTGCTGATTGTCTTCAGGGCCACCTCCATAATTTCGCTTAAAATATTTAAGTATTTTCATCTGCGTATGCCGTGGCACTTATAGGCATAGTACTCAGCACCCACAGGAGTGGGAATATGACTCCACCCTGAGGGGTTCCCCTGGTTACGGACATTCTGACCAAGCTTTACCCAATGGAACAGTTTATTTTCCTGCTTGGAAGCATGTTGCACACCCAGTTCGTTATGCCGTGTTCAGTTCTAGCGTCTACTAGAGCATTTTTAATAGCGGTGCACTCCAAGTTACTGAAGGCTCCTTCAATATCGTGGAAAGCTGCCATCCCAGCTCTCCAGTGTAAACTCTTCTCTATTTCCCCCAGCACCTCGTGCAGGTCAGTTTCTACATATTTTCCTTTCTTGTATGCATGCTGTAACCCAGTCAAAATGCCATTACTGTATTTGTTCCTAATATGAATCTCCAATAGTCGCTCTATGGTTTTTTGCACAAATGATGACAGATTTATTGGTCTGAAATCTTATGCTGTTATATGCCCCTGCTTGCCAGCTTTAGGTATAAAAACCACAAAATCTTCCCTCCAAGCTATTGCTATGTACCCTATTTTTAGAGTGTGCCTAAAAATTTCCATAATTTTTTCGATTGCTACCTCCGGAGCTTTCTGTAGCATAATCGGTAGAATACCATCCGGACCAGGAGATTTGTACGGCTTAAAGGACTTAATTGCCCACCGTAATTTTTTCCTATAAATAAGAACACCTATTTCTTCTTCGGGGAGAGAGAGATCAACGTTCTCAGTGTGCTGTAGCATGCCAGGGTCGCCTAACACTGTGAATCCCGGAAAGTGGGTTTCCATCAGTGTTGCCAGAACCTCTTTGCTGCTTTCAGCCCAGGTTCCGTCACTTTTCCTGGGGTAGCTAGGAATGCTCGCTTCCTTTGAAAGCACTTTGCGTAACCTCGAAACCTTGTCTGTTGTTGAATTATTTCTATGTATTGTCGCTTCTGAAAAGCTTAGCCTTTTTAAAACCTATTCCACCATTTTGGTTGAGCCCATTAAGGTGTTCTGTTAGCCGGGCAAGCTTTCTCGAACGCCATTGTTAGTGCCTTATTAATATTTTCTACCGCCCTATCTAAGTTAACAATATTATCGCAGGTGATTAATGGGGTATCCAGGTGTATATTTACCACTTCTGAATACTTGACCCAATCAGTCCCCCTACTTTAAAAACTACATACCCTGTTCTGAAAGTTCCTGAACCGTATCCATCTGTGATCCGACATTGACGCTTCGTCGACCACTCTTCATTCCCTTATTCGTAACCCTTCTGTATTTGTAGCAAGGGTGATATATATCAACTCCTGCCTATTTTTCACCACAAAGGTGGGTGAATACCCTCTATTACAAATATTGAGGTTGGAAGATAAAAATTAATCATACAAACACTCACCTCTTGGGTTGATATCACTACTTCCCTATTGTGTATGATGGGCGTTTGCGTCACCGCCCGGTACTAGCATCCAGTTTTTCTGTCTTGCCAAGTCCTTTAGCTTCTCCCAGATCACTACCTCGGGGTCATAGGGGAGGTAGGCTGAGGTGACGGAGGCGGCAGGCACAGCGGCTGAGCCAGATATTTCCACTTCTTCCACGACTTAATCCAAGCCTTTGCGACTTAATCCTCCACACCGACTTCATTGAAGACAACACCCTCATCAAGGTGCCTGGCACGCAACATTTATTCCGACACATTTATTCATTCTTTTAGCACTCGCGACTAGCAGTACTGAAAAAATTGCCTATAGCGTTTGATATATACCGCTATTGTAGAGACCATCTAAAATTGTCTACAAGTTGCTTGCTAACAGTTCCGGCGTACATAATGTAATATTAATATGGATGAAAGTTTTGTGGATGGAGAAGTGAGTTGGCGATCTATCACTGAGAACTCTAATATTGAAGCTTTGAGCCTCAAGTGTTTGTTGTTGAGATCCTCATAAGACGTTTCATACCCAAACGGGGTTTTTGATATGGCTTAGTGTATTTACTACAATAGTTCAGATGCTGAAAATTATTGGTTGGATAAAATGAAAACAGAGACGACAGTGAATTATGGTGGACTTCCAGTTGTATATCGGCAGCTACTGTTAAAATGTTTGAGGTGATTGGTATTGGTTTGTGGGAATTTTTTTTTTTTTAAATTCCCACATTCTCTTTAGTTGTGATGTTTTTGGGAAAGTTAATAAAATAGGCCCCTAGTTGTTGTCATATCCCCTCATGCTCCATTGTATAATTTGAATGGAAAGTTATGTTTTGGTATGATATACCTACAGTATGGTAGTTGTTTTTCTCAATCACATTTTTTTTTTATTTACTACTTAAGGTAAAGACTTTTTTCCCTTAAATTACATACGGTTCAATATTATAATAAGTACTAATGTATCTAAGCTTAGAAAATACGAGTATAATTTACTACGGTATGAGAAACTAATTTGTACAAAGTACATCTACTGAAAAATGTAGAAATTTTTTCCTTACGTTTTATACATCTATCAGTTATTTTTATATTATAATAGTGCTCAATATAATACTAATGGAAAATGGTGATTTATTTGTTGGTTCGGTTAACAATAATATATATACTTGTTTACTTACATAGATGGCGCTAGAGTTCGGGGTGAACCTAAAACCCAACTAACAAGCCTCTCTAGTTGCCCCGGTCCTTAGCTAACTGCCTCCAGTTGGGCACTCCAAGTCGGTTGAAGTCCTCTTCGACTTATGCACATCAGTTACGGTAAGTTCGTCATCTACTTCGTTGTCCCTCCAGGTTCACTTCGGAGCATTGGTGTCCATTCATTCTACATGTCCAAGCCATCTAGGACAGGCAACTGATGCTCCATTTTCTAACTAGATCCAAGTCGCTCTGATGTTATGTAGGGTTCGTCGATGTTATGTGTCCCGTTTTGTTAACAGCATATACCTGCTTTTGTCGTCATTTACTGCTAAACCCGTTTTGGCCCTCTTCGTTTCAATACTAGCGAACGCACCAGTGATCGCGCTCGGAGTTCTGCCAATTATGTCAATGTCATGGGCGTACACTTGTGGCTGTAAAGACTTTTGAATGATTGTGTCTCCTGATATGTATAGCTATATTCATTCCACCCTCTCTTTTCCTCTCTCTCTCTCTCTTACTAAAACTAAACTAAACCGTTAGTCATAAGCAAAGGAATAATAATATGTAATCAAGATAAAGAATAACATAAAGTCAGCCTTAAGCGGAATCTTGACTCTGTTATTACTGGCGTACTGTTATTACGAGGAAAAAGAAAAACAAAAAAAAGAAGGAAAAGTGATATCAAAAAGTGATACAAAACTGAAAGTAAAAGAAGAGATGGAACTAGTGGATGTTTTGAATAAAAAACGGAAACATCACGCGAAAAGACCTGTGACACAAATATGACAAATTTTATTGAAATAATAGAATACTACAGCATGGGAGATGATTTTCAGTTATATATTGAACATATGCAATATTTGCATAATAAAATAGAAGACAGTGCAAGTAAAATTTCTTTTATGATTAGGATTGGAGGCGCAGACCTTTACAAAGTGGCAAAGACGTTGGTGGCACCAAGGAACCCAGAAGACTTCACCTTCGATGACCTGGTAAAATTGCTTACAGCTCACATTTTCCCGAAAAAGAATATTACCGCTGAGAGATTCAAATTTCTGAATCGAAATCAAGATGATGACGAAACAATTTCCGATTACATAGTAGTGCTGACGTCATTAGCTGATTCATGTCCATATGGAAATTTTTTTGACGAAGCGCTAAAAGACCGTTTCCTAATGGGAATTCACAAAAAAGAAATGCAGTCAAAACTACTCGATGCAACACCTAAATCATTTGAAGAGGGTTGTGAAACGGCACTTAACATGGAGATGATTCAGCAAAAGCTGAATGTCATGGGGACTACGACAACCGCTAGTCAGATGGTAAATAGTACATTCCACTCACAAAGAGCTAACATGGACCGCAAGGAAGATACTTCAGGAAGATACAACAGCAGCAGCAGCCACAATCCACACAGAAATAATAGGAATAACGATAGAAAAATTAATACTCAATGTTTTTGTTGTCAAAAATTTGGATATTTTGCCAGAGATTGTTTTATTAGAAAAGATTTTTTTAAAAGAAAAACTTCAGGAAGTGAGGATAACACCGATGAAGTTAATTATATAAATAATCTTAAGGTTGTAAATGATAATAATGTAACATGAATGAGGTTAGTTCTTTCAAGTTGTGAAATATCACTTTGCATATCGATTTATTTTGCGACGGAAACGGCTGAGTTTTGAGGTTGATACGGGAGCGGGTACATTGGTGATCCATAAAGATACATATAACAAGTTTTTCAAGGGTCGCGAGATACTAAAACTAGAACAGTCATTACATTTGATTTCCGGGGGGCAGATATATATTATTGGGTACATCTCGATTTTAGTAAGAACCGTGAAGAATGATACGGATGTTAAGCTAAATTTGACAATTATAGAACGAAAGAAATATTTTGCTCCACTTTTAGGGCGCTCGTTCTTTGGGAGGAGAAATCATTTTGTGAATAGTATGGAAGGAAGCTTCAAACAAAAAAACCCTTCTACATCATTACTAGAGAAATATAAAGACTTGTTTAACAAAAAAACAACACCAATTCAAAAGTTTAAGGCTCGTATTGTCTGTGAGGGAAATCGTACTCCTATTTTTTGTAAGCCCTATGGTATGTCCTTTGGTATGACAGAGGTTGTAGAAAAGGAATTAGATAGGTTGGTTGACGAAGGAATTATTTATGACGTACGTTACAGCAAGTGGGCCACCCCGATTGTGGTAGTTAGAAAACCAGACGGTGGTATACGAATCTGCGCCGTCTGTAAGGTGTCGATCAATCGGTATGTTAAAAATGATCACTATCCATTGAACAAGCCTGAGGATATTTTTGTTGATCTATCTGATTGCGGATGTTTTTGTGTGCTTGATTTGCAGGGGGCTTTTCAGCAGCTGGAAATAGAAAAAGATTGTCAAGAACTCTTGACTATAAATACTCACAAAAGGATTATTTAGGCACCGGAGACTACTTGGATGAAATTTTAAAAGGGATTCAGAAAACCAAAGTGTTTATTGATGATAGTCAGATAGGTGGCAGGGATTTAAAGGAGTGTTAGGAGGGATTTAAAGGAATCTTAGAAATGGTTTTGGAACGACTAGCTAGATATAATGTTACAGTCAGTTTTAAAAAATGTCAGTTCCTTAAAGAGGAAATCCAGTATTTGCGTCACGTAATTTGCAAAGATTTTCACATCGGCATAGTTCGAATAAAGATCCTAGCACGTCAGTATTTTTGGTGGGATAGCATAGAAAACGACATTGAAGATTACGTTAGTAGATGCGGGGTGTGCTCTTTTTCAACAACAAATCATGTTCGACTTATAAACGGCCCAGGCCGGAATCGAAATTCTTTTTTGAAAGGATCCATTTAAATTGTTCCTTCTTTGAAGAAAAGCATTTCCTAATTTTAGTGGATAGCGTTAGAAAATGGATCGATGTTAAATGAATGATCATAAAAATCACGTTGAGGACTATATTTTCGTATTATGGGCTACCAGAACCTTTAGTGTCAGATGATGGGCCCCCTTACACTTCTGAAACACTCTTTAACTTTTGTGAGTCTAATAATATAAAACGTCTTAAAAGTCTTGCGTACCACCCTAGTAAATATCGATGGGTACATAATTCGGCGCATAAAGAGGGAGATCCTGCGACACGGAGTTCGCAGAGTTTGCAGTTCGAAGATCAAACAGTTTTAAACAAACTAAGAAAGTTAAACAATATATATTATTCGTCTAAAATTAATTCAAGTAATTTAATAAATAAATTATTCATTTTATCAGTGGAGAGCTTAATTATACTTAATATTAAATTATATTTATTAGAATAAGCATAATGAACCGAAATTATATTTTTTAGTCTAAGAATTCTACGCTTATATTAAACCTATTAAGTAACCTAGTTTTAGATACTTTCATTTAAGTGGAGGGGAGTGATATGTATAGGTATATTCATTCCACAGTCGCTTTTCCTCTCTCTCTCGCTTTCTTACTAAAACTAAACTAACCCGTTAGTCATAAGCAGGGGAATATATAATGTATATGTAATTAGGATAAAGAATTTTTTTTTTATAATTTACGCGCGCCTAAGGGGTTAGATACCCTTTTACTGTTGCCTGGGCGCGGGCGGAAAGGTAGAAGGAAGAGAAAGGAAAATTGTTTTTGTAGTGGTTTGAAACTCAGGTGTGTTTGGTTTCGATATTCGCTCTCCAGGGGGTGAGAGTCCGATTAGGACGGAGAGCTTTTGCTTCACTCAGAGTAGTGAATCGAGGTATAATTCACAGTATTTTTTTCTGTGCTTGAAACTCTACAACAGCCTAATCTACGTGTCAGTGTTATGTCTACACACGCAAAATTTTTCTGTCTGAGCTCCAATTACAAATGAAAAACTGATTTGCCATGGGCAGGACTCGAACCTGGAATAAAGTCAGTCTTAAGCGGAATCTTGACTCGGTTATTACTGGCGTAAGATATATCACCTCCAGCGTTCGCTTATGAGTTCCGCACAATTCTTTCAAACATGATGTTAAAGAAGTCACATGACAGCATGTCGCTTTGTTTAAAAGCTTTTTGACATCAAAGTCATCGGTTAAGTCGCAGAGCAGCGAGCGTTCTCAATCGTCATTCTGCACAGATGGATGAGTTTGGCAGGGATTCCAAATCATATGTCGCCTTAAAATCGTTGAAAAGATGGTGGTTATCGATTTCGACTTCCTGAGTTTTTCCAAGATCTATAGGAGTGTGGAGATTTCGTCGATTGTGAACTTCCCTTATTGGTGAAGAGTTTCAGACGTTTATACAATGTGGCCTATAAGCTCTTGTTGAGGAGACTTATACCTCCATAGTTGGCGCAGTTGAGGGAGTCTACTTTTTTATGGGCAAGTGATACTGAGATTCCATTCATAAAGTATACACTCCTCTGGCCAGATCTGAGAAATGAGTTTGTGCGTGCTCTCCACAAAGTCATTTCCAGCCATGCGGTCCAGCTGCTTTAATGGATTTCAGTTTAGATATTGCTATCCCTACTTCCTTTTGATCAGTTGAATGGAAGTTTTAGCTATCATCGTCTAAGTTGTATGGTCTATTCTCCATGATGTCGAGATGCTGGACTTCGCCGTTGTACAGTCTGTAGAAAAAGTTTCTTCATATTCTTAGCACTGAGTGTGCCTCTACTACAAAGTTTCGTTCTTCATCGCTTCATGCTTCTGTGCAGGTCTTAACATGTTCCTTTTATCTGTTGGGGAAACTTCCGTACGTTATTCCTGGAGCACAACCTCTTAATGTCTTCGATAACTCGCCCTTCGTCTTCGATTGTGCTCTCTTTTCTTCTGGAGAAGCCGATATTCTTCCAGCCTTTTCTGCTCGTACAGCTATTGAGCTACTCTCGTCATTCGTTGCAATATCGCTATGTACTATGTACGCTTCCTCTTTAACTGTATGTGTTTGCCCCCATTCTTCATCGAACCAAGGATTTCTCGGTAGTGGTATGGTGAATCCTGGCACATCAGTTGCGGCGTCTTTGATGACCCGTTGGCAGCCTTGTCAGTGGTGTTTGGTACTTGATGTTGGCGGTATAAGAATTGTTGAGAGGTTTTGAGATACGCATTCGGTGGATTTTTTTGTGATAGCATCTTTTCTATTTTATAGCTTCTCACAGTAGTTCTTTTTTGTTGTGGCTCTTGGGAGATCTGCATTTGTACCTTGGTACAACCAAGTGATATTTTTTTTTTTTATATAATTTACATGCGCCTAAGGGGTTTATACCCTTTTACTGTTGCCTTGGTGCGGGCGGAAAGGTAGAAGGAGGAGAAGGGAAAATTGTTTTCTTGTAGTGGCTTGAAACTCATGTGTATTTGGTTTCGATATTAGCTCTCCAGGGGTGGGTGTCCGAATAGGACGCAGAGTTTTTTCTTCACTCAGAGTAATTCGAAGGTTATAATTCACACTATTTTTTGTGTTTGAAACTCTACAACAGCCAAATCTACGTGTCAGTGTTATGCCTTCACAAGCAGAATTTTTCCAGTTATACAAATGAGAAACTTGAAAAACGTGTCAATGGGTAGGATTCGAACCTTGACCCTCCGAGTGAGAAGCGATTGCTAGTACCACTATACCACGGCTACCGGAGACCGCTATGTCACCTTGTGCACATATGTATATTATATTGCGATCAAGGAACCGTGTGCTTGCGATAGTGATATTTCGCCCCGCCGCAAAATCAATAAGCCTTAGTCCATTGCCAGACGTGGTGTGAACAACTACCTTACAAAGGATATCCTTCTTTCCCATCCTATCGTTAAAATCGCCTAGTACGATTCCGTATGGCCGCATAGGCTAGTATTATCCACTGGTCGAGCATGTCCTTGCCATTTTAGGTATTTTAGTAAAGGCTAAATCATGCACTCACCGGGGAGTACCTCTGCGAGGTGGTGGAAGCAAACCAAATTCCTATTAATAATCAATATAATTGTGAATATAGGTTAATTGTCTTTAGTAAAGTTTTTTTCATTCATTAGGGTTTTATTTTTTTAAGCCTATCAAAATCATTACGTGACTTAGCACAAATATATCATTATATCAAAATTACATACTATTCGTAAGGAAAGGAGTATCTCTCTGTTAAAGGAAAATTACTAATTCTTTCATTCGCAAATCATTATGTACGATTATATACCATATTCAAATACAATACATTTTATTCTGTTAAAGTAAACGTTTAGAATTTATAGAGATCCTACTACTCATAAGTCTTTGAATAAAACAATAAAATAATAATAAAAAAAAAATACCAGTGCGAAAAAGTCAATCATATTTGGTTAGAAAGCTTTAGAAGTCACCATTTCCGCTGTATAAATCTAATATATGTGTGAGTTCTAGAATTTAAGCCAAATAGGTCGCAGTAAATTTTTAACGCAAAAGCTTGGAACCTCGGCTGAACCACCAAGAGAGGAAAAACATCAAACATTTTTAATAACGAAATGTTCCAAGCCTGCACTGGAATTTTTAGCTAACAAACTTTTAATAAAAATCTTGCGCGAGAACAGTAAGGAACTATATCTAGAGCTTCCTTCAAAATCTGATATCCAAGCGTTTCACGCAGAGGTTTTCGGCTTAAAATTGAAAAACGAACACAACTCTGTCTAAGTAATTGATCTAGAAAGGCGTAACAATGTGTTGGAAGACCATATGGACAGATTATTGCACTTGCCCGCAGAAGCAAATACGGATATGAACGAAAAGCCAAAGTTCATATTGGTAGCCTGCTAGTCACTATCACTGCAAATATTTAGGAATCAAGTTCGACGAACAACAAACAGCGTAAACAATGTCAAACGTAAAACGTCAAATGTACAATCTGAAGTTGTCACCGTTCCATCAGTTCAAGTATGCGAAACAGCCACTGTAAGTGAGTACGGTTCACTCAGGTACTCATTGAACAAAAAAAAAAAAGAACAATTACTCGTTTACAAGATACGACGAATTGGGGCGGAGTCATCTACCAGAAAATATTCAAACTATTAGTGTAACAATTTTAGGATATATCGTGGTTTCTTTGTAATGAATTTCTTTAATTATGTTAAAAGTTTAGATATATTTTTGCTGTTTGAATAGAATAGAAGGTGAAAACTAGGAGGTGAACTATTAGGCTTTCGTAAGGGTCTCAAAGGAGCTGATTTAAATTTTAACCGAGCAGAATAAATGAACGTCTTCGACGTTTCTACCACAAACAATGACTCTACCCTCTACCTAATCTGCCTATTTACCTAATCTGTAACCACTGGAAGAGGAATTACGATCAGCTATGCGATGTATACATTACTCAGAGACAATGCTTGTTGGTGAGTGATATCAATGCGAGAATTAGGTTCTGGAAAATAATTTTGAAACTGGGTCTGCATTAACAATTTTTAGTCCAACTCGCGAAATAAAAGAGGAAATTTGTGATGAGACAGGTGCTAAAATATTGAAAATTTATGACGCTTTAGACGCGAGGATTTTAAATGAAAGTCGTGAAGGTGATCGTAACGGTGAATTGAGCTTATTTTGTTTTATTTTGTTTTAAAGAACTTAACACTCAAGAGGATGTGACTACTATTAAAATGCTGGAACAAGTTTTACGTTTCTCGAAAAATTTGATAGAGAGGGAGAGAGAGGGGGTCAGTGGTTATTTCAATCCATGGGTGGCATCCAACATTTAATGGAGAGGCTAAATTATTAGTGTAAATTGGCTTGTTGTTGTATTTTAGACAACCATTCATCTCACGAGATTTTAGTTGCCTGAAAAAGAGAATACATTTCGGGTACGGATGGTATTGAACCTCGAACCATCCTATTGGGAAGCCAATACACTGCCACTACGGCCACTCACGTTTATTTGAGGAACTGCGTGCTCAGTGATAGACTACAGATTTGTGTCTGGGAATTAGAACTCAATTCTTAGTAACTTTAGTATACATGCACAAATATTTTCAGATCAGATTCTGGAGCTGAAGAAATACCCACCACAATGCGACTGGAACTTTTGCCAAAGTCGTTATGGGAACAGAGACGTTTACCTTTGTATCAAAGTAATTTGAATAAAGAACTTTGGAAACGAACGGAAGAAAAAAAACCACTGCATATGGAGTACCCGACCCAAATAATAACTGACGGTGTTCCAGTAAGCATCAAATATAGACGTAATACTAGTTTCAATCAGAACTGGTTCAACGTGGAGTGCCTCAAAGCCAGAAACAACTCATTTTCCCTTCTAAGTTAATAAGATAAGAAAATACAGTAATCCTGTGTTAAAAAATATGTATGCAACGGCTAATATAAATTGTAAAGAAAGAAACAAGTGGAAAAAAAAATCCTAGCTATCCTTAATACAGGTATTATTTCGGCAAAACTTTGGAAAAACGCAAAAACTATAAACGGGAGAACCAATTATTTTACATCATCTCTGCATGCGTTTGATCTTGGGGAATACTTTAAAAATTTGATTAATACTCCTACATTTTCGCCGCTTCAGTACTACGCCGCCCCATTATTCACGGATAGCTCTACTAATTTTTCCATTTACGTCTTCCGAAGTGAATAATGTAATTCAGAGTGTCAAAGTAGGGAAAATCCCAGTAGACGACCAGCAGAATTCTATAAGAATAGTTCGACCGAATTTTTGTCTACATTGACCGACTAATATAGTAGAATATTTGAGACAGCCAGTGTTCCAGAAAACTTAAAAGAGCAATGATATATCTGCTACCCAAAAAAGGTTCATATAACAAGCCTCGGAATTCTTGCATACTTCGGTTAAGTTAGTGCCCTGATTTTTTAATAGGATGATGCAGTGGGTTATGTATTAAATAATTCGGAATGATTCTCAAGCAAGGTTTAGAAAAAATACTCAACTGTAGACCAAATATTTACCCAAGTGAACATATCGGACAGTTTTAAAAGAAAGAGCAAGAAGCTGGAGCTTTTTTGTAGATTGTGTTTAGTTTTCTTTAGTTTATTTATTTTCTCTTCATCATTGTTAATTTTTACAAATAAATTCAAGTACAATAACTCTAAGAGAAATAAGTGACATAATTATTTAATAAAAAAAAAATAGAGATAATGCCACTTCAAAATTTTATCAAATAGTACTTTAAATAATAGAAAAAAAGTGGGTAGGGTGACCCTAATAATAAACCTTACATATTTATTTTTATTTTTTATTTATTTTGTTTATTTCTTATTCTCTTAAAATATAATAATATAAAACAATCGAAATTTCAGTATATATATGTATCTACTAGCAAGAACAAAAGAGAATAGCAGTGACATTTTATATTTAAGGAAAAATAGAAATAAATGTCACATCAAAATTAAAGATAAATACTTCAAATATATATTAAAAGCAAGAATTAAGACATTTTAAACAAGTTGGCAATAAAAGATAGTAACAATTGAAAACGAAGCAGTACACCAGAATATCAGAGCAGAACATCAAAAAATGATTCAATACTTTGAGATCAAAGCAAAAAAGCAAATTTTTTACATATTTCACAAACGCAGGATAATGTGAAATCGTTCTGATAGCATGAGGAAGTTTGTTGAATACTCGACATGAAACAATACTATAAAAATTACGAAACGCTGTTGAACGAAAAGCGGGTATATGTACCTGATTTAAAGAATTGCCACGTAGATTGTGATTGAAGACTTGTCTGAAATTAAGATTTCCTGACCTATTAAAGAATGTTCTTAGCACTCTATAACATTATATAGTAAATGGCTGCTTTTGATTCTCTTGCTCTTGAAGCCCTTTTATATAGTACAAACTGCATAAGATAATAATATTAAGCAAAATTGTGGCTGTGCTGAAAGCAATGCATGAAAATAACGCGACATATGTATGTATGTGATGGTGAATTCATTTCGGAAGTCTCTACATAACATACCGGAGTAGAGGTTTCTACTTTTCATTCTATTTATGCTAGGTCCCGTTTTTGGTGACTATATAATGGGTGAAAAAAAAACTGTCAAAAAAAACACACGAAGATTACGAAAGTATATCGTATTCAATTTTTATTTGAGTTAATAAGCCAATGCTGGCCATTTATTTTATAAAGATTATTTCATTTAAATATTGACCGCGACTACATTTTAAGTGGTCCATACAGAGAGTCTAATTTTGAATCACTTTTTCGAGCATATTTCATGGTATCTCGCTAAAAACACGTGCAATGTCGTCTTGCAAGGCTGCAATTGACGCTGGTTTATCCGCATATACGAGTATGCGTGATTTGACGTATCCCCATAAAAATAGTATAAA
Organism: Volucella bombylans; assembly: GCA_949129095.1. Lineage (NCBI taxonomy): Eukaryota > Metazoa > Arthropoda > Insecta > Diptera > Syrphidae > Volucella > Volucella bombylans. The sequence goes on from OX422140.1 coordinate 234,153,452, forward strand.
GGCGTCAAATTACACGATCTAGCCGACCAATTCACCGGTCCAAAACGAGAGACTTATTTCTCAATTTGTTCACCGATTCGCATGATGTGTGGTATGTGACGCCGTCTTGTTGGAACCACATATCGACCAGGTTCAGCTCGTGCATTTTGTGCAAACAAGTTCGAAATCATTGAAGGATAGTGGGCGCCATTGACCGTAACTCGGTAATTCACCTCTGAAAAAAGTAAGTCATCTTTGAAAAAATACGGGTCAATGATTCCGTCGGACCATAAACCGCATAAAGCAGTGCATTTCTCCGGGTGCATTGGTAGCTCTTGTATTGCCTGAGGTTGCTCATCCGACCAAGTTCGGCAGTTTTGTTTATTAAAATACATATTCAACCAGAAATGAACTTCGTCGCTGAAAACAATTTTCCGATAATAAGCGGATCAGCTTCCAGCTATTCGAAGGCCCACTCACCGAAAATTGGACGCTGTAGCAGAACGCGACCTCATTAAGTTTGGTTAAAAAATTACATCAACCTGACTGCTGGAACTGACAATATGTGAGATAAATTTGAACTAACCTAATAAAGTGAACACGCGTCTTACAAATTACAGAGCAAGTTTTAAAAAAGGTTTAGAGTGATACCTACAATCCTACACTGAACTGAACAATTTTTTGATAAAACTGGAAAAAGCAAAATAGCGACATATGATTTTATTTAAAAAAAAAGTAAACATGATAGACACACAAATTTGATTTGTTTGTTTAAAAGTGTGTTATCCTTATTTTGACAACGTTTTATTTATTGTGCTTTCAGAGACTCACTGGGTTCGAATTAAATAAATATAAATATTCTCCAAGTTTCAAGTCTCGATCTTAATATTAACCCCTGCCGACATGTAATGTAATTTTCTGACGTCGATAATACGGGGTTTCCTGCATTGAATAATAAATTTTTTATTCCAGCTAAAGCAATTATTCAACAAATGTTAAACTTGGCAGACTTTAACCTTCTAATAGTAGCCATTCCTTGAAATTTTTACAGATTTTTATAGTTTTATAGTTTAAGCTAGATAATTTTTTTTTTTCAATTTGTTTTCAAAAATTCAGAATGGAAAAGTTAAGGTAATTTAATTAATGGAAAAGTACCAAGTCATTGCAAACGGCTTCAATATAGAAGGGGGGACCGGAAAAGGGTTTTTTGCTGGTGGCAAGGATTCTATTAAAATATCCAATATATACTTGAAAACGGGTTTATTTATTCTAGAATACTGCTGAAACTTATTCAAAGTCATAAATTAAAAAAACAAATATTTTTTTAACAGCGAGTGCTTCGCATACTTCTCTACTTCATATTTCTTCTTCCTCCAAAATAAGAGCCTTAACACCAATCCTAAACTTGTTTAACTTCCACTTTTTCCCCAAATAAAAAATCTAATTTTTGACATATGATAGTCCGCGGAAAAAAATTCCTACGGAAATTTAAATAGCAGGGAATTTTTCCTGGAAAACAAAAAGTTCGGGAAACAAAAAATGATTTATAATAGAGATGAATTTTTGCTCTTTTTCTTTAATTAATCTTTCCAATATTTTTGCATTCTGATTTGGAACATTATCTAGTTGGAGCACAAATTTTCTACGATGCCCTCAGGAATATTTTTTTTTATAATCGGTGCGTGCCCAAAGGATTTTGCGTACCCTAAAAATGTTTGCACACAGCGCGGAGAAGGAAAGCTAGAGAGGAAAGAAAGAGGGATACCGATGTAATTAAATGTTTGCAAGTTATTATGACTAAGAAATAAAAAGATCATGAAGGCATTCTAAAAGGGCTAAGGAACAAATCACGATATTTCAGATTACGTCCATTTATAGCATATATAGCGAGACGGGGGTTACTGTTGAAGTCTCGGCTGTAGAACAGGAACGGCAACGTATGTCGAATTCACTAAATTCTGATATACATAACATTACTAAATACGGAATCACCAACAGAGTGGAATTTAATGTTTCCAAAACATAATGTTGTCTGTTGTCCTTAAAGCGAATCACCCAGCCATTATCCATGAATGGCACTTGCATCGTCTAAACCTAAAAATTGTCTATTCTCGGTATGTGTGTTAATGACAACTTAGGTTGAAATGACAACATATTTGATGTCGCCAAAAATGCTTCGAAGTATATAAGTTTCCTCCTGCGATGGAAGAAATGTCTCACCTCCTCTGAACTGTCCTTAATACGAGTATATAAGGCATTCATCCGCCCAAAATTGTAGTACCATGCCCACATCTAGTCAGGTGCTCATAAAACCACTCTTCACCTGCTAGATAGGATTCAAAACCGTGTTCATCGCACGGTGATGCTATTGACAACCTCAAACACTGACCACTGAAATTGCCAGTAGCATACCGCCCCTTCGAACATCCTACCGTAACACCCGTCTCGCTATGAATGCTTATCAGTTTACCCTCAAGTCCACTTTCGGACATACTCTGAAATATCGTAATTCTTTCTTAATCATTAGAACTCGCTTATAGAATGCCCTTCCCAGCTCTCCATTTTTTAATCATTATGAACCTCAAACATTAAAAACTATGGCAGGGCGTTCCATACAGCTTAGAATGTATTGTATTGTCCATGCTGCTGTATCATTTTGGATACTTTTAAATTGAAAATAGAAATTTGTTCATAATTTTAAAGTCGAATGAGGGAAATACTTCAAATTAAAGATTCTATCGTCAAGTTACTTAAAACAAAAAGTATGATTTTGAGGGGCCCGCAGTCTTTACTTCTGAGCCAAAAATGTAGTTCTCAATATTTTTTTTTTAAACAATGATAATTTTTTATAAACAATAAGCGGATGATCAGCGTCAAACGAGTTAAAAAAAAGCTCAGAACGTTTATTCAAGTTTGTACAGCGCGAGTTACGTACGCGTACATACTCATTTCGTACATGTACATATGTACGCACATGTGGACTTATACTAGTATATCCAATGCTTCAGTACTATAAGTAGTATACATTGTAATTATATTCGTAATAATAAAATATCACTATTGAATGTATGTATGTACCAAAATATGTTCAACACTTATGGATTTACAATTAGTCTACAAAACACAATAACATCCGTTGACATATACTCATCTATACGTATACACCATTTATCTATATTCTATGCACAACATAAACACAAACATAAATCTAACATGCGCTGCATCCAAGCAGCTGTAAATGATTTGTGCATACCTTTCACTAACACCTCGAAATGTTAAGAAGAATACTTGTGTGATAAGAAACCGACGTCTCTTCAAGATGATGATAACAATGTAATTAGTTTTAAGTTGACGGCAGAAGATTTTTGTATATCAGACTTTGGCGATTTTGGCGTCAGACCAAGTTAAAACCCGAAAAAAAATTAATAAAAACTAAATGTTTTTAATTGAATAAATAAAGCTTTTTGTATCACGTCTCCCTACTACCTAAAATCACAGATAATAAATCTATACAGATGTCTCATTCATATGGGAAGTTTTGTCCTATGAAAATGAAATCGAACTAAAAAAAAAGCTTTTTTAAAAAGCTGCAAGTTCTTACAGAAAAATCATTTTATTTTTTTTCGCTCTTGCCACTTGTCATTCACACATGCAAAGTAGTTTATCTCCTATCGCATCCTATGCAAAAACAATACGTGAACAAAAGAAATAAATAAAAAAAAACATACGTTGACGTTGCCCAGCATAACCGGTTTACTTGAGTTTATGTACATGTGCTTGTTATTTTGTTTGTAACTTGTTATGCAATGTAAATTAAATGGAGTAGGAATATAATTTTGAAGATCATGAGATCGGGTGTCCGGGATTTGGACGTCCTGGAGGGGGTGGGTATGACGTTGCACCACACTATAAAAGTGGTTGATATTTGAAGCACGAGGTGTTAAGGGCTAATACATGTTATGGGGTTGAAGATACACATATGTACATGAGCGCTAGAGCAATTTCCCGATTTTAATTTGTCAAATTTTGTGCTCAGGACATTAAGTACCTACAAAATTTTGATAGAATTCCAAGCATTGAGCAACATCGAACTTATTCGGAAAATGTATATTTACGAGTACATATTTGCTCCCTTTTCTTTCAAGTTATGTAAAAGTGAGTTTTTAAAACTGTACGCAACATACTCGTATTTGTATATAAAGATCGAAAATCTTCAATTCCAAGACTCGGGGACAACGCAGTAATGTACGGCCGAATATATGGTAGTTCGAACAAGTGGAATGGGATCTCAACCAACTTGGAGTGCAGCACCGCTGGAAACAGCTGGCGAAAGATCGCGCCAGGTGGAAAGGCTTGTTGGTTGAGGTCCTGGTCCACCCCGGACTGTAACGCCACCTAAGTAAGTAAGGAAAATATTGGAAATATTTTTCCGACAGCCATGAATGAGCCATATTTTAACTAGCAAAATCAATACTATAGAGACTTTGGATCCAATTTGTTAAACCAGTCTGAAGTAGCACCGGCTGCTAAGGTTTATTTTGGCCGTAATCTTCGACAAGGTGTCATTTGTTCAGTTTGCATTAACCCAGAGGAAGAGGAACTCCTCTAAAGTAATGAGCATTTACAGTGACAAATTGTACGATTTGGTAGATGACGGGATTATCTTTGCTCGATAAAATATACTTTGCAATGGCAGCAGATTTTGGCCACCCTGAAGTGTCTATATCAATGACGTGTCCCAACAGCTGGGCAGTGCTGTTCCTATACCTGCCTGCGGTTAGATAATACGAGTATTTTAATATGAAATTGAAAATAAACATATTATGAGAACGTATCTATTTGCCGGAATCCGGTGGAGGTTTGGAAAAATTCAGAGGTTTTGTTTCCTAGCTGTAAGACAAATCGCAAATTTTCTAGTATGATGCCACACAACCGGATAAGTTTTCTTGGGGCCCCGAATTAGGCTATCGCATTATGAAGCCTAGTACAATGGAGGCTGTCATAAGCATAGGTGGTAGGTATTGACTTGGAACTGGCTAGTTCTTTGAACGATTTTCCAGGACGGAAGTCACACTGCTTTCGGTAAATTTTTGTGGACCGAAGAGGTTTTACGCTTTCAAATAGTACACTGAATAGAATCATAATGCCGACATTAGGCAAACATATCCCTCAGAAGCGGGCGTTATCCATCGTCATCCTGCACAGACGGACGAGTTTGGCAGGGATGTCAAGACTAGACATTGCTCTATATATCTCGTCTCTATAAATGCTGTCATAGGCAGCCTTAAAATCGATAAGCAGGTGGTGGGTATCGATCTGGACTTCTTGGGTTTTCTCCAAGATCTGCCGGAGTGTGGAAATCTAATCGATTGTGGACTTTGCTGGATAGGGTCCAATCAGGTTGTTTACAATGGCTTCAATCAAACCAATCCCAGAAGAAACGTGTTTTTATCAGTGATTTTGTCAAATGAGTCCGGACTGGGCCCCGTGCGACTTTTTTTTATTCCCCAAATTCAAGACTTACCTTAAGAGTAAGTTGCCGCTTAATTGGGTATATCACCAAGATAATGACCCCAAGCACACTAGTAAATTGGCTAAAAATTGGTTTGGAATCAATGGGATTAATGTCATGGAGTGGTCTGCTCAGTCTCCAGATCTTAATATCATTGAAAACTGATGGGCTGATGTTAAACAAGAGGTTTTTAAGGCTAAACCAAAAAACGTTGGTGAATTATGGACTACAGTGCAATCTGCATGGGCAGGTATTTCGAGAGAGAGGTGCATGCGCTTAGTCGACTCTATGCTACTTCGTTGTACTGCAGTTCTGGCAAACAAAGGCCATTCAACGAAGTATTAAGCAAGTGCAACATATTCAATTTTCAGTTTTTTTTAAATTAATTTTGCAACAATGAACTTGTATTAAATTTTGCGTAAAAAACAGATTTAATGGTGCGCGAACATTGGAAATGTTGGAAAAGTGTTTCGGCAACGATTCTCTAAAGAAAATGGTCGTTTACCAATGGCACGAGCGGTTCAAAAGTGGTCGTGAGTCAATCGAAGATCATGAGCGCAGTGGCAGACCATCGACAGCGAAAACCGACGAAAACATTGATGAAGTAAAAGAAATGTTGGTCAATAACCACAAATTAACCATCATAATAGCGGAGGACTTGAACATTGCTTATGGATCCGTCCAAGACAGTTTGGTTAATGATTTGGGTTTCCGTCGTGTAGCAACAAAGTTGGTGCCAAAAGACCTCAATTTCATCCAAAAAAGAGACTGTGTTGACGTCGCAAAAAAGATGATTTGCGAGGCTGAATCCGATCCCACATTCATCAGGATGTTGATTACTGGAGACGAGACGTGGGTTTATGAGTACGACACGCAATCCAGACATCAGGCAAGTGAATGGCGTTCACCAAATGATCCGTGACAAAAAGAACCACGTCGTTTTCAGTCAAAAAAGATTATTATTTGGGCGTTATGAGACATTTGCGTGAAGCAATTCGTCGAAAGAGACCAGAATTGTGGGCAGAAAACTCGTCGATTTTGCACCATGATAACGCACCGTCGCACAGTACCATCATTATTCGTAATTTTTTGACGAAAAATGCAACATAGTTAGTTACTTAATTTCAAATTCAATACTATGTCTTTAGAACATTAGAGAAAGAAAAAATAAATAATTAAAATACACTGCGTATTAATAACACGAATGCCTAATATTTTGCTCGTCAAACTTCAATTACAAAATGTAAAGAAATATTCGACTTTTCCCGCCTTTGAATTGTTCTTTCTTCTCACCCATAAGCTCAAACAAAATACCAATTCATGAAAAATTACATAATTTCCTATTGCAGTCGAATGAAAACAAACAGCCAAGTCTTCATACCCCTTCCCGCAAACCCCTTGCAATTGTTTTTCATATTCCTTTTGCCAGTGCCCTCAACTTGTGGTGAGAGAAAAAAAATTCTCTCAGTAAACAAAGCAAGAAACAGCGAAAATAAAAAAGCTTTACATTATTCCGAAAGCTCGTGTCAGCTGGACGAGTGTCGGCTAGCCGACAAAAATTGAACCATTTTTTTCTACAGCGATGAGACATCTGTATAGATTTATTATCTGTGATATGATATGTTTTGAAATCATAAAAGAATGCTTTTTTTTTTTTTTAAGACACCTACGATGTAAACCATTTATTTCGAAGAAATTGAGCTATATTCACCGCGCTTCATAAATGACGCTCCATGGGCATGGATAGTATGGAGCGTTTTCAGCTGGGCTGTTCATATTCAAATTTAAAAAACTACCTTAAAAATTATAGTAGAATATTTTAAAAAGCACTTTATGTTAAGATGTGCTGTATTGACTAAAAGGACTAAACATTTTTTAGTCACCATCCCAACTGTAAAATAAAACAAGTGTTTTATTATGAACATAAAATATAAATTAATGTTTATTAAAAAATATATTGTTTTCACACACTTGTTTTAAAAAGAGTCAATGTGACGGATGAGGTTGCATGTTTTGTACAAGAATTCCAATCCTGGGTTCAATCGAAGAAAGTTCACAACGTAGATCACTAGCAATATCAAGTTTGATTCTGTATTTCGTTTTTACTGCGACAACTGCCGAAAACGCTTTTTCGCACAAATAAGTGCTTGAAAAAGGTAAAAACAATTTCAGTGCTTATTGTGCTATGCTGGGATAAACATTGAGATATTTTACCCAAAACAATGCCCTATCCATCTTCTCAAAATTTGGCAGCAGAATCATTTTTGATTTCCAAAACTTGCTCTTGTAAATTATCTGGAAGCACGTCTATGTCAAGCACCGTGAGGTGCTGCAAATATTTTATTTGATATTTTATTCTTTGTGTCAGTTTCATACAAAAACTTCTTAAAGCGCGCGTCTCCGTCATCGCAAAAATTTAGGAAAGCAGGAATTATTGCATGCCAAAATTTTGCATTTCCAGAGTTACAACTTTTCAGTGTATGCCGTGATTTTATCCCGATAATAAATTATGTTGAAGTCTCCGCCTTGTAATTTTAAGTTCAATGAGTTCAATGATAGAAAATGTCTGACAGATAATCAAATACTACTTGGACCCATGGTTTTCTGAATTGCACAAATAATTCACTTTGTTTTTGAATTCTTAAGAACAGAATTACTTCATCTCGAAGTTCAAATAATCGGGCCAACATATTTCCTTTCCAGAGACAGCTCACTTCCGTATGAAATAACATTCTTATGCTCAGTGCAAAAATCTTCACAAAGGGCCGTCGCGTATTTAATGCACTCTTCTTAAAATAATTTACAATCTTGATGCAAAATTTTAAGGCATCGAAGATTTCGTCTGAAAGTGTCTTAGCCGCCAGGGCTTGGCAGTGTATAAAACAGTGAATAGTAATCACGTTGGGATATTTTTCTTTGACCAACTGTACGAATCCTGAGCGAGATCCAAGCGCTGCCGGAGCGCCATCTGTACATATCAACTGTCAACTTTTGCCATTACAGCTCATGATTGCCAAAGAATTCACAGATTGCTCTTATTATATTGATTGCTTTGGGAGTTATCGTTAACTCCGTAGATAACAGCAACTCGTTCTTAATTGTTTCGTTTTGTATGTATCGAACGAAAACTAACAACTGACAACATTGTGCAACATCTGTACTCTCGTCCAACTGTATTGCAAAAAACAAGATTTTTTTAAGGCCTCCCCTACCTGATCTTTTATGTCTTCAGCCATTTCATCAATGCAACGTTTCACTGTGTTATCAGAAAGAAGTATTTGCGACAATTTTTGTTTACTATTTGGTCCAAGAGCGATATCAGCAGCTTTTAACAGGCAGGGTTTGACGAGTGTTTCTCCGATATTATAGCTTTTTTGACCTTTGCGATGAATAGCGACAATTCATATGAAGCTTCAAGCACCTTCTCAGATGACTGTGCAAAGGTTCCAGTACTATCCAATTTCATGCATTTCAAACTTGTACACTTTGAAGCAAAAAACTGTTTCGGGTTGTCTTTTAACGCGCTGTGTTTTGTTGACAAATGTCGTTCCAGATGGTCGATACCACTTTTTTGTATAGCAACAAAACCATATTTAATATAACCATTGTTTGTTGATTTTTTGATTCTTTGTACAAAGTAGACGCGGTCACAAAGTGCGTGTGCAAACGATAATAAAGGCTAAACTACATTCAAACACAAGTGCACTTAAGTACGCTTGATAAAATCACAGAATGAAACAAACAAATGAGCAGTGGCTAAGAGCTTTTCCATGCGATGTTGTGATATTTTTGAGTGTATTTGAATTTTTAAAATTGTATGCACTTGAAAGCTTGTACATGTTAAAGCTTTTAATCACACTTGTAATGCTGGTAGTCTCGTTGACGATGACGTAATAATGCTGAAAATGAGTACATTTATTTATGGAGGCTGAGGAACTCAACCGAGCTAGCCAACTGGCAATGTTCTTATCGGTCGAAGTCGCTACGAACTTGCGAGAGCTAGAGTGGGTTTCAGGCAGAGGGTAAGGTTAGCTGCGAGTAAACGAGAAAGAAAAAGAAGGCACAAAGGACACTTGGAGAAAACTCTTTCTAAGGTTGATCAGAGGCTGAGGAACTCTGCCGAACTGATCAGTGGCCAAATCAAGAGTGATCATTTATTTCATAAGCTTGTCTTTTATACATTTCCACAGAGATTTAATATTTAGCTTGAAGAGCTTTTCTAATTCAAGATTAAAGAGCCAACATTGCCAGTACTACATTTATTTATTAAATGACATTTGTAACGATAATTTTTGTGAGAATTACTACCCCATCATCTGAACAGGGCAATAATGATAAGGGTGTGTAGTGCCTTGATGATTTGCACCTAACCCAGGGTCCTTTAATCAAGTCTCAAACCAAAGATAACGGAGAAAGAGAGAGTAGTATAACCTCGCGCTATCCAAAACTAAAAGGGACCCTCCCTATTACCTTTTCTTCACCGTTATGACCGTCGAGCACAGGTAACTCGAGAGGCCAGTTCGGGCAATAAGCAGCAGGTAGTGTGACCAATTAGCAGCGGTAGGCATGAAAGTATGGCCTCCGTCCTAAGCTCGCCGGAATGGGGGGGGGGGGATCTTGCTGCTAATAATGGTCAATCGTAGTTACTTCTATTTTCATGCCTGACTCTGGTTGTTGTTTCAGCTAAAAATTTTAAAATGTGGAAACCCGAATTTTCCGTCAGCGCATTCCAACACTCTATCTAATTTCAAACCGCTTTGGTGTAAACGGCAGATGATCTCTCATTCTCAAATCCCAAAAGAAAGAGAAGGGAGCTAGATGGTACGCTCCCATACGGAATAAACCCTCCCCTTTTGGGTACAGCAGTATGCTGCTATACCACACCTTGGTAGCTACATGGTCTGTCGATATAATAGTTAGCTATCCCTTTTGTGAAGTAATGTCTTTGTAACCTATACATCTCTCGCTGCCCAAAGATCCTTTCACATCCCTATGTTTCTAAAATTCAGCCCCACATTCTAAAGGAGCAACCTAACAATGCTGAGGAGAAAAAAATCAATGATTCGGCTTCCCATGATGTTTTCGATCATGTTCAACAGCAGGTGCCTGAATACAACTATTCTCTTAGGAACAAAAAAAAAGAAACGATTTGTAGATTGAAAATTTTTCGCTACAATTTTATTCTAGTTCATAAGAAAGGAGGAGGAAACAATTAAGAAGCAAAGGACCTTAGTTATTTTTATATGAACAGTTGAAGCATAAAAATGTCAAATAATAAAAACAGAAAATATAAAGTATAAAGTAATTCTTAGGTTAGGATGAAGATATTTATAAATAACGATATCATATTGTTATAGGTTGTCCAAATATTACATTTATATATATCGATACTGCTTTTTTGTTCTTCGAAAATTTTATTTTATAACCTATTTGTCAAGAAATATGAAGTAGAGAGTATTGAACACACTTACCGAATTCTTTAAAATTGTTGATCTCAGGGAGGAAGTTCACTCCTTCGCTGGCGGATGTTAAGGGTGGTCTTTAGGTTTTTAGGGGTTGCTGTCCCTTTTTTGCTGGTCAGATCGTATAGCTATTATCAATAAAATAAAAATAAAAATAAAATTTCAAGCTGCTTTCTAGTCCGTGTAACTGCTCTTTTAGATCGATGGGGAAGCTGGTGTTCAGTCTCATCGACATCAATTTTCGGGTCGTACCTTCTAGTATTTGCTGCGCTCCGTAAGTACGTATTTTTTTTTTTTACAAAGACCGTGCCAGGGTTTCGGATCTGAGATCTTTAATCCTTCTATAGTAGCAGGCAGATGATCTTGACAAAAGCAAGAATTTGTCGTCTAGACAGGTTGCGATATTACTTACAAGTTTTTGATATCACCACACAGAAACCGTTTGACTAGGATACGCTATTCTTCTTTCTTTTTTTATTTCAGTCACTTCTTCTATTTCCAATCATTTTTGTTAAACACTTTTTTAGAGTAATTCAGTAATTTATTTTTCTCGGATGTGTGTTTAAGGTTGTTTCCTTTTCTTTTTCTATCAGTTCACTTGACTTTTCTTTATCAAATTATGAAGTAAATTTTGTGTGTGTGTTTTTCTCTCGCTGTTGCGCTTGCACTTAGAACCTTTTTCTTTCAAGCAATTTGGAAGACTATCGTGTCTTTTTCTGTTGCTAAGACAGCGACTCCCTCTTCAAAAAAAAATCCGTTTTCTTTTTTGTTCTCAAATACCGAATTTTCTATCATCAGGCCATATTTCCGAATTCTGTTTTTTTTTTTTTTTGTTTTTGATGCCATGACACCATGCATAAAATCACTAACCCCATCGAGCTTTAGAAACAGTTATTTGACTTTTGATGCACAAGTGTAAAATTCGATACACAAACCAAATAGAATGGTGGTAGCCCACCGCACATATGTATGATACATATGTTAAAAGAACATAGAATGGAAAGGGATTTTATTTAAATTTCTTTTTTTTTCTGGTTGTTGTACTTGAAATTATCCTTACGGATCATACCAGGAGGCGACACTTCCATCGCAGACGTGTGGCGACACTGAAAATAGCAGTACCGAACGATAGATGGCGTTCTTCCCACCAATAAGGGATATGGAAGATAGTCAGTCAACTTCCAACTTTGAATTAAACTAACGTGTTCTGGCTCCTCAAGCATTAGTAATTTAAAAATTATAATTTGTAAAGTTTAAGTAATTTAATAAAAATAGTTATAGTCTAATAAGTGTTCATGTTTTAATTGAGAACCTATAGTTGGTGACCCCGACGTGATCTAGGAAAAATAAAAATTTCCTACTGCGTCACGTACATCGTACATGCATGTATAACATATATGTTATATGCAAGGCTGTTCATTAAATTACGAACAAAGGGACACATGTGCATTCTGTTGTGTTAACTGCGCACGTCTACATTTATCTGCTGAGTCAACTACGCATTTTGGTCACATTACTCTGCTACGACATTTACATCATGTCGAATCCTGTTGATGAGACTATTGGCAATCATGACGCAGTTACTAATCCTTCTGGATCTGCAACAACAAACACGACGTCGTCGCAGTCAACTGCTCCTTATGCCGAAGCTGAGGTTCAAGAGATCGCAGCCCTAAAAAATGTGAGAATTCCAGCATTCTGGAAAATTAATCCGGCTCTTTGGTTCGTCCAAGTGGAAGCTGTTTTCCACAACCACAGGATAATTGCCGATAACAACCGTTTCAACGCCGTCATTGCCTCCTTGGATCTGGAAATTCTCAACGAAGTCTCGGACCTGGTTCAAACACCGCCAATTAAAGAGAAGTATATTTCATTTAAGACTCAACTAATCTCTAGATTCACAGAGTCAAAAGAACGGCAGCTCAACAGGCTCATGACAGGGCTCGAACTTGGAGACAGGCGACCGTCCAGTCTTCTAAGGGAAATTCGCAGATGAGCAGGTCAAAACGTTCCTGACGAGATGCTGCTGACCCTGTGGATGACACGAATACCAAATCACGTGCGTGGCATACTTTCTGCAAGTCATGGAGTCGAATTGACAGCACTGGCAGAAATCGAAGACAGGATCGTCGATAACACATCCGCCCAAGTAGTATTTTCGACTGAGATCCAAGAGGAAGATTCGCAACCTACAAACTCTTCTGTCAGCGATATCCATCGACGACTTCACACTATCGGGTCTTCGTTGTCAGCCTTGACAACATAGGTGCAGGCATTAACGGCTGGTCACAGCAACAACAACATGCAGTGGTCCCGCTCTAAATCGAGGAACAGTTCGATTCCTAAGAAGTTAACGTCCCAACTAGAACTCAAAGTTTGCTTCTATCATAGGAAGTTTGGCAATGATGCTCGGAAGTGTGACAAACCTTGCAGCTACGTAGAACAGTTAAACTGAAACCGCTGTTGTCATCTCAGGCGGTCGACAACAGCTTAAGATCCAACAAGGAATGCCGCCTGCATGTCTTTGACAAAAACACCAACCAGAAATTTCTACTTGATTCCGGGTCATCAGTTTCTGGCCTACCTCGTCCAAGTGGCTGCAAAAGTACATCCGGGGAAACAACTCTCTATGTAGCAAACAACTTACCAATACGCACTTACGGCAAGAAAGTGCTGACCCTCAACTTGGGACTTCGACGCGTCATCACATGGCCATTTGTTGTTCCTGATGTGAAAACAGCAATAATTGGCGCAGACCTCCTGGCGCACCACTAAACGCGTTCATAAAGGATTCCAAGAAAAACGACAACCGACCTGTTCCCTGGACTCCACAGACTGAAGAATCATTCTTAAGTTGCAGAAACAGCATCAGCAAGGCAACCATGCTGCATCACATAGATCCTGAGGCACCATTGGTCCTAAAAACAGATGCATCCGATATCGCAGTTGGAGCCAAGCTTGAGCAGATAAGAAGTAGTGAAATTCAATCTATCGGACTGTTTTCCTGCAAGCTATCACCTACGCAAAGTCGCTATAGCACCTACGATCGAGAACTGTTGGCAATTTATCTTGCTGTGCGCTTTTTGAGGCACCTTCTCGACGGCCGGCACTTCGTCATACAAACAGACCACAAACCGCTCACATATGCGTTCAGACAAGGCACCATAGCGACGGTTGAGACAACTAGACTTTATATCACAGTACACCACGGATATCATCTACGTCTCAGGCAAAGACAACTCCATAGCTGATGCATTGTCGCGAATCAATGCCATAACCATGCCGCTTAAACTCGACCCACACGAACTTCACTCATATCAACTCAAGGACTTAGAACTTCAAGCGATTCTAAGCCATAAAAAAGAATCAGTTCTCAAACTTCAGCAACTCACGATAGATTCAGACTGCAAGATATTCTGTGACATCTCAACTAACACAATCAGGCCGTACATACCATCAGCTCATCGTCGCAAGGCCTTCGATACTGTTCACGGTCTATCTCATCCTGGTGCAAGGGAAACAAGCCGACAACTTCGCCAAAAATACGTCTGGCCCAGCATTAAGAAAGACGCATTGGAATGGTCACGCACTTGTATCCAATGCCAACGTTCGAAGTCCAACAACACAACAGTCTACCCCTGATTCTATCAAAGTTCCCGAACAACGATTTCATCACGTCCACATAGACCTTATGGTTCTTCCACTCTGCCAAGAGCACAGATATTGTCTCACAATGATTGACCGCTTTACCAGGTGGCCGGAAGCTATTCACCTTAAGGATATGTATGCAGACACGGTGGCGACTGCGTTTTACACGCACTGGATCGCTCGATTTGGTTCACCGAAATCCCTTACAACCGACCAAGGAACTCAATTTGAATCATCGTTGTTCAAAGCGCTGACCAATATGTGCGGAACGACAAGGATACGCACATCGCCTTACCACCCAGCTCCAATGGACTCATTGAACGTTGGCATAGGTCATTGAAGGCCGCACTGATGTGCCACGAAGGAAGCAACTGGATAGATGCCCTTCCAACAGTGATGCTAGGACTACGAACTGCATACAAAGAAGACATCAAGGTTTCAGCGGCAGAGATGCTTTACGGGACCAGTCTTAGAGTTACCGGTGAGTTCTTCACTAATGATGATTTTTCAGCTAATCCACAAGTATTCGTTGAGAAGCATAGAGAAGTCATGCGACAGATTGGACCGACACCAGCTGCACTTCACACTAAGAAAAAATTATTCATTTATCCGGACTTATACGAATGCACTCACGTTTTCCTTCGTTGCGATGCTGTTAAAAAACCGATTGAACAACCAAAGGATTAACGACAGGTTGTTCACCATTGAGGCAGAAGGACGGAGGCTAAATATTTCAGTTGAAAGATTGAAACCAGCGCATCTTGAAACAGAAACAATGACAACACAACAAAATTCAACAAATATTAAAACATATTTGAAGAAGAAAGTGACATTTGACGGTTCATCGTGACTTCGTCACTGAAAGGGGAGTGTTGTGGCGACACTGCAAATGGCAGTACCGAACGATAGATGGCGTTCTTCCCACCAAGAAGGGATATGGAAGATAGTCAGTCAAATTCCAACTTTGAATTAAACTAACGTGTTCTGGTTCCTCAAGCATTAATAATTTAAAAATAATAATTTGTAAAGTTTAAATAATTTAATAAAAATAGTTATAGTCTCATAAGTGTTCATGTTTTAATTGAGAACCTATAGACGGGTGGATATCAGTTACGTTACTTTTTCAAAATTGGTGGAAGAATGCGTACATTACATACATACATACACATATCGACATACAATAAACCAGCGTTTCCCACAAAACTTCTTGCTTTCATTTGTAACCTGTACGAGTAAAAGAGAAGAAACGTATGAATACTCTGAGAACGTAGAACTAGGGGTTGTATTATTTTTAAGTAAATGTTATCTTCAATTCATGTATTAGTGTTCTAAATTTTCCTAATGGCAGGTTGAATATACGCACTATTTTGTCTTTACTTGTTTTGTGTTTCTCTTTATTATTTAGCTTTTAATGTTTTTTATGTGAAAAATTCCATCTGTCTTGCCAGAGAGATCTTTCAACTCATACATATGATTGCCCACCACCTTGGCCACCGTCATTTTAACGAATTTGGGACACAGTTTGGCGTTGATTTTTTTGACCGCATCACTCAGAACGAAGTTTTTTTTAAAAACAATGTCGCCACTTTATATCTTCTCTTAGTGCTGCGAAGGTTATATACATTTTCGTATTTTTCGTGAGAAGCTTCTAGACGTTTTTTTAAATTTTGGTGTAGTATATTGAGTCTATCGGATTTTGGCAAAGTCTGAATATCCGAATTATTTAAAGCGTTTAACTTGCGTAGAAGCCCGTAACTTGAGACATGTTCGACCATTGAATGGCCAAATAAGGCTTCGTATAGTGACAGCCCAATTGTGGAGTGGACAGCTGATCGCAGAGCGCAGCCTATCGCGGGCACTTGTTCGTCAAATCGCGTTTGGTCGAAGGAAAGATGCGAGCGTATTGCTGCCAATACTGATCTATTGACGCGCTCACTAGCGTTGCCCTGGGGAGAATAAGTGGCAGTGCGTATATGTCGCACACCGAACGAACTAAGGAATTTTTCGAACTCTTTACTGGTAAATTGTTTACCATTATCTGTTAGAATGCTTTCCGGTACTCCATAAACAAGAAAGATTTCATTTTGCAAAAATCGAGCAGTTGCATGGCTTGTTGCATTGCGCATGGGGTGTATGAATACAAATTTTGTGAGTTCGTCTAGAGCTATCAATATGGTGGTATTTCCGGACTTGAACCTAGGATAAGTACCTAGAAAATCTAAATAAATGTGCTGGAATGGTCACTGAACCTCGAAAACTTTACTCATATGTAGGTGGGCGTAAATTGGAGTTTGGGGCCTTATTCGCTTTGCATTCTTCACATTCATTAATAAATAATTTCACCGGTGAGGCCATATTTGGCCAATAATATTGTTCACGAAGTTTGTAGAGCGTTTTAGCTATGATTAGCTAGCTCAGATGGAACCCAGAGCTTCCAAGTTAAATCATCCTGAAGTGGATATCCTGTGCTGTGTTTAACCTTCTTAAGACGAAATTGTTCGAAACAACAAGGTCGGGCAGCTCTTCTTTATTATTTTCGATGGTTTTTATGATATTCTCGTATTCATGAGATTTAAAACTAGGATCCGAGAGATCTAGGTGTAACACATCGATATTGGACCTTGGGAATGAATGGTGTCGACCGAATATACTCTGGACAGAGCATCTGGTACGACATTCAAAGATCCTTTTCGATACTCAATATCGAATGTAAAACTTTGAAGTTTCGGGCTCCATCGAGCCAACCTACCGTCCAAATCTCTCTTCGTCATTAACCATCGAAGACTTGCATGGGCTGTTATTACTTTAAATTTGTGACCTTCTATGTATGCGCGAAATTTTTGCACCCCCATGACTGCAGCCAAAACATTCTCGTTCCGTAACGCTATAGTTTTTCTGAGCATTATTTAATTTGTGCGAGAAATAAAATATTGGTCTTTCGACACCGCATTCGTCTAGCTGACATAACACGCACCCGATTCCGGTTGCCGAAGCGTCGCACGAAATAATGAATTGTTTCGTATAATCGGGATTTATTAAGATGGGGCGGTTGTCAGCATTTGTTTTATTTTGTTTACGGCTGCAATAGCCGAATCTGTAAGGGTGAATTTTACGCCTTTTCTCAATGTGTTGGTAATGGGGGTTGATAGCGTTGAAAAATCTTTAATAAATCTACGATACCATCCCGCCGTACCCAGAAATCGACGTACCTGACGACGTGTTTCGGGAATCGGAAAATTATTGATTGCGGCCACCTTTTCGGGATTAATCTTTAGACAGCCATTCCCCACTGTATAGCCTAGATATTTAAGTTCTTTCATACAAAATCTAGATTTTTTTAAATTTATGGTCAATCCGGCATTTCTTAACCTGTCCGCATCTACTCTTAGCGTTTGGATGTGTTCGCTAAAGCTACTAGAAATGATCAACAAGTCATCTAAATACTCAAACACCTGCTCTCTCATAGCATGAGGAACGACTTTTTCCATCAATCTGCACATACGCTGAGGTGCATTGCACAATCCGAATGGCATCATTCGAAACTAGTAGAGCGGTCTTCCGGGGACTGTAAATGCAGCCTTTTCTCTCGACTTTACCTCCAGTGGTATCTGCCAAAAGGCGTC
Source organism: Volucella bombylans (assembly GCA_949129095.1). Lineage (NCBI taxonomy): Eukaryota > Metazoa > Arthropoda > Insecta > Diptera > Syrphidae > Volucella > Volucella bombylans. The sequence goes on from OX422140.1 coordinate 234,171,676, forward strand.
CTTCAGATCTACACTCTTAATAAAATTGGTATCTGAGAGGCGCCCTAGCAGCCCCTCTATATGCGGAAAAGGATACGCATCCTTTTTTGTGACTTGGTTTACTTTACGAAAGTCCAGACATAATCGATTTTTACCCGGTTTACGTATAAGCATGACTGGAGAACTCCAGGCGCTGTTACTTTCTTCGATAATGCCCAAGTCAAGCATGCGATCCAATTCCGCATAAAGGAGAGTTTGTACTGCTGGAAATACAGGATAATGCCGCTGTTTGACGGGTTCAGCGTCACCAGTATTAATTGTGTGTTCTTCAAGGTTTGTTTTTCCTAAGCCCATAGAGGTAAAGGAAGGAAATTGTGAAATGACATTGTTGAGTTTATTTGTTTCCTCGCTGTTCAATATCAGCGAGTTTTCATCGGTTTCTCTGCTATCAATATCCAAGGACAAACCAGATAATATTTGTGGGGGGATTTGAAATTGCTTCCAAAAATCAACACCCAAGTATAACGGTAGCTTCAAGGTAGGAACGATGTACAATGTAAGAGTTCTTGTTAAACCCTTGTAGTGGATGTCAGTTGTAATCTGTCCTGTCACTTCTAGACGATGACCATCAGCAGTTTTAACCATATTCTTGTAATTTTTAAATCCGATTGAATTATTTTTAGTATATTGTAGCCCTTCTGCCCTAGACAACTTACGCCTGCGCCGCTATCTAACAAAAATGGTGACGTGGGTCATCTTCAGGACTGCGTAAGGTGGTTGCTGCTAAGCTTTGATATTCGCGCTTTTTATTTTTAAATTTATGCCGGAGATGACGTATCTTTTCCGATAGGAAGTTTGGTTGGAAAATTCTTCTTCGAGCAGCGTAGTATTCTTGCTGTCGTTCATGTAGGGTTTTAAATTGCCGTTTAGGACGGGATTTAGGACGTCACGCTTTAGTAGGGCTATTGGCTGGATGTCATTTAGAAAATCAGGTGTAGAGGCGGGTAAATAAGTGAAAGTCAATTTTGAGCCGGACTTATTTTCTGTGGGACAGATCCTCCGGTCGGGAACTTGCCCCTTCGGTAGTTTACCGAGCACTTTGGACATTTGAGACTGGTGGTGTTTTCCTTGCCACACCGGTAATTTAATTAAAATCCTTTGAGGGCTTTCGCAGTCATAAAATGAATGTCCAGTAACTTTGCAATTCCAGCACATTAGCGAGGAGGGGTTTTTTCGAGATTCCATCGCATCAATGTGAAAATCAGTTTGGGAAGTAGAAGGGTTTTCATCTCCCTCTAACTCCCCAATATGGCGGCGTGCAAGCGGAACTGGATGTTGACGAAACCTCGGCGTCTCATGGTCGTTGAGGTATTTTTCTATAGTGCGGCAGACATACACCATTTCGGCCAGACTAGAGGTGTGGAAAGTAATCAACAACTCCCCCATACGTCTGCGTACGTTTTGCTTAATGATCTCAATAATTTCTAAATTTGGCTTTGGTTGTCGCAGTCTAGTATTCAATTGAATGATTTCATTATAGAATTCATCGAAAGGATTCGAAAAAGAAATTACCTTGACGTCGATCGGACATCTTTCGTGACAGTTCGGAGTCTGTTTCCAGGCTTCGAAACTGTTCTATAAGAGCTACTTTGAGGCTGGGCCAAGTGGTGCTTGGGTTGGATTTTAAATGAGTCCAGTACCAATTCTCCACCGGCCCAGTGAGGAACTGGTGAAAGTTTAGAACAACTTCTTTCCAAGACGTCCCGTAGCCTTCTCTCACACGGTCCAATTGAAATAAGAAGTCGTCGACTGACATTGTTCGATTATCGAATTTTATGCCCCACTTGTGGAAGTTGTAACTTCTTATTAATGTTGAAGAAGGGGTAGGATTAAGGCTTGCCGTCAAGAGAGGTAAGGTGTTTGCAAAATTAAGATTGCCTAATTGTGCGATAAAATTATCCACATTAGAACTCTGTCCATGTAGAGGTTGTTAATCGAAATTGGGTCGTGGGGCTCGTGCGTTATATGAATCAATGTTAGTTGGTAGACTTTGAGCCAGCGGAACAGGAGTTGAATTGGGGCGGACTTCTGGCTCAACCGTCCGGGTGGTAGGAGTAGTAGCTGGGAATAAAGTTTAGATTTGCGAATGTATCTCGTTTCGCTCGGTTGAGACCTACTGTCGCAGTGACAACTTCTTGTACATACTGCGCCAACTGCTCTCCCTCGCTTCCCTTAGCCACAGGTTCAGATTCGTGTGGATTATTTTCTGATTCTTGGGTGAACGGAATCGCTGCGGTTTGTTCAATCTCAGTATCTACCGAGAGAGACTGGCGGACACTTTGTGAATATGAAGCCTTGGGCAATGTATGCGAACTATTTGCGCTTTTCGTATGTTTATGTACGGGACCAAGCGTCCCTTAGGACAACCATAAAATATTTTCAGGTGCCTTTTTCCTTTTTTTGGGGCGTAAATTACGGTCGGAAGTCTTTAAGGGGTTAGACATATTTAGTATATATGTATAAGGAAATATTACCTATAGATCATATCAAATTCAAAAGTGTAAACTTCAGATATAAAGAAAATATGATATGATAAAATATGATAATGATATGATAAAATGCAAAAGGAATATGGATAAAAATTCGGAAATCCAGCAGCAGGAAAAACAAATAATTCATAGGTATTCTATTCAAAATGTACGAGAAATTTACTAATAGTATAATAAAGAACAGCTTCTATCGATTGTCGAATAAGAGGCGGAAAGGGATCTGGGCTTGCGAATTTCGTGTTAATAAGGTTGATGCAAATAAATAGTCAAATCTCTTAGATGAGGATCTGGGATATGATTGAGTTGTAAACTTCGATTTACAAATACCATGAAAAATCGTGGGAAGATTAGTGATGCAGCAAACGTAAAATCCTATAGATTAAAGTATTTTACTGGTCATCACAAAACCTCAATCTGGCTACAAAAATAAAGAATAAAGTCTTTTAAGCGATTCTATGGCTTTGTTTGTTGTTCTGTATTAGATTTAATTGTATTATATAATAGGTTTATTTTTCATAGGAGCACACTGAAGCAGATAGCAACTGACGTAAATAAGCCTACGGAGTCAATTTACCGGACTATCTTGCTACAATCTGTGCTTAGAAAAGGAACTATTGAGAAAGTTAAATGCTGGGGTATGTCGGTTTGCAAATAGTACAAAAATAAAACTTCAACTTTTTGTATAGACAAAGATAGACTGTTACTCAGTATACGGATATTGGAAATCGATAATCGTAGATCAAAAAATAAAAACCAATTAATAAAGCGTAAAATTGAAAATGTAGTAAAGTGCAACCAAAAACATTTTCCCTATGGAACAACCAACCACTGCAGGCAAAGCATGGATATCGGGTGTTATATAAGCAATAAATTTGCGGTAAAAATTAAGATTTCTTGGTCGGGGTAACGACAATTCGGGCCCCACGTTGGGCGCCTACCTGTAACGATAATTTTTGTGAGAATTACTACCCCATCATCTGGACAGGGCAATAATGATAAGGGTGTGTAGTGCTTTGTGATTTGCACCTAACCCAGGGTCCTTTAATCAAGTCTCAAACCCAAGATAACGGAGAAAGAGAGAGTAGTATAACCTCGCGCTATCTAAAACTAAAAGGGATCCTCCCTACTACCTTTTCTTCACCCTTATGACCGTCGAGCATAGGTAACTCGAGAGGCCAGTCCGGGCAATAAGCAACAGATAGTGTTACCAATCAGCAGCGGTAGGCATGCAAGTATGGGCTCCGTCCTAAGCTCGCCGGAATGGGGGTGGGGGGATCTTGCTGCTAATAATGGTCATGCCTGACTCTGGATGTTGTTTGGGCTAAAAATTTTAAAATGTGGAAACCCGAATTTGCCGTTAGCGAATTCCAACCCTCTATCTAATTTTAAACCGCTTTGGTGTAAACAGCAGATGATCTCTCATTCTCAAATCCCAAAAGAAAGAGAAGGGAGCTAGATGGTACGCTCCCATACGGAGTAAACCCTCTTCTTTTGGGTATGGAAGCATACTGACTGAAGCAGAAGACTGACTTGCAGCATACTGCTAATGTGACAGGAATTAGTTGTTCTTCTTAGGGCGTCCCCTTCTTCGAAGTCGTCGGATTGGAACGGTGCTTGGTGTATCCAAGTTGCCACGGGAACAGTTGGTAATAGCGGATGCGTGATAGGTTCCGACTATTAGAGATGGCTCATCTTTGTTCGCGATTTGATATGTGGATGAGCCGATTTTACTAATGATTATATATGGCCCGTCTTTTCGCGACACGAACTTTGATGTTAAATTTTTGGAAGACTGACTTACCATATGCGTTGTTACCAATACCTCGTCCCTTACTTTCAGCTTTGGAGTGGAACGTCGCTTTCGATCTTGCGTCCTTTCTGTTGATTCACGAGCGTCATGCAGTGTTTTCGACAGTGACTTTAGTTTTGCTGTTATCAGACTCGGCAATTTTGCGTATATTGTTGCTTACATCGTTTAATGTACGAAACTCACGTCCGAAAGTTAAATATGCTGCAGTATAGCCTGTGCTCTGACATTTGGAGGTATTCATAGCAAATCTTATAGACGATAGATGATCTGCCCAAGTAGAATGATTGTTGCCAACTAAAATCGCGAGTTGCGTCTTCATATCCCTATTTCTTCTTTCGACGGGATTCGCTTCAGGGTGATAGACTGGAGTGAGAGTTTGTTGTACCCCAAGACAATGTAGTAATTGCTGCATTAACACTGAGATAAATTGAACTCCATTGTCGATTATCATTCACCTGGGTGTTCCGTATCTCAAAAAAATTTCATTCAGAAGTATCGTTGCGCAGTTTTCTGAAGTGGCTTCTTTTAGTGAGAACTCTTCGGTCCACCTACTTGCAACGTGTTCGACAATTCTAATCCAGTAGTATCCCTCCTCCGTTTTTGGTAGCGGTCCGAATAGGTCCACGTCTATAACTTCAAACCTTTTGTTACTTGAAATCGTCCGTAACAACCCAGTTGGTTTCATATTTGATGGCATATACCTTTGACAGGCTAGGCAGTTACCAATATGGTTTGTTATGTCGATCCTCATTTTTGGCCAATAATACCTGGATGTTATACAAGCTATAGTGCGGTCTACTCCATAGTGTCCCGCTGAGGCATCGTCGTGATATGTTCGCAGGACATCTTCGCGTTCTTGAGTTGGTACTACTAACTGCACGTCTTCTGCGTCTGATTCAGGACAAAATCTGTACAGAACCCCTTCGTTCATAATATAACCCCGAGAAGGTTTTCATTACACGTTTCGAAGGATTCGACAATTTTCTTTATTTCCAAATCTTGCAATTGAGATTGGCGAATTTCTTTTGGCTTTCGAGCCGGAATGTCAATACGTACATTGCATATTGTACACATCTCAGAACTATATTTTGGATTCGCGCATGGTGGTCTAGAAAGCATATCTGCGACTGTGTTTGTTTTTCCAGGAGTATAGCGGATATTGATATTATACGGTTGTAACTGTAATGCCCATCTAGCAAGCCTTCCGGTTGGTTATTTTAGCGTCATAAGCCATCTCAAGGGCTGGTGATCAGTCAGTAAGGTGATAGTCGGCCCCTCTATGTATCCTGGAAAATTATTGATAGCCCAGACGATGGCTAAGGCTTCTCTCTCTGTAGTGGAGTAGTTTCTTTCAGCACTGTTCAATAGTCGTGAAGCATATAGTATTGGGTATTCATCTGAGCCCTCCCCCTGGACTAATACAGCTCCAATAGCGTAACCACTGGCATCCGTTTTTTAGAAGAACGGTTTGTCCTCACAAACCTTTTGGAGAACTGGTGGTGTTGTTAAGGATGTTTTTAATTTGTCAAAAGCGAATTGTTCCTCTTGTCCCCACTTCCAAGGCACATTCTTCTTGGTAAGATAAGAAAGAGGTTTGGATATTCCGCCAAAATTTTCCACGAAACGGCGATACCAGGAACAAGTTTGTAAAAATGAGAGGAGCTCTTTGATATTTCTTGGCTCTTGACGGTTTAAGATTGCAGCTGTTTTTCCTGGATGTACTTTTATCCCATTGCTAGTAATGAGATGTCCCAAGTACTTGACAATGTCGCAACAGAACTTTGATTTTTGTCTATTTACTTTGAGTTTAAATTCATTGAGAACTGTAAATACCATAGTGAGATGTTTTATATGATCGATAAAACTGCCGGAACAAATAATGAAATCATTGATGAAGATCAAAATCCACATGTCTTCCGAAACAAACCTGGCTTGAAATTTGGCCATTAATCTCATGAACGTAGCTGGGGCATTTTTGAAGCCAAATGGCATCTGTCTAAAATAGTAGACACCATATGGTGTTATAAAAGCTTTTTTCTCTACGTCTTCATCGGCTACTTTTATCTGGTAGTAACCGCATTGAAGGTTAATGGTTTTGTTCTTTTTCTATGCTGGATTATGTCGATTCTGGGCATTGGAAAGCGATCAGCAAATCTTACTTTGTTGAGGGTGCGGTAGTCAATGCAAACACGTATGCCACCGTCTTTTTTGTGTACTAGCATGACTGGGGCCGCCCACGGAGATTCACATTCACTTTCTAGCATTTTGTTGATTTCTGCCTTAAGTTGTTTCTTTCGTGCGAACGACAGTCTGTAGGGTGTTGAAGCAATCGGTGGGTTGCTACTCGTGTTTATTTTGTGCTCAGCATATGGTGTAGGTTCTGTCGGTGACTCAAAACTAGAGCTAAACTTTGCGAGAACGCCATTTATTTCATCTGTTTGTTGATGAGTTAGTTCAGGTCCTTCACCTTCCCGAAGGTTTACATCAATCGAGAACTACATTTTTGCATAGGAGGGAAGTGATCCCCTTGTGGATTTCTCCTATCTGGAGTGATTTCTGCGCATACTGAGGTACCAAAAATTGTATTGATTGGGTGAGGAGAGTAGTCATTATTTTTGAAGTATGGCTTAATGGTCTGGTTTTCCAACGGGTTAATGGTAAAGGTGGGTTAAAAAAAACAGTAGTTTTTGTTGTGTGTTTAGGAATTTTGAATGTGGAATCCTGATGGTGTCTTTTTGGTGTTTTTTGACATGGCAAAATTGGTTGAATTTTTTCGAGCCAGTCCTTATGCCGATGGATCTCATACTCCATTCTTGTTTCTGGTGAGACAACAGAGCTGTTCACATCAAAGAAGTCAAACATTTTCTTTGGTTGGTCCTGAAAATACCAACATCGTTGCCCTAAATTCAAAACAACGCCATTCTCTTCTAAGAAGTCTATCCCGATTAGGGTTCTATTATCTTTGGCTTTAGGAAGAGCTATAAATGATATTGATCTTAACCGATTCCCAAAAATTATTGTGGTAGAAGCCATAAAAATCCCATCGTTTTGAATACTACCATCGGCAACAGTAACGCTTGCATTCAGCTTGGTAAATTTGGTCCCATTCCTTAGCAGATGTTCGAAAAGGTGCAAAGTTATTGGAATCGTTGGTAAATCATTGCCAAGAGTATTCTTTATTAAATTGAATGAAACCGTTTGTGGATCTTTCGGAAAATTATTGCAGTTAGACCTCAGATAACTAGGAGCCTTGCACTTATAGCAAAAAATTCCCTGATTGGAAAACGACCTTGACTGGTTTTCCGCTTCTTTTTCAGCTTTCTGCTTTTTCCTACAGAACGTCTCTTCTGTTTGCGTGGACACCTGCCTTTACGGCCTTATTCCACGGGATGCCCATGCATCCATGGGAGCAAGGATACGTCTTGCCATCGCTCACCGTCAATTCACTGTTTCAGATACCAATTCAGAACTGTGTTGCCGGCACAAGTTCCACCCTTGGTAAGAGTCGAGGCCGACCTAAAACCTCTTACTACTCTTAAGGTCGCAGCACCCAGTACTTATTGCAACTCTACATTGGGCCAAAACCCTTCCCGCGATTTTGGGTTTAAATCACAGCCACCATGACGCTCCCACAAGGGGCCCTACCTCTAACAAGTCAGGCCCGGACCGAGATAAGAGGGGCTCCTGACTCCCATGGTACCGTGATTCAAGTCCTGGTAGGGACTACCGGTGGTCCAGCCGCCAACAAGACCTATGACCGGCAACTTGTGACTGATCGAATCGTAGCAACCTTCGGTAGCGTTATCTGAAGATGTTTACGATAAGACCAGTACTTTGCTTCATTATTAGACAACGTCAATAAAGGGCGAAGCCTTGATAATTAGGCGGGGCCCCGCTTTTTCCTTCACTCAGATGTTGTGTGACCGGAATAATTTCAGAAATTGCAACGCTGTTTACCCTCTGATTTTCCAGATCGTTGTTCAAGTTTTTCAGCCATGCTATGTTCCACTGCTGTGGCTTTATCGATGAGTTACTGAAACGTTGTAATGCTTTCTCTTGGAGTGCCATCACGGATGTATAAGTGTAACAAGCCGTATACTAAATCAAGCATCATGGTTTCCGATGGTTTGGGCATAGACAGTTGCGCGAACAATGCTATCTTTTTCCGAATGAAATCATCCGCACTCTCTTTAACTCTCTGCTTGGACTCAAAGATTTCCTGATATGAATGATGCATTCTGTAGGCTGGCTTACTGTGTGCAAATGCACTTCTCAAAAGAGACAGAACATCCATACAATTTTTTGCTTCGGTTTTCACGCTTTGCCACCAACTCCGAGTATCACCATCAAGCAGTAAGGGAAATCCCTTGATTGCGTCGCTCTCCGAAATATGCTCAACATATTTAAAGCAATTTATCGTGCGATGGACTCTTCTACTTTTATTGCGTCTTTTTCTCCACAAAAATGGCTGGCGCAGTTACTAAAACTTCCGTTTCGTGATTGTTGGGAAATGAGAGAAGAGAGCAATTTTTGCACTTGGTCTTCCGTGTAAGTGGCCATCGTATGAGCGCACTGTTTTTTTGCAATACGGGTACTTCTGCGTGGATCCAATTTAATAAAATAAAATTCGTCGTGGGGCGCCAATGTAACGCTGGTAGTCTCGTTGACGATGACGTAAAAATGCTGCCAATGAGTTGTATAGAGGCCGAGGAACTCTACCGAGCTAGACAACTGGCGATGGTCTTATCGGTCGAAGTCGCTACGAACTTGCGAGAGCTAGAGTGTATTTCAGGCAGAGAGTAAGGTTTGCTGCGGGTAAACGAGAAAAAAAAAGGCACAAAGGACACTGGGAAGAAAACTCTTTCTAAGGTTGATCAGAGGAACTCTGCCTAACTGATGAGTGGCCAAATCAGGAGTGATCATTTATTTTATAAACTTGCCTTTTATACATTTTCACAGAGCTTTAATATTTAGCTTTAAGAGCTTTTTTTTTTGTTGTTTAGCTTGAAGTGCTTTTGTAATTCAAGATTAAAGAGGCAGCATTGCCAGTACTACATTTATTTATTAAGTGACATTGCCAGTATCAAATTTAATAAATATATAAATACAAATGTCTTAATTTTATGATTTTTGTTATATAAAATGTGTTGGTTCTGTTATGGGGTTGCTAAACATTTTAATAAGAATTGAAAGGTAGCTCTACATAAAGATATGCTATTTGATGCTGCAGTACAGCACATATTTTTCGTGTTTTGTGTTTCCGTGCACTGTATTTGAATGTAGTTCAGGCTTAAGGCAGTGTGGTGTGCGTAGGGATATGTCAGTCTTAACAACAAATCTTTCAATCTTATTATGTTCGCCCTGTTGTATTATAGAAGACCTCTTTGCGATATTCTATGTACTTCAACTCTGGTGTTCTGTAAAGTGACAGAAAGCGCCCTGAGAAATAAAGCCACATTTAATATGTGACCTTATTTTTATTAAAAATGGAAATAATTCTGTAATTCTTCCTCAATCCAGTTTGAAATTCGTGGATTATTTTATTATTTTCATCCTATTAGGATAGTCCGTTATATGTAGGTCAATGAAGCGAAGTGTTTGGCGGAGGTACTTAAAAAAGTTATACGTACCTCTGTAATTGGATGGATTGCTGCATTCGCCTTTTTAACCTGAAAAATTATCGCCTTTGTGAAACCTTCTGGAACATAAAAGCTTCAAACATTCTATTAAATTCTGCTGTAATCGCTGATATGAACTCCACGGAAAAATTTTATTTTCAGTAACTATTTTATCAGTGTTACCAATCACACTGGAAGTTGACTTGAGCAGCCTCTTGCTAAATCACTTTTCAGAATGACTAATTTCTAATTGTGTCAATTCAATATATTCTTATAACAAGAATTTGTCATAAGGTTTGATTGTGTTTATTAAGCTTAAGAGGTTAGGCCGTTTTAGGATATTCAAAACGTCGATTTTTTATTGCTTTCAATGGTCCCTTAAGTCTTCAAAAATTATATCCCAAAAGATTATGGGCAGGAAATATCTCGAAGTACTTGTTATGCAAAGCATAATACAAAGTGGAGTAAACGCGTTTATCTTAAAACTGCATTTTTAAGTTGGCCCACCCATAACTTGAATAATTTTCAACCAATTAACTTCAAATTTTAACCACTTTAAACCAATCATCAGTTATTCACCCACAATATTTTTTTTTTATGTCAATTTATGTTAATGCGAGGGAAAATTTCCATTCGCATATAATTCGCAGCATCTTTTTTTGAACAGGTAGTGTACACAAACATGAAACTAGTCCATTGTACTCCATTTGCATCATGATGACCGATGCTTCCAGTTTGTCGAAGCCGTTAACCCAGATATTAAGCTTTATTGAAAATATTAAGCTTTATTTAAATATGAGGTAAGTAGACCAAAATGGCTTATAATTTTTTTTGAATAAATTATAATTACAATAATAATTATAATAATAATTTATAATTATAATTATAATTATAATTTATAATAATTTACAATATATATATAATTTAATAATAATTATAATAATAATTAATAATTATAATATAATAATAATTTATAATATAATATGGATGGTAGCCCATTTCTAGTGAACGATTTACCTTAAATCGATTACGTATATGATGGTTTACTCCTTAGGACAGACAGTCATTGGACAGGTAGTCATAGGTCAGAACTTGGAGAACATCAAGTTGAGAGTCAACAGAGCAGAGACAGGGCTCAGCCCTACCGACAAGTATTAAATAGCATTCTTAACCACAGCGAGCCCCTGCTTTGAATATTTCATATCCTTACCAACGCTACTAAGTGAGTGTGATTTCAATACTTGCTCTTCGACAGTCTCTCCAATTTTTTACATCGAAGACTTGCCTCGCTCTTTCTTTTGTAACTTAGTGTATTTCTATCGGGATTTTCAAAATCCAACACCGGGGCTAATCGAAAAAAACACGGTTGTTGTTGTCAGTTGCATTTAGTGTACAAAAAACTACCCTTTGTACTCTTCTTATATATATGTTAAAAGTATTACAAATTTAAGTACTTCCTTTTACTACTTATGTACATAGATTAATTGTCATACTTATTCATTACTTTTAAATTTCTGTTAATTTTTCGATAAATAAACGGGTTTAAGTACTATAGAACGAGTATAATTATTGTGTTATATTGGCTTCGATTTCTTGCACCTATGTTGCTCAGTTAAATCCAATGATAAGTCTTTGGATCGCACGTGTTGACGTGATTCGGCTTTTTCACAAGTGATTCAGTTTAGTTTTAAACATAATTACGAGTAGTTGTGAATTTCTTAATTCACTCGGTAGCCCAGCGGCTAGCGGCGTCGGCCATCGAAGCGTGGGATACGGGTTTACGGGTTCGATCCCCCAGGTCAAACTTGGAACTTTTGTTGTTTTTTCGTTTTCTACACAAAGTGTGTTAAAAAAAAAAGCAAAAATAATTAGCAAATAACGTGATGGATGGTGGAGAGCACTCCGTTCTTCCCATAACGGGAGTTGGAAAAGGCAGTAATAGTGTTGCCTGTGCCGTTAAAGCCATTAAAAGGAGGAGGAGTTTGAAAACCCCTCCTAACCCAAGAAAAAAAAGAATAAATGCCGTCGAAACAGCAGATGAGGTCCGTTATGAGGGGGGCAAAAACAACTTTGCCTCTATAGCGTCATCCGAATCGGAAGATGAGGATGAACAAATAAATGACATCAACATCAGTATACATAAGCTAACAGAGAAAGTGCTTGCTATTAAGCAAAGGCAAACTGCACGCAGGCAGAGGGAGTAACTAGAAGTAGAGAGCTCCCGACATCAAAAGCCATAAGAACAGAAACAACAACTACAGCAACAACAAAACCAGCAGCAGCAGAAATAACAACAGCAGCAAACAAAACAGCTGCAGCAGAAACAACAGCAGCAGCAGAAACAGCAACAGCAGCAAAAACAACAACAGCTGAAACCACAGCAGCTGAAAAAACAGCAGCAGAAGAAGAAGAAGGAGAAGGTGCCTCCCATCAACACCTATTAACTAGAGGTAAATGCAACCAAGGACCTGTGTAAGTTGGTCATTGGTAATGACTTCAATATTAAGAGAATGGGGAACGATCGCCAGTGAAAGTGAGCAAAAGTGAAATAGCTCCTAAAGGAAACGACGACGGAGCACTACTCATTCACACCGAAGTGTGAAAAGCGGCAATCTATGCTTCTGAAGGGGTTGGAACCGTCTTCTGATCCTGAGGAGATCCTGGCACTGCTCAAAGAGAAGGAGTGCGAAGGGCTCAAGTTTGTAGGGGTAAAGCCATTTAACACAGCTAGAGCCAGGCGGGAGAAACGGAGTCTGCCGTTCTTAATGGTGCAGCTCAGTCCCGAAAGCCGTCTGGATAGTCTAAGGAGTATCAATGTCCTAGACTACCAGGTGGTTCACTGGGAAAAACTAAAAAGGAGGGAAGGCGTTATACAATGCATTCGCTGCCAGAGGTTCGGGCACGCCGCGTCGAACTGCCAAATGCAGCCTCGATGCGTGAAGTGCGCAAAGAACCACAGTTCTGAGGAGTGTGCTCTGGGTGTTGACGGAGCATCCGATAGGTCGCAGCTCTCGTGCGTGTTATGTGGAAACGTGGGACACACCGCAAACTATCGGGGTTGTCCTAAGTTCGCTGACATTAAGAAAACAAAACTGGCTCGGCAGCAGGAGGTGGAGGTCAAACGTTCACCGGTGAGGTTTCAAACACCAGCCGTCACGTCCCACATTTCCTACGCCCAAATGGCGTCAGGTAGGGGGCTACGGTACAGTAAGCGGCTGTTGCTTCTCCGGCGCCAATGCCGAGAACAGCGGAAGCTGCACCTAACAAGCTGGCCATCTTGCTCGCAATCCAAGGGCAGATGGCTCAGCTGCAAAAGCAGGCGCAAGAACAGGCCAAGCGGGTGGACCAGATCTACTCGCTGCTGCCGGACCTAACGCAACATTTGTCGTAATGGGTACGCACATGGTGGAGCAAACTTTGAAGGTCCTTGCGGTGAATGTTAATTCATTGATTAGGATCGAAGGAAGAGCCGCAATGTTTAAATTGCTACAAGACCAAATTCCTGATGTGACAAGTACGAATTTACAAACGCTAAACTGTCTGCGCACATTCGTGTATGATAGTGACCATTGCGGTTTTAGCACCGAAATTACAGTTCCCAACGAAATTGCGGAATTGGAGGAGTTTGTCCAAAGATATTCTTACAACTACAGTAAGACTCGATGGACACGCTTCTCCGCAACCCTGAAAAGAGCGCTCTCCTCTAACACGCTCCACCCGCCGTCCAATAGGAATTTGTCAAACGAGGAGATCGACAATTACCTAAAACAAATGGACGAGACAATTAAACAAACTATGGACACTACAATACCGCGGAATCGACGTACAACTAACGAAGGCCTGTTCCGAAGTTCTACTATTGACGCACTGCACCGACAGAAAAGTAGACTTCTGACAAGACTTAAAAACTTGTACAGACAGTTAACTGACCGACAAGACCCGGAGATTAGGACACTGAAGTCGTCGATTAAAAATATTCAAACGCTAATAAAATAGAATTACAATATTTCTATAAGTTTGCACTGGAACAACAAGGTTCGGGCTATAAACACCAGCAACCCGAATATATTTCCACAAATAAATAAACTATTTCGGAGAAAAAATCAAAACGACCTTCAGTGTCTTAAAATAGCCCGGACAACAGACAACGAACGGTTACTGACAATAGCAGGTATTGATCCAAATGAGGCCGCTGATGATGACGACTTCTTTGTGATCGAGGATCCACAGGAGAAGTTTGAGACCATAGGGGTGACTTTCCAGGAAGTATACAAGGCCATTGATATCATTGGCCTTGTTTCTGATTAAAACAAGAAATAAAAATTATTGTTAGTAGAGAATTCAATGAATCTATTATTTATTATGTAAACGAATAAAAACGATATTGAAAATACAAAATCTATCATGCAATAACTTGTATATGTCAAAATTCATATAAAATAAGAAGTATAGTAAAATAAATGAAACACTCTAATTTTATAACGTAGCGGACATAGTCGTTTTATTTAAATCCGTATTTTAAACATTACTGTTCGGGTAATTAATATCGAATTATTTCACTTAACGGACAAAAAGACAACGGCAAACATTGGTCCATTCGAGCCAGATTTAAATAGTAAATTTAAAAAATAAAAAATTTGAATAGAATACTGAAAGTGTATACATATGTGCGTGATTGTGCGAATTCGGTTTTTTTTTTTACTTTGTACTAAGTTCAAAAGATATCCAACAGATTTGGAACTTGAAAAAATAGACAGTTTTGAGTGCAATTATTTAAATTTAAGTGTATGAACGAAGTGCAACATACATATAACACTATACATAGTGCAGATACATACTACTCGTAAGTACAAAGATTTAAAATTTTCGCTTTGTGTAATTGAACAATTAAACAACACATAAAAGACATACATATTCAACAAAGGATTGTGCAAATCGGGAATATCGCGCCGCGTAATTCTACACACAATCAACTTAACGCTCTACACTCAAGATTCGACCAAGTAAGTCTTTATATTTCTAATATATTATAGTTGCAAGTAACTCTAATGAAATTTAATACTAAAAGCATACATATAAACTTCAATGCAATCGATTTAAATTAATAAACTTCAAAAAAATATTCATCAGACACACGTATATATCTACATATATATATATATATATACATATAACAAAGTGTGTATCAAATCCAGCGCAAATTACGAATTTTATGATCTAAACTAAATTAATTAATTCTCCATTGTAATACACATATATATACATACATATATCTATTATAAATTCTATATATTCTAATATACATTCATACATTAAATAAATTTACATATAATATACATTTATTTAACTACCTCAATCCATATTAACTCACTTTGTCGTTTGGAGAGCTGCAGAAAGCACTATTTGTGTGAAACGCGGCGTACCTCAAATTATTTATCCACCCGTCTATCCATCCTTGATGATAATTTGGCAACAGCAAGGCGATACCATGAGGAAATTATGGGTGCAGGTAAGCTAGAAAAGGATTTAACAAAGGAAGAATTAATGCAGGTCTATGAACAACTCTTAGAAACTCACCTGGACTATCGCTGCGAGCTTTTAGACGCCATCGACAAATGTGCATCAACTGCAAAGGCGCCTACAGAGACGATCAACACATCGTCAGCTGCAGCTGGTACTGCTGGGGATCTTCGCCTTCCAAAAATAAATATTCCAACGTTATCCGGATGCTATACGAAATGGCGTTCATTTTACGATATATTCACATCATTAATTCATACAAATACTCACTTGAGCGACATCTAAAAACTACACCATTTGAAATCATCAATTAGTGGGGACGCAGAGCGTCTCATACAGCATTTAGGTCTCGAAGCAGAAAACTATGTCAAGGCATGGGACTTATTGAAGGCGAGATATGACCATAAGCGGGTCCTAATCAATGCTCAGTTAAATCTTTTTTTCAGCCAACCATCATTAACGAAGGAGTCCACCAGTGGGTTAAGGTCTCTGCTTGATACATCTCAAGAATGCTTTCATGCATTAGAAAACCTGGGAGTGCCAGTAAACCACTGGGATGTTATTCTCATATATATCCTTTTCCAAAAACTACCATGTTCAACGCAGCATTTATGGGAAGAAAAGTTGGGCAATTCTACGGAAATTCCAAACAGAAAGCACTTCATCGGGTTTTTAGAAGCACGTTTTAGGACGCTTGAAGCAGTTGACCAGCAGCCTCTTTTGTGGTCGAAAGCAAATACGAAGTCATCTGCGAAGTCTAGTCCACAAGCCAAAGTATTTTATGCTAATACCCAGATGAAGGAGCAGTTCCAATGCAAAGTGTGTCATCACGGAAAGCACGCCTTAAGGAAATGCAGCAAATTTCATCGGTTGGACACAACACACAAATGGCAAACCGTGCGCAGAGTGAAGATGTGTGAGAACTGTCTCGCGTACAGCCACCCGACTCGAGACTGTCCAAGCTCAAAGAACTGTTATTTTTGCCAGCAGCGACACCATTCGTTACTACATTTAAAACAAAATTTCAAAGAAGATCAAACAAGTCAAGTATGTTCGCAAGTACTTACCGAAACTTCCAATCCAACGGGCACCACAAGTAACCAAACACAGCTGAACTCAGGCGCCTCAGAGTTCGTTTGCAGACCCATCGACCAGCCGCACACATCGCATTCGCGGAACACCTTCTTTGCAACACAACATCGGGCGAGTCAAGTCTTGCTAGCAACAGCCATAGTTAAGGTAGTCTCAGCTGATGGCAGGTGCCATGATCTCCGTGCACTTGTTGATCCAGGTTCTGAGGCAACTTTCATAACTGAATCAGCAGCACAGTTACTACGATTACCAAGGCGTAGAACGTCCGTTCAGATCTCCGGCAGTGGCACAAGCAAATATTATGACGACATAACGCTTCGATCTAAATATTCGACATTTGAAAGCGCAACTAAAGCCTTTATTTTTCAGTCACTGACTGGCCTTCTCCCGGCCCAGCGAGTGATGGTCGACGAATTAAATCATATCAAAGGCCTTCTCTTAGCAGATCCCGCATTCTTCAATCCAGCTAAAATCGATATACTTCTGGGAAGCGAAGTTTACTCTTACATTATTCTACCGGACATCATTAGAAGTGATCAAAACAACGCCATTGTCGCCCAAAAACCCCAATTTGGATGGATTGTGTTCGGGAAAATTCCAGACAGGTCCGCACAACTCCTTCAAAGCTTCTCTCTACAGCTTGATCTTGGCACTGAGATACGAAGATTCTGGGAGGTTGAAGAAGCTCCGTTTAAAATGATAGTTTCGGAAGAAGACAATGCTTGTGAACAGCACTTCCGAACCCATACAACCAGATTAACAAATGGACGGTATCAAGTGTCCTTACCCTTCAAAGATGGAGTACGACCAGCGTTAGGTTCAAGCAGGGAAATTGCTTTACGACGTTTTACTCAATTAGAACGTCGTTTTCAGAAGGAGCCGAAACTAAAGGTAGGATATAAAAGGTGTATGTTAGAATATATCACCATGGATCACATGGAGGAGGTAGATTTATTGAACGACACTTACCTTGCAACACCTTTTCATTTTTTTTTGCCACACCAGGCCGTCATTAAAGACTCAAGCTCCACCACAAAACTGCGAGTTGTGTTTGATGCAGCGTCGAAGACTTCGGACGGTACGTCCTTAAACGAGCATTTGATGGTTGGTCCTAAATTACAAAAAACCATCATCGATGTCATATTAAGATGGAGACAGCATCGATATAACATCACCGCCGACATCGAGAAGATGTACCGACAAATTTTAGTACCAACGTCAGACAGCAATTACCAACTCATCTTTTGGCGGGATAGTGAACAGCAGCCACTGAGAGCATACAGGCTTAAAACAGTGACCTTTGGCACATTATCCAAACCGTATTTAGCCATAAGAGTGCTTAACAAGGTTGCAGAAAACGAAAGTATTCTACGCGTCGGGGGTCGTTTGCAAAAGGCACTCATTCCATACCACACAAAACACCCAATCATTCTCAAACCGAACCACGCATTCACAAATATACTCATACGGCATGCACACGATCAAACCTACCATGGAGGTCTCCAACAAACAATGGCCTACATCCGTTCTAAATACTGGATACTCAACATGAAGGGGAGCGTAAAAAAGCATATTCATCGCTGTGTCATATGTTTCCGGTTTGAGGTCAAGCTGATGCAGCAAATCATCGCTTACCATCATCGCGGGTTCGGATTGCTAGACCATTCAGCAACACCATCGTCGACTATGCAGGACCAGTAGAAGTGAAGACGTGGAAGGGACGTGGAGCCAAAACACTTAAGGGCTACTTCGTCATCTTCATTTGCCTCGCTACCAAAGCCATTCACTTGGAACTCGTCTCTGACATGACGACGCAAGCTTTTCTAGCAGCTTTCCGACGATTTACTGCACGTCGCGGTATTTGCTCCCGAATCTTCAGCGATTGCGGGACCAATTTTATTGGAGCGAATGCCGAACTTCGGCGAATGATGAAAGATGCCGCACACGATTGTTAAAATATCGCCGAAACCTTAGCAAATTTGGGTACACAATGGAAGTTTATTCCCCCTGCTTCCCCTCATTTCGGAGGACTCTGGGAAGCAGGGGTAAAATCAGTAAAACATCATTTGAAACGAGTAGTCAAAAACAAAAAGATTACCTTTGAGGAATTTTCCACAGTACTAACTCAAATAGAAGGCATTCTCAATTCGCGACCATTATGTCCACTATCAGAAAATCCGGAAGACTTAGACGTATTAACTCCAGGTCATTTCTTAATTGGCGAGCCAACCAACATGGTTCCTCAAGGAGACTTATTGTCGACAACAACAAATTATCTAGACCGGTGGAAGCACGTTCAAATCGCAGTAGCACATTTCTGGCGCAAATGGAAAAACGAGTATCTTTCACGTCTTCAATCGCGTCCGGAATGGGCAAAACTAGAGGCCGATCCAAAGATTGGAGATCTAGTCCTAGTGAAAGATGAACGTCTTCCACCAGCGCAATGGATACTTGCTCGAATAATCGACACTCATCCCGGAATGGACAACCACATCCGCGTGGTCACACTTAAAACGGCGAATGGTACATTAAAAAGACCAATAACAAAGATTTGTTACCTACCGTCGAATAATGCCAACGAGAACAACACGATTATTTAACTACGACAACTAATTACCATCAAAACAAATAATCAACAAAATAATCAATTATTCAAAATGTAATAATAATAATTGCAAATGCCGACGGCATTTCAAAATAAAAAAACACTCAAATACAAATCGCACTCATAACAATTTAAAACAATTACACTCTACTCAACACACAACATACAGTCCATTTATCCCACTCAAAATAAATCCACACATACCCCTCAAATCATTCCAAACTAATACATACCTTACACACACAATTCATTCATCCCATTCAAACACAAATCATACGTATCACTCATAACAAATAAATTCACTCACTTATTCAAAATGTTCATATAATTCCGACGCGTAAATTAATCGTTTCGCAAGTCAATAAATAAATGCACAATACCAGCGCAACAAATTTACGCACAGCCCGATGCGGCAATAAAATACAATACACACACATACAGAAGGATTGATATGAATGGGACGAAACCCCCGAGAAATCAATATATATTTTATAAGATCAAAAAATAATACAATATAAAATTATATTACTTACCTGAAATACTTGAAAATACACAAATTTAACATTTAAACTAGACACAACACTCGGCTACCGCACGTCACAACCGCTCGAATAAACACTCATTGTTTTGTTAGGTAACAAGGGCAACAACAAATACCTTTTCCACATACTCTTTTTACTTATGTGTCAAGTGTTGTCCCTTTGTTTTGACAAAATTAATGATTTTGGTTTTTTTTTTCATGCATCCAAACTGTGAGAGATGTTAGAAATTGCCGATAATGCAGATCATGAAGGGTCAGTGATGCCAGTTTACAACAATGATGCTGTAACCATAGTTTGATACATTGCGAAATTTGTTCACGGCGGGGGAGAATGTTTCTGATTAAAACAAGAAATAAAAATTATTGTTAGTAGAGAATTCAATCAATCTATTATTTATTATGTAAACGTATAAAAACGATATTGAAAATACAAAATCTATCATGCAATAACTTGTATATGTCAGAATTCATATAAAATAAGAAGTATAGTAAAATAAATGAAACACTCTAATTTTATAACGTAACGGACATAGTCGTTTTATTTAAATCCGTATTTTAAACATTACTGTTCGGGTAATTAAAATCGAATTATTTCACTTAACGGACAAAAAGCCAACTCAACGGCAAACAGGCCCTAATTATGACCTGGACAATCGCGTCTTGGTGCACGACTTCTGCATTCGAAATGAAATAGGGAACTGGCGATCCGAGGGCTCTGGTTTCACACGGTTCAACGACGAAAATATGGCCAATAATGTCATTGCCAGAGAGGAAGACCTACCCCCGTTCATTTCGAGGGAAGGACTCCATGAGATCTTCGACACAATCAGGGCTAAGAAATCAGTGGGGACCGATGGTATTCCGAACATCGTGCTTTGACATCTTCCTCTAGAAGCGGTGGACATTTACACCACCCTGTTTAATAATGCAATGAATAATGCACATTATCCAGCGCATTGGAAAACGGCGGTGGTTCAACCTATCCCCAAAAAGGGAAAGGATATATCCAATCCGGCGAATCTCCGGTCGATAAGTCTCCTTCCGAATATCAGTAAGGTTTTTGAAAAGGTAATCAATAGAGCTCTGTCTAGGTGGGTTGAGGACAAACATATAGTTCCGGATAATCAATTCGGTTTTAAGGCGGGACATTATATCTCACATGCCGCGTCTAAACTGGTGTCCGATATCCAAAAAACAATGTACTGGTGCCTGCCTTGTTGACATGGAGAAGGCCTTCGACACCGTATGGTTAGAGGGTCTTTTCTATAAGCTGACTAGGCTGGGGATCAGTAAACCACTCTTGTACGTCCTTTATAATATGCTACACAACAGACAGTTCATCGTGAAAAATGGTGATGTGACTTGTGTTTGAATATTTCAAATTAAAAATGGTCTTCAGCAAGGCGCGGTCAATTCGCTGATCCTATTTAACGTTTATACAAGCGACTTGATAAGTTCACTTTTCCATACTATTGCATACGCAGATGATTTGATGGCGTACAGAACAGGTCCAAAAATCGAGGTTATTAATACTCTCTTACAGCGTGACTTCGATAAGATAAGACGATTTTGCGATGACTGGAAGTTGAAAATCAACTTTCAGAAGTCGGAAACCATTCTCTTTAGGACGCCGTTGTCTGGAGCCTCTAGGGATACCAGAAAAAATTGGCAAAAGTTCTTAATCATTGGACAGTACGGACAGCCTCTTGCCTGTCGAAATGTAGTCAGATACCTTGGGATCTGGCTAAATCAGTTTCTGTATTTTGGCAAAAATGTAGATGCTGCTCTGGCCAGACCTAAAGGCGCTTTTGCCCTTACAAAGAGACTGTTTTATAGCAGCCAACTCGATGCGAGGGTAAAGGTAATCTGCTACATGGCCCTTATTAAGCCCATGCTGGTATTTGGTTGTCTCGTGTGGTTCAATGTACGAGCAAGCTTAATGGAAAAGATTCGGGTGTTTGAGAGGGCTTGTCTTCGCTTGTACAGAACACCAGAGTCGGAGTACAAAACATTTTATACTAATGCGGTCCTTTACAACAGGGCGAACCTAATAAGAGTGGACAACTTCGTAACTAAGCTGACTCGAAGGCACATTGCAAGAGCAATGACCTCGACGAATAACCTGATATCAGGGGCTTACTACCCCAATTACCTTTACCACGAGAGTGTGCGCTCTGATGGCTTCATTCCACCGGAAGATCAGATAGGGTTGATCCAGGATAGATCAGCGGTCCCGTTAATCTTCCATGTCGCTCGGAACTCTGGGGACAGGCGACTCAACTACAACAGAGACGTCGCACACGGCAGTGTGGATCGTCTCAGGTTCAGTAGGGCGGTGGGGAATCGCGATAAGAGGGATGTCGTTCGGCAGCACCAGCATTTCTGGTGGTTGAATGATGGAGAAGATGTTCCGTCGTCGTTTTCCGTCAATTACGGACCAGCCTCGCTAATGAGGCAGAGCTGACCAATCTGTTTTCTCTGCGGATAGCGATGGCCAGCTTACATAGGTTTAGGTTAGCATTTAAGAAATATATACATATATTAGTGTATATAGTGTATATATTAGTGTATATAGTGTATATATTAGTGTATATAAAGGTATATACTAATATATGTATATAATTGTGTATAATGTCTATGTGTGCCTATGTGCGTATTGTGTATGTAGGTTTAGTAGGCTAAGGTTTATTTTAAGTTAGACATTAAGTTTTTATAAAAAAAAAAAAAATGTCCATATGCTAAGTTTTTTGTTTACAAATTGTTTTTTCTTAGCTTTAAGTATACAAAATAAAAATTTATAAATAAAATGTACATAAAGTCGAAAGACATAGTTATAAGAATTTAGAGTAACTTAGAGTACCTGTGTGGGGCCAGTAAGTTAGTATAAGATTGTTAAGTAATTTTAAGCTAGCATTTTAGCATTTTTTGTTAATATGTAAGAGTTACTGATTAAGAAAATAAAATGCTTTAAAACTGAAACTGAACTGATAAGTCTTTGGATTCTTAATATATATTAACTAGTCTTATTATTACTATGAAATTGATTAAATGTTACATAATATTTTGCCTATAAATATAATCTCCTATCATTCAATAAGTACTCCTGTTATTATAAATAACATTTCGCAAACTTCAGTCTTATTTATTTATAAAATGTTTTTTTTTATGTTCCAGGTCAATATTATTTGATGCTATTTGGGTTACATTTTGCTTTGATCGGCTTTGGTCAGTTCGCATTTGACGAGAAGTAAACAGTAATTTCTTATGGAGCATCTAACACATCAACAACGTGGTAAAGTTATTATAATATTTCATTCCCAAAAAGAGTTTGGAAAAAAAATTAATGAAAAAACAATTAAATTAAAAACAAACCATTTTGCTTTGTTAGAAAAACATTTAAAATCATCAATTAAAATAGCAACCACCTCAAAACCTTTGTAGGGTTTTTGTAATCTTTTGAGTTGCAGGATCAATTGGCAACAGAAGAAGAAGTGGTATACAAACCAATAGTATTTTCATTGTTGTTTTTTTTCATTTCATTGTTTTTTCATTGTTCTCTATTACAAAAGTATTAATATGTACAGCTTACATTTATCAACGAAATGGAGAATAGTTAGTGGCACTAGATATCTGAATAATAGTTTTAATGTCACTTCAATAAGGATTTACGTTGTGGGGTGAACATTTGAAAAAAACTTATAATTCAAACCAAAAAAATGCAGGTACTTCTTCTTTTCCTTTTACTAGCCCTTTTCTCGCTACACGAACTTATGCATAATGAGTTTCCCATTTTTACTGCATCGCTACGGCTCCGCTTATGGGGTTGGCTAATGTCGCAGATCGCAGAACGCGTCTGCATACTGCTCGGTCCTGTATCGCTTCGGCGGTTAGCCCCAGGCGTTGTTGTGCATTTGCCATCTGAGCAATCAAGGAATTCTTTTTCCTACCTACTTTTCTTTTAGTAGGAGCGACCGTAGTTGATATTTCCGTCTTAACGGGATTTTCCGGAGATCTTCTTTGAACGTGGCAATACCAGCTAATTCTATCCGACTCAAGTTGTTCGATTACCGAATTCTTTATGTGTAGACTTCCTCTAATGTGCGTAGATCTAATGCAGTCGCGTTTCGTAACTCCAGTAGACATCCTTAACATTTCCTTCTCTGCTGCCGTTATTTTATTTTTAAACGCTTCGTATATTGTCCAGCACTGCGAACCATACGTAAGAGCTGGCCGAACCACCGTGGTGTAAAGTTTTCCCTTCAATTTAAGTGGAAATTTTCGGTCATAGAAGATTCCCGAATTTTCTAGCCATTTCATCCACCCCACGCTTACTCTGTGCTTTACGTCGTCATCACATTTCGCTTCTACGTTAACGATTGATCCTAAGTACTTGAACCTAGTGGTTTTCGGAAGAACTATTCCGTCCAACATTATATCTGGAATAGGTCGCAGTGGATCCGAAAATGGGCAGGTCAAATGTTCCGTATTTGAGCGACTTATTTTAAACCCGTTTTTCTCTAGGACGTTTTGTAAATCTACGACATTATCGCTTAGAATAACTGCGTCGTCGGCGAAGAGAATCGATGTTACATTTGCTTCATGCAAGCAATCTTTCAAAAGATAGTCTAGAACCACGTTAAAGAGGAAAGGGCTACGAACGCTTCCTTGATGCACTCCTACATTTACCGGAAATTCAATCGTAAGTCCGGCGGTACATTTAACAGCAGTTTTGACGTTTCCATACATGTCTTGTATCATTCGTATATACGTTTCCGGTACCTTTTGATACCTCAACGCGGTTCATATGAGATCTCTAGGCACAAGATCGAATGCTTTTTCTAGATCAATAAATACCATGTGCAGATCTTTTGACGAATCCCGATGTTTTTCCATTAATATTCGCAAGCTTTGGATTGCGTCCACAGTCGATCTTCCTTCGACGAATCCACATTGGCTATCGTCGAGCTTTATGATTTTGCGAAGACGTTCGTTTAAAACTCTTTCAGCGATTTTCATCGTGTGTGACATCAGCTTGATTGAGCGGTAGTTGTTGCATTCTCGCGTGTCGCCTTTGCCTTTGTATAACGGAACCAAAAAGCTACTTCTCCATTGATTCGGCATAGTTTGTCCGCATTTTATTTTATTGAAGAGTTTCGACAGCCATTCACTGCCGATACATTCCATCTTCGACCAAAACTCTGATGGGATGTTGTCTGGTCCAGCCGCTTTCCCGCGTTTCATTTTTCCGATAGCTATACGTATTTCTTCTGTTGAAAAGTCAGCAACTTCTTCTTCGAATGGATCAGCTGCAGGGCGATCACGTGGAAACTGTTTGTTAAGTAGGTCTTTACAATATTCAAGCCACCTATCACAGATGTCCTTTTCGTTTGTTAGTAAGTGCCCGTAGGAGTCTTTAAGGTATTTTGGCGACGTTATTTGCATCGCATTTTTTCGCCTTTGCGCAGCGAGTTTAAAAATATTTGGCACTTTACTATTGTACGACGTTTGAACTTCTTGAATAGCTTGTCTTCTATCTGCCGATCGTGAGGATATTTGTTCCAAGCCCTGGTAAAGGTTTTCCGCTGCTGCTGCTCGGGTTTGGGCCAGGACTCTCTTTGTAACGTTTTTAAGTCGCTCATATTCAAGTGCAAGTCGAGACTTTTCGATATCGTTGCTCCGATCACATTTTGTCCACGCTTGAAATGCTTGCTTCTTTTCGGTCACAACTCGTTTGGTTTCGTCATTCCACCACCATGTTTCTTTCTCGATGTGATGATGTCCTGATATCGTTCCTAGAAGGGACTTTGCGTGTGTCATGCATGCCTAGTGCATGCTGTTCCACATTTCTTGAGGGCTAAGTGAGTCTGCGATAACGTTTATATTAAGAAGTACTTCCTTAGCGCGTGGAATAAATCTTGTGCCTCGTTCTTTCGATAAGTTATACCACCGGATTTTAGGCTTTCTAACAGGCTCTCGTGTTTTTGGTGATTCCGCTGTGAAGAATTCTGTAATGAGCAGCCGGTGTTGGGTAACTGTTTCTCATCGATCTTTTGCAAAGGTGATAGTCTATTTCTGTTTCGTGGCCTCCGCTGCTATAGGTGATAAGATGTCGTTGATGTTTTATAAGCCTCATATTTAAAACAGTGAGACCGTGGGCTTTACATGCTGCAAGAATGTCTTCACCAGCAGAATTTCTGGTTCCAAAGCCTTTACCGCCGTGGCAGTCCTCATAATCTACGTTTGATTCTCCAACGTGGCCGTTTAAATCTCCGCCTACGAAAAGCATCTCCTCGATGGGTATATTTCTGAGTAAATTACCGAAATCTGACCAAAATTTATCCTTTTCCGATTGATCGCAACCGTTTTGTGGGGCGTACGCGTTAACAATGTTCCACATTTCATTGTTTATAATGAGTTTTACACTCATCAAGCGGTCGCTTATTTTTGAAATACCAACGATATTATTAAGAAGACTTGCCGCGGCAATAACACCGACACCGTTTCGTCTATTGACCGTTCCATGGTAGAACATCTTAAATGACTTAGTTTTTAAATCAAGAAAACGCGCTTTATTTCCGGTATTACACCACTTCGTTTCCTGAACGCACATGATATGTAGAGTTCTGCGACGCATTATTGCTTCCATCTCCAAGCTTTTTGAGGTCATCGATCCGACGTTCCAACTTGCAAACCGAAGTTTGGTAAAATTTAGAAACTTCATTTTGCCCGCCCCCGGAATCCGTCGGGCTCTGACACAAGCATTTCTGCTTGCCCTGGGATCAGCCGAATGCGTGGCAAGCGTGGTACCCAGCGGGGTAGTGCTACAATTTGCGATCATTTCCATGAAGTTTTTTTTTTTGTACTTTCGTACGAGATTGATTTGACACACGTATGCTCAATTGAAGTTAGTTGACTTTGCTTTTATCCCACCGGTAGTCGCCAGACGTGGGAACCCACTGATTGCATACGAACTTGTGGGAAAGTTTTAAAGGTGTTAGAGTGTCACAGTCGCCTTTTACGACAAGCAGGGAAGTACTGCAGCACTATTCTTTATGAAGGAACATAAAACAAAAGAAAAAAAACCAAATTCAAGGATACATTGAAAAGAAAAAAAAACTGTTTATGTGTCAAACAATATAGCCAACCAAAATTTTAATTTCACCATGATCAAGTACAAGACGCCAAAGTCAACCTTTTTTAAAAACATAAATAAAGTTCAAATGTATAGTATTCCTACTGGGAGGTTGTTAAACAATTTACAAAATAAAACGCTGTAGGAATTTTTGAAGTTAGTGGTGCGAAAGGTGGGTATGACAATAATGAAATATATATTCCTAGCTATATACATCAGAAATTTGACTCTGCATGAAGCCACCATATAACATTTTAAGGAACAATCGAATAGTGAAAATTGAAATGTATTTAGACCACTTCATTTTGCGATTAATTGTCCCTCTAAGATATTTGAAATAATCCACAATTTCCACCTTAAAGCAAATATCACAACAATCGAATTTAGTGTTAAAAGTGGTCTCACAGCAGAGTACACAAGCAATAGGTCCCTACGGCAGGATATTCTTCTGAACATAGACTGAAAATCATAGGCCTTGTTTTGATGCTTGCCTTTGTTCAGTGAACCAGAATCTTAGAAGATGCACATCATAGTTAATATCTACTAGGTTAAAAAGATTAACTGAGGCATTGCCTCAGTTGAAATGTATTGTCAGCATAGAATTAATGTATGTATGTTGTTTTTTATAGAACTTAACACTACACTTATGATGCCAAAGCAGAAAGAGAAATAAATATGTTTGGGCACTGAGCCCAAACATTTTATTCGCTATTTCGCTCCATGGGTGGCATTCTACATTTAATGGGGAGACTAAATTATTAGTGTAAATTGACTTGATGTTGTATCTAGGCAACTATTCATCTCACGAGATTTTAGTTGCCTGAAAAAAAATTCTTTCAGTCAGGGAAGCCAATACACTACCACTTGAGCCACGGCCACACATATATCCTGTTAAAAACAGGATAGGCTAAGGACATACCATTGGGAAATATTAAGAGTCCTGGGGAGACTTAGATTCATACGAAGTTTTACTTATTATATACTGTCTTTAAGATAGAAAGCCAATTATTTATAGCATCGCGGAAGCCTGTCCAAAAGAGCATCTTCTATAGATAAACCTATTCTTAACCTAAACTGCATTGGTTCCGCTATAGTTACATAATTGTAGGGTTTGAAATACTTCCATATGTATATGGAATATATATATATATGAAATATATTTGTATGTAAGATTTCATTAAATAATTCATTGGCTTAGAATTTATATCAAGTACCATACTATAAAAATCAATGGAGAGTTGATTGAAGTGTTTATTTATAAAATTTAACGAACTACTGAGATTTATGTTGAATGCTTAAAATGTTTATATTGAAAAGATTTTTGACATCTTCCGGCCGACAATTAATTACTTATTTCTAGAGGTAATAGTAGCTGGAATTCCAACCTTGGAATGGTTAATTCGTTCTGGTTCCGACTGTTGAGCGGTGTTACTCTATTCCAGAGTTGCGAGTTTAGGAATTAAAAAAACACTAAGCCATAAGCTAACAATTGACTTATAATTTGAAAAAGAATTAATTCATAAGCTAGCTAGTGAATTATGAATTACACCAATTTCAATTCATAAGCTAGTCGATGAATTATGAATTACACCAATTTCAAGTCATAAGCTAGTCGGTGAATTATGAATTACACCAATTTCAATTCATAAGCTAGCTTATGAATTGGAGAATTCATAAGCTGGCTTTGATTCTATAATTTTAAACCAAAGTGATTCAAGAGCGCGGATTGTATATGTATGAGTTGTATATATATGAATAGTATGAGCAGGAGGCACGATAAGCCACTGGCTCACGCTCAACATATTATTTTATCAATATTGCTACTAATTCAATTGGCTTATTTAACGCATAAAGCATACACAGCTACTCATACATATACAATCCGCGCTCTTGAATCACTTTGGTTTAAAATTATAGAATCAAAGTCAGCTTATGAATTGAAATTGGTGTAATTCATAATTCACCGACTAGCTTATGAATTGAAATTGGTGTAATTCATAATTCACCGACTAGCTTATGAATTGAAATTGCTGTAATTCATAATTCACCAGCTAGCTTATGAATAAAAATTATTTTAATTCAAATTCCACCAATTGGCTTGTGAATTAAAGACAGATTTAAGCCAAAAATGAATTAAGCTTTTGCAACTCTGCTCTATTCTTAGCGCAGATAAATCGTACGAAAATGTTACCATTAATGTCGCAACATTTGGCATACGCTACTGCCCCAAAGTCATGCTGGCTGGCATCTGTAAAACCATGAATTTGAACATTATCCTATCCAATAAAGGCATGACGAGGTATTGCCATGTCCTCGAGTTCACTTATTTTTTGCAGCAGATGATCCAGACTTTCAACATATCATCAGGCAATGTTTCGTCCCAATCGAATTTCTTATGCCATATAGATTGGAAAAGGATCTTTAGTCGTACGATCCAAGGTCCTAAAAAACCTGAGGGGTCAAATATTTTAGCCATTACCTTTGGAACGTAGCGTTTTGTAGCTCGTAAATCCTCTGAATTTATCAGACTGGAAACTCCATCCAAATCTACAGCCAACTCGTCTGTAGAGGTGACCCAACGCGCCCCCAACACCTTCCGCGTTTGCGATAATCTCTGCTCTTCAGCGAATTGTCTTCGAACAGTTAAACTATTAGTGTTCTATTTGCGAAGGGTCATTGAAGCTCCCTTTAGGATGATATCTGCTTCTTTGTATATATTTAATGACGTTGACTTATTATCGACACTGAGCACTAGATCATCCATATAGAAACTCGTTCGTAACAGATCACAAGTTTGTGGATATTGTTTGTTTGGCCTCTTCGATCGCTTTATGAATCGTTGCCCCAAGTAAGAAGTGACTGCAGGTTACGCCAAATGTTACACGAGTCATGCGATTAGGCTTTATAGCCGGAAGATCTTTGATATCGCTTAAGGGTTCAGCAAACCATAAAAATCGGTGACTGTCTCGATCATTCTGATTCAGCAATATCTGTAAGAAAGCTTTTTCAATATTAGCAGTTAAAGCAATCTTACCAACTCGAAAATTTAACAGAATGGTCAATACATCCGGCAGCATATTATCGCCAGCTTCAAGGTGGTCGTTAAGAGATGTGTAATGAGGTGTATATGCTGAAGCATCAAATACGATGCGCAACTTTGTGGTATCCTTATCCTCTCTAGAAACTAGGCGGTGAGGTAAATAATAAATACGTTCTTGATTATTACCTTTTTCAGGAACAGGTTCCTCAATTTCATTTAAAAGCATTTCTCGCATTGCAGCATCCTTTCAGTTGAGCAAAGCTTTATAACAAGTGATTTCATTGTCTGAATAGCGCCTGAGTAGTTATTGTGGAGGAAACCACTCATTTTCTTCCAGGGCAGCGAAGCTTCAAAGCGGTTACCCGATCTGTAAATACATATTCATCGTTAAGTCTTTACTTACGATTTTTAGAAGGGTGGCAGGATGCCTAATATCTCCAGCTCCCAGAAATTTCGAACGTCTTCACAGGCGCAGACATTCACAGATGTGAAACAGTTTTGAAGAGATTTGGATGGACCCAAAAAAAAGGGCCTTGAATTATCCATCCCAGAACAATGTCGATAGCTGTTAATTTATATGTGATTCGCTTATGGTTGCCTGTCACAAATTGCCAATAGGAATCAGCGCCTATAAGAATACTTATTCCTTGTTCTGGAGCTTGTCCACTAACACGAACATCAGCCAAAGACAATCCTTTCATTGACGACTCAATATCATTGTTAGGCACTGCTAGCACGTTAAAACAAATCTCCGGCACCTCAATCGCATCAACCACCACGGTTTGATTGGTATATTGACTACGCAAATAAAAACTAACTTCGTTGCCAAATTTATTAGGTTTTGGTTTATCACATTCAAAAGGAATTAAACTCAAATTATGCGAACCGATGGAAGGTAAATTTAGCCGACGAGCTACAGATGATTTGACAAATGACATTTGGCTTCCGCCATCCAAAACAACACGAACGAACAGCTCTCCATTAAAATTTGTATTAGAAATGAAAGCGCAAGCTGTTCAGTTTCTCAGTTTTTATGCATTTTTATTTTTAGAACTTAAACTACTCTTATATGCTAAACAAAAAACGCTTAAAAATTAGCTTAAATAACTTAAAAAAATAATCTTATTGTAACTTACTGGCCCCATGTGGGCACTCTAAATTAAACATAATACTTAATCTATGTCTTTCGAAGTATCTTACAGTCTAATTTTATTTGTAATTTAAACATTAATTAATCCTAAAACTAAGAAAATGAATTTTAAATAAAAACTTAGTAAATGGACATTTTCTAATTTTTTATAAAACTTAAAACTAAAAGTTTACAAACTATTTAAAAATAAATCTTAATCTACTTAACCTACTTACATCTAACACAAATAGAGAAAGAGGAGTTCGACGACGAAGCATTCTCCCCTTCAACAAGCCACCAAAATTCCTGGTGCTGCCGAGCAGCATCCCTCATGTCGCGAATCTGAACCGGAGACGCTCCGCATTGCTATTTGCGACGTCTGTGTCGTAGTTGAGTCGCCTGTTCGCAGCTGTTCGAGCGACGTGGAAGATTAGCGCCACCGCCAATCTGTCCTGGATCACACCTTTACTATCTAGATAGAGGAACGCTTCTGGAGGAATAAAGCCGTCAAAGCGAACTCTCTCGTGATACATATAGTTGGGATAGAAAGCCAACGGAGATCAGGTTGTTCGATGAGGTCATTGCTCTTGCAACGTGCCTTCGAGTCAACTTAATGACGAAATTGTCCACTCTTATTAGGTTCGCCCTATTGTATAAGACCTCATTAGGATAGAATTTTATGTACTCAGTCTCTGGTGTTCTGTATAGGCGAAGAAAAGTCCTAAGACAAGCCCTCTCAAACACCCGAATCTTTTCCAATAAACTTGCTCTCACGTTGAACCACACTGGACATCCAAATACAAGCATGGGCCTGATAAGGGCCATGCAGCAGATTATCTTCACCCTCGCATCGAGTTGGCTGTTATAAAACAGTCTCTTTGTAAGAGCAAAAGCGCCTTTGGCTCTGGCCAGATCAACATCTATATGTTTGTTAAAATACAGAAATTGATCTAGCCAGATCCCAAGATATCTGACTGCATTTCGACAAGCAAGTGGCTGCCCGTGCTGCCCCACGATCGAGAACTTTCGCCAATTCTTTCTGGTATCTGTAGAGGCCCCAGACAAAGGCGTCCTAAACAGAATGGTTTCCGACTTCTGAAAGTTGATTTTCAACTTCCAGTCATCGCAATATCGCTTAATTTTGTCGAAGTCACGCTGCAAAAGTATATTAATGACCTCAATCTTTGGAGCTGATATGTACCCGATTATGTCGTCTGCGTACGCTATGGCATGGTGAAGTGAGCCTATCAGATCACTTGTGTAAATGTTGAATAGGATCGGCGAATTTACCGCACCTTCTTGCAAACCGTTTTTAATGTTAAATGTTCCAGTAGAAGTCACATCGCCATTCTTCACGATGAACTGTCTACTGGAGAGTATATCAAAAAGAATATAAATCAGTTGTTTACTAATGCCCAACCCGTCAAGCTTGAAAAAGAGTCCTTCCAACCATACGGTATCGAAGGCCTTCTCCAAGTCAATCAGGCAGGCACCAGTGCACTGTTTCTTGCCTTTGTTCCACTGGATATCAGAAACCAGTTTAGACGCAGCACTCGACTTGTACACTTTCTGGAAAGTCGCTCTTATAGCTTCCATCTGCTCCTGCGGATCCTCGATCAAAAAGATGTTGTAATCATCAACAGTCTCATTTGGATCTATGCCCGCTGCTACCAGTATTTGTTCATTGTTCGTCGTTCGGGTGATTTTAAGACATGGAAGGTCGTTCTGATTATTTCTCCGAAATATTTTATTTATTTGCGGCAACATATTCGGGTTGCTGGTGTTTACAGCCCGAATTTTATTGTTCCAATACAAACTTACAGATGTTCTGTAATTTTCCTTTATTAATGTTTGGAGGTTTTGAATCGACGACTTCAGTTTCATTATCTCCGGGTTATGTCTGTCAGTAAACTGTCTGTACAAGGTTTTTAGTCTCGACAGCAGTCTACTTTTATGTCGGTGCAGTGCGTCAAAAGTTGCGTTGCGGAATAAGTCTTCTTCGTCAGTGTATTGGTACCGAGGTATCATTTTGTCCATTGTTCGTTTGATTGTCTCGTCCATTAGTCTTAGATACCTGTCAATCTCCTCGTTTGACAGATTTCTGTTGGACAGTAGGTAGAGCGAATTCGATGAGAGTGCTCTAGTCAGTGTTCTGGTGAAGTGTGTCCAACGCACAATGCTATAATTATAGGAATGCCTTTGAACAAACTCATCCAATTCCGCAATTTCGTTTGGAACAGTTATTTCGGTGCTGAGACCGGAATGGTCACTGTCATACACGAAAGTGGGTAGACAATTTGTAGTTTGTTGGTTAGTGCACGTCAGTTATATTCGTGAGTCGAACAGCAGAAGATCCAAATAGGACCCGTGTATGGGAAACGATGGACTATCCGTCGCCTTAAGCCCGAGTCGATACATCACACTGTGTTGACCCCACCAATTGAATAGTAGGTTCCCTCTAGTATTTGGTGTATTATTTCCCCAATCACTATGTTTGGCGTTGAAATCTCCGCCGATAATAAAATAGTTGTTTTCCAATTCCAGCCTCAGAAATCGAAAAAGTGTCTCGAGCTCTGAGATAAATAAGGTGGATTGAGTAGCCTTAGGTGCATAGACAGACACCATGTACAAGCGCTTTAAACTACGGAGAGGGATATACACATGCTTCCAGCACCTGGAACCTACGTACTACACGACTGTATACTCTTTTAAAACGTATACCTTTTCGTACGAAAATCGCAACGCCACCTCCCTGAATGGAGTTGGGTCGGTTTCTCCGTACTATTTTGTATCTTCTGTGCCTCATTTTGTGTCTTTTGGTAAGCTTAGTTTCGCAAACCAAAAGCACATCGGGGGCTTGGTCTTTAAGCAACTTAAGTAGTGCGGCTCGTCGTTCAAACCTAATCAGTGAATTCACATTCACAGCAAGGACCTTCAGGGTTTGCTCCGCCACGTACGTACCAATTACGGCTGTTGGTGCGTTAGGCCAGGCAGCAGCGCGTATACTGGATCCACCCGCGCGGTCTGTTCAGTCAAATGACGTTGTAGCTGAGCCATCTGCCCCTGGATAGAGAACAAGATAGCTAGCATTTCAGGAACTGGTTCCGGTGCTCTGGGCGCTGGGGCCTGAGAAGCAACCTTCGCTTGTTGTACCGTATTTCTCTACCTGCCGCCATTTGGGCGTAGGTAACATGGGCAGTAACGGCTGGAGTTTGTGAATTCACGGGTGGACGTTTAACTTCCACTTTCTGCTGCCTGGCCAGATTTATTCTTTTAATGTACTGGAATTTGGGACAACCCCGATAATTTGCGGTGTGTCCCGTGTTCCTACATACAGCACAAGAGAGTTGGCTTTTTTCAGACGCTCCGTCCTTACCCAGAGCGCATTCCTCGGACTTGTGGTTCTTTCCGCACTTCACTCATCGAGACTGCATTTCGCAGTTCGACGCGGGGTGCCCGAACCTTTGGCAGCGAACACATTGTAAAATGTTTTCGCTCCTCTTTAATGTCGCCCAGTGAACAACCTGGTGGTCTAGGACTTTGATGCTCCTTAGACCATCCAGTTTGCTGTCGGGACTTAGCTGAACCAGGAAGAACGGTAATTTCCGCTTCTCTGTTTTAGCTCTAGCCGTGACAAATAGCTTGACCCCCACGAATTTGAGCCCTTCGCACTCCTTCTCTTTCAGCAGTGCAAGGAGCTCATCCGGATTAGTTGACGGTTCTAACCCCCTCAGCAACATTGTTTGCAGCTTCTCCCCATTCGGGGTGTAGGAGAAGAACTCCGTCGTCGAATCCTTCTTTCAAATCCTCTTTAATGTCGCCCAGTGAACAACCTGGTAGTCTAGGACTTTGATGCTCCTTAGACCATCCAGTTTGCTGTCGGGACTTAGCTGAACCAGGAAGAACGGTAATTTCCGCTTCTCTGTTTTAGCTCTAGCCGTGACAAATAGCTTGACCCCCACGAATTTGAGCCCTTCGCACTCCTTCTCTTTCAGCAGTGCAAGGAGCTCATCCGGATTAGTTGACGGTTCTAACCCCCTCAGCAACATTGTTTGCAGCTTCTCCCCATTCGGGGTGTAGGAGAAGAACTCCGTCGTCGAATCCTTCAGTAAATTTTTTATTTTATGAAAGCGTTCCACTGTGTTACAGTGGATCGCATGCCTATCTAGTGTTAATCTTTTTATGAAAAAGTTGTTGCCTATGGCCGACTTACACAGTTCTATCGTCTCTTTGAGTTCCATTTTGTAAGTGTTGATAGATGGAACCCTTGTTTTAGATGTCTTGTGCTGTTGTTGTTGTGGTTGCTGCTGTTGCTGTTGTTTTCGATGTTGTTGCTGCTGGCTCTTCTGCTGCTGCTGTTGTTGTTGTTCTTTTTGTTGGTGTGGAGACCGCTGATTTTTTTTTTGAGACTGCATAAGTTTATGCTGCTGTTTTAGATTTTGTTGTTGCTGTTGTGTTGTTAAGTGTTGGTTTTGTTTTTCTGCTAGTTGCTGCTGTTGTTGTGGCTGTTGAGATAGAAGTTCTCCTAGCTGCTCCTTCTCCCTCTTTGCTATTTGCTTAGCTTTAATAGCTGGCACTCTTTGCTGGAGAAGTTTTATGTTCCTTTGTATTACCTCTACCTCCTCCTCTTCGTCATCTGACTCAGAGGCCGCCAGAGATGTAAACATATTGTCATCTTCCATACATTGGCCTTTTCTACCATCGGACCCATCTGGGAATGCATCGCGTGATATTTGCTCACTTTTTATTTTTTATTTTTAAATTAAATTAACAAAAAATTTGTTCGCTCCACATGGAGTGGACTCGAACCCACGACCTGTGTTTTGTTAACCGATCACACTGCCACTGCGCCAGTTGGAGCCTAATAAAATTTCGCAAATATCTTACTTGTTCATTTTATCACTTTTATCACTTTTTGTCACTCGCAAGCCGCGACACGTTTACACTCTATTGAGGTCTATGAACGCCTGAAAGCGCAAGCTATTTGCAAGTAAACGTTACTGATTTGTTGATGTGCGTGCGTTGTGTACAAATTCATGGTTTGTTGCGGCGAGGAGGCATACGCAGGTTGTTTTGATGAACTTGATGCCGACTCGGTTGTAATTACATCATCGTGAGCATTATCTGATAAGCAAGACTTCTTTTATGCCGCTGCATATGAAGGGTCACACATAATGGTTGCATGGCGGCCGTTGCATACCTTGCAAGCAATATTAATAATTCGACACATCTTTGAATTATGACCCTTTCTGCAACAACGGAAGCATCTACCATCTGTTTTCAACAATTGCTTCTTCTCTGATAAACTGCTACCGCGATCACAATCTTTCATTGCATGACGTTCACCTTTACAGAAAAAACCCAAATTTTCCTTATTCTCAGCTGTTAATAACCCAATTGCGGTTTTGATGTTGTTATTTTATGCTGATGATGACCATATTTGGAATTGGACTTTGCTTCAATCTCCCGTTTCAGAAATTTTAATAAAGACCTACCTGCTTATCACCTATTGATTTCGTGGTGAAATATCTGAGGCGGATGATACAATGACTGGTTCATCGATATTGCAGTTGTTTTCTCGATTTTCTTCGTCTAAATGGTCAGCTAAATTACTGCAGAATCGATGAAAATCTACACGTAGCTCATTGGGAAGGCAGCGGAAAAGAACTCCTTTTAACATCACAAAGTAATGCGAAGAGGGAACGCCCAACACGTCTGCGAGAGAGTAGAAGTTAATACTGAAGTATACAGGAGTCTCAATCCATGTGCATCTGTCTCGGAACTTACCGATTGTGTAGATAATAAGCGCTGTATTGTATGATCAATAATCTTTTCATGGTTCCCATACTCATCTTTAAGCACAACGATTGCTGAGTTGTAATTATCTTCCGTAGGTGTAAGACCGGCAAGCGTTTCAACAGCGCTGCCTACTAGTACAGTATCCAAATAATTAAACTTATCGATTGCACTCAAGGAAACAATTTCGTGTATTAAGGTGCGATATTGCTCCCAAAAGGGAACCCATTCCGTCTCAATAGCTAAACCAGTTTGCTGTTACCTAACTTTTCCTAATCGATGTTAAAGAGCGTAATCACGCCAATCGCCATGTCGTTGTATTCCGCAACAGCAGTAGGCCCCAGATATGGGATTGTTGGATGAGATCATTACTCTTGCAATATACACTCGACTCAACTTAATAGTGATGTTATGCACTCTTATTAGGTTCGCCCTGTTATATAGAACCTCGTTGGGATCGAATTTTTCGTACTCTAATTCTGGTGTTCTGTAAAGGTGAAGACAAGCCCTATAGCAATCCCTCTCAAACACCCGAATCTTTTCCATTGAGCTCTCTCTCAGGAGGTTGGACCACACGGCAAACTCATATACCAGCATGTGCCGGATGAGGGCTATGTAGCATATAACTTTCACCCTCGCATCAGGTTGGTTGCTATAACGCAGTCTCTTTGTAAGGGCAAAAGCACTTTTGGCTCTGGCCAGATCAGCAACTACATTCTTGTTGAAATATAGATATTTGTCTATTAAGATACCTTGGGATCGACAAGCAAGTGGCTTGCCGTATTTTCACCATAAACTGTATGTTGGTGAGCATATTATAAATAATATACAAAAGTAGTTTACAGATGCCCATTCTGGTCAGCCTGTACAAAAGTCCCTTTAACCGTACCATCGCAAAGACCTTTTCCAAGTCAATCAGGTAGGCTCCAGTACTCTGGTTTTTGCTATTATTCTATTGGATATCTGACACCAGTTTAGACGCTGCATGCATGACATCATGCCCGCCTTAAAACTAAATTGATTATCCTCAACCTACTGAGTCAAAACCCTGTTAATTACCTTTTCGAACATCTTACTGATATTCGAAAGGAGACTTATCGACTGGAGATGTATCTTTACCCCTTTTAGGAATGGGATAAACCACCGCAATTTTAGAATGCTCTGGGCAATGTGCATTTCGAGCAGTTCACGCTATTTGTGAAGATTCAAAAAATGCTCTATCCCATAGTGTTAAATCAATAATAAAATCATACATCTCCGTAATAACAGACTCTTTAAGTTCTCTAGATTTTCAATTTCAAAGTACATCCAGAAATCCAGAAGCAGCATTCAATCACCGCCAAATAATGGTCAGTTGCTCATAAACATCATGTGCTTAATGATTGATTTAAGCAAAGAGATAACCGAATTTCGAAAAACAAAATTTCTGATCACATCCGGATAATTTCCTGTAAATCGACGCACTTCGATTCTTACTGAGATGATTGAATCTGCAAGTATGGAACCACCAATAACTCCTGCGTCCTCTTCTCCTCCACCACAACCACCTCCGCAAACTGATATTACTACACCAACTCCTGAACACATAATTGCACGATTCGGAATTTTATGGACACTTTCGCAGTGGAGCAAGAGAATAAACAAATTGAACAATTTCAACAAATCGGAATTAGTTACCCTTTTAATAAGACTCAAACATCCCGATCGAACCAGGCAAACTAGTCTATTCAAATCAAAATTTAACATTGATGTCAGCAACTGCCGTAAGATATTCGCCAACACTTTCAAGATAAGCATAACATTAAAATATGAATGGATATTCATCAATCCTGCTTCCGACGTCATCAATCTGGGTGGAATAAACATAAAAAGATTAAAACCGAATATTGTAAACAACAAACATCACAAAGATAGTACTTTTAAGCAATTCAAAATCCACTAAACCCAGAAAACAGAACTATGTTAATTTTAAGTCTAATATAAGTCTAATAATTAATTTAATCCTAATTCTTACAAAATAAACCCAACTCCTAATAAACAAGCTCCTGATACAAAATGGAGTTTTAAATATGGGAAATCTCTTTTCATCTCTTCTTCTTCACAGTCATTTAAAAAACCCAACAACATCTCATAATTCCACGCAAACAAAAATGATATGCCCTAACTTTATTCGCTTCCATATTTTAAATCCCTCCCCATCTCCTAAGCTAGACTCCCACCCTAATACCACACGACCTTCTTTTCTAGGCCCCATACTTCCTGCAAATGCAATGCCAACCAAGCACCTTATCGATTCAGAGGAAGATGGCCGGTATGTTCTCTCTCAAGATACTGCAGATTATATAATAATGTTTGTTTATACCCTACCTACATGATAAGCCAGACTCTGTCTGTATCGACGATATAATGAAAACCAATGCCATGGTTTTCATTTCACAAGAAGGCCTCCCCACTTATCATAACGATCTGCAGCAACTTTTTATACGTTTTCATGAGCAATTAGTTAGTTTAGTTTTTAGTTTTATATGCATTTTATTTTCTTAACACTAACTCTTACATTCTAACAAAAAATGCTTAAATGCTAGCTTACAATTACTTAATAATCTTACACTAACTTACTGGCCCCACACAGGCACTCTAAGCTACTCTAAATTCTTATAACTATGTCTTTCGACTTCATTTACATTTTCTTAAAACTATTTATTTTGTATACTTAAAGCTAAGAAAAAATTTGTTAACAAAACTTAGCATATGGACATATTTTTTTATTTTTAATAAAAACTTAGTATCTAACTTAAAATAAACCTTAGCCTACCTAAACTAAATGTACAATACACACATAAACACACATAGACGTTATACACAATCATATACATATATCAGTATACACCTTTGTATACACTGATATATGTATATGTTTCTTAAATGCTATCATGAGCAATTAGATATGACTCCTGATGACGTGGCTAATGATCTCTCTTTTTCTGCGTCTCACGAAAGCTCCGAATGCATACTACACTTCCAGAGAACACGGTTTAGTTTCAAAAACTACCATCGCTTCTAACCCATCACTACATTCTTTGCTGAACCCTCCAAAATATCTGTCCCTGTATTATCAGAACGTAAGAAGATTATGAACTAAGATTTCTGCTATACGTCTTAATTCGCAGATTCTATCCTATTAGACTATTTTGCCCTCATAGAAACTAATCTCACCACTAATATTACGAATAATGGATTATTTTCCCAACACTTCGATTTACACCGTGACGATGGTCTAGATATAGAAGAGAATTTATATGTCCCTGGTGTACCTCTAGCTATACACTCCCGTTTCGACTCTAGACCCTTTATAAAATCGTCCACTACATTCTTTGAATTCATTTGCGCCAGAATTCCTATTTGCAAGCGCAACCTATATATTTGTTGCTGCTATATTGCGGATCCCAACGACGTTGTTATTTTTTTATACCTACTTTATAAATTAAGATGTGTCACCAATAACATTGGCAGACAATTCGACCTAGTCCTCGCCATTGATAGAAAGTAGACATCTTCTTTCGAAGTTGGATAATTACCACCCTCCGCTTTATCTTGCATTGATGTATGACAATAGTCTTAATCCCGTTAAACTTTGGTATACTTATTTAAAATCGCGTTCGGACACCGATTTCTTCTAGTGACAGTCAGCCCAAATACATTTCTCTGTGCTTTACCAAGCTCTCTATGACAACTATTTAAATCGAATGGGACACACACGCATTTCCGAACCCAAATGATTCTTTCAGTTTATCAAAACTAAAAGTAAATCGGATAACTATCCATCATCTCTGAATTTTGTGGATAAGTACTCGGGCGATCCCCAAATTACTGCAAATCTCTTCACAATTTCTTTTTTAGTCAAGCGTTCGCTATCCATTCGCAAGAGCCAGACCACTCTTGCTTTTCCTACTTAAATAGCTGCCCACATACAACTTTGGAATCTATGTCTATAACTTTAGAGCAAGTTAAGGATAAAATAATAAATCTCAAAGATGATTATTCTGCTGGCCCTGATAATCTTCCCCCTATATTTTTAAAGAAATGTGAAATGCACCTAGCCTAACCACTTACAGCTCACTTTGAGCTTTTTATTACCCAGGGATTATTTCCCACATGCTGGAAAAAGTCTTTTATTAAACCCCTCCATTAAAAAGGTCGAAAAGACGATATTTCGAACTATCGACGAATTGCTAAGTTATCCTGCATACCTAAGCTTTTTGAGAGCATTATCTGTGACATATTGCTTTTCCATTGTAAATCTATTATTTCCCAAAACCAACCACGGATTTCTCAAAGGTAAATCTACGACCACCAACTCATATCAAGCACTTTATGTGCACAGAGATCTGGAAATGAAGTTGATGTGATCGCCACCGATTTCAGCAAAGCCTTTGATAGGTTTTCTCATGATATAATCCTTCTAAAATTAAAGGCTTTTGGTTTCCAAATAAACTTTACTACATGGGTTCAATCCTGTTTAAATGAACGACATTATGTTCTATTTAGGTCCATGGTTTCTGACCCAATTAAAGCATGCTCTGGTGTCCCTCAGTGCAGCAACCTTGGTGCCTGATCATTAATGATGTTGATTGCATCATTACATCATTAAAAATGCATGTATATCTGTTTACGCAGATGATATGAAAATCTTTAGATATATATCGACTTCCTCAGATAGCCTACCACTGCAGGAAGATCTAGACAGATTTTGTACTTGGTGTCAGAAGAATTTTCGTGAGCTTAACGTCAATAAGTGTCAGGCTATAACTTATACCCGTAAGCGTCCCCCCCCCCCCCCTACTTCACCGCGCTGTTACCTAATAAATAATCTGTCTGTTCCCTTAGTGAGTGAGTTGCGTGATTTAGGTGTTATCTGTGATAAGCAACTCAATTTCCGTTATAATTTGATAATATTGATAATATAATAAAAACAAGCCAACTCTTACCTCGGCTTCATCAAGCTCTGATCTATGGAGTTTTCCAATCCTCCCCTTACCAAATCTCTTTACATAGCCTTTGTTAGGCCTCTCATTGAATATGCAAGCCAAGTTTGGTCACCTATCCTCCAACTTACAACCCCTTTCTATATATCGAAAGATTGCCGAAATTATTTTTATTCATCAAATTTTAGTTGTTAATATCAATTGTCCTTCTTTACTTCAACTTATTTCTTTTAATACCAACCCACGCAATCTTAGATATGTGCCACTTTTCCGACTCAAGCTTCACGGACACCTGGAGATAATGTCTACTATTCTTATTAAAGTTAACGATATTCTGCTCGACTACCATCTCAGCAAACTCTCCCTCAAGAACATTCTTATTTCCACTTATGCCTCACGTTCTAACTTCCTTTAACCGCTCCCACCCTTTAGTTTTTATCTTTAGTTTTAAGCGAAATTGTTAACTTTAAGAATATGCTTGCAATAAGCCTTATTAAATCTCCCCGGAGTTGACCCGGGCCGCAATTCAAATCTGGATCCACCAGTTCTGTATGTCATTTCACAGGTAGAAAATGTGCAGAAGGACTCAATTCTCCAGGTCGTGATTTGAACCAATGATACCATTGGTTTTATACACATCCTGAAAAGTCACTCCAATGGCCTCAACCTTCTACTGAGGATCTTCGATCACAAAGAAATTATCAATATTTGCTACTTCACTTGGATTTATGCCTGCAGTAGTCAGTATTCGTTCGTTCGTTGTCCATAGTTCGAAGAATTTTTAAAACACTGTAGGTCGTTTCGATTTTTTCTCCGAAATATTTTGTTTATTTGCGGGAATATAATCAGGTTGCTGGCATTAACAGCCCGAATTCTGTTGTTCTGTAATTCTCTCTTATCAATATTTGAAGGTTTTTAATTGACGACTTTAGTGTCCTAACCTAAACGTACTGTCTGTCAGTGATTTGCCTGTACAAGATTTTGAGCCTTGACAGCAGTCTACTTCAGTCGATTCGTGAGTGTCGGGGGGTGAACATACACAGTGAATTTTTTATCATAAGGCTATAAGTTGATATTAATAAAATTAACCCTCATCGAATTTTGATTGCAACTCAATAGCGATTAACATTTTTTTAAAATGCCTTGTTTGTGCGAGTGTAAAATGGATAAAACACTGAAAAAAAAGTCAAATGTGATGGGTGTCAGGAGCTGTTTCATCTAAAGTGCTCTAACCTCAAGTAATCTGAGTGGGACTTCATGAAAAAAAAGCTTTCCCATTTTTTTGTGCACCGTGTAAAAGCATCCGCTACGCTCTCCTCCTCTCAATCAGCAAGTACACACACTCAAAGATTCATGTGTTACGACTATACACACATTTTCGTCTCCAGCAACCGTTGAGGAGGTGATTCTTTCTTCTTCCATTGTGCCGCCGTTCCCGCCACCACATACCGCGGTTGGAAAAAAAGCGGTACCCCATTCACAGTATTTACTCTGGATATGTTGTATAGAGAAATCGTCTCTCTTAAGCTTCCAACGCGCTGCTACTTATCAACACCTTGCAAGCAGAGAAACGATCTCTTGAGAGCAAAGTGAATGATTTAAACAATATAGTAAATACACAGCAGCAAGAAGCTTTTCGCAAATGCATTGACATTGTAGGTATTCCAAATGTCAACAAGGAAAATGCTTTGAATCTTGCTGCTAAAATTCTGACTGAGGGTTTGGGTGAACAGGTTACCGAAGATGACATAAAATCCCGTCATGTCAAAAAAATAGTAAACAAAGTGCCCGAAATAAAACTAAAACTGATCTGGGGGATCAGCTGTGCCTGCAGATTTAACGTATTGTGATAACCACTTAAGTGTGAGCAGCGACATCTAGCAGAAAATGTCGAAGACCAGAAGATTTCGATACTGGAATAACAAAGTCTCGACTGGAGAGTGGAATCGAAGTTTCTAGCAAATTGGAAATTGTATGGGACGCTGGATGGCGAGGATTGTTCTCGAAGTATGTCATTCGAGTATAAATACCAGCATCCCAAAGGTATGCAAATGAGTTCAAAAGTGAAATTTGAAGTGTTAATTAGGAGAAGTAATTAAGTGGTTTAAGTAAAAGATAAGAAAAGTATAAGCGGTTGAGAAATTGGATTGTGTTGAGAGAAAGAATTAAATAGTGAATTGTAACTGTACTGAATAAAGGGATTTGTATTGAAAAGAATAAGTTATATTATTTGTACCCACACAAACATTTTACATTGGTGTCAGAAGTGGGATAGGACTTATTGTGTGTAAAAAAAAAAAAAAAACCGGTGTTTTCTGACTATTTGAAAAAGCTAGAATGGGTCGAAAACTATTGCAGTTGACCCTCGTCCAACTCAAATCCGAGTTGAACAAGAGAAGCCTCAGCGCCAGTGGAG
Source organism: Volucella bombylans (assembly GCA_949129095.1). Classification (NCBI taxonomy): domain Eukaryota; kingdom Metazoa; phylum Arthropoda; class Insecta; order Diptera; family Syrphidae; genus Volucella; species Volucella bombylans. The sequence continues at coordinate 234,215,888 of OX422140.1, forward strand.
GAAAAAGTGACCTGGTGCTCCGACTTCAGGAGGCTTTGAACAACGAGGGACATGATCCTGATGCATATTCCTTTGATGTTGACGAGGATGAACAGACAAGTACCGGCAATGACATGGCTGCAATGATGCAACTCCTCTTATTAAAAATGGACGAACAAAAATAAAAAATGGACGAACAAAACAAAAAAATGGACGAATAGAAGAACAGTCTCGACCAACAAAAGAAAAATCTGGAAGAACAGAAGAACAGTCTGGAACAAAAAATGGACGAACAGAAGAACAGTCTCGACCAACAAAAGAAAAATCTGGAAGAACAGAAGAACAGTCTGGAACAAAAAATGGACGAACAGAAGAGCAGCATTGAACAAAAATTCGACGACCAAAAGAATAGTCTAGAACAAAAACTGGAAGAACAAAATAACGTTCTACACCAAAAGTTCGAAGAAATAGATAACAAATTTGAAAGAATAGAGAAGAATGTTGGCGAAAAATTCGAACAAATGGACAGCAAAGTTGAACAACTGGCAAAAGAGCTCGACACAGTGCGAAAACAGAAACTGCGAGAATGTTCTTTAAGCGGTCCAAGGAGAAAAGAGTTGAAGCCTCCCTCATTCGATGGCCAGACCTCATGGTCTACTTATAAGAAGCAGTTTGAAATGGCTGCCTGTGCAAACGAATGGGACAATAAGGAGAAGTGCTTTGCCCTAGCGATGGCCTTACGTGGTCCTGCGGCAGAATTGTTACAAACAATCGATATCGAAAAGAATAGAGACTATATGGTTTTAGTGCAGGCTATCGAGAAACGGTTTGGGGATAGCCACATGCGGGAAGTTTACAAGGTTCAATTGCAAGGCCGTATGCAGCAACAAGGAGAAACACTGCAACATCTCCAAGCAGACGTGAGTAGACTGGCACATTTGTCATATCCCACCGCAGGCCAAGAAGTAATCGACGAAATGGCAAAGGACGCATTCGTTGGGGGAATTGCAGATTTGAAGCTACAATCAGCAGTAAGGATGGCCGGGAAAAGAACCCTCGCTGAAGCACTTGCCTTCGCTCTGGCGATGGAAGCATCCAATCAGGCTTCCAAAGGAATGCATTTCGTAAGGGAAATAGTATCTGGTGAATGCTCCTGCTCAAGACCAACTACCATGCAACGGGAGAGACGAAGGATGCGCTGCTGGAACTGCGATAAAGTAGGACATTTGCAAGGGCATTGTAAAGAACCGGTACGACGAGAAGGCTGCCTGCACTGGGGCTACAGGCAAATAGAAAGAAAAACCGGCAGAAACGGCTACCAAGAAACCGGTCAAATTTCCAGAAGACATCAGTTAGGAAATGCTTACTTCGCGGGGCAGAACTCTGTAGCAGGTGTCGACGACTCCAGGGTAATTATCCCAGTCTCACAGGTAAAACAATGCAACCAAAGCCTCCCAGCAGAAGTAGTCAGTGGTAAAGAAGCGAAAGAACAGGCAACTATCCAAACGATCAGGACTGAGCCAATAGAGGGTTGGAGTATAGACGAAATCCGTTCCTCCCAACAGGCAGACAATGACATCGAACCAATATTGGCCTGGAAGGAACACGAGGAAAGACCAAGCTGGCAGCAGATATCAGATCGGAGCCGAGTTCTGAAGGCATACTGGGCACAGTGGGACTCGCTTTTTGTGCAAGATGGATTGCTAAAGAGAAAATGGCAAAGTGCAGATGGGAAAACATCTCGTATGCAGCTAATAGTGCCACGGTCCAGAGTCAACCAAGTACTCCATGAAATACATGACGGAATCTCAGGAGGCCATTTGGGAATAAACAAGACGTTGGAAAAGGTAAGGGAATGTCTCTATTGGCTAAGCGCTAAACAAGATGTCGAGAATTGGTGCAAAAAGTGCATAAGATGTGCAGCTACCAAGGGTCCAAAAGTAAAGCCACATGGACAAATGCAACAATATAATGTCGGAGCACCTTTCGAACGAATAGCATCGACATCGCTGGGCCGTTTCCCGAAACCTTTAATGGAAACCGATATACTCTCGTAGTCATGGATTACTTCAGTAAGTGGCCGGAAGTGTTTGCCATCCCAAATCAAGAGGCTAAGACCGTTGCCGAACAGATAGTCAACAACTGGGTGAGCAGATTTGGGGTCCTAATGGAGCTGCACTCTGATCAAGGGCGAAACTTTGAATCAAAAGTCTTCCAGGAAATATGCCAATATTTGGGAATAAGAAAGACAAGGACAACGCCACTACACCCTCAATCTGATGGAATGGTCGAGCGATTCAATCGGACCTTGAATGAGCATCTATCTAAGGTTGTCAGCAACTGCCAGCGGGATTGGGATCGACACATACCCCTCTTCTTAATGGCCTACCGAAACGCGGTCCATAGCTCAACAGGGCACACACCATCCGAGATCTTATTTGGTCAAACGATTCGGTTGCCAAGTGAAGCAAAATTCGGATCCCCACCGACGGAGTCCAGAGAGGTGAACGAGTACGTGAATGACTTACGCAGCAGGATTCGTAAATTGCATGAAGACACCAGAGAAAAGATGAAGCTAGCAAGCAGCCGCATGAAAACTAGGTACGGTATCAAGGCGAAATCTTCCGGTTTCAACGAAGGAGATCTGGTTTGGCTGTATAATCCTCAGCGTAAGAAAGGCAAGTCACCAAAATTGCAACAGGACTGGGAAGGTCCATACAAGGTGATAACCCGCATTAATGACGTTGTCTACCGGATCCAGCGTGGGGATCGAGGAAAATTGAAAGTGGTTCATTTGGATTGAATGTGTCATTTCAATGGGATGCTGAATGACGAAGTTGTTCGGGACGAACAACTGTAGGGAGGGAGCAATGTGATAACCACTTAAGTGTGATCAGCGACATCTAGCAGAAAATGTCGAAGACCAGAAGATTTCGATACTGGAATAACAAAGTCTCGACTGGAGAGTGGAATCGAAGTTTCTAGCAAATTGGAAATTGTATGGGACGCTGGATGGCGAGGATTGTTCTCGAAGTATGTCATTCGAGTATATACCAGCATCCCAAAGGTATGCAAATGAGTTCAAAAGTGAAATTTGAAGTGTTAATTAGGAGAAGTAATTAAGTGGTTTAAGTAAAAGATAAGAAAAGTATAAGCGGTTGAGAAATTGGATTGTGTTGAGAGAAAGAATTAAATAGTGAATTGTAACTGTACTGAATAAAGGGATTTGTATTGAAAAGAATAATTTCTATTATTTGTACCCACACAAACATTTTACAGTAAATTGTATGCCTCAAGTTCTGGAATATTAAAGACAAACAGGGTGTCATTAACAAGAAACGAAATGTGGAGTTATCAACTCGTATATTCGGACAACAATTTGACAAAGAATCGATTTTTATGAACAAAATTTCAATCCCTCTCTTTTTAATAAAACCAACAAATTTAAAGATTGTAAACAATTTTCTTTCGTTTGGATAAATAATGGTATAATTTTAATGCGGGAAAAAGAAGGGGATAATATTATCAGAATTTGTTCTTCTGATGATCTTGATAAATTGTCTATAATTTAACTTAAGCGAATCTGTAGTTGTGACTAATATACAACATACTTTAACTGAAGATCCCATTAATAATAATTGTACTCCTTTTTCTATTAATTATGACAATGATGTTTTTTGTAGTGTTTTTTATGGTGAACAAAGAAAAAATAACCTCATTATCATCCACCAAAACATCCGTAGTTTACGGGCCAATTTTTATATACTATTGGTTCATTTGGAATTATTTGTAAATAAACCAAATTTGATTTTTTTGTCTGAGATATGGGTTCATGATCGCGAACTGGATTTTTTTCAAATACCTGAGTATGAATTCTAGCCTAAGTGTAATAATCCGAATGGTGCGGACGGTGTTGCTGCGTATATAAGTGATAGTTGGATGACAAATTGTGTTGTTGATGGTGTGGTCGAAAGCTATAAAGGTATGTTGTTGTGCTCTGATGTGTTGAAGGTCACTTGTTCCTTTGATTCCCTCAAACTAGTTTTCTACTGTTTCTACAGGCTACATAAAAGTAAAGCTGTCTTTGTAGAAGAGCTGTCTTCCCTCCTTGATAGTGAATCTTCGAAGAATTTGTTTATAGTTGCTGATATGAACCTTGATATCCTATCCCTATCTCCGGTTGCTAAAAGATATGTAGAACTGATGTCTGCAAATGGGTTCGATTCCTGCATAAATGAGCCTAGAAGAATTTTTAATGCGTCACTAAGTGTATTGACCACATTTTTGCTAGAGTTGACCGTAATGCAAATCTTTCTCTCATAAGTGCAACGTCGGATTTAAGGATTACTGATCATATCATGCCTCTTTATTGAAATTGGTCAGCCCACATAAAAAAAAAAACCGGTTCCACCCCAACACAGCGTTTATTACATGAAGATAGGTCTAAAGTTTATAGCGAAGACAATCCCTCTCTAGCTTTTGACTTGTTCCTTAAGCTTTTAAAAGGTCACTCTGAGTTGTGCTAAGAACCAGGTTTCGTTAAAACAAAAAAGTTAGAGTAACTCCAAACTTGGATATCTAATTACTTGTTGAAAAAAATATATACGCTTAAAATGTAAAAAATATCCCAATAAGACTCGTTTTCGAAAATCCTATGAACTAATTTCAAATGAAGTGGCCACTGAGGTCCGTATATATAAATAAAGCTTCTGTTTTGATAAATTTCACAAAGCGAAAGGGAATCTTAAAGAACAGTGGACTATTGTTTAACAAAAAATCATTCTCTGATGTACCTTCTTGGACTGTTGGGCAAACATATCTAGCGACCAAACAGATCTGGCCAAAACTGCATCTGAATCGCTCTAAATGTCTGATCCTTTTAAATAGGAAACATCTCAGAGCCATAATAAGTGTCATCACTGGACACTGCCTCATAGGCAAGAACGCAAGAAGGCTTGGCGCTTTTACAAATGATTTCTGTAGAAGCTGCATGGACGAGGAAGAGGAGGAGACAATCGTCCACCTACTCTGTACAAGTATAGCTCTCTCTCAGAGAATGAAGATTCATCTAGGAGCTTTCTTCTACAACGACATAAACAACCTAGAAAACATAGACGTTAACAGTCTCCTACGCTTTATTATAAGCTCAAACTGGTTCCATTAGTAAGAGGATCATAGATCCACGTGACATCACAATGGGCCAATAGGCCTAAGTGGATTGCTATTCCCAACAGCCACTCTTACTTAACCTAACCTAACCTTCTTGCATTAGATGTCAAGATAGATATACGTTTAATGAATTCTTTACAAGAGCTGCTGCAAATACGCTCACAGAAGCTGGCATTGACCCGACGCACGGCTCAAATATCTTGTGCAAATAATTGCTTCAGCTATGATTATGATTACCAAAATAGATTTTTTTTGAACATATCTCTCTTTCGAACTTTATAAAAACATCTTGTTACTGAAAAACTCAAATTTGTTCACACAGAACAGCGACTCTAATTCATTTGTTAAGATCATTGGCCTATATTTTGTGGATCTTTTGGCTCACATTTTTAATAAAAGCATCTACGGCGGTTAAAGAATGCCGATACCAATCTTCAAAAAAGAAAATAGGAAGACATTAAAGAATTATAGGCCAATTTCACTACTTCCTAATTTTTTGAAACTCTTCGAAAACGTTGTCAAAGCGAGAGTTATCTCTTTTCTTGATAAACTCTCGTTCTTTAGTGCTAATCAAGTTGGTTTTAGAGTTGGTAAAAATACTGAAGATGCGCTTTTGAACTTCTGTTGACATGTTCATGATAGCTTAAACAAAAAAAAATGTACTGCTGCGCTGGATATAAGTAGATATACAAAACGCTTGCGATACCGTGGACCAGTAGCTTTTGTTGGGGAAATTAGATAAAGCTGGCTGTAGAGGATTCACACAGGGCTCAGTACATCGCCCAACGTTATTCCTTATCTACATATATTCAATCTGCAGCCTGCAGTTGAACTGGATAACACTGGGTTTGCTGATAATATTGCTTGCTCATACTCAAGTGCTTCTATACTGGACTTAGTGGCGGATATTAACCACGACTTGGAAATCCTAAGCCACTGGTTTGGTTCTCATAAACTAGTTATCAGAGATAAAACAAAATTCATGTATTTTTACCTTCACTCGTTTGAGTATCAATCACTAAATTTAACTTTTCACAGCTTTTCTAACTGTTTATCTATCGAAAATGTATCTGTTTAAGTACAGCTCAAGTACTTGGGTGTAATTATCAACAGCAAATTAAATTGGGGTGTACATACTTCCTTATTGAAAAAGTATTTACTAACAGCTACTTATGTTATGTATCATCTAAGACAGTTCTGTTCTCGTAAGCTTCTAGAAACAGTTTATTTTGGCTTGGTTCAATCTAAGCTTCAATATGGACTCAGTTGCTGAGGAGATACCTTTAACAACAAACTACAGCCCTTATTAGTAGAACAAAAACATATTTTAAGGATTATTTGGGAATAATAAACTTAGACATCTTTACTTCTATAAAGTCTTAACAATCTTTTATATAAGAAGTGGCTATCTTTTAAATCAGAATTTTATTTCTTGTAATCAACATTGTTTGGCCTCTATTTCTGAACATAACACTCAACGCTTCTTCAACTTTTATACGTTATTAGCACCTCGACTTGATCGGTTACCATTTGATATTCGTAGTACTCGCAAATCCTTTTCTTTCAACAAACTAATTAAAGAGTGGTTGTTTAATTTTGATTTCAGCGAAATTAATACTGTTGTTAGAGTTCAGGTTTAACTTTGATAATTTTATTTTCTTTTCTTTTTAAGTAACTATTTTGTTCCTAATTTGTGTTTCAATTAAATATAATATTGTCACCCCACTAAAAAATTTTCCTTTGGCTTTTATATGTTCTATACATCCGCCACTAGTTTTATTACTACAGGATGTACCTGTTCTATTTCTCAATGAAATTTCATTTTAAAAAAAGCAATATAAGTTAGTTTGTAAGACTTGTATATATAATTATGAATGTATTAACCTTTAATTTTAATTTGTATTCATTGAATGAAATAAAATAAACTAAACTAAACTTTTGTGTTGGTGCAGTGCATCAATAGTAGCATTGCGGAATAGGTCTTCGTTGAGTGTGTGTTCATACCGAGGTATTGTAATACCCATCGTTTGTTTAATCGTTTGGTCCAATTATTTTAGGTACCTGTCAAGCTCCTTGTTAGACAGATTCCTATTGGATGGTGGGTAGAGTGAATTCGACGAGAGTTCTACTGTCAATGTTCTGGAAAAGCGTGTCTATACATCACACTGTTCTGACTCCACCAACTGAATAGTAGGTTCCCACTACTATTTGGTACATGATTTCCACAACATAATAATTCTCTTCCGATTTCAGACTAAGGAGTCGAAAGAGCCTATCGAGTTCTGAGATGACCAGAGTGGATTGAGAAGCATCAGGCGCATACACAGAGACCGTGTACATCAACTTTCCGCTACCCGGAAATTTCTTCGAAATTAAATTTTTTTTCTAATAAAGATCCCGATACCACCTCCCTGATGTCGGGTCGGTTTCTTTTTCTACTGTTATATTTACTGTGCTTATCGGCAAGCTCAGTTTCGCCAGCGAAAAGTACATCAGGAACTTGTTATTTCATCAACTTAAACAGCGCGGCTCTTCGGTCGATCCTAATCAGTGAATTAACATTCACTGCAAGGACCTTCAGGGTTTGCTCCACCATGTGCGTACCCATTATGACATGATGTGCGTTAGATCTGACAGCATTGCGTAGATTTGATCCACCCGCTTAGTCTGTTCCTGTACTTGACGTTGAAGCTGAGCCGACTGCCCTTGAATAGAGAGCAAAATAGCTAGCATGTCAGGTGCAGCTTCCGGTGCTCTTGCCGTTGGGGACGAGGAAGCAACAGTGAATTTTTGTACCGTTCTACCCCTACCTGCGGCCATTTGGACGAAGCTAATTCGGGCATGACGGCTGGAGGGTTGACGCTTAGCCCCCGCTTTCTGCTGACGAGCCATACTTGGTTAGTTTATATCTTGGAACTTGGGACAACCCCCAAAGTTAGGGGTGTGGTCCCGAGATCTTTCATAAAACACGTTAGAGTTGACTTTTTTCTGACTCTCTCTCCTGACCCAAAGCACATTCCTGAGAATTTTGGTCCTTTCCGCACTTAACGCATCGAGGCTATATTTGGCAGTTTGATGCGGCGCGGCTGAACTTTTGGCAACGAACACATTGTATAATGTTACCGCTCCTTTTTAATTTTTTCCGGTGAACAACCTGGTAGTCCAGGACTTTAAACTTCTTCAGACTATCCAGTTTGCTGCAGAGAGTGAGCTGTACTAGGAAGAACGGTAGTGTCCAATTCTCCCTTTTTGCTCTTGCAGTGTTAAAAAGCTTAACCCCTACAAATTTGAGACCGTCGCACTCTTTCTCTTGAAGCAGTTTTAAGAGCTCCTCAAATTCAGCGGACGGTTCCAGTCCTTTCAAAAGAACTGTTTTAAATTTATCAGCTTTCGGTGTATAGGTAAAGTACTCCGTCGTCATTTCCTTCAAATGGTTTTGAATTTTCTTGTAGTCCTGTACTGGAATACAGTGGATGATGTGTCCGTCTAAGCCAAATCTTTTAATGCAAAGTGCTTACCTATGGCCGACTTATACAAGTCCCTAGTGTCTTGGACCTCCATGTTGTAGGTGTTGATTAGATGTACCTTTTCCTTTTTCGTTTTCTGCTGCTGTTGCTGTTTTTGCTGCTGCGCTTTTTGCTTTTGTTGTGACTCACTGATCATCATGCATGACACTTTATTTAATGCATCAAGTTCAGTTAAAACCGCCGCTGTATTGAGTCGCCCTCTTTCTTTACTCTATAATTTGTGAATTTCCTATTTCGCTTTACACCAATCCTAATAAGTAATAACCTAATTTCTTACCCAATAATTGTTATCGCTGACGGGCTTTTTTGTTTTTTTATTGTTGACCTACTAGTCTGTTCATTTCGCGACTCGTTTAGTGCATTTTTAATTTTTTTCTCCGCAATCTGTTTTTTGTTTTCCTGGTCTTCATCATGTCTTCTTGTGGATTAACCAATTGCTCCATTAACGACAATAATGCTGACTTTGTTGCCTGTAAGGAGATCTGCGGCAAAATATTCCATGCTATTTGTGTTGGCCTAAATAGAAGATACACGGTCTACCTTAAGGAGTTCTCCGAAAATCTACTGTTCTTTTGTGATGAGTGTATCAGTATTTCTCTCTCACACGTGCTCCTTGCAATAAAGTGCCTCAGTGACTCCAATGAATCCAACCATAACTCACTCGTCAGACTGATAACGAAAAACCTATCAATCTTTGAACAAAGTGTAAGATATGCGGAAGACTTTGTTCATAGCATTGAAAAACAAGTTGCACGTTTAATTGATCTAGAAAGTGCAAGATCCAGAAATGAAGAAACATACAACCGCCACCTTGATACAGTCTTAACTGAATTTATATCATTCAGATCCGCAATGATGGATTCAAGCAAGACAACATGTAATTCCATCAACTCTCTCCAGGAAGACATCGATATTCATCTCCAATCATCCACATCCAATCTCCATCTCGAACCTGCAACAAACAATCACCAAATATAGACCGACTCCACATAACGAATCAGATTTTTACCACCCTACTCATCAAAGGTGCTCCAAATTATGCAGATGTTGCTTGGATTTCCGAATTTTTCAAAAATAGGTATAGCATCACAATCAACCATTGCACAATATTCCCAACATCTCACCACAAAAACATACGGAATTTCAAAATTAATTTACCGGCTAAATACGAATGGTTATTTGTTAACTCATCCAACACGAACCTCAAGCTAGGAAAGATGCAGGTCTCCAAATGGACGGATCAACAAACTAACAAAAACGTAGAAAAAAAAACGAAGCAAGGTCTCATCAAAAGATAATTATAAATCGCAAATCCATCTCCCATCCACATCCTAAACCTGACCCCAAATGGAGTCTTAAAACCAATATATTGCCCAATTTTTCCCCTCCCGTTTATATCACTAAGCAACCCCCTTCACGTATCTCCACAAAAGCACCAAGTGCCTCTCTTCCATCCAAGCCCCAACGCATTTCATTTAATTTAACCCCTGCCCTGCTACCGTCATTGCTCAACCACCCACACCCCCTCCCACTAATAATAAAAACTTTTTTCCCAATTTCGAAATTAAAACTGGAGCCAAATACCCAAACTTTATAGTTCGCCTTCTCCCTCGGTTTCACGGCCCCCAGTCCCTATTTTTGATGTCGTTAAAATGACCCAACAGAATATAAACACCACAGAATGCTCTATGCTAAGGAATAAAAAGATATACGAAAATATACGTCTCTTTCTCGCTTTCACTTTGAGGGAAAAACAAAAACAAGTGTCATGGTCTCCATCCAACAGGAAGGCATTCCTACGGATATAACTAGTCTCAGAAAGCTTTACAACAGCTACCACGAAATCTTCGACACACCTCCTCAAAAGGTTGCGGATGACCCCCCTATTCACGGCCTAAAACTTCATCTATTTCCCCTCCATGGTACAACAGAAGACTTCGCTCTTTACGAAACAGAAGAAGCAAATTATTGGCAGTTTTTCTTCGCACCAATTCTTATTATGACTACTCTAACTATCTTGGAACTTACCTGCAATTCACCCAGCTCTATAACTGCCCCTATCAGCGCTTCCTCGACACAGCGCAGACCAACCTTATCAACAATCCTAAGACATTTTATCAATTCGTCAACTACAAAAGGAAATCAGATGGTTATCCCCCCTCTCTCTTGTTCGATAATATATCATCGGCCGACCTACATATTATTGCCAACTATTTTGCAAATTTTTTTAAAGAGTCATTTGCAGACAACCTCTTCATACTCGACTCCATCTATTTCAAGTATCTTCCCAATTTCTCCATTGACCCCTCTCTATCTCAACCTTTTGAACCCACCCTTATCGAAGAAAAGTTACAAAATCTCAATGATGAATTTGTATCCGGTCCAGATGGGCTCCCAGCAATATTTCGCAAAAAGTGTGCCTCCAATTTTTCGTACCCACTTTCCTCCCTCTTTCGTCTATCCCTCACGCAAGGGGAATTCCCCCAAGTTTTGAAGACCTCTTTCATAACCCCGGTTCACAAAAATGGATCATAGAATGAAGTAACCAACTACCACCCCGTTGCAAAGCTTTCTCACATACCTAACATTTTGGAAAGTTTTTTATATGAAGTTCCAAGCTTCTAGTGCAAGTCACTTATATCACCCAATCAGCACGTATTTCTAAAAGGTAGATCAACTACTACAAACTTAGTTGAATACGTATCCTTTGCGCTTTGAGCCCAAGGAAATGGCAACGAAATTGACGTTATCGCTACAGATTTCGCTAAGGAATTCGATAAAATATCACATCAACTGATCCTTTTCAAATTGTCTTCCCTTGTTTTTGACATCATATTGTTAAAATGGATATCTTCTTATCTGGAGAACCGTTACTATAGCGTTAGCTTTAGGTCAACCTTGTCAACACCGTTTTAGCCATTCTGGTGTCCCACAAGGCAGCCATCTAGGTCCCCTCTTTTTTATTTTAACTATAAATGATCTTGAGAAGATTATCAAACACTGCTCCGTATCCATTTACGCCGATGACACTAAGTTCTCCAACCTGTACCCCAGGTTCAATCCCTTCGCGATCTTGGAATTTTATACGATAGAGAGTTAAACTTCCGTTCGCATATTGATGAGATAATCCTTAAATCCAACTCATCGCTCGGTTTTATCAAACGTTGGTCTAAAGAATTTTGCAACCCTTATGTGACAAGGTCACTTTACATATCCCTTGTCCGGCCCCTCCTTGAATATGCCAGCCAAGTATGGTCCCCCTTTCAGCGAATTCATATATCCCGAATCGAGAACATTCAACGTCGTTCGAAACTTCTTTTGTAGTCTGGATTTATAAGAATTAGATACTAATGAATTTTTTTAATATTTTAAAAGCTACAAGTCTATCCGAAGTGAGGAATACTATTCTTCCTTCTTCACCTCTTAGTAATACTGTTAATGGTTGTCTAACTTCACGTAGTCTCTGACGAAACGGCGGTAATTGTCTGGTAAGCCCAAAAATGCAGCTTCTTCCCTTAAAAGAGTTGCATTTATCTGACTGAAACGTCATATTGTTTTAAATATTTCTTATATACTCGTAAGTGTAACGTGATCTGCTTCGTTTTTACTGAAAATAATAATAACATCAATGTAAACGTAACATATTTTACCAATATAAGATCGTAATATGACGTAGAATTTAAATATGGACGGTTAATTTTTCAACCCAAATGGGAGCTGAGTAAGCTCACATATTTCATTGGTGATTGAGAACGCAGTTTTGTCCGTACAAGTTGTTTTTACTGGAATCTGATGAAAACCACTCTTTATAACAAGGACTCTAAAATACTTTCTACTCCTTAACTATCATGGAACTTCGGAAATTTTGAGAATTGGGTAACGCTCAGAATTTCTTACAATAGTGAGTTTCCTGTAATCAATTATAAGTCTCCACTACTTACATATTTCCGTTTAAATCAGATTTTTTAGGTACATTCCAAACTGGCGATTGTATTATGGGGAACGGGATGGCTTAATAATATTGTCCTCTAAGAGTTTTTTTTAGGATGGCTTAATAATATTGTCCTCTAAGATTTTTTTTATATTGGCTTTCTACCTCGTCCTTAAGTGAAGTAGTGTAAGGATAGTATTCGGAGTACACTGGGGAGTAAGAATTAACATAAGTACTACGTAACATATCTCACCGATTCTTTCATAGTATAGGTCAGTTTTTCGTTTGATTCAGAAAATAAGGGGCTCTAATTTTGGACAAGATTATTGATAGCTTCACTTTGCGAATTAGACATGTGAGTTGTCTTGAATGTCATTTACTGAATTTTAACAGATTTAGTTTTATATTTACTTTATTTGATAGTCAGGGAACTTTATTTTGCATGGACGACAACAGATGGTTCTTTGAAAATATTATTCACATTGAATTCATGTGGCTTAGACCAAACAGATTTTAGAATGTGTGTTGAGTTACCTAGACGTCACCTGCAAAGATTGTTCATTTGGAAATTGATTTTTTGATTTCCAATGTACTCGTAATTTGTACTGGATCTGGTGTCGAGTAAAAATTTAAGGATTTCACCATTCTTCGTCTTACATTCGAAGTAGGGTAACAAAGAGTCGGTTTGCCTAAAAAAATGCTGCTTGAAAATACTGTACTTATTGTAGTATGTATCTATCCATGGATCATATACAGGGTATCCCAGTTTAGCAGTATAATCCTTTAAGGGCATATTCCCGGAGTTCCGCCGAACAAGAAATTCCATTCTATTCCCACTCCCTTTCAAGTTACAGCCCATCAAAATGGGTGGTTTAACTTTAACCACTTTAAACGCAAGAATTCCTAAACTAGTACAGGTACAAAAATAGTTTTGGATATTTTGAAAAGATAATTTTGTAATGCGTAGTACCCAAGCATGCTTTGGGTACATCTGTGCAGCAACAAAAAAGTTATGAAAATTTACTGTTCCAGTTTTTTTCTTAAAATGCATTTTTCTTAAAAATTTTACTTAATAAAATTTCTGAAATTTTACGAAATTTTTATCCTTGCAAAATTTCCTAAAAATTATGTTTAGTAACTTTCTTACCTACGATCAACAGATTTTGTAGTGAAAGCCATTTTACTACTGGCACACTCTGTATACATACGGATATATGTAGACGGGTGGATATGATGGGACAATGTAATTCGGTTGAGGTTTTTTGACATCTGCATATATGGAAATTCCTTTGATATTTTGTTGGTATATTTGCTTGGATTGATGAATTTGTTAGCAGTTTTTCAACATGGCCTGTTTTGATAGTTTATGGTAGTCGCCTTAATAGTTGACGTATCCATAAGTTCCGGGTTGGCTGATAAAGGATGTTTTGAAGGGGATTATTAAGATCGGGCAGATAACCGTAAAATGCTTGTTTTTTAGCTCGAAACTGTTGAGTATGATTATTCCTACGCAATGCAATTTGCACAATTTGATCCAAGTCGTTGGTTTTCTAATTTCACACAAAAGCTAAGCGCTGTTAATAGATTATTAGGCTCATGTACCCAAGGTGTTTTGGAAAATCTCCCTTAAGACCAAAATTAAGAGTGTCTAATGCTTTATTCCTGTACGTATGTGTGAGTAGCAAGAGAGAATCAAGCCCTATTTCCATGTATGATTCTTATTTAGAAAAACAGATAAGTGAGTGTGTACAATTCAGTAGAACTGCTGAACGGAAGAGTTGCTTTGTACTAGTGAATTCATTTGATTCTTTGGAGTAGCGACATCTCTTTGATCTACGTGGTGCAGCATAAGGCACTTGGAAATAGCTTTCCAATTTAGTGGAATATTATATGATTTTAAGATGCGTGGGTATTTCCAATTATTTTATTTTTTACAACACTGAATACTATATACCCTAATTATTTGGGGATCCGTTTAATGGTTCATAAGCCTTGAGGACGGTTTCTTCACTATTTTTGCAAAAGCTGAACTCTCCTAGTTTCCCAGAGAATTACCGCAGACATCTGATTATATCTGGTAATTTATCTAGATCAACAAGTTCACAAAGTTCGAAAGGAATTCGGTTCCGGCTGGACTGGAACAGGGGGACGGATGAGATTATTAGGGTTAAGCATTATGAGTAGTTTTGTAAGTTATATTTTTTCAAATATGAAAGTTGAATTAATTTTCCTCGTTGTATATTATATGTTTTTTGAACGTAATGTAATATTTTATAAAACTAACTTATATGTATTAAAGGGTTTTTCTTTGAGTATGCAGTAATTTGATTTTTCATTGTAGGGTACGCCATCTTTTATGTCGGTATGTAAATATTGAATAACTTTAAAAAAAATAACCGATTTTCATATATGAGGTACTTTTATTTAACTTCGGCCTCTACAATTTACTTGGACTAGGCGGTTCGCCAAAATGCTGAGCGCGGTGATGAAACCTAGGAAACCTCTTACCTCTTCAACCAGTTCATTGGAACGTTTAGGCCTTGATGAACGGTATATCGACGATCTTCCGCTGTCCAGTGCTCAACAAAATTCGATACCAAACGACTAATAGTGTTGTCAGACGGTGCTTGTTGGCCACGATGTTTTCGACGATATGTACGTTGCGTTAACATAACTGAACGACTATTTTCAATATACATCACTGTTTCGTCCCGTTATTTCGGTATGAAGGGATTCATGTCTAGTCAAGTCGATCGATTGATAAATGTGAAAGTTATTCAATATTTACATACCGACATAAAAGACGGCGCGGCGCACTCTCTATATATTGCATATATAATATTTAGTTTGATTAATGTATATTTAGCATGTTTTAAAATGTTTTCAACTACATAGGTAGTAACAATGTTTTTTTTTTCTATTAAAAATAAATGCTGGTTTGTAATATTTATGTCACTTTTCCAAATAATGTTGCAAACTAAATTTCTGCTTCGTATGATAAAATATAAATGGAAGATTACATACATAATTATAATTGTCAATATAATCATATTCAGGCAGTTACTCGGGGGCTTTAAATTTCTACAGCAGGCTATACTATTTCACGTACACTTATAGCATGCGTTATGTACACGATGTTCCAACCGGTTATTTAAATGTTTACTTGCCGAATTTTTTAATTCTTTTTATTTATTTATTTACACACTACATACGTATGTATGTATGTATCGCATTTCTTTTGCCCGGGCGCCTATTGTTATTTTGCGTGCGCGTGAAGTTAAAAAAATACAATTTTCACGCTTTGTAGACTATGTCCTATTTATTCAAAGTCTGTTAAAACTAATTTGCAGTTATATAAACCTTTAAGTTATGACATGAAATAATTATTCGGCGGCTTGTGAGAAAGAAATTCTGCTGTTAAATTTATCTACTTGAGGTTAATTGGTCCTAATCCGATCTAG
This sequence comes from Volucella bombylans, assembly GCA_949129095.1. Lineage (NCBI taxonomy): Eukaryota > Metazoa > Arthropoda > Insecta > Diptera > Syrphidae > Volucella > Volucella bombylans. The sequence goes on from OX422140.1 coordinate 234,231,955, forward strand.
ATTGAGTGCAGGCGCTGAGAACATGACTTAGGTGATATGACGGGTGTATGATCTGAGTGGCAGGTTTTATGGAGGAAAGGTTTTTGGGTGGTGACACAATATAACGAGATGTATATTACAGTTAAAGGCTTGAAGAGGCTGAGTGCACTGGAATTTTATTGGAGGAAGAGCAAAAAGCGATGGCTCAAGTTATGTCAAGGGTGTTGTAGCTGAAAAATACTATATTCCTCCGTGTACTATAAATTTTATTAAATGCTTTAAGTCTTATAACATATATTCAGCGGGTGTGAGCAATGTAGCGGAGTTCATTGCGAATAAAAGTCTATAGAGGAAAGACTAAACCATTTATTGAATTTTTTTAAAATTTAACAGGATTTTCGGCGACAACGAAAATACCACTCTCAATTAGAGTGAACGTTTTTTTTTTCAGAAACACCAATGTTATTCATGGATTGGTGGGTATATCAGATACTTGAAAGTATTCAATTTCACTCGGTTTTCGGTTCAGTAATTAGTTATAGTGTTTATATCGCAACTTAATGAACGAAGATGAGTCGTTGTACAAAAGTAATTATGTTAAAACAATAGTAACACATTGAAGCTGAAGAGAGATGAAATCAATTTATATATGGGAATGGGACTACGAATTCCACAGCTTAATCGTGTAGGTGAAAAACATACGAGAAATTTTTAAATAATACAATTTTGGAAGGATAATTTTATTTTATAAAATAGATATGGTGGAGATTTGAGCTTAACTATATTAAAAAGAAATATGTGATTCATTCATTAATTTTATATGCATTTTTATTACTTTCCATTCATTTACAAGAGCTAGACAAAAAAAAAACCATACAATTAACTTAATTAAATTATACTATCTTACAATAACTTACTGGTCCCATGCGGGTACTCTGAGTTAAACCTAACGCTGAATCTAAGTCTTTCGAGGTAATTGGACAGGGTAACTTATTTCATTGTCTGAATGATTATCTTAACCCACTTAATTGTCTTAACCTACTCTTAATTCTAGAGAAATTTTATTTCTGTTAGGAATTGATACCCAAGTTCCCATTTTTATTTAATTTTTATTTTTGTGTTTTATAATCTTAAAACCACCTTAATCCTACATAAGCTATGTAAGGCCAAAGCTAAAAATAACTTACCACCCGCTTTGCTCTCAAATGGGTCTACACGGGAGTTGATGAAAAAGACGAAGAAGTTTCTTCCATTTCACCAAGCCACAAAATTATTGGTACTGCCCAACTGCGGCCTAGCTGAAACCAAGACGCACCGCACTACCGTCTGCGACGTCAGTGTCGTAGTTGAATCGCCTGTCAGCAGATGTTCCAGCTATGAGGAAGAATAGCGAAGAATCTATTTTTTTCTGGATTTTCTTTCTTACTAAAATACACGAATGCCTCGGGGGAACGAAGCCGTTGAAGCTCACACTCTCGAGATAAAGATAATAGAGGTAATAAGCCCCATGGATCAGATTGTTCGTCGGGGTCATTGCTCTAGCAAAGTGCATTCGATTCAGCTGAAATTGTCCACCCTTATTACGTTCGCCCTGTTGTACAAGACCTTGTTAGGATATATTTTATATACTCCGAATCTGGTGTTCTGTAAAAGCGAAGACAAGCCCTCTCAAACACCAAAACCATTTCCATTAAGCTGGCTTTGATCCACACACATAACCTTCACCTTGCATCGAGTTGGCTGCTATACAACAATTTCTTTGTAAGGGCAAAATGACTTTTTGCTTTGGCCAAGCAACATCTGTATGTTTATTAAAATATAGATATTGATATGGCCAGATCAAGCAAGTAATTTCCCACGATTGAAAATTTTCGCGACTTCTTTATGGTATCCGAAGAGGCCCAAGACAAAGGGGTCCTGGTTTCAGACTTCTGAATGTTGATCTTCGAATTCCAGTCATCGCAATATCGTTTAATTTTATGGAAGTCGCTTCTTGACTTGATTTTCCAGTTAGTGGTTTCAGCGAATGACATTATTTGCCGTGTATATTTCCTGGTAAACCGCTCCTATAGCCTCTACCTTCTCCCGGACTATCTTTAAGGACGGAATGTTGTTTCAGTCATTCCTTTGAAATATTTTAATGATTTGCGGGAACATATTCGCTTCATTCGAATGCAAACATATAGAAGCCCGGTAATTTTCTTTTATTAATATGCGGAGGCTTTTGATCGACGACTTCAGTGTCATGATCTCCTGGTAATATCTGTCCAGTAAACTGTCTGTACAAGGTTTTTAGTCTCGACTGCAGTCTACTCTTATGCGGGTGGAGTGCGTCAGTAGTTGCGTTTCGGAATGTGCCTTCGTTGTCATCGTTCATGTTATGGTCTCGTCAATTTGTTTGAGGCATCTGCCAATCAATTTCTCCATTGGACATATTCCTGTTGGACGGTGGGTAGAGCAAGTTTGAGGAGAGTGCTCTCGGCAATATGTTGGAGAATTGTATCCATCTTACCCTACAATAGTTATAGAGAAACCCTTGGACAAACTCATCTAATTTCGCAATTTCGTTTGGAACCGGTATGTAGATACTGAGACCGCAAAAGTCACTGTCATACAAGACAGTGCGTATACAGATTATAGTCTGCTGGTTCATCCCTGTCAGATGGACCCGCTTGTCATACAACATGAGATCCAGATAAGATCCCCTACCTGCCGCCATTTGGGCAGAAGTAATTTGGCGTGTGAAGGCTGGTGTTTGACTGTGGATTGATAGACGCTTAACCCACATATTTTGCTGCCGGACCAGATTTACTATCTTTATGTGTTGGAACTTGGGGCAACCCCGATAGTTTGCGGTGGTACACCGTCCTTGTATATAGGACAATGTTTTTGTCAGATACTGCATCCCTACACAGAGCGCGTTTATTCGACTTTTGTTTCTTTCCGCACTTAACGTATCGAGGTTACAATTCGAAGTGGCGTGCCCGAACAAACAGCAAACTCACTGTCAAATGTTATTGTTCCTCTTTAATTTTTCTCTGTGTAGAACCTGGTAGTCTAAGAATTTAATACTCCTTATATCATCCAGTTGCCTGTTGGTACTTAGCTGAGTTAGGTAGAACTGTAGTTTCCGCTTCACCCTTTTTACTCAAGCCGTGGTGAATGGCTTGACCTCGCCCAATATGAGCTCATCGCACTCTTTCTCTTTGAGCAGCACAAGGAGCTCCTCCATATCGGTAGACGGTTCAATTCCCCTCAGCGGCACTGTTTGCAACTTCACCCCCTTCGGGATGAAAGAAATGAACACCATGAACAGTGGACCGCATGCCTATAAACACTTAAACGCTTAATAAAAATATATTTCCTGTAGCCGACTTACATATCGTGTCTTTTAATTCCATGTTGAAGATGTTGAATCCTCTGCTTAGCGTGTTTTTTCTAATTTTGTTATTGTTGCTGTTCTGTCTGCTGCTGCTGTTGTTGTTGTTGTTTTTACTGTTGCTGTTTTTGGTGTTGTTGCTTTTGTTCATGATTCTATTGTGACTGAATGTGAGTTTTATGTTGTTGTTGTTGCAGTTGAGAACTGTGCAGTTCGTGCTACTCCCTCGCCCTTCACGCTATTTGCTTATCTTGTGCGCCATCGGAAACGTATGGATACTCAGCTTCATCGGATTTTTCATTTTTTTAACCCGCCACTGGTGACGTTAATTTGAGGTGAGATCATTGGTGACGCAAAGGGTTTTCAACGGAAGATTTTTAAAATTATTTTATTAACAGTTCATTTAATTTTTTTAAATATATATTTCTGACAGTAAAATAACGATATTTTATCAATCTAAGCTCGTTTATTTCACTTTTAATAATCCATAAACACGTTGGCTTAGAATATATTGAACAATGAACACACATACATAAAAAATAACTTAACTTAATTTAAAAAATAACACAACTTTTTTAAGGTTAATTCACCTTTAATAAAGAAAGAGACAACCCTCGACAGTGACTGTCATGTTTTCTTTTTTTTTCTCTTAATCTCATACCAACTGTCAAACAAATAAATTAACAAAAAAGGGGAGAAAAATTTAACTTTAGAAGGCGAACATATTTCTTTTGTTTTTAATAATTTTGTCTTAAACTTTTTTCTCGAACCAGTTTTTTCAACCAAGCAAATCCAAGTCAGAATTAGCAATCATCTAAAACACATTGTTCTAAGCTGAGTTGAACTAAGAAATAATAATTTGACCAAGTAATGTTGAAATGATGCGGCAAAATGACTTCAAAAAAAAGATTTATTTAAATTTAAAAGACTAAATTAAATTGACTTCACGTTATAAATTCTTATTTATTGTCTTACTATACTGACTGCTAACTGACAAGTATGGTATAAATTCCACCCTAGTTCCCATGAAACCTCGCTTTTAGTTGCTACTGTAAAATTAACATCGCATTATGGTTGTACATAAGTAGGTCGATGACCACATGAACTTGACTTTCTTAAACTACGTTAATACATTAACATTTTTTTGTTTAAGGAATGTGTGTGTGTAGGTTTACATGGATTGTGTTAAATGTCATAACATATAATTAATGCCCCCTATTAACCATGTGTGTAGAGAACGAATGCATCCCTTCTCTTTGTCTTTAAATCAGCCATGATCAATTTGTTGAGAGTGTGATAACTGCTGACCTCATTTGGATTTTGACACATGTGTTAGAGGGAGGCGATGCCTTCTGAGGATGTTGACATTTTTTGACATTCGCCTTCGTGTTCTCCAGTGGTGGTCGGTGGCTCCAAATTGTTTTTAATAATTATAAAATGTGTTGGGAACCAACATACTCCCGGCCTTCGGCTGATCAATTTCGGATTCTGGAGTTGAAGTCTATCTGGATTTGGATGCAACATCCCTCCCTGGAGCCACTCGTGGGAGCCGTCGTGGATTAGTTGGGTGCCTCTCATCGTGATGTTGACGATAAAATTAAAAAGAGAACAAGTATTAGTAGAATGTTTTTAAGTATATAAAAGTACAAATTAAGCCAAATTTAAATTCAAGTTTTTAGTTATCTGCGTTGGGAATCCTGCCTTTGTGATAAGAGATTGTAATGTATATTCGCATCTTGGGTGAGTTTCTGTGGGTTGCATGTTATGATTGAGGTGTTTTTGCTAAATATATTATTTTCAGTTCTGGTTTAACTATTGTTGTTTAATTAGAAATTCAGTTTTTATGTTTCATCTATAAGGGTAGGTGAATGGGAGATAATTGTTTTGTTCACGCATTCAAGGTTTCAGATACAGGCAAGGGGGATAATTTTACGATAAGTCGTTTTAGTGTCGATGTTTGTGTAATTCTATCACTCGCACGAGTGCCCACGACGAGGGCGGTAGATTATCCTCTTTAACAATAACGATGTCTCCGATGTTGATGTATGGCTGCCTTTGGAACCATTTTGGTCGTTGTTGTAGAAGATGGATGTATGATATGCTCCATTGTTTCCAAAATTCTTGTAAAAGGCGCTGAATATATCTCCATTTCTCTAGACTGCTGATATTCTTGTCGTTCATGTTTCGTTCCGGCACAGTGTGTGCCCCCGTTCCCCGATAAGAAAGTGAGCGGTGGTCAAGACAGTCAGGTCATCGGGATATGAGGACATGGGACACAGCGACCTGGAATTGAGACATTCTTCAATTTGACAGAGTAATGTTGCATACTCCTCAAATGTTAATTTGGAGTTACCTATCGTCCTTTTAATATGGTGCTTGATTGATTTTATTCGTGCCTCCCAGAGGCCTCCAAAATGTGTTAACAATGGGGGATTGAAGTGCCACGTTGTATTTAGAGAAGCTAGTTCCTTAGCAACTTCAATTGACCAATCGGATGGGAGAAATTTGCTTTCTCTCTTGATTTCATTGTATGCCCCTTTAAAATTTTTTCCGCAATCGCTAAATACGTTTGCGCATGTACCTCTTCTACCGAAAAATCTTCTGTAGGCGGCTATAAATGCAGTGATTCTTAGCTGGCTTAGCAACTCTATGTGCATGGCTTTCGTTGAGAGGCATTTTAATACTGCTATGTATCTCTTTTCGATTCTATTGCATCGTCACTTCCACATCTTTAGTTGTATGGGTCCGGCATAATCAATACCAGTGTTGGTGAACGGTCTGCAGCAAATAACTCTTTCAGCTGGCAGGCTTCTCATAAGCTGTTCTAGAACTTTCGCTTTATGTCGATGGCATCTCACGCATTTTTGTATAATGGATTTCACTAGTCTCTTTATGTTGGTTATCCAATAGACCTTCCGGATCTCTACCATCATCAACTGTAGCCCGCCATGGAGTGTGCGCTGATGGATGTCACTTACTACTAATTTCGCAAATTAATGCAAATCCCTTAATATTAGAGGATGTCTTTGATTGTACGTAAGCGAAGAATTTTTTAATCGACCTCCTACCCGCAGCAATCCTTTGGCGTCGACAAATGGATTTAAATTCAGGATTTTGCTTCCCCTTGAAAACGTGTTGGTTTTTTTCAATACTTTGATGTCTTCGCCAAATAGATCTTCTTGCACTATTTTAATAAGTTGATCGTGTGCTGACGTCAGTTCATCGGGTTTTAGAAGATATGCTTTAAGTGGTTTTTGTTTTTTGGATTCTTAATGTTAAAAAAATATCTTCTCCATATCGCTATGTTGCGAATAAGTCGATGTAAGGTGGAAAATTGTTCGAACAATGGTCTATTGCTTAGGATACAATGAGCCACTACATGTGTAAGGTGAGGCCTTATGTGTGTTAAATGTGTATGATAGAAGGATGATCGACGTTAATTTTTTTTGCTTTAGCCTTTTGGTTTACAGATTGGTTTTAGTTGGAATTGATGCTGGTAGTTGCGTAGGGGCAAATAAGAATTTCGGGCCATACCACCACATCTGATTGTTGATCAGTTCCTCTGGTGAAAGTCCTCTAGAGCAGAGATCCGCCGGATTTTCTTTTGACGCGACGTACCTCCACATCATCGGACTAGTGAGCGTTTGGATCTCAGCCACTCGATTGGCTACAAAAGTTGTTCGTGTTAATGGGTTTCCTTTTATTCAGGCTAAAGTTACCATTGAGTCACTCCATGCGAACACTTCAGGGTAGGTGAATTTCATTGCTCGTGATATAAGACGCAACAGTTTTGCTAAGAGAAGTGCTGCACATAGTTCTAAGCGTGGTACATTTTACTGGGGAAACTCTTGTTTTGGATGCTAAGATGTTTATATTTTCTTTACCATTTTTTATGACTCGGGAGTATACTACGGCTACATATGCCTAATCCAAGGCGTCGCTGAAGCCATGTAGCTGCAACTGAACTGAGTCTTCATATTCCATCCATCGCGGTGTTTGAATATCCTCAAGAGCACTAAATCCATTACGTAATGTTACCCAACTATTTTCGGTTTCCTTAGATATTGGGGTATCCCATGTTAACTCTTGCAGCCACAGCTGTTGTAAAATAAGTTTCGCCTTCATGACGCAAGGCGAGATCCACCCGAGGGGATCAAACAAACGAGCAATGTCTGCTAAGATAGATCTTTTAGTGTATGCTTTTACTAGAGGTAAGTTAATTTTAAATTTGAACACATCTTGTGCTGGGTGCCATCGAATCCCGAGGGTCTTAATGATATCGGTGGAGTCAAAGTTTAATGGAAGGTTGATCTCCCTTTCACTTTCAGGTATTTTTTCTAATACCTGTTCGGGATTACTTGCCCACTTTCTAAGATTGAATCCTGCCGACTTCAATGTGTCGAGAACATCTCGTTGAACCTTAATTGCTTCGGATTCATTATTTGCTCCGTAAATCAGGTCATCCACGTAGAATCCTTCGGTAAGTGCCTTGTTTTTTTTGTTTTATAATTTACGCGCGCCTAAGGGGTTAGATACCCTTTTACTGTTGCCAGGGCGCGGGCGGAAAGGTAGAAGGAAGAGAAAGGAAAATTGTTTTGTAGTGGTTTGAAATTAAGGTGTGTTTGGTTTCGATATTCGCTCTCCAGGGGTGGGAGTCCGAATAGGACTGAGAGTTTTTCTTCACTCAGAGTGATTCGAGGTATAATTCACAGTATTTTTTTCTATGCTTGAAATTCTACAACAGCCAAATCTACGGGTCAGTGTTATGCCTTCACACGCAGAAAATTTCTGTCTAAGTTCCAATTACACAAATGAAAATCTGACTTGCCATGGGCAGGATTCGAACCTGGACCCTCCGAGTGCGAAGCGATTGCTAGCAACGTGTGGATGCGATTTATTTACATCAGCCGCTAGCTGCTGTAGGGTTCGCACTGCCAGATATGGTGCTGATGCAGTGCCGAAAGTAACCGTCTCTAAATCAGCCATGATCACTTTGTTCAAAGTGTGATAATTGCTGACCTCATTTGGATTTTGACATATGTGTCAGAGGGAGACGATGCCTTGTGAGGATGTTGACATTTGTTGACATTCGCCTTCGTGTTCTCCAGTGGTGGTCGGTGGCTCCAAATTGTTTTTAATAATTATAAAATGTGAACCAACACACATATTCGTGTAAGTAAACCAGTTCTGTTAGCCTTTTAACACTAAGAATTTTCGTAAATTTCAAGACACAAATATTTCTTGTATTTCTTGTTGTTCTATTTTTCTTCCATCCACATTCAACGCAACGGCCATTTCTTGAAAGACCAGCCATCAGAGGTCCCTCATCACTTTTCAAAATCTCTGAGGTGAGGTTCAATTCTTAATGGAGTGACGACGTTGAAAATTTTAGTTTTGATTATTAGCTGTAGGTATGTATCACCTGACTATTTATGGTACTGGCATTTAGCATAGCATAAAGGACAAACACAGGTAAGCGCTGAAATCTGAAATCAAAACCAAGTTGTCGCGAAAACTAAACATTTTTGACTAAAAAGTTCGACCACGCAATATATTGAAGTCAGAGGCAATTTCCTTCTTGTTTTTCTTAATAGTTCTGGCTGTTGTTGGACGTTTCTGGAGCAATGCTTCAGTAAAAGGTACACCGGTGTACAAATTGTCAGTTGTGACATTGCGACCAGTGTTGAAAATCAGCTCGCATAATTTTTGAACAGCTGCGAAGTCAGAATTGCTCAGATAGTATGGGCCTGGGTGTGGTTTTTTTCCGGGATAGATTTCCTTATTAAACGTATAAAACATTTGAGAGTCACAAACAGCTTGAATTTTGATATGTTATGGATGTGGTTTATTTGGAATATATTGCCTCCAATTTCTCATAACTTCTCATCGATAGTCACAAAATAAAGTGTAATTAGCCTTACAATTTCCCAAATTTCTCGAATATCGCAAATTTGGTCAAATGCTTTTCTATTTTCTCTCGTCATCATCATCAAACCTCAAAGGTCGCAGTAGAGATTGAAACCTTTGGGCAGACATAGAAAGCCGAAACATTTCAACTAAACTACCATCCATTCGAAACAACTCTTCAGCATTCAGAGGATTAGATTTTTTCACTCCAGCTAGTAGGAGCAAACCTATCGAGTAATATATCCCGTTAAAATCAGTCTGTGTGACATATGTTTCTCTGGCATAATTATCTTTCAAGGTAGCAAAGTATTGGTTGGTATACTTGACAATAATCTGAATTATAGTGTCTTTAAAAAAGTGTCTCTAAATTTCAAGAGGGTCCTTTTCACTTGAGACAACCCGTTTAGGTCCTGATAACTGGTAAAACTTCTAGTACGAACAGATTAGCGAGGGGGTTCTTTACTCCATTTCGTACATTTGTCTTTCTGGCACAAAATGAGGACGTATTGTTACCTTAAAATTCTCGGCCCTCTTTGCACACCGAATTTTGTATTTCCTCTGGTTCGTGATCACTTTCAGTTTCACTACCTGATGATACTGGTGGTCTATCCTCATCAAGTGTTATTGCTTCTTGTAGAAGACATTCGAAGTGACGCTGTTCACTTTCGTAAGACATGCCGTAACAAGGTTTATAATATGAAACATATACAATGGGTTGCTTTTGTGAAATATAGATACAATCATGTAACAAGCCTACTGATCATAGGATAATACAATAAGAAAATAAAAATAATATAAAAAAAATACATATATAGCCCTGACCAAATGCAAATAATCAATAATTCTACTATGATTTGCTTATACATAATCGATTACACTGGTCTCATGCACCGGGTTGGTACCAAAATTATGCAAGGTGTGCTTGCGTAGCCGCTACAGTGTGAATTGAAGACGGATGACGTGCAATGCGGCTGCTACTCGAAATAACAATAAAAATCGATGGTTGAGAAAAAAGTTATTCGGATTTTTAAAAACACCCGGTCTCACAGACAATACGTTACTGGAGACGGGTTAAGCTGCTGACGTCGATGTTTTCGGCCCTCTCCTCGCTTCAACCGGCAGTTTTTCGGTTGATACTGGTAGGGAAAGGCATTTAACTATATTGAAGCTTTGCCTAAGCTTCCTCCTTCTTTTAGTTGTCCCACAGTTCTTTGATGTGGTTGCGTGGTCCGACATTATTGCCTCATCGGTTAATTTCTCTTTTCCTCACAATGACCTCGGTATTGCGCTAGCGCTCCGCTCCCCTTTCTCCATCACTTGATGGCTAGTGTTTAAATTTTTTTACGCATGTGTTTAATTTTTTTTAATTATTATTTAAAAAATATATATATTCCTTGGCAATGGAATCCAACTTGGATCACTTTGTTTAACGATTGATTACCAATTTTTTTTCATTAATTTTAAATGCATTTTTATTTGAATTCCTTAATTAACTTTTACATGCTAGACAAAAAAAATGTTTAAAAATCAGTTTAGTTAATTTAAAATTTATCTTAGCTAGCTTATTAGCCCCATGCGGGTACTCTAAGTTAAACCGAATACCTTAACTATGTCTTCGCAACATCTCTATTTATTTTTATTTCTATATTTATTTTAAACTAAAACTAAAAAAACAATTTTTATTAGGTAAAAAAAAAGTTATATTACTGAACAGAAGACGCTCCGCACCGCTATGTGCGACGTCTCTGCCGTAGTTTCAAAAGCGTACTCTCTCATGGTTGTTCGATGAGGTCATTGCTCTTGCAATTTGTCTTCGAGTCAATGAATTTGTTCAATCTTATTAAGTTCGCCCTATTTTACAAGACTTCATTAGGATACAATCTTATGTACTTCGACTATAGTGTTCGAATCTTTTCCAATAAACTTGCTCTCACGATAAACCGCACGGGCCAACCAAATACAAGCATAGGCCGGATAAGGGCCATGTAGGTTCCAGTGCTCCAGGCGTTTGGGCCTGAGAAGCAACGTTTGCTTTTTGTACCGTATTTCCCCTACCTGTCGTCATTTTGTGCGTCGGTCACTAGGGGAGTAACGGGTGGAATCTGTATGTGCACGGGTGGACGTTTGACTTCCACTATCTGCTGCCGAAGGAGATTTACTCTTTTTATGTTTTGGAATTTGGGAAAACCCCGACAGTCTAATATTCACAAAATACATGCTGGTGTGCCCCAGGGCTCCGTTTTGTCTCCGACAATCTTTTAATTTTTATCAATGATCTTTTGTCTGCTACTTTCAATCCAGTATACTCCTTTGCTGAGGACAGTACCCTCTGTATCTCATATTCATTTCCGGACTCACGTCCCTGCTCTTGCTATAGAACGGGAACGTCAGCGTATGTTAAGTATATTAAATTCTGATATTAGCAGCATAACCAATTGGGGAACTGTTAACAGAGTGGAATTTAATGCTTCCACAACACAATGCTGTCTGCTGTCGTTAAAGCGACATTTAGATACACAGCCATTATCCATGAATGGAAATTTCATCGTCGAAACCGGAAAACTTTCCATTCTCGGTATGTGTGTTGGAATGACCACATATTCGAAAATTCTGCGAAATGTCTAGGTTTGCTTAAGCGATGTAAGAAATATTTCACCTCCCCTGTCCTGGCCACAATATATAAGGCATTTATAAGCCCAAAATCGGAGTGCAATGCACGCATCTGTTCAGGTGCCCCTAAGACCCCTTTGCACTAGGACCCAAAATAGTGCGATAAAATTCATAGGTGATGCCAATACGACACAGTCATTAGGCACCCTTAAACACCGGCGTAACGTCTGCTGTCTCATTTAGTTGAGTCGCTATTTTCACCACCAGTGCTCCACTGAATCCACCAGTAGCATTCCGCCCCTTCAAACTTTTAACCGTAACACCCGTTTCGCTATGAATCCTCATCAGTACACCCTCAAGCCCACCTTTGGACGTGCTCGGAAATATGGTGATTCTTTCCTCAGCCGTACATCTCGCTTATAGAATGCCGAGCACTTTATTTCCTAGTCAGTATAACTTGCAAGCATTTAAAACCAACGCACATCGGTATCTCTCTTTTTTCACTCCCTAACTTCCTTTCGGCCGCGCAATATGCAAACATCTTATGCGCGCGTTTATTATAAAAAAAAAGACAAACACCGTTACTTCAACCACCTCGATCCCCAGTGCCAACACCAAAATTATCGGGCATGGACATGAAGAAACAAACATCAGGTATTGTGAGATAAAACACGTACCGCTGGAAGAAAGAACATCTGTGACAATGATCAGGCAAGGCAACCACACTCGTCGCCGTTTAGAATTCAACTCAATTTCATTTAATTATATTGGCGAGCTTGAAGCTCAAGAAGAACAATAGATTATATGCTGATGTACATGTGAAGAAGTAAATAACAAAGGAGAATAATTAATATGGTAAATTAAAATACATGTGGTGAATACTGAGTAGGGTATAATATGATGCATGTCGCCCTCCTCGGAGTAATATCGGCAACCTAACCATTGCCATCTCAAGGCCGTCCACCGTGCTTCATTTCGTGAAGAGATTTATTTTCCGGCTGCTGGAGTCCTTCCTCCAGTGGTAAAGGACATTTCTTAGCAATTGAACGTTTGAAATACCGGATGAATTCCGTAAGGTAACGACTCTGATCAATCCATCAGGACCTGGATGACATAATTCTACTCGTCCTAGCGACCACTTTCTGGGTGACAAGTAGCAACCGCCCGGTTCGAATAGATGATGCCTGAGTGGTCCATTTTGGTCGTTGCTGCAAATGGTAAAGATAATCCCTTGACTAAGTCTTCCAAAAATGATGAAATATTTGCTACATCAACTGCAATCGTTTCAAATAACTGGACTGCGTATCACTAAGGTCGTGTTATGGAACTGTGGTTAAAGGCTGCCCAATCAGAAAGTGCGCTGATATTAGCACTTCGAAATCTAAGGGATCATATCGCAAATGCATGAGAGGTCGAGTGTTCAATACTACCTCAATTTGTGATAATAGAGTGCTTAATTCCTCGTCTGCAATATTCGCCGTAGACGGCGTTTATTCGATTTGACGGATTTCAGATTCCTCCTGAGTGTGGCGATCCTGGGGATGATGTTATATTCTCCGAGCTGTCCATCTATTCTGACAAAATTCGTCCTACGATCACTAAATAGGTCGCTGCAGATCTCTCGTCTTGACGTAAATCTCTTGTAAGCAGCTATAAATGCATGAATGGAAAGATCTGATGCCAGCTCAATGTGCATCGCGCAAGTGGCTAGACACACGAAGACATATATTTATCCTTTGGTAACAATAATTCGTGGACCCATATTTTGGCGAATTGAGATGGGCTCTGCATAATCAACACCAGACTTAATGAAAGGACGACACTGCTGAAGCCTAGCCAAGTTACTCATGAGTTACGCTTCGCCGTTGACCCTCTGTCGGTAGCAAATGACACATCGATGAATGTGCTTCCGGACTTCGTTTTGGTCACCGAGAATCCAGAACTTCTGGCGAGTGTAGCTTAGCGTTAACTGAATGCCTCCATGAAGAGTCATCACATGCGCATGAGCGATAATTAGTCTAGAAAGAGGGTTACTTTTGAATAAAACAAATGGACGTTTCTTACCAAATAGAATATGTGCTTCCTGCAGGCGACCACCTTCTTCGAAAATTAATCAGTGGTTTCTCTAGAGAAAAGTTGTATTGTTGAGCAAATTTGATAGATGATAATTCGGCTTGCCATATTTCTCCCCATTGTAGAATTCTGAAATTCCGCTTCGACTTGGGTTGCTTACAATTGAAGATGAAACGTCAACAGTATGCAATGACGCGAAAAAGCTTTCCAAATGAAGAAAATTTACCAAGTATCAACCATCGTTCTGTTGGTATTGTGACGGATGAAGTGACAGACTTTGACTCTTCCAGACAAAGCCCTGAAAGACTTTCTATGTATTGGTCTGGCCATTCAGATGACTGCTGACGTAGCGAAAAAGGTCCAGTTCACCATATACTCGTATAATACGATGCCAACTTACTCGAATAGAGACCCCTTGAAGCACAGTCAGCAGGGTTATCCTCTGAAGGTATGTATCGCCAATGTGAGATGTGGATCCCATCCTGTACTTGTATCACTTGATTCGTGACGAAAGTCTTCCAACGACTTTGTTCACCACGGGCTCGAGGCGTGCTATGCTAGTTGTCTTAAGTGGAGCAACCTTTGTTTTAGCCATTAGCAGGCTTACTTGGATGTTGTCGACGTCGTGAGTTACTCTGATATATACAGCAGTACTGTAGGGCACTGTGCACGCATCACAAAATCCGTGCAGCTCACATGCAAGTTGACTCGAAGGCGTTCCTACCTTATTCTTCTTATTGTTTGTTTATGCCACACCAAGTCCCTCCCGATATGTTAGCCACTCTGTTTGAAGTTTTGATGGTAACGGATCACCCCATTGCAGTTCTGATGACCATAGCTTCTGTAGAAAGATTTTACCCAGGATGATGCATGGTGCCAGCCATCCTAATGGATCGAACAATCTGGCGGTATCGCCTAATACGGCACGTTTGGTAATTACTTCTGTCAAATGCTGATGTACCCCGATCGTGTACGAAAATGTATCTTCTTCTGGGCTCCAATATAAACTTAGGGTTTTTATTACATTTGTCTTAGAACTAAAGCCCACCTTACTCTCACGCATGTCCTCAGATAAGTCTGCTAACACTTGTTCTTCGTTAGATGGCCCCTTCATTAGGGTGAATCCTCCTCCTTGCAATAAGCTTATTAATTCATACCTAAGTTTCAGTACAACTTGAACTGATTCTCCACCCAACCATTTTCCGAACTATTGTTGACTCAGCCGGAAACATCTCTCCATCATCCTCTGGCAATTTGAGAAACGCTTTTATTGCTAGATACGCAGCACAGGCTGCTCCATAAGTGAAGGTCAGTAGCCGGAAATCGCATGTGTCATCAGTGGTTGGATTCCGCCATACTATATGTCAGACGTTGCCCAGATGAAGAAGCTGTCAGCGTTGAAAATATCGACAATTTGAACGGCATTGCCAGCCCCCAAGGATAAATGGGTACAACTCTCCTTAAAACACTTCTTATTGTTTTTAATTCTATTATTCAGTAATTCTCAAGCTTATTTCTTATGTTTCTTTTATATCTTTATTATTATCTAACTTACTTATTTATCTTTTTTAACTTTTATTAAATCTTGATTGAAAAATCATCTCCATTTTCTTTTTTATTTCTTGTCCAACATTATTTTATAATCTTCTAAAATTAGTTATTCTTATGGAAAGTGGAACTTATCTCTTGAAATCTATTGTGTTGCTTGACCTACATAACATGCGTTTTCAGTTCTTCCTGCTAATTTATAATGGCTTTGCAGTCAATTATTGATCGTGGGAATCCCTTGGGCGGAGGTAATAATCTAACCCTTCGTCAATGAGTTTAGTTTTAAATGCATTTTATTTACTTAATCATTAACTCTTACATACTAACAAAAAATGCTTAAATGCTAGCTTAAAATTACTTAACAATCTTATACTAACTTACTGGCCCCACACAGGTGCTCTAAGCTACTCTAAATTCTTATAACTACGTCTTTCGACTTTATTTACATTTTGCTTAGAACTATTTATTTTGAATACTTCAGGCTAAGAAAAAATATTTGTTAAGAAAAACTTAGCATATGGACATAATTTTTTATTTTTTATAAGAACTTAGTATCTAACTTAAAATAAACCTTAGCCTACCTAACCTAAATGCACAATACACACATAAACACACATAGACATTATACACAATCATATACATATATCAGTATACACTTTTGTATACACTGATATATGTATATGTTTCTTAAATGCTAACCTAAACCTATGTAAGCTAGCCATAGCTATTTACTGAGCAAATAGATTGGTCAGCTCTGCCTCATTAGTGAGGCTGGTCCGTTATTGACGGAAACGACGACGAAACAACTTCCCCATCATTCAACCACCAGAAATGCTGGTGCTGCCGAACGACATCCCTCTTATCGCGATTCCCCACCGTCCTACTGAACCTGAGGCGATTCACACTGCCGTGTGCGACGTCTCTGTTGTAGTTGAGTCGCCTGTCCCCAGCTGTCCGAGCGACATGGAAGATTAACGGCACCGCTGATCTATCCTGGATCAACCCTATCTGATCTAGGTAGAGGAATGCTTCCGGTGGAACGAAGCCGTCAGAGCGCACACTCTCGTGGTAAAGGTAATTGGGGTAGTAAGCCCCAGATATCAGGTTATTCGTCGAGGTCATTGCTCTTGCAATGTGCCTTCGAGTCAGCTTAATTACGAAATTTTCCACTCTTATTAGGTTCGCTCTATTGTATAAGACCTCATTAGGATAGAATTTTATGTACTCAGACTCTGGTGTTCTGTATAAGCGAAGACAAGTCCTAAGACAAGCCCTCTAAAACACCCGAATCTTTTCCAATAAACTTGCTCTCACGTTGAACCACACGGGACATCCAAATACAAGCATGGGCCTGATAAGGGCCATGCAGCAGATTACCTTCACCCTCGCATCGAGTTGGCTGTTATAAAACAGTCCCTTTGTAAGGGCAAAAGCACCTTTAGCTCTGGCCAGAGCAGCATCTACACTTTTGCCAAAATACAGAAACTGATCTAGCCAGATCCCAAGGTATCTGATTACATTTCGACAGGCAAGTTGTTGTCCGTGTTGTCCAATAATCGAGAACTTACGCCAGTTTTTTCTGGTATCCCTAGAGGCTCCAGACAACGGCGTCCTAAAGAGAATGGTTTCCGACTTCTGAAAGTTGATTTTCAACTTCCAGTCATCGCAAAATCGTCTTATCTTATCGAAGTCACTCTGCAAGAGAGTATAAATAACCTCGATTTTGGGACCTGTTCTGTACGCTACCAAATCGTCTGCGTACGCAATAGTATGGGGAAGTGAACCTATCAAGTCGCTTGTATAAATGTTAAATAGAATCGGCGAATTGACCGCGCCTTGCTGAAGACCATTTTTAATTTGAAATATTCCAACAGAAGTCACATCGCTATTCTTCACTATGAACTGTCTGTTAGTTAGCATATTATAAAGAATGTACAAGAGTGGTTTACTGATCCCCACCCTAGTTAGCTTATAGAAAAGACCCTTTAACCGTACGGTGTCGAAGGCCTTCTCCAAGTCAACAAGGCAGGCACCAGTGCACTGTTTCTTGCCTTTGTTCCATTGGATATCAGAAACCAGTTTAGACGCGGCATGTGAGATATCATGTCCCGTCTTAAAACCGAATTGATTATCCGGAACTATATGTTTGTCCTCAACCCACCTAGACAGAGCTCTATTGATTACTTTCTCAAAAACCTTACTGATATTCGGAAGGAGACTTATGCAGAAGTCGTGCACCAAGTCGCGATTGTCCAGGTCGTAATTAGGGCCAATGTTATCAATGGCCTTGTATACTTCCTGGAAAGTCGCCCCTATGGCCTCAACCTTCTCCTGTGGATCCTCGATCACAAAGAAGTCGTCATCATCAGCGGCCTCATTTGGATCAATGCCTGCTATTGTCAGTAACCGTTCGTTGTCTGTTGTCCGGGCTATTTTAAGACACTGAAAGTCGTTTTGATTTTTTCTCCGAAATAGTTTATTTATTTGCGGAAACATATTCGGGTTGCTGGTGTTTACAGCCCGAACCTTGTTGTTCCAATACAAACTTACAGAAATTCTGTAATTTTCTTTTATTAGCGTTTGAATACTTTTAATCGACGACTTCAGTGTCCTAATCTCCGGGTCTCGTCGGTCAGTTAACTGTCTGTACAAGTTTTTAAGTCTTGTCAGAAGTCTACTTTTCTGTCGGTGCAGTGCGTCAATAGTAGGATTGCGGAACAGATCTTCGTTAGTCGTGCGTCGATACCGCGGTATTGTAGTGTCCATAGTTTGTTTAATTGTCTCGTCCATTTGTTTTAGGTAATTGTCGATCTCCTCGTTTGACAAATTCCTATTGGACGGTGGGTGGAGCGTGTTCGAGGAGAGCTCTCTTTTCCAGGTTGTGGAGAAGCGTGTCCATCGAGTTTTACTGTAGTTGTAAGAATATCTTTGGACAAACTCCTTCAATTCCGCAATTTCGTTAGGAACTGTAATTTCGGTGCTAAAACCGCAATGGTCGCTGTCGTACACAAATGTGCGCAGACAGTTTAGCGTTAGTTCTCAACGAAATTGCGGAATTGGATGAGTTTGTTCAAAGGCATTCCTAGAATTATAGTAGGGTGCGTTGGACACACTTCACCAGAACACTGACTAGAGCACTCTCCTCGAATTCGCTCTACCCACCGTCCAACTGAAATCTGACAGAACGAGGAGATTGACAGGTATCTAAGGCTAATGGATGAGACAATCCAACGAACAATGGACAAAACGATACCTCGGTACCAACACAGTGACGAAGAAGACTTATTCCGCAACGCAACTATTGACGCACTGCACCGATAGAAAAGTAGACTGCTGTCAAGAATAAAAACCTAGTACAGACAATTTACTGACAGACATAACCCGGAGATCATGACACTGAAGTCGTCGATTAAAAACCTGCAACCATTAATAAAGGAAAATTACAGAGCAGCTGTAAGTTTGTATTGGAACAATAAAATTCGGTCTGTAAACACCAGCAACCCGAATATGTTCCCGCAAATAAATAAAATATTTCGGAGAAATAATCAGAACGACCTTCCATGTCTTAAAATCGCCCGAACGACGAACAACGAACAAATACTGGTAGCAGCGGGCATAGATCCAAATGAGGCTGTTGATGATGACAACTTCTTTGTGATCGAGGATCCGCAGGAGCAGGTAGAGGCTATAGGAGCGACTTTCCAGGAAGTGTACAAGGCAAATGCTATCATTGGCCCGAACCACGATCTGGAGAATCGAGTCCTTTTGCACAATTTCTACCTTCGAAATGAAATTGTGAATTGGCGATTCGAGAGCTCGGGTTTCACCCAGTTCAGTGACGAAAATAGTGCAAATAATGCCATCACCAACGATAGGGTACTACCCCCGTTCATTTCGAAGGAAGAGCTCCAAACGATCTTCGAAGCGCTTAGAAGCAAGAAATCAGCGGGAACCGATGAAATACCGAACATTGTGCTTCGACATCTCCCTCTAGAAGCGGTGGACATTTATACCACACTGTTTAATAAAGCAATGAATAACGCACATTATCCAGCGCATTGGAAAACTGCGGTGGTACATCCCATCCCTAAAAGGGATAAAGACACTTCCAATCCGGCGAATCTCCGCTCGATCAGTCTTCTTCCAAACATCAGTAAGGTGTTCCAGAAGGTGATCAATAGAGTCCTGACTAAGTGGGTTGAGGACAAACATATAGTTCCGGATAATCAATTCGGTTTCAAAGCGGGGCATGATATCATTCATGCTGCGTCGAAACTGGTTTCTGATATCCAATGGAACAAAGCCAAGAACCAGTGCACTGGTGCCTGCCTGATTGACTTGGAGAAAGCCTTCGATACCGTATGGTTAGAAGGACTCTTTTTCAGGCTGGACAGGTTGGGCATTAGTAAACCACTGCTGTATATTCTTTTCGATATGCTCTCCAGTAGACAGTTCATAGTGAAGATTGGCGATGTGACTTCTGCTGGAACATTTAACATTAAAAACGGTCTGCAACAAGGTGCGGTAAATTCGCCGATCCTATTCAACATTTACACGAGTGATCTGATGGGTTCACTTCACCATGCCATAGCGTACGCAGACGACATAATCGCGTACAGATCAGGTCCAAAGATTGAGGTCATTAATATACTTTTGCAGCGTGACTTCGACAAATTAAACGATATTGCGATGACTGGAAGTTGAAAATCAACTTTCAGAAGTCGGAAACCATTCTGTTTAGGACGCCTTTGTCTGGGGCCTCTAGGGACACCAGAAAGAATTGGCGAGAGTTCTCGATCGTGGGACAGCAAGGGCAGCCACTTGCTTGTCGAAATATAGTCAGATACCTTGGGATCTGGCTAGATCAATTTCTGTATTTTAACAAACATGTAGATGTTGCTCTGACCAGAGCTAAAGGTGCTTTTGCCCTTACAAAGAGACTGTTTTATAACAGCCAACTCGATGCGAGGGTGAAGGTAATCTGCTGCATGGCCCTTATCAGGCCCATGCTTGTATTTGGATGTCCCGTGTGGTTCAACGTGAGAGCAAGTTTATTGGAAAAGATTCGGGTGTTTGAGAGGGCTTGTCTTAGGACTTGTCTTCGCTTATACAGAACACCAGAGTCTGAGTACATAAAATTCTATCCTAATGAGGTCTTATACAATAGAGCGAACCTAATAAGAGTGGACTATTTCGCCATTAAGTTGACTCGAAGGCACGTTGCAAGAGCAATGGCCTCATCAAACAACCTGATCTCCGGGGCTTACTACCCCAATTATATGTATCACGAGAGAGTTCGCTTTGACGGCTTTATTCCTCCAGAAGCGTTCCTCAATTTAGATAGCAAAGGTCTGATCCAGGACAGATTGGCGGTGCCGCTTATCTTCCACGTCGCTCGAACAGCTGCGGACGGGCGACTCAACTACGACAGAGACGTCGCACACGGCAGGGCGGAGCGTCTCCGGTTCAGTAGGGCGGTAGGGAGTCGCGACAGGTGGGATGTTGCTTAGCAGCACCAACAATTTTGGTGGCTTTTTGAAGGGGAGGATGCTTCGTCGTCGAACTCCTCCAGTGATAGTTAGCTTCATGTAAAGCAAGGTGGGCCAGCCTATTTTTTTTTTTTTTTTTTTAGCCATGGCCGGCTTACATAGTTTTAGGTAGGTTTAAGTTAGATTTTAAGAAAAAAAAATACAAAAAAATACAAAAAAATGAAAAAAAAATATATATACATACATATATTTATATATTATGTATATATATATTATGTATGTATATATATGTATTTATGTATGCATTTGATGTAAGTAGGTTAAGTAGGTTAAGATTTATTTTTAGGTAGATTGTAGGCTTTTAGTTTTAAGTTTTATAAAAAATTTAAAAAAAGTCCAGATACTAAGTTTTTTTTGACTGAAATTTATTTTCTTAGTTTTAGTATTAATAAATGTAAAAATAAAATAAAATTAGACTGTAAGATTCGTCGAAAGACATAGTTTAAGTGTTAGGTTTAACTTAGAGTGCCCGCATGGGGCCAGTAGGTTAGAATAAGATTATTTGTAAGTTATTTAAGCTAATTTTTAAGCACTTTTTTGTTTAGCATTTAAGAGTAATTTAAGTTGAAAAAATAAAAATGCATTTAAACTGAAAAAAAAAACTGACAGTTTAGCGTTTGTAAATTCGTACCTGTCAGTCGTATGCGTTCATCGTACAGCAGTAGATCCAAATAAGACCCGCCTCTGGGAAACGACGCATTATCCGTCGCTTTAAGACCGAGTCTGTACATGACATCGTGCTGACCCCACCAATCGAGTAGTAGATTCCCCAATCTCTGTGTCTAGCGTTGAAATCCCCGCCGATTATAAAATAATTCTCCCCCGATTACAGCCTCAGAAGTCGAAAAAGCGTGTCGAGCTCTGTAATAAATAGGGTGGATTGTGAAGCCTCAGGTGCATAAACAGAGGCCAAGTACAGCCGCTTTCCACTGCGGAGCGGAATGTAAACGACGACTGCCTCCAACACCCGGAACTTGCGCAACACGCATTTGTACACTCTGTGAAATTTTATACCTTCTTTAATGAAGATCGCGACACCGCCTCCACGTTTGGATCTGGGCCGGTTTCTTCTTCTAACGATATAATTATTGTACTCCAGTTTGTGCTTATCGGTTAGCTTGGTTTCGCTAGCGAAAAGCACATCAGGAGTTTGGTCTTGTAGCAATTTAAACATCGCGGCTCTTCGTTCGATCCTAATCAGTGAATTAACATTCACCGCAAGGACCTTCAAAGTTTGCTCCACCATGTGCGTACCCATTACGGCATGTGTTGCATTAAGCCCGTCAGCAGCGCGTAGATCTGGTCCACCCGCTTGGCCTGTTCTTGCACCTGCTTTTGCAGCTGAGCCATTTGCCCTTGGATTGCGAGCAAGATGGCCAGCATGTTAGGTGCAGCTTCCGTTGTTCTCGGCATTGGCGCCTGAGAAGCGACAGTCGCTTGCTGTACCGTAGTCCCCCCTTCGTCAATGATTAACGTTCTTGGTGGCCAAGTGTTGAGATGCTATCCAAAATCTAAATCGACAGCTGTTAGTGAAATTGACTATATCTTTGTGGAACTCAAGTTCATGAATGGTGATCTTCTTGTTTTCTCTGTCTATAGAACTAATAAGCATATTGACTTCACTCCATTTCTTAATCTCTTGGAAACAATATCGGTATATTATCCGAAGATCATTGCTGGTGGTGACTTAGGGAATGAGGACACTTAAATTGTTCCCGGTCAACACGAATAATGCTACTCATTTTACCCTAGATTCTAATGCTCTTCTGGATGTTTTCTATGTTAGCGATTCGGGCGATATTCTTCTATATGACCAACTGTCTGCACCCGCCTTCTCTAAACACAACCTCCTATTTTTAACATTTGACTTCTTAATAAATTTTTCTGTTGCGTACCATAAATATAGAGATTTTAACGGCATTGACAACCGCCAATTGGAACTAGACGCCCTTAGTGCTGAATGGGATCGTGGGTTTTTCCCGCCTTCTTCCGGTGAACAAATTGACATTTTAAACCATAAAATTTGTGCTCTCTTTAACAATCATGTCCCCATCAAAGTGAAACGTATGACACATGGACACAGTCCGTGGTTTACCCCTGAAATCAGGCTTCTTATCGAACAACGCAATCGGGCCTACAATAAGTGGAAACATTACAGGTTAGATGTACATTTACAACTTTATCCCTCATTGCGTAATCAGGTATTCGGTAAAATCAGAGTAGTTAAAAGAAATTTTTACAGTAACAAATTAAAACCAATGATGAAGGGTCGACAGCTGTGGAAAAATCAATAATCAAAAATCAATCTGCAATCAATAGGTATAGGTAATGACAAAAACAAACAAAATTACGATGATGATCTGCATTTAAACCTCCTATAACAATAACAATTCTGTAACGCTTCCGTTTAATGTTCTTAATGTCGTACCCTTAAATCTCTCTGTCTCTAGCGCAGTTCATTTTGTTGCTTCTCTGTTATCCGTTAAATCAAATGCTGTTGATTCTGATGAAATACGCCCCAATTTTGTCAAAATAATTCTGACAGTCATTCTTCCTTACCAAGTACATGTCCTTAATTATGTCATAACCACTGGTAATAACCCCGCTTAATGGAAAACTGAAAAATTGTACCAATTCGTAAAAGTTCCATAAGTACAGATTATCGGCCGATCTCTATCGTTCCTCATTTATCTAAGGTCTTTGAGAGAATGTTGCAAAGACAAATTAATGCACACATTCACTCGAACAACTTACCCTCAGCAATGCAATGCCACCCTAACAACGGAAACCGAAACCGTTTTGCCTTTACCAACTAGAATCCCGCCCGTTGCCTCTCACGCATACTCCTTAACCAATTCGGAACTTCATGGACCCCCGAATGGAAAACAGACTCGAAAAGCTGAAAAAGGGAAACAATACGGCATTCTTCGTTGAAGGGGCTCCTCAACACACTGATGTTTCTTGTGTGCGGAATTTCTTTCACCGAAGTTATGCTATCACCATTAGCGAGTGCCAGATCATTTCCCCTGCTGAACCCAATAGTTCCTGAAGCTTCAAAGTCAACATCCCAACCAAATATTCTTGGTTGTTCTCTACTCCTCCTGGTAAGGCAACTAAACCTGAGAAGATAAGTATCACCAAATGCTCTGAGGAATGAGGAAACGCACATCTCGAGAGTAATAAAAGTTTCAAAAATAAACGTAGTTTTAACGATAAACTTAAAAAAAGACTCCTCTCCAACTCCCTTCCAAATAAAAAACATGCTACCAAAAAACGATTCTAACTGGAGCTTCAAAACAAATTATTCCCTAATTTTAGTCCTCCCTCCTCACTTATCCGACACAAAGCCCTTACACACCAATCTTCTAATCCCCTAATTCCCCCCGTTCTACCGAAGTCCCCGCGCCAACGCGTCTTTTTCAGCTTAACCCCAACCACCCATATTATCTCTTTTCAACCTTCTACGCCACCAAACCCAGCTAGCAACTCATTTCCCAACTTTGACCTTAAAACTGGACCTAAGTACCCTAATTTCATTAACTCCCATACCCCAAACCCCACATCTCATCCCTCGTCCAACTCCATATCCGATCATTTATCTCCATCTACCTCCTCCACTGCTCCTATTCTTGACCCCCTTTTTTCCCCCACTGTTAAACTAACACAGCAAACCAATGAAACTACAGAAAGTCGGTATGCTCTCTAGGCTTAGAGAAAGAAAGATATATGAAAGCATTCGTCTCTTTCTTGCCTATCTACATAACAAATCGGACTCGGTCTGCTACGAAGGGAAAACCAAAACCAGCGTCATGGTTTCCATCCAGCAGGAAGGCCTCCCTACCGACCCTATCAGTCTCAGGAACCTTTATGTCAGGTACCACGAGATTTTTAACATGTCCCCTCAGAAAGTAGCAGACGACCTCGCTGCATTCGGCAACTATGTTCACTCTAAACAAGTATCACACCTACAGCGAAGCCGAGCCGACCACGACAAATTTTTTCGTCCATAACGTGCCTCCCTTGCCGCGCTTAAACCATCCTGCCTCACACCTCCACCCCACAACATCCCTCTTACATTTTACTACCAGAATGTAAGGGGTCTTCGCTCTAAAACCAATGCTGTCCTACGTCAATCGCATGCTCTTCCCTTTGATATCTACGCCTTGACCGAAACCAATTTGATTCCCGACATAAAGAACCAGGAATTGGTTTTTAATGTTTTCCGTGACGACGATCCTACCCGCACAAATAAAGATTCCCCCTGTCGAGGCGTCCTAGTGGCGATGGACAACAGCCTTAACTCTTCCCCCATTACAATGTCTTCATCCTCTAAAGCCGACTTTGTCGCAATAAAAATATCACTGCCTCTCAAGTCCCTTTACGTTATATGTTGCTATATCCTACCAGCTCAACCTATCGAATCTTACCAATTTGTTATTGATGCGATCGATCATTTAATTGACCTGTCAGACCCTATTGATGATATCCTTATTTTTGACGACTTTAATCTTCCTCAACTACAATGGACTCCATCAGATGATCAATCGTTTTTCATCGCTTCAAATGCCAACTCAGCTAAGGAATGTCTCTTCTTAGATCGCTTAACAGACTCAAGTCTATGCCAAGTCAGTGGTATATTTAATTTTATGGGCAGGCAATTAGACCTTATTTTCACAACAGATCCAATTAACTCCTCAGTCTCACTTTGTCCCCTATCTCTCTCAACAATCGATAACTACCATCCCCCCCTTCTACTTTCATTTTTTCATAACTCTTCATTCCAGTCCACTCCCCCCACAACTCTCTCATCGCACGACTTTCATAAAGCAAACTTTCACAAAATCAGTGAATATCTCAGCAGATCCCTCTTTAACTTTCACAACCTAAGTATAAATGATGCCTTATCCATTTTTTATAAAGAAATATTTAATTCTTTTTCCCTTTACGTTCCGTTTTCCCGCCTTAAAACATTATCTACTAGTTCTCCCTGGTATAATTGCAAGCTTCCTTCCTTACGAAATAAGAGAAATAAGTTATGGGCGGTTTTCCTGCGTACCAAATCCTTTTCCGACTATTCCAACTATCTTGGTGCTTATCTTCATTTCGCCGAACTTTACGATTCCCTTTACCAGCGCTACCTTAACAATGCGCAAGACAGTCTTATAAGCAACCCTAAGTCCTGTTTCCAATTTGTTAACTACAAAAGAAAGTCCGATGGTTACCCTATTTCCCTCTCTTTCAACAACAGGTCATCAACCGACCCACTCACTATTGCCAACCTATTTGCCACCTTTTTTAAACAATCCTTCACCAACGACTCTTTTGTACCAGAACCATCCTATTTTAGTTACCTACTGAACTTCTCCAATGGCCTAGTTCTCTCTCATATTTTGGACCCGTCTTATATCGAATATAAATTACACCACTCAATGACGAATTCAGACCTGGCCCAGATGGCCTCCCTGCTATATTTCTTAAAAAAATGTTCTTCCTCTCTTTCCCTTGCCCTTTATAATCTCTTTCGTCTATCCCTTTCACAAGGAGAATTTCCTCAGGCTTGGAAAACCTCCTTCATAACCCCGATCCACAAGAAAGGATCAAAGAATGAAATAAACAACTAACGTTCCATCGCTAAACTCTCCTAAATACCCAAACTATTCAAAAGTATTTTTTATGAAGCTCTAAGCTTCCAATGCAAATCACTTATTTCACCTAGATAACATGGCTTCGTAAAGGGTAGGTCAACCACCAAAAATCTCGTTGAATTCGTATTCTGTGCCCTCTCTCCCCTTGAGAATGGCAACGAAGTCGGTGTAGTTGCAACCGATTTTAGCAACGCCTTCGATAAAATCTCTCATCAATTAATCATCTTTAAATTGTCTGCCCTCGGCTTTGAACCCATACTGTTAAAATGGATATCCTCTTACTTCGAAAACCGTTTCTACAGTATTCTTTTTAGGTCAACCTACTCGGCTCCATTTTTGGCCACCTCTGGAGTTCCAAGGCAGCCATCTCGGTCCCCTTCTTCTATTCATCAAATACTCGTCTGTCTCCCTTTACGCCGACGATAAATTTTTTAAAACCATTTACTCTCCCCATGACTCTTTCCTCGTTCAAAAAGATCTTGATAGTTTTTCGATCTGGTGCCTCAAAAATTCTTTCGAACTTAATATCACCAAATGCCAATCCATCACCTTCTCACATAAGCGGAACCAATCTCCTCCCCGACTCTATCTTCTCCATAACTAACCTATCTCCTCCGTACAATCTCTTAGCGACCTCGGCATTTTGTGCGATAGGGAGCTCAACTTCCGTTTACATATGGATGAGATAATATACAAAGCCAACTCTGCACTAGGTTTCGTAAAACGGTGGTCCAAAGAATTCACCAACCCATACGTTACCAGGTCCCTCTATATTACCTTTGTTCACCCCCTCTTAGAGTACGCCAGTCAAGTATGGTCCCCATATCATCGTGTTCATATCTCGAAAATCGAAAGCAGCCAGCACCGTTTTCTTCGATTTTCTCTTCGAGATATGCCCTGCGACGATCCTTTTAATCTGCCCCCCTATCAAAACCGTCTCAACCTTATCAACTTAAACACCCTAGAAGATGGCAGAGATGCAGCAGACTTTCTCTTCATTCATCAACTCCTTCAGGTCACGTTGAATGCGCGTCCCTTCACAACTCCATTTTCCTCAACACTAACCCTCGTAATCTACGTACCCCTCGAGTCTTCTATCTACCAACCTACCACACCACCCATAGCGCGAACGAACCAATCTCCCGTATGCTACATAAAATCAACTCAAACCCTACCGTCTTTTACTTCCACCGCTCTTGGACTTTTCGAAGGCCTTTGATACTGTGGATCATATTAATTTGTACAATAAACTGTCATTGTTGTTTGGTTTCTCAAATTCAACAACAACCTTAATGTCGTCATATCTTCAGTATAGAAAACAAGCCGTCTTAGTGGGTCATCATTCATCCAACTTTCTCTATAACTGTAGAGGAGTTCCACAGGGTTCGATTTTAGCACCCCTTCTTTTCTCACTGTATGTTAATGAAATTCCTTCAATAGTATCTTCATCTTCATCTATTCATGTGTATGCCGACGATGTCCAACTGTATCGAAGTTGGCCTCTTGGTATGATAAAAGATTGTGCAAATGCGATCAATATTGATCTAGATAGTATATCAACCTGGTCAGATAAAAACAAACTCTATTTAAATCACCTTAAAACCAAATGTATCGTTATTAGCAAAAAATCGTTTAACCTTTCCTATTTTCCCGATATTTTGCTTCGTGGCTCCAAAATCGAATACGGCGACACTGACAGAAATTTGGGAATGACTTTCAATAGAACACTGACATGGGCCACCCACATCAATTCAGTCGCTGGCAAAGTATATGGTATGTTACGTCAGCTGTGGATGTCACATAAGTATACTCCGCTGAAAACACGTAACATACTCGTATGTTACTCATTACTCCTGTACTTAGTTATGGTTGTGAAATTTTCTGTAACTATGATGCTAATAGCAGAAGAGAGCTCAACTTCGCTTTTAACAATATTGCGCGTTATGTTTACAACCTAAAACGCTTTGAGAGAATCTCCAACTATACAAAATCAATTTACAACATGACACTTGACCACATACTTCGTTACAGATCTTTGGTTCTGTTATCTAATGTGAGTACCGAGCAGAGTTGCAAAAGCTTAAGTCATTTTTGGCTTAAATCTGTCTTTAATTCACAAGCCAATTGGTGGAATTTGAATTAAAAGAATTTTAATTCATAAGCTAGCTGGGGAATTATGAATTACAACAATTTCAATTCATAAGCTAGTCGGTGAATTATGAATTACACCAATTTCAATTCATAAGCTAGTCGGTGAATTATGAATTACACCAATTTCAAGTCATAAGCTAGTCGGTGAATTATGAATTACACCAATTTCAATTCATAAGCTAGCTTATGAATTGGAGAATTCATAAGCTGGCTTTGATTCTATAATTTTAAACCAAAGTGATTCAAGAGCGCGGATTGTATATGTATGAGTAGCTGTGTATGCTTTATGCGTTAAATACGCCAATTGAATTAGTAGCAATATTGATAAAATAATATGTTGAGCGTGAGCCAGTGGCTTATCGTGCCTCCTGCTCATACTACTCATACATATACAACTCATACATATACAATCCGCGCTCTTGAATCACTTTGGTTTAAAATTATAGAATCAAAGCCAGCTTATGAATTCTCCAATTCATAAGCTAGCTTATGAATTGAAATTGGTGTAATTCATAATTCACCGACTAGCTTATGACTTGAAATTGGTGTAATTCATAATTCACCGACTAGCTTATGAATTGAAATTGGTGTAATTCATAATTCACCGACTAGCTTATGAATTAAAATTGGTGTAATTCATAATTCACTAGCTAGCTTAGGAATTAATTCTTTTTCAAATTATAAGTCAATTGTTAGCTTATGGCTTAGTGTTTTTTTAATTCCTAAACTCGCAACTCTGGTACCGAGTCGACCACCGTCGAGTGCACAACTCAACCAGTGCACTCGCAATATTATTGTGTGCTGTCCAAAAAACAAAAAAAAAACAAAAAAAAAAACACCGCGCGCGTGTGCAAAAAAAAATACAATAAAAAAAACAAAAAGTGCAGTGCAGTGAGAAAAAAAAATATACAGTGCGGGTATCCCATCTCTCCCGCTCCTAGTTGAAGTACTGTTGCTTGCACTCAATCACTGTCGTTACTGTTTTTACCATACGGTACGGGCAGTGGCTGATTGTATGTAACAACTGATGGATAGCGGGTTGTGAGTGAAAATGTTGTTGGTGCACTGTTTCATATTGTTGTAAGGGCATAACACCTACAACAATTTGATCCGGTAAATCAATGTCAGAATATTCACTTCGCCGCCTTGCTTAGTATCGTCGGTGTTTGTGTTTTCTGTGTTTGTCTGTGATTATAACTAGGGAATTCAGGGTAGACGTAGCCAATATACGCGGGCTAAAAAGTAATCACTTTTCTGCGTACGTCCACGTCTGTAAGTACAGACCAGCTATTTTGGCACTTAGTGAAACACAGGTAGATCCCCGCCCACACCTCTTAGATCATTCTGATCTGAAGCTACCTGGCTACGAACTAGTGCCATTATTCTTCTCTCACCGCGGTCTCGCCATTTATGTGCGTAGTGATGTAGCTTACCAAACTCCACCACAATGTGATCCATGTTCCAATCCGGAATTCGACTTCATGTGGTTAAAATTCCATCTCCGTAAGCAAATTATACACTACTGCTTTATTTATAGAAGCCCCAAACTGGACAGCAATTCAACCTTTAACGAGTTTGATGCGCTGTCTGACTCCATTCAAAGAATTGTATCCCTGTATCCTCATACTGAAATCGTTATTACGGGCTACTTCAATATACACAATTCTGGGTGGCTTCGACATTCTGGACAGACAACACCCGAAGGACGGTGTGTTGAGATCTTCGCTGCGGAAAACAACCTAACGCAGCTTGTAAGTGAGCCCACGCGAATACCAGACGTAGATAGTCATACCGCCAACACCCTGGACTTGTGTTTAACTTCTCACCCTGATAATGACACCATTGATGTGCTCTCCCCTCTAGGCTCGTCGGACCATTGTGTCATATCACCTAATTTCTCGTACACCGACCACACAGTTAGAGAAAAAATTCCTAAAAGAACCGTATGGCAATACGAGAAAGCCAACTGGAGCGGTCTTAACAGCTTCTTTAGGAATTTTAACTGGTCGTTATGCTTCCTCGATAACGACGTGGATGCCGCTGCTGATATGATTACAGACACCATTCTCATTGGAATGAGATCCTTTATTCCTCATCGGATGAAGAGTATCAAATCAAAAGAAAAGGCATGGTACGACTCGAGCTGTAAAGAGGCCGTCAGGGTTAGAGAAATGTTTTTTCGGTCCTACAAGACCAACCCAACAGAGGAAAACCGAAAAAAGTTCAAACGAGCCAGAAATGACTGCAACGCTCTTCTTAACCGTGTGAAATTCCAATACGACCAAAAACTGAGGCAAAAAATACTGCAATGTCCCAAAGGCAGTAAAAATGTTTGGTCGTTCGTCAAAAACATTAGAAATTCCGCCTCATCCTCCATCCCAACGCTCATTTACAATGACATTCCAGCTATAAGCTCTTTGGATAAGGCCAATCTGTTTGCTGCACACTTTGCGGCCAGCTCAAGACTCCCAGATTGTGCTTTGTCTCCGCCTACACTTGAGTGCGTCGAATCTTCAATGGGACGAATCTACTTTCGCACTCGTGTAGAAGCAAGAGTACTTAAAGATCTCAACATACATAAATCCGCTAGTCCAGATGGTATATCTCCCCTTCTTCTGAAGATGTGTTCTTCCTCGCTGGCAAAACCACTGCGTAAGCTTCTTCATCAATCCTACTCTTTAGAAAACTTCCCGAGCAGATGGAAAACAGCATTTGTCCAGCCCGTCCCTAATAAAGGCGAATCATCTTCTCTCTCCTCCTACAGAGCCATTGCACTTACGTCCCTTTTTTCCATGGTCATGGAAACGCTGATAAATCGCCAGCTCATGAAATATCTCGAAACACGAAAACTTTTCAATGACCGGCAATATGGTTTTCGTAGCAACAGGTCCACTGGTTATTTGATGGCATGTCTTACCGAAAAGTGGAACCAAAGCGTACATCAATCTGGCGAAAGCAAGATAGTTGCACTTGATATTTCTAAGGCATTTGACAGAGTTTGGCATCAAGCTCTTTTGTCGAAAATGCGTGCATTTGGGATCGACGACTCTCTTCTTCAATGGATTAGAAATTACCTTTCGGAACGTTCAATTCAAGTTGTCTTGGACGGTTTCAAGTCTGATATTCACAAAATAAATGCTGGGGCTCTGTTCTGTCTCCGACACTCTTTTTAATTTTCATTAATGATCTCTTGTCTGCTACTTCTAATCCAATATATTCCTTTGCTGATGACAGTACTCTCTGCTTTTCATATTCGTTTCCGGACTCACGGCCCTGCTCACGGCCCTGCTCTTCTTATCTGTGAATGGCACTTGCATCGTCGAAACCGAAAAACTTTCCATTCTCGGTATGTGTGTCAATGACAACTTACGTTGGAATGACCACATATTTGATATCGCCAAAAATTCTGCGAAATATCTAGGTTTCCTCAACCGATGTAAGAAATATTTTACCCCCTCTAATCTGGCCTCAATATATAAGGCATTCATCCGCCCAAAATTGGAGTACAATGCCTACATCTGGTTAGGTGCTCCTAAAACATCTCTGCACCTGCTAGATAGGATTCAAAATCGTGCGATAAAGCTCATTGATGATACTAATATCAGTCAGTCAATTGATACCCTCGAACACCGACGTAATATCTTCTGTCTCACTTTGTTTTATCGCTATTTCCACCACCAGTGCTCCACTGAAATCGCCAGAAACTTTCAACCGTAACACCCGTCTCGCTATGAATGCTCATCAGTATACCCTCAAGCCCATTTTCGGACGTACTCTAAAATATCGTGATTCGTTCCTAATCCGTACAACTCGCTTATGGAATGCCCTGCCGTGTATTTCCTGGTCGTACCTCTCTTTTCTTCCTTCCTAAATTTCCTTTGCCCGCGCTGTGAACAATCACCTTAAGGGTATACAAACAATTTGAGCGCGCGCCCATTATAAAAAAAAATAAAAAAAAAATCAAACTAATCAGCCTAGTTATCTTTTTAACCAGCTGCGTTTTAGGATTTCTAACATATCGCTTCAAATTATACACCCCGTTTCTTTTGCATTACATCAGAGCGACAGTTTATTATAAACACCATCCGCTTATGGAATTTCGCGCGATTTCGGACTGAGCTTAAGTTCTTTATCCTCTGCAACTAAGCTTAACACTTTGAATTTCACCGGAAATATAATGGAAATGAACGATTAAGTTTGATTGTAAATTCTGTATTTTATTTCGCTGGTATTTTTTGTTTTTCTTTTCTTTTTATTTTTTTTCCCATTTCATTTAACTTTTTTAATTTAATTATTTATTTGTTTTTGTTTCTGTTTCTGTTTCTGTTTCGCTGAAATACGTTTATCTGATAGCTTGTTTCAAATTTGTAGTGAACATTGTAATCTTCACTACCTTATAAGACAATTATGTCTTAAAGTGTAAGTTTTTTCACGAAATAAATAAAATAAAAATGCTATTCGCTGAAGGTCACAATCCCCTTGATGGGCTCGAATTTGGCAAAACACTTTGTCAATGTCTGCTTTGAAAATCACTGGATGTATTCGCCAATGCAAGTACGAGAGGTGAGAGGGTGCCATGGAATAAAGTCTTAGGCAAAAAGGTCCAAAACATAATTTTGACACTTTCTAAAGTGAAATAAGGTCCAAAACGCCAACAGCAAATTGACGTGTTTGTGAAAAATCTTGACTCACAAGCGTTTGCTTCCGAGGAAGTGTAACCACGTACCGCCCCGAATCATCTCGTTTTCAGATAGCGTAGAAAAATGCTTCACACTCACTTTCGTCGTTTGAAAGTGATGAAATGTGTCCTTGGTCACCTTCCAAAGACCAAAAGCGTTTAAGTTCTTGCTTCAAACCTGAACAGGGTCACAATTCCAATCCTCATAAAGGTATGTTCACCGTTAGCACACATTTGTGAGTATACCTATTTCTGACGTAGTAGTCCCACTTAAGATCTATCCCAAACTAGTGTTCTGAGTTAATGACCCTGTTTAATGCCATTGATGCCAATTTGAAGGAAAATGTCAGCTCCTAATGAAAGATCAATGCGGCCTACTATACCAGTATTCTACTGAGGGTCAGCGGGTTGTAAGCTATTCAGACGATTCCATGAAAGGGCTTCCAATCCAATGGCAGAAAAGTAAATCGTGCTATGGCTAACAACTAACGCCTGAGTGGGATATATGAAATCCATGTTGTAACATGAAGAAATTGTAATATTCACGAGATTCCGAATCTTTCCTAGATGTGAGGATGCCAGCCCACTAACATTCAGACTAACTCTTATCTTTGTGATGCCCAACCTTTGGACTGCACTTTCCGAAATGAAGCTAGCTTGTGAGCCTTGGTCGAGCAATGATTTTAGCTTGAGTTGTGTTCCGTCCGAACGTTGCACCAATGTGCCTTCTGAACATGCTCCCTTCGTTCAACAGTCAATCGTTTTCGAAATAACGGGCAATAAGTGATGATGTGCTTGTCTGTGCACAGCGAGCACTTTTGAGGTATCAGTATGATGAGATTTGATCGATGACCTCAAGGCTTGGGGATGACCACTGTACTTAGCGAAATCCAATTTGTACCCATAGAAACCAATATACGCAACCTCTTTTCTAGAAATTCAATCAACTTCGAACTCTCCGGCATGGTAATATTCGCAGCATTCGATAGTTCCCAAGCCATGCGGGTTATGGGATCGTGTTTATAAGTAAATTGGAAAATGATCCAATCATCCCACTTATCAAACGGCCTGTCCAGATTCTCTAAAGCGTCAAGCATGTCTTGTGTTTAGATACTACATAAGACATGCTTGACGCTTTAAAGACTTCGCCGATGATGATTCGCTCGTTCTCATAGCGACCCTTCAACCTTTTCTCCACGCGACGTCATAGTTGGCTTCTTCAAGAGCAATGTTATTTAATGTGAGTGCTGCGTCATCCGTGAGATGCCCCTATAGATGGGATAACTTGCCCACCCTTGAAATAGGCGCCGTATGAACAATGCTCGTGAATGGATCACGAAATGACATCCATGACAAATAATCCCCCGAAAACATTTGAGATAGGTATGTTCGTAAAGGATCTCTAACCTACGAGTATACCGTATTGTTAATTACATTGATTACTTTACTCTGGATGCAGTAATGAAATTTTAAATATTCTGTACTTAATTTAGATAAGAAGATATGATGTACTTTACTTAATTTCAGTGCAATTAAAAAGCAAAAAATTTAATATTGAAATAAAAAAAACAACAAAAATTTAAATTTGAGCCGCACCATAGCTACTCTTACTTTTCCGTCTCTTCCTGGAAAAACCGTCATTACGTATCCTAATAGCCACTCAGTAGGAGGTACATTTTTTGTCGTACCACCACCAGGTCGCTAGTCTGAATATTACGCTGAGGAAATTTCCATTTGTACCTTTTGTGTAATTCCTTGAGGTACTCTTCTTTCCATCGATTGCAAAAGTGCAAGTTTTTCCGACCTTTGAACGAAAGACATGGAAGATTCCTGAACGTAAGGTTCTTGAACAGAAATAAGTGGGCTTCCTATAAGGAAACGACCTGGCGTGAGGGCGAGTGGTTTGTCTGGATTTTCAGATACTGCTGTGATGGAACGGGAATTGAGACATGTTTCGATTCTGCAGAGGAGAGTTGATAACGCTTCAAAATTATGTTTGGTACCCGCAACAACCCTTTTGAAGTGGGTTTTAAAGCTTTTGAGGGTTGCTTCCCACAGTCCTCTCATATGGGGTGTTCCCGGAGGAATGAAGTGCCAAGTGAGACTATGATTAGTGATTAGAAAATCTTCAAGGTTTCTTGAAGATATTTTTTAAAGTTTTCCTTGATAATACGGTCTGCTCCCACAAAGTTAATCCCGTTGTCGGAAAATACATCTTGCGGCAGACCTCTTCTGGTGACAAACCAATTAAAGGCAGCTACAAAGGCAGCGGTTGATAGATCGGTGGTTCCTTCTAAATGAATTGCTTTCGTGGAGAAGCACAGAAAAACAGGGACGTATCCTTTGGTTACCCGCACGTTACGCCCGACATACGTTTTTATATCGAAAGGACCCGTAAAATCAACCCCGATTTTGTTAAAAAGTCTTGAGAACCTTTCTGGAGGTAAAGCTGCCAGAATCAGACTACGAAGAAGTTTTTTGTGAATCACACAAACTTTGCAATGGCTTACGCATGTCTTAATTAGGATCTTAAGCTTCGGTATCCAGTATTCTTTCCGAATAAGGGCGACCATAAGTTGATTTCCACCATGAAGCGATGGTTAAAATCTAATAGAAGTCTTGCATAGCGGGATTTATAGGGCAAGATTATTGGATACCGCTCGACCCACGACATATTTGAGTCCACTAGTCGACCATTGACTCGCATTATGCCTTTGGTGTCTAAAACTGGGTTCAAAGTTAAAAGCTTGTTTGAACGATTTGTGAGTTCGTTCTGTTGCAGAGATTGGTGGTCGGACTTCAAATATATCCTTTGGAAGAAGATTATAAGCCTTTCTTCGGCTTCCAAGATTTCTCTTTTCTCCAATGATTTTAGTTTGATATGTATATTTATCCTTGAAATGAGAGAGTGTGTGATGGAAAAACCGTAATATGTAAGATGTTACTCTAAGTACTCGGGCTAGGCACGAAAATCTTTCGAGCACGTCTTCCCATTGATTTAACTGCGTGTGAAAAGATTTGACTGGTTTAAACCCGAGGTCAGCTTCCTTCATAGATGAAGGAGGGGAAGAAGGTCAAGGGATTTCAGAACGGCGAAGCCATTTGGGACCCTTCCACCAAAGCTCCTTATCCATGAGTTCACCAGGAGCCATCCCCCTAGTCGCAAGATTTGCGGGATTGTCTTTTGACGACACATGCCGCCATGGGAGAATACCAACATATCTCCTGATCTGATTAGTTCGATTGGCGATAAATGTTCGCCATGAACAGGGTGACTTTTCGAGCCACACAAGGACACTAGAAGAGTCTGTTCATAGAAAGACAGAAGGGTTTTGTTACTGAAACATAGGAACTATCATTTTTAAAATTTTGGCTCACAGAACTGCTCCACACAACTCCAATCTTGGCAGTGAGACTAGCTCAACGGGTGCCACTTTACTTTTGGAACATAGGAGGTTAGAAATACTTTCCCCCGAGTTGTGCAAAATTTGTATATAGAAGCATCTCAGGCCCAAACGGATACATCTTTTCTTCATCGTCCGCTAACTGCAACAAAGTGCGTTGTGCTAGGTAAGGCGAAGATTTTTCACCGAAGACTACTATCAATAACTCGAAAACTTCGATTGGATGGTCCAGAAAACGTCTGAACAGAATTCTTTGGAATGGCTTATGGGAAGGGTGAACTCGTATCTGTCTGTACATTTGAGCAATGTCGGCATTGAATACGAATTCGTGTCTTCTCCTCTGTAGTATTGTCATGACCAAATCTTTCTGCAAATCAGGACCTGCACATAGCACATCATTAAGAATATTACCAGTCTCTGATGGATAAGACGTATGAAACACCACTCGCAGCTTAGTAGTAAGACTGTCTGGTTTAAACACTGTATGATGTGGTAAATAATAGGACATTACGTTCCGATCATGAATCAATTCGTTGGATGCAACTAGTTTCATATGCCCAAGATCCAAATACTCACGAATGACGTTGTTATAAGTAGTTTCTAAGGAGGAGGTTTTCCTAAGACGGAGTTCTGGAGCAATAAACCCTTTCTCACAACCATTTCGTGAAAGTCCGAGGGCAAGTTCCCTTGGTAACTCAATCTTGAAGGACAGTTGGACAACATAGCGTCCATTAACATCTCTTTGAGTGGCCTTGGAATACAATGATTCGCAATACTGATCTTCAGGGGAAAGAGGTCTGGACTCAGTTATCTCTTCCAATTCCCAAGACCGTTCAATGTCTTCATTAAGCGGTACTTGGTTAAAATAGGTGAAATACTTTGTAGAAGTGGATTCAGTCGACCTGGGTACTGGACCTGAAATGATCCAGCCAAAAATTGTGTTTCGGCCGAGAAGATTACCAAATCCGGAGGCCCTCGAGCATGACCTTTGGATAGAGATCTTCCCCAATAGTAAATCTGCTCGCTATGATTTGTGGAAATAAGGATAAGCCAACTTAAGGACGTGAAATCTGTCAAGTTTATTGTATCAACTGAAAGAGATGGAACTCTACCAGTTGGATTGTCAATAACTAGAACTTGAGCAGGAATACTCTTCGTAGCACTGAAGTGGGAACATGATGTGAAATGGCATAGACGCGTAGAGGTGGCTGCTAAGCGGTATTGACTCCAGATGCCTGTGCCTGAAATGGAGTGAATGGAAGTCATAGGCGAACTTGAGCTGCCTTGAATATTAACGCGAAGAGTAAATGTCAATCCTTGGGTAACAGCCAGCACCAAGGCTGTAGCTAGAAGCATTTGTTTTGTCGTCTTTGCAAAATGAGTATGAACATTAGCTGAAGAGGATGACTGTATTTGTGGATTGGCATGCACATTGCCATGAAAGTGAGGATTAAAGGATTGGGACAGCACATTGAGCTCTTTCTGTGGGGTATATTGCACGTTATGCAGGAGAGTGTGGTGGCGATTTTTGTAGATATTGCACGCTTGTAAAGTATGGGACGACGCCAAGCAGTTCAAGCACAATTTATGTTTTTGTACTATCTCAAGTCGAGATGGAATTGACATTTGTAAAAATGTAGGACACGCGCGTTTAGTATGATTAGCTGAACACGCTGGACAAGATGATTTAATGGGTTTGGTGTGAATATGATGAGTATTGACCTTTCTTGCCGATGGGCCTGGCTGAGAATTAGCTACAGGTTTTGGTTTAGCTTGGTTTCTGATGTCACTTACCATCTCAAGAACTTTGTACCTAGCTGCTATGAACTTACTCATATATTCCCAGGTGGGAATCGCCGAAGGGTTTGTCAATCCTTGCTCCCAGAGTGAAAGTGTTTTCTCACAGATTATAAATAAAAAACGTAAGAAACGAATCCCATGTATTAGTGTTAATTCCAAAGGACTTTAAAGCTGATAGACAATCACTGACATCTATATGAATCTGTTTAAGGGCTTCGTCAGTTTCTAAAATCATGTTAGGAGGGTTTAATATAACTTTTAATCAAATATTAACTATTATTCTTTTGTTCTCGAATTGCTCCGTAAGAGCATTCCATGCGAGTTGGAAGTGCTTATCTGATAAAGAAAATTCGCTAACAATATTTAAGGCATCGCCTTGTGTGTTTGCTCGAAGATGAAACCACCTCTGTACTGGACTGAGACGAGTATGTTTGATATATGCGGCCGAAAACATATCACGTAAAGTTAGCTATGACAAATAATCTCCATAAAAGACTTCGCAATCACAGGATGGAAGAGAAAGTCCACTAGTTACAGTCGCTGAATCGCAACCAGAAGATGTTTGTATTTCTACATCGTGAACGTCTACTTCACTCAGAAACTGATCATTTGGCACCCCAATGGATTTATTGCCTTTAGTCTCAAACGCCTTGGACAGCGTCAAAATATGTTACAAACACAAGCCTTCTAGCTTTCAGAGATATGAGCAAGAAGGAATCACTAGATTTTTCTTTGATATCGGCGAAATACTCCACCAAACAATCCGCACAAAATACAAATGTTTCCATGTTGGAATATATGATTGGAATATACATATGACATGTATGGAATATGATATTTTTCACAAATTTCTAATATACCGAACTCAGCCAAATGAAAATACTAGCCTGTATTAATACTCGTGCAAGTATAATTCCGTATAATATATTCCGTATAATTTTATACGGAATATAAATCAGACTCGTAGTCTTACAAAAAAATACTTACTTGCACACAAATATCAAAAGCACTCATAACTTTTACACATTAACTGATAAGCGGGAGCTGCTATTAAAACCAGTTTTAATGAATTACTGATACTGCCACTCCGCTGCTTTCTTCGATACCCATGCGGAATTTGCAATCAAACTTCGTTATGATGTTAGATGCACATGTGGTGAAGGCTTGCAGTTTGTGGGTTATGAGTTAATGATGCTTAAGATCTTCGATTTGATTCTCTCTGATGCTTCTAGGTTATGTGAATGATGTGCGATGATCTGTTATCTTGATAAGTTTTATTGAGATTTGA
Source organism: Volucella bombylans (assembly GCA_949129095.1). Lineage (NCBI taxonomy): Eukaryota > Metazoa > Arthropoda > Insecta > Diptera > Syrphidae > Volucella > Volucella bombylans. Next base: position 234,271,966 of record OX422140.1, read on the forward strand.
GGTTTTGTTTTATGTAGAATTTAATTCTTTATATGTAAAACACTCGTAATTTGATGAATACAAAATTATTTATTGAAAATAATCCGGATCGTGTAAGACCAATTGTTGCGATGCGTAGCGATCTTAGTGAAATTTAGATATAGGAAATAAAAAGCGACAATATAATGTGTATGTTGGGTTATAAATGTGTCTTTATTCCTAAGTACGTCTTACCTCGTTGGGTGATAGTTTTAAGAAGAAGGAGTTGGGAAAATGTACAATAGAGAGGATGGTTCTAATTTCTGTAGGAGACATTTTTTTTTTTTATAATTTACGCGCGCCTAAGGGGTTAGATACCCTTTTACTGTTGCCTGGGTGGGGGCGGAAAGGTAGAAGGAGAAGTAAGGAAAATTGTTTTGTAGTGGTTTGAAACTCAAGTGTGTTTGGTTTCGATATTCGCTCTCCAGGGGTGGGAGTCCGAATAGGACGGAGAGTTTTTTTCTTCACTCAGAGTGATTCGAGGTATAATTCACAGTATTTTTTTCTGTGCTTGAAACTCTACAACAGCCAAATCTACGTGTCAGTGTTATGCCTTCACACGCAGAATTTTTTGTGTCTGAGTTACAATTACACAAATGAAAAACTGACTTGTCATGGGCAGGATTCGAACCTGTACCCTCCGAGTGAGAAGTGTTAAGTTTTTAGGAAAATGGGACAGAGAGAGAATGAAAGATTTTTGGGCTCAGTGGTTATTTCTCTCCATGGGTGGCATACAACGTTTAATAAGGACACTAAATTATTAGTGTAATTGGACTTGTTGTATTTTATGCATCCACTTATCTTACGAGATTTTAATTGCATGAAAAAAAAGGTTGTTCTGGCGCTGCTGGTACTGAAACTCCAACGCCCGATTTGGAAACCAATACACTACAACTTGAGCTGCAAATGTATTAACTCTCTTAACTTTTTGACATCCCTTCACATAACAAAATAAATTTTAGGAAATTTTTTACTGTAATAGCTCCTACGCTTTTTAACAAATTGACGCTTTTCATTAGAAGGTTAAGAAATTTAACAAACTTTCACAACGGAATAAAATCTTGGCTATTAAACCACAAGCATAATCAAATTGAACATATTTTAAAATCACAATATTAATAGGGTTTTCCAATAAGGACTTGACAATTTTTTTTGTTAAATAAAACGCAAACCATTTGAGATATTTCAAAAACTTTATTATCGGCTTGAAGTACAATCAAAACATTTATGAATGGAACTCGACTCCGTTCGTATGGCCACCGCGGGCACATTTGCAGCGGTCGATTCGTTGGCGGTCGAAACGGCCGCTATTTCGCATTCAATGTTGGCTCTGAGCTCTTCCAACGTCGTCGGCGTGTTGGCATAAACCAATGACTTAACGTAACCCCACAGAAAATAGTCAGGCGGCGTTAAATCACACGAAAGAGGCGGCCAATCGACTGGCCCATTTCTTGAGATAGCACGCTCGCTATACTTACTCTTCAATAAATCGATTGTAGCATGTGCTGTGTGGCTTGTGGCATCATCTTGTTGAAACCACATGTCGTCCAAGTCCATATCTTCAAATTTGGGCCAAAAATAATCGGTGATCATGGCGCGATAACGCTGACTATTCACAGTAACGTGACGATCGTTATCGTCGACGAAAAAATGTGGCCCAATAACGCCGCCGGCATGCAAACCGCACCAAACAGTTATTTTTTGTGAATGAAGTGGTGATTCATGAAGCACATGTGGATTTTCACCCGACCAATAAAGCTTATTTTGCTTATTGACGAACCCATTGAGCCAAAAATGAGATACGTCACTGAAGATGATTTTGCAATGAAATTCATCATCTTGGCGCATCTTCTCCAGAACCCAATCGGAGAACGTACGTCGCTTCAAATGGTCCATCGGCTTCAATTCTTGAGTCAGCTTGATTTTGTATGGGTGCAAACCAAGATCCTTACGCCATAATGTGGTCTGGGCGATGACCAATTCTTGAGAACGCCGTGGAATTGACTGATTTGGATCGTTTGCTATGGACGCCTAAACGGCAGCGATATTTTCGACACTTCGACCAACCCGTTGTCTCAATGACACGGCAACATAACACAACGAATATGTAGACTCAAATTGTTGCACTAAACTTGCCCGTCTACTAGGGCGAGAATTACGACCGAAAATTGGAGTTAACGCTCTTAAAGTTGCAGTCACCGCTTCCGAATTTCGGTAGAAAAGTTTTATAATTTGCAGACGTTGCTCGTTCGTCTACTTTACCATGATGAAAATGTTGAGTTTATTTAATAAATTTACAGTGACGGTTTAATGATTAGTGAAAGAGTGCGTTCACAAATTAAATTCAAAGTTGTCAAGTCCCTATTGGAAAACCCTTTAGATCACATAATTTGTTACATTAATTAATTTAAATTTGTTTTAATGGTGCTATCGCTTCTATCTTTGCGTTAAACATAGATACAGAATGTTTCCTATAAATAATTTACTATATGTATGTAGGAATAGAGAATGTAAGAAAAAGAGGGGTATATAGAGTCAGTCAGGCGCGAGATGTTAAGATAGACAGACGAGTAGCGACGTGCTTGACGTCGTGTGAATTAAAATAAATTGTAAAATATATTTGTCAAGGTGTTGGGTTCTTCTTCTCTTTCTGCAATAATTTCTACAAATTCATATATGCCATTATGTATCATATGCCATTATGTACCTAATCTATGTATATAACGTATTCCGTTGATCTCACGACGACATAATTTGAAAAGAAAAACAGCTCAGATTACGGCAAAGATACGGAAACGAAACAGACACATAGTTCGGTGTACATAGTGTGAGAGTCACGCGATAAGACAATTCTGTTTGGTACAGTTGTTACGCGAATTTTGTTTTTGGGTGGAAGAGCAACTCCGTTCACTTACGACGCGAAAGTTACGCGCACTGTGCAAGAAACGTTTAATACCCGATTATTATAAAAAAAAAAGTAATTTAGTGCAACGTCTTATTAAAGATGTCATTAATATTTTTGAAATAAGTACAGGGGAATTATTGTCCGGAGAAGAAAATAGTGGTAGCGGCAACGAAGAAAGCAGCGACATCAAGGAACCCGAATATTCGTCCAATAGCAAAAGTATGACCACCACGGATTCTAAAAAGGCTTCGGAAAATATCACAATGACGAGCAACTTCAGCTTCAAAGATGTAGAAGAGGCGCTGGAAACCTTCGAAGGTAAACCTGAGCAATGCGTTATACGGTGGGCGGCGACTTTCGAAGAAATCGCAACAATAGGCGGCTGGAACCCCGTGCAAAAATTTATCTACGCACGAAATTTGGTAAAAATAGTGGCGAAACTGTTCGTCGAGGCAACGTCGGAGATAAAAGACTACAAAACACTAATATCTAGTCTCAAGTCTGAATCTTCAGCTCCAGTTGCCAGCATAGACGTGCACAACATGCTGAGAATGCGAAGAAAATCTGACGGCGAAACATATTTGGAATATTTGCACATCATGCAACAAATAGCCAACAAAGGCAATGTTGATCAACAATCATTAGTCTCGTACGTAGTGGCTGGTATACGAGATGAACCCCATCGGAAAGCAATCGGTCTACAAGAGGGTGCGGTTAATTCGCCGATCTTGTTCAACATATACATGAGTGATCTGATAGGTTCACTTAACCATGCCATAGCGTACGCAGACGACATAATCGCGTACAGATCACGTCCAACAATTGAGGTCATCAATACACAAAATTAAGCGATATTGCGATGACTTGAAGTTGAAAATCAACTTTCAAGTCGGAAACCGTTCTGTTTCGGACGCCTTTGTCTGGGGCCTCTAGGGATACTAGAAAGAATTGGCGAAAGTTCTCGATCGTAGGGCAGCACGCGGACAACCACTTGCTTGTCGAAATGTAGTCAGATACCTTGGGATCTGGCTAGATCAATTTCAGTATTTTAACATACATATAGATGTTGCGCTGACCAGAGCCAAAGGTGCTTTTACCCTTACAAAGAGACTGTTTTATAACAGCCACCTCGATGCGAGGTTGAAGGTAATCTGCTAAATGGCCCTTATCAGGCCCATGCTTGTATTTGGATGTTCCGTGTGGTCCAACGTGAGAGCAAGTTTATTAGAAAAGATTCGGGTGTTTGAGAGGGCTTGTCTTAGGACTTGTCTTCGCTTATACAGAGAACCAGTGAACACAGAATTCTATCCTAATGAAGTCTTATACAAAAGAGCGAACCTAATAAGAGTGGACAATTTCGTCATTAAGTTGACTCGAAGGCACGTTGAAAGAGCAATAACCTCATCGAACAACCTTATCTTATCCTGGGGTTACTACCCCAATTATATGTATTACGAGAGAGTTCGCTTTGACGGCTTTATTCCTCCAGAAGTGTTCCTCTATCTGGATAGCAAAGGTCTGATCCGGGACAGATTGGCGGTGTCGCTAATCTTCCACGTCGCTTGAACGGCTGCGGCCAGGCGACTCGGCTACGACAGAGACGTCGCACATGGCAGTGCGGAGCGTCTCCGGTTCAGTAGGGCGGTAGGGATTCGCGACATGAGGGATGTTGCTCGGCAGCACCAGCACTTTTGGTGGCTTGTTGAAGGGGAGGATACTTCATCGTCTTAGTAGATAGCTTCATCTGAGGCAAAGTGGGTCAGCCTAATTTTTTTTAAGTTAGTTTTAAGAAAAAAAATATAAAAACAGAAAAAATAAATACAAATATAAAATGAGAAAAAAATATATCTATATATTTATTAAGTGTATATATATATTAAGTATATATATATTTATTAAGTATATATATATTATGTATCATTTCATTTCATTTCAATTCATTTACACTTACAGCTAACAGAAAAATGCTTAAACATTAGCTTAATCAACTTAGCTTAGCTTAAGATAATTTTAAGTTATTTAAGCTAATTTTTAAGCGTTTTTTGTCTAGCATGTAAGAGTAAATTAAGTAAAAAAATGCATATAAACTGAACCATCGGAAAGCAATACTATTTGACGCAACCACGGTCGAAGAGTTGAAGAAAAAATTAAGGATTTACGAAACAATGCAGCAAAGCTTACAGCCCTCCAAACAACAGTCGCAGGCAACAAGCAAGGAATCCAAATATCAAACACCTAACAGCAAAAACGGTGTCAAAACTGTGGTGCACGTTCGCACCAGGCGAGCGCTTGTCCCTACCAGGACAAAGGGAATCGTTGTTTTCGCTGCAATGACTTTGGTCATATAGGAAGAAAGTGTCCACATAATACAATTTTAAGCAAGCCCGCTCAAGCTAATTGCATCAATGTCCCATACGATGAAAAAAGTGTCAAGCAACAAGTGTCTGCACCAGAAATGCACGTACCGGTATATATCAACAAAATCAAGGTTATCGCATTCGTCGATATAGGCGGCGATGTCACCATTCTGAAACGCAACGTTTATGATCGCCTTTAAAGTACAGTTCTGATGGTTCAACCTGAAATTACTCTGCAAGGATTTGGTCGCAATACCAATCGGACGCTAGGATTCTTTTTTTTTGGGAGTCTCCATCGATCAAAATTTTTTCATAGTTAACTGCCACGTCGTACCGGACGAATGGATGTCAGTGGACATGATAGTCGGGAAGGACATATTAACCTTTGCAAAGCTCTCAATTGAACGAGGACGTGTAAAAATTTAACGCATCATTGAATCACTTACCGAAGAGTTACCCTATTATAACGAAGTCGAAGTGAACAATATCGGACCGTCAACACCTGAAATTGAAATCGATCAAAACGTAAGTCCCGAAATGCAGAATGAGATTAATCTTTTGATTTCAAATTATAGGCCTATGAAATCACAAACGTCTACTATACAGACACATCGATTTGCTGGATGACATCCCAGTTTATCAGCCTCCGCGACTATTATCTCCTTTGGAAAAAGAAATCGTTCGAAACCAAGTGGATGTGTGGCTACGTGAAAGTATCATTTGTCCAAGCAAGTTCGATTATGCGAGTCCAGTAGTCTTGTCGTAGAAAAAGGATGGAAGCCATCGTCTATGCATCGATTATCGGAGGCTCAATGCGAAGGTGATACGTGATAAATACCCCCTCCGACTAATAGAGGATGTCATAGACACATTGAGCTCGGCGAAAGTATTTACGACACTAGACCTTCATAATGGGTTCTTCCATGTGGACGTTGCTCCACCTAGTCGCCGATACACGTCGTTCGTAACACCTTACGGACACTCTGAATTTATGAAGGCACCATTTGGTATTTGCAATTCTCCAGCGGTGTTCTAACGTTGTGTCAACGTAGTGTTCGAGGAACTAATTCGCAATAAACTCATAAGTATTCACGTGGATGATATAATAACATATAATTCGGCGGGTATTCGAAATAGCAGCTAGTAACGGAATTTTATTTAGCTGGAGAAAGTGCAGGTTCCTTAAGAAAAGAATCACCTATCTGGGACACCTCATAAGCGAAGGTACTATACAACCATCTGAAGAAAAAACGAGCTCGGTACGGACTTTTCCAGAACCACGGACAGTCAAAGAGGTGCAGCGATTTATTGGACTTACGAGCTATTTAGGAAGACTTCTCGTTGATTGCGAAGTCGTTACGGGAACTTACAAAAGAAGGCGTTAGATTTGTTTTTGGGCCATTAGAAAGGAATGCGTTTCAACAATTGAAGGATATTTTGTGCAACGAACCAGTGCTCATGATATTCAATCCTAACTTCGAGACTGAATTGCATGCTGATGCACACAAATACGGTGGTGGTGCAATCCTCTTGCAAAAATGCCCTAACGTTCAACAGTTTCATCCGGTCTTCTACTACAGCTTCCAAACCGACGAAGTAGAGCAACGGTATTCGAGTTACGAGTTGGAGATTTTGGCGGTAGTACGAGCTTTAAAAAGGTTGCGGCATTATCTTCTGGGTACGAAGCTTATCATCTACACGGATTGTCAAACATTCGAAATGACAATGAGAAAGCGTTATACCAATGCCAGGATTTCCAGCTGGGTCATGGTCATTGATGAATTTAAGGCTCCACTAAGGCACCGAAAAGGTATGACAATGCGACATGTCGACGCGCTTAGTCGGTGTCCAACTGTGTTTCTCGTGGAAAGTGTATTATTGGAAAGGATTCGGAACAAAAAGATCATGAATGCAGTATCTTCTCGGATATCCTAACCAAACAAGATAGTTTTCGTGATTATGTTTTGAGGCAGGGCATCCTTTACAAATACCGCGAAGGAGATTACTTTCTTGTGTTACCAAAGCAGATGCAGAAGGAGATACTTATGACGACTCATCTTAATGGCTACGCCAGTGCAAGGCAGGTGGAAAAGGTAATCAGCAAGGACTTCTTTATACCGAAGCTGGCAGAAAAGGTAAATTCTGTCATTAAAAATTGCGTTAATTGTATCTTAGCCGAAAGGAAAGCAGGTAAACAAGAAGGGCTCTTAAACGCTATAGCGAAGCCAGACATACCACTCCACAGTTTTCATATTGACCATTTGGGCCACTACACTCGACTTCTAAGAATTACAATTATCTTTTCGTAATCGTCGATGCTTTCACTAAATTTGGGTGGAGCTGCCAGGTGAAAACCACAAACACAGAAGAACCAATTAGAAGATTGGAGCAGCATAGCGAGACCTTCGGAAATCCAGTACAAATCGTAAGCGACCGAGAGGCGGCCTTTACATCATATAAGTTCAACGAATATTGTCAGTAACGTCAAATCCAGCACACCAAGATTACGACAGGTATCCCAAGGGGGAACGGCCAAGTGGAGCGAACAAACAGAACCATCATCTCCGTGCTCAGTAAGCTGTCAGTGGATGATCCTAAAGAGTGGTTCAACATAGGTTCGGGTCCTAAGAAACTCTCATCTTTGCGATGTCATTTTCCTTGAGCCCATTATGACCTGGGACATAGACAAGACTCATTGCATTTAGCCTTCCGACTGCATACTCGAACTATCTTAGAAGTCACAAAAGGGTTCAGTAAGGCCCTAAGCGCAGCATGGCTGTCGCTACAGATGCAAATACTTCGCCCACTCTATCGATTATTTTCAATATAGTTCGGTGACATAAGAATTGCGTATATCTCCTCATGGCAGACAGACGCAGGTTTTCCTAATGACGAGTGAAATCAAACGCTGTTGTCCTCCAGAGCCATACAACCGCTGAGTCCAAACATTCTCCTTTTGAGTATTAAGTTATTAAAAAAAAAAATCCTTTCCTGGCTCAGATTTAATTTCGTATTTTTTTCGCAACGGGAATTCTGGTGTTCTTACATCAGACGGCATGTCCATGAGATCATGTTGGTGGTTGAGTAAAAAGATTATTTATTTTATGCTACACCGAAATCTGTGTTCTTTAATGATATTCTTAAGACTAACCACTAACATATATAAGATCTTAATATTATTTATACTCTTGATGCGACGGCTGTTATCATCATGGAATATTCCACTGTTTTACTATTATTTGAGTAGTTAATTGTTTGTGTCGATAATGCATTTCGTGATAATGCATTTTAGGTGATGTCGGTGGTAATGTTGTTTATATTCCTAAATGATACACCAGGCTACAGGTGTAAGTGACTTGATCATTAACTCCCCTAGTTCCTAAGCGTTCTCGGTTTAAACTAAATTTCGTTCTTGTAGAAGTCTGGAAAGTTCCATTTCTTATATTTCATCGATTTTTTTTCTTCTTTCTGTACCTTGTAGCATTGCATCCCAGGATGCAATAAACTGTGTATTGGATTGGATAGTCTCCAATTGGTATCAGAAAAGATGATATTTGTTGAATATTACTAAATTTAGGACATTTAGCTGTTCGTTATGTTGCTTGTATTGGGTTGTACCACCTGAAATGTCAGATTTTATGGTAAAAATTTAAAAACCAATTTATTTTTCCGTAAATTTTTATTCAATCAAAATAGGATCCGTTGGCATCTATAACATTCTTCCAACGTGATACAAGGCCAAATATTCCTTTTTCGTTGAAGTGCTGATTTTTTGAGGCAATGAAATCTTTAAAGGTTTTTATAACCTCTGCTCCGTTCCAGAAGACCTTCTGCCGGCAAAATTAATCCAGATTGCGGAAAAGATGGTAATCCGTTGGGGAAATTTCAGAAGAGTTCGGTGGATGCGGAAGAATTTCAAATCCTAACTGCAACAGTTTTTGCACCGTTACTTGTGAGGTATGGGGTCTAGCATTGTCATGCAAGAGTATCGGACCGTGCCTATTGACAAACGCAGGTTGCTTTTCAGTTAATTTGGCGTAAAATATGTCGATTTCCTCACAATATTTGATAGCGTTTATCGTTTCTCCTGCTTGAAGAAATGAAAAGTGGATTGGTCCTTTTTTTGGGTGAAGATCGGCCTTATTGGTGTGATTTGGTTTTTCATCTGCATCCAACCACTGCCCAGATCTTTTCCGATAATACCTTAAACCACAAAACCCTAATAGAAGCACTTCAACGTGTTGGTATACGAGGATTAATGGCGGACTGGTTAACCGATTATCTGTGTAACAGACTATTCTGCGTGAAAATCAGCGAAGTACAGATCGTAAGAACAAAGGTGGAATATGGTGTGCCACACGAATGGAAATTAGGTCCAATCCTTTTTATCTTGTACACTAATGATCTTTTAAGCAGAGCACACAGTTTGCTTTGGCAGATGACACAGCAATCGTGGTACATCACAGGTCACTGGAAATGGCAATCACGCAGGAAGACTTGGATGCTGCGGTCAAATGGTGCCACTATAACGACTTGGTGTTTAATGCGTTGAAAACCTTGATGGTAAACATCCGCAATCCCAGTTTCACATCGACACAAATTCCAGTATACCTAAGAAATGATGCATGTTCTAGTGACAATACAGAAGTCATCAAAGTTGTTGGCAGCTGCAAGTACAAGTATTTAAGAGTCATCATAGACTGTCATTTCTTATGGAACAAACAGATTGATAAGCTACGCATGGATTTAAAGAAAGCCATCTATGCACTAGCCCATCTGAAATATCGCGCTACAGTGTCCGTTTTGAGGTAAGTCTTTGCTTGGGGCCACGCAGCGGCAACCCATATCCAAAAACTGCAAAAATCCGCATTGAAACATATCAGCTCTATGAATACTCGAAACAACGACACTAGCTTCAAAGTCATTCAAGTATAAGACATTTTTAAGATGACTTTAGAATACTACGACGACATACGGTTTATTCGGCCAGTGGAGCATGAAGTAAATACTAGACCATGGGCCCAAGGTATGCTCCAAGTATCAAGCATTTGCAACAAATATGGTTGAAAACAACTCCTACACAGCGTTCCGGCAATAATCAACAACCTACCCCGAGAACTAACAAACATTGTAAACTAGAAAAAAAGCGATCAAAACCTTCATTTTAAATAATGAAATATAAAAACAAAATAGGTAAAATGTTTTATCAATTATATCAATTATACTCGTACTCGTAGGTACTAAATTAGTTTCAATATTTTAACATGTAATTTGGAAAGACTAAGCTCACTAAATTAAGAATTAAGAGATTTAATCTTCTGCAGACAAGCCAAAGGCTTCGCAGATACTTAAAGAAATTGTAAAGAGTTATGATAGACAAATAAATAAATAAATAAACAAAATAAAATCAACCTTTCATCACTGGTGACCATCCGGTGCAAAAACGATTCAGTCTGGTTTCTTAATGTAAGCGATACGCAGATTTTCAGGCGCCGTAGTTTTTGGGATTCGTTCAGTTCATGGGATACCCAATTATCAAGTTTCTTTACCTTTCCTATGAGAGAAAGGTGTCGCCTTGTCATTGTGCAATCTCCCGCACCAATTTCGTTGGGTCCGCATCCGCCGTTGCTCTTAAAACATCGTCGTCAACTAATGTTTTCGGTTTCCACGTGGTTTATTTTCGAGGCTGAAATCGAAATACGACGTCATTCGGCTGTGCAGTTTGCAGATGATTGTGATTTCGACTGAGATCGAAAGCAGCATAGCCAGATAGCTAATTAAATGGTGATAAATGTTGTTAGCGAATACCTTGTCATGCAATTGTGGGAGTCTCTAAGTCTGCAGATCGGCAAGTTGACCTTAAAGTCATATGATGTCCTTGAATGGTGACTCGATTGTTTCTCATTATGCAGTCATTTCTGAGTGTAAGAAGCCCGGATCCAATTAGTTAGATTTGCACTGTTTTACATACAGCGGTGAGATGCATGACCTGGAACGTGCCGAATATCTACTGGGTGTTGCTGCTCAATTGTTACCAGATCATGTTGTTGTTCGACTTCATGATGTTGCATGATGGCGTCGTGTTGTTGTCAAACAAACTAAATTCACAGTTGTATGCCTGTGAACCAGCATGGTACTTTGCCTTCTTGTTGGAACAGAAATAATGTGTGTCCTTGCCCTTGTCACAATCATTGAGTTCGGTTGGTGTCATTGCAAAATATTGGTCTCTGTGACGATTTATAGCCAAAATCTCCATTAGTGGATTGACGATGATCAAGGAGCCATTGATCATCGCTGGAAACGGTATGAGCTGAAATAAGTCAAATGGATTTTGTTCAACCAGTGGGAATTTGATGACGAGCATAAGATGATTACCAGTTGATCCGCCTTTCGTTGTAAGAATCTTATAGAAGTGGAGCAAGTCTCCTTGTTCGAATGGAAGTGTTTGAGACTGTCGTAGGCGATTTTTTATATTTATGATTTCTGACCTTAGTTGAGCTGGAGCAAAAGCGGGCTGATGGTTCCATAGTGCGCATCTGTTAATGTGCTTAAGATTGCGGTTTCAATTCTTTGCAGGTTGGAAGCCACAATCAATAGTTGTATTTTCAAAAACATGAAGATTTGTAAAATCCTGGACTGTTTAGAAGCTTCTCCAATTCGAGCCATAATCTGTTTGGATTGGTTTTGAATAGCGTTCATGCGTTCCCTTGTCTCGAGCTAATCTTGTTCCATGATGTTAATCGTGGAGCCTACGATGGATGTCTGGTTTTTCAGCATCGTTAATAACTGTACCTCGTTGCAGTTTATTTGATTAATGGTTTGAGACAGTTCTTCCGCATAGTCAGCATCGAGAAGTCCAAATAAGGTGTGTGCTACATCGCCGATTATGTTGATGGCTGCCCGGGGAGTTCGGCGTTTTGTGATTATGGTAGTAGTTGCTTGTAGTCTGTCCTTGGTGATAACGAAGTGTGTTGCTAATGCTGTACATGCTGTTTTTTTTTTTTTTTTGTAACTAGTTGCATAAATGTTGTAGTGCCAATTTTCCATTTCCCAGTGCTTCTAGTTCTGCTTGCATAGGTGCTAAGTCATAATAAACGACAATCTTCCATTCATTTGTGATTAAATTAGTGGATTCAAGGCCTTTGAAATAAATTCCTGGATGGTTTTCAAACCTTGTTACATTTATTGGTAATGCGCGCACTGTTGGTAACAGCAACAAAGATAACATGTTGGGTGTCATTAACAAAACATATGATGTCTTCCTTCGTTTTGTGGGTGGTTGTGTCGGATTCCTGGTAGGGAGTTCGGATTTTGCGGCTGGACCTGCGCATCAGTTGTATTTGTTTCACTGCTGTTGTTGGTTTCTTTAAATAATGGTGCTAAGCTATGGATTGGCCGCTTCCATATTCCTGTACCGGTTTTGACGTTGACTACTCGAACTATTTTGTCGTCTCCCTTAAACACTTGAACCACTCTCCCAATGGGCCATTGAAGAGTTGGCGTATTGTCTTCTTTGATGATGACCATGTCTCCAACCCTGATGTTATCGCCTTTCTGGGTCCATTTGCGTTTATATTGCAATTCGTTAAAGTACTCGATCGACCATCGACTCCAAAACTCGTGTTTTAAATGGCTTATTGCCTTCCATCGGGTCAGCAGATTTCCTTTGACTGGCGGAGTGTCACAGTCGTCTTGGGCAACCAAAGGTTCACTGATTAGGAAATGCCCTGGTGTTAATGCAGCTAAGTCATTTGGATCAGATGAAAGAGGAGTAATTGGTCTGTAATTTAGGATGGCTTCAATTTCGACCATTATGCTCTCTTTAATCCTCGTGTGTTAATAAAGCTGGTGAAACCGTTCTTATTAAAAGATTCTTCGCTGACTTTACTGCTCCCTTCCATAATCCGCCAAAATGGGGAGCTCGAGGCGAAATAAATTTGAAGGTGATGCCCTTGTCGCTGCTGGCCATAATGGCCTCTTTTTTTTCAGGTGTATGGAGTACGTCGAGTAACTGATTCCTTGCTCCCACGAAGTTGGTCGCCTTATCGCAATAGAGCGTTTGAACTCGTCCTCGTCGGCTGATGAATCGTCTTAGGGCTCCAATGAAAGCTTCCGTCGTTAGGTCTGTTACAATCTCTAGATGTACTGGCTTGGTTGTGAAGCAACAAAAGACTGCTAAGTATACCTTGTGCGGTTTTTTTCCTCTGATTTTGTAGTGTACCCAAAGAGGTCCACGAAAATCAACACCGGACGTTATAAATGGTCTATTTGGTGAGACGCGATCTGCTGGAAGGTTCCCCGTGACTTTTGTCATAAGTTGTGTTCTGGTTTTGGTGCACTTGATGCAGTTATGAATGGTATGACGACCCATGATCTTTCCCTTTATAGGCCAGAATTGTTGTCTCAAAATCGAAAGAAGAGTCTGTGGCCCGCAATGGTTGTGATCCTCATGTTTTAATATAAATAGCATTTTGGTTACGGATTCGTTGTAAGGCATCATTATGGGGTGGCCGTGGTATAGTGGTACTAGCAATCACTTCTCACTCGGAGGGTCAGGGTTCGAATTCTACCCATTGACAAGTTTTTCAAGTTTCACATTTCTGTAATTGGAACTCAGACAGAAAAATTCTGCGTGTGAAGGCATTACACTGACACGTAGATTTGGCTGTTGTAGAGTTTCAAGCACGAAAAAAATTAGGGTGAATTATAACCTTCGAATCACTTTGAGTGAAGAAAAACCTCTCCGTCCTATTCGGACTCCCACCCCTGGAGAACGAATTTCGAAACCAAACACACCTGAGTTTCAAACCACTACAAAAAACCAATTTTCCTTTCTCCTCCTTCTACCTTTCCGCCCGCGCCCTGGCAACAGTAAAAGGGTATCTAACCCCTTAGGCGCGCGTAAATTATAAAAAAAAAAATAAAAAATTGTGTGGTGTTTTGCATCAAATGAAATGGGTGCAGCTTCTAGACGGCCTCCGACTCGCATGATACCGCTTTCGTCTAAAAATGGTGCTAGGGTGATCAGTGCGTTGGACCTACATAAGCCCTTGTGACCCTTGAGATCTTGAATTTCCTTGCCTGTACTTGAGCCTCATTGAGTTCCTTAGGTGAGAGTGATAAGTGCTCCTCTGCAGTTGCATATTCTCCTTTGGTTCTCTTGATAAAACGTAGGACGTATCCAACTGTGTGTTGTAAGGATCGGAAGGAATTTCGATGATTTATGTGGTAAATAATTTGTTCTGGAGCAGTTTGTGTCAATGCTACTGTAACTGTGTATTTTATTTTTCTTTCGAGATCGGTTGTTGGGTCTAGCTCCTCTATGAAAGGCCGGACCATGCCATGATTCGTTTCCATGCAAGAAGAATGGCCCATAATGCCACATGGTGCATGACATGAAGCTGGCTGCTGGTATTCCTCGCAACAGTAGATCCGCTGGGTTTTCTTTGGACGAGACATAGCGCCATTGTTTTTCTAAAGAACATTCCTGTATTTTCGCTACTCGATTTGCTACAAATGTGTGTAGTGATGGAGAAGTTGAGTTGATCCATGACAGCACAGTCTGTCCAGAAGAATATTGGAGTATCTTGCAGTCTTAGGTCATCTCGGACGCTGCTTGTAAGTTCAACTCCTAAGACTGCAGCACACAGTTCAAGTCGAGGAAGAGTTTGTTGTTTTATAGGAGCTATTCGTGATTTCGCACAGAGTAGTCTTACAACTGTTGTTCGATCCTTATATGTGGATCGTAGTTACACCGCTGCGCCATATACTTCTTCTGATGCGTCGACGAAGGTGTGAATCTGGATAGAGACTGGCGTCTTTTGATTAAAGTATGTCTGTCGATCTTTGCCTGATTTAATACTGATAGACTGCTCCGAAAGTTTATCCATTCTTCACTTAAGTGCTTGGGTAATTCGTTATCCCAAGAGAGTTCTTTACTGCGCCAGAGCCCTTGCTTGAAGATTTTTGCCTTAACGACTACCGGACCCAAGATTCCAAGTGGGTCGGAGATACGAGCGATATCTGAGCTGACTGTTTTCTCCGTAACAGATACAACGGTTGTTAATTCGGCTCTTCTATACAGTTGGTCTGATTTAGGTTGCCAGATTATGCCTAGGGTCTTAATTCTGCATTTGATTGATTGGCTAAAGTCCAGGCTAATCTCTTGGTCCTCAACATGGACGTTCTACAGCAATAATGGATGATTCGAACACCATTTACGAAGTTTAAATCCAGCACCATTTAGCAGCAAAGTTATTTTTTTTTAGCTTCAACTGCCTCGGAAATGCTATCTGCTCCGCTAATGCCATTGTCCATGTAGAAATTGTCTTTGATAATTCGAGCACCAACTGGATAGCCAAGTAAGGCGCTGGTGTCGTCCCTTATGTTAGGGTATTTAGTTTAAAATATTTGATTTCCTCTGTGGCTTGTCTTCTCCAAATGATCAATTGATACCCTTGATCCCTTTCATGGATTATGATCTGCCTATACATCTTCTCAATATCGGCTGTGAAGACATAACTGTGCAGGCGAAATCGAAGTAGTATTGAAAATAGTTTACTTTGAACTGAAGGTCCCGTGTGAAGGATATCGTTGAGTGATAAACCGACTGACGTCTTTGCCGATGCATCAAAAACGACACATATCTTTGTTGCACTACTATCTGGTTTTAATACACAATGAGGCGGAATAAAGAAGTGGGGTCGTTGGATCGTGTTAGGGTTGATTTCCTCCATGTGTCCAAGAGCTTCATATTCGTCCATAAACTTTACATAATCTTCTCTCAGCTTAGGATCTCTTCTAAGACGCCTCTCTAATGCCAGAAAACCATTCATAGCAGTTTTTTGGAGTCTCCTAGGGCTGATCCGATTTCTCGAAATGGCAATCTGAAGACAAAGCGGCCGCTATTGGTTTTTGATACGGTTTGACTGAAATGGTTTTCGCAATACCTCTCTGTTGATGTCATTTGCCTTGCTGCATTGCCGTAATCCTCAAGCCTGCAAAATCGTTCGATGAGGTTATCCGTTGTTTCTTCCTCGCTTAGTATACCAGAGGTTGCCGAGCTTTAATTTTGATCTTCAATTTTTCCAGCTATTACCCAACCAAACACTGTATTTTGTAGAATAGGCAAATTTTTCCCAATCCGTATCTGATCTGGTCGATTAAAACGTTCGTAGAATTCTGCTCCGAGTAGAACATCTATCTTGTCTGGTCGGTAGAAGTTGGTATCCGCTAAAGTGATATTCTCAGGTATAACCCAGGTTGAAGTATCTAGAACATGTGCAGGCTGAGGTGCTACGATTTCAGGGAGTATGAATGCCTCTATCCTGCAACTTTTGGAACTTTCTAACCGTTGATTGTAGTCCAAGGTTGATTCGTTGTTTTGCATTTCGTGTCCCCCTCCCTATGTCCTCAATGCACAGTACTAATGGGGTTGGTGAGAGGGCTTGTCGTCTCATGAGCCTCTCAGTTATTAAATTTATCTGCGACCCAGTGTCCAGAATTGCTCGAGCTTCACATATTCTTCCGTTAATTGCCACAATGAGAACCTTGGCTGTGGCTAGAAGTACGTATCCCTTCTTCTTGTTGACTTGATTAATGGTAGCTGCAGTTGATGGAGGGACTTGATTAATGGTAGCTACAGATGACGGAGGGAGGACTTCATTTGATGACTTACTTGAATCGTCCTGCAGTCCTATGGTCTTGGGTCATTGCATTTGGTTTTCCCAAATGCAGCAGGCTATTGTGCTTTCCGGTGCACTTAGAACAACATCTTGCTGAACATGCCTTTGCGGTGTGGTCTGCCTTAAAACAATTAACGCATAGATTTCGTTTTTGGGTCCACTTTAACCTTTCCGCAGGGGACATTTTTAAAAACTTCTCGCAATAATAAAGTGGATGACCATTAATGCTGCACACCTTACAGCTTTCGCCATTTGATGTTGCCGCGGATGTCACCACCTTGCCCTTGTGACCTTGATTTTGTGTGCGCCATGAGTCGGAGACTGCACCTTTTCCACCCACGGCTTCCAATGCCTCGAATCGATTCTTTAAGAATTTTAAGAACTCCTTAATTTGTTGTAGTTCTCTAGGCTTTTGCAGTGATTGCTCATAAAGCAAGTGGCTTTGTCGATCGAGTTTCTTTATGAGTATGTGGATAAGTAGCGGGTCCCAGTTTTCCGTGTTTACTCCCAGAGTTTTGAGTGATTCTAGGCATTCATGAATGGCGTCATGAAACTCTCTGATTGCCTTCATTTCGGATGTGAGGTTCGGCAGACTGAGAATTCGCTGTAGCAGTGCTGAAGTTAAGGCTCGTTTATTGTTAAAACGGTCTTGTAAAATATTCCAAGCTATGTTGTAATTGTAATCGGTTAGTTCGAGATGCCGCAACAAATGTTCTGCATCGCCGGAAACGTTCGTTTTCAAGTACCACATTTTTTGAATGAGTGGTATTTGCTGGTCATGAATCATTTTCTTACATATGTCTGAAAATGTTTGCCATTTCAGGTGATCGCCATCAAATCTTGGTATGGTCATTTTTGGAAGCTGAATTGCTGTGTGCTCGCCTACCGATTTCTTTGTTTCGAGGAAATGAACTTGACCTGATGTATTTTTCAAACTGGCTCGATTGCGAAGGACCATAGTCTCCAGATCAGTGTATGGCTGCATGTCATATCCTTTGGCTAGGGGATCATTGCAAGTTTCCCAAATAGAGAAATGGATTCCTTCTATTTGGGTCCATAACTTGTTCATGGCTCATAGACATTGCGCTGGTGCTTCGTATTTGACCGTTCCGTTGATGATTCGTTCCAATGAAAACATCATGACTCTTTGTCTTCTGAATAGTAATTCAAGCTGATCCATGGCCCGTTGATGCTGGTCCTCTGTTAGCTTGATTGTTGATACCAATTGTTTGTCGTCTTGACTTGTTGACGACCTTTCTGCCACAATTGGAAAGACGGTTACTGTTGTCGGGTTTAGACAAGTAACAGGCGTTTTGGCATTGCATGCCTTGATCTGGCCTAACGAATCAATCAAGATCTGCCTATACTTGGTGTATAGCTCCTTGATCTTGGTGTAGTAGTCTGACAAGAAGTATTTGTCGTCTAGAGGGACCGCCGTAAGAGATCGGATTCTAGTGTCGGTGGCTTCGCATTCCTCCCATATGGTGTCTAATCGGTTGACTCTGAAGGTAAAATACTCCTCCGTAATTTTTCGACTTGGATAATCCTTCGTGAAGTTTCTGATGATCTTCTGGACTTCTTCTCTTAGTGACCTTTGAGTCGCCGTCCTTTGTTCCATGTTTAAATTATGTAGAAAGGGTATAATAAACGATGGTTGAGACAACTACCAGTGTTATAGCCCTAGTAACGCTAATTGACTGTTAGCTGAATGCAGCAACCGAGATGATGATTACGACCTGATGGTCTTGCCAGTGTATAGCCCTGACAAACGCTTTTGTTAATTGATGTGAATTAATAGAGGTGAATTGCCCCATACTACTGGTGGGGGAAGCAATCACGTCGGGGTCACCAAAATATTGAACGGAATATCTTCCGTTTGATATCAGGCACATAATCCAAATATCTTGTTGAATTGTGAGACAAGTACTTGTACCTGTTCGCTTGATGAAGATGCTGTGGCGGATTAAAACGCTTGGTTGTTGATCAGTATTGAACTGAATTAAACTGACATTTATTTGTTTGGTGAATGCCTCTTTTATACATTACACCTAATAACAATATTGCTTACATCTAAAATATTATTAATGACCTAAATAAACAAAGTGAGTATAATAAATACTTAATGATATGACGCAACGAAGTATGCTGACGAGGTGTTAGGTTCGTTGTCGTTTGTTCTACCTTATGTTCCGTGGTATTGATTATGCATTTATGCCTTGGTAGTTCGTTCGTTGCCCTATGCGGTGTGTTGTGAAATACGCATTGTTTTGTTTAGCCTGAACATTTCCGTTTTCAAGTAGCTGGAGTTGTGCGTTATTTTCATGTATTACTTTACATTGTTCTGTGCACCTAGTACGCTTTGATAAACTGTCAGCTGGAATGGATAATAAAGAGGGAACCATGTTGCCAGCCCGGAAAAGAAAAGGAAAAAGAAAAAAGAGGTAAAAAATCGACAACTGGTGAGAAAAAAGTAAAGAAATCTGCTGCCACTACTAAAAAGAGTACTGATAAGAAAAAACCTGAAAAATTAAAAGCAAAAAGTGCTAAGAAAACTAAAAGGTCCGCCATCTAACGTTTTTTTTTCAACTAGTGTCTGTTTCGTGAATGCTAACACTTAGCTCATGTCTGATTTGACAGATAATTAGCTTCATCCTTCCGGTTAATAATGGAAAATAACTTCATTCAAATGGCTGCCTCGGCTGGCCATGCAGCAGCCTACACGATCGGTCCAATTTTTAAGCACATTATCGATTGTGTGCAGCTGTATTTCACCAATGGCTTCACGAATATTGTCCTTTAAAGCGTCAAATGTCTCTGGGTTATCGGCGTAACACTTATCTTTTACGGCACCCCACAAATAATAGTCCAACGGTATCATACCGCAGCTCCGAGGTGTCGACATCAGCTCTGCGGCTGATAATGCGATCTTCAAAAACAGGGCGCAAACATCGAGTGTAGCTTCGGCTGTGTGGCACGTAGCGCCGTCCTGTTGAAACCAAATGTTGCCAATATCCTCTTCTTCAATTTTTGTCAACAAAAATTCGTTCAACATGGCCCGATAACGATCACCATTGACTGTAACGGCCACTCCTTCCTCATTTTCGAAGAAAAATGGCCCAATTATGCCTCTGGACCAAAATCCGCACCAAACAGTGACTCGTTTTGGGTTTATCGGCTTTTCAATGTATGCGTGCGGGTTTTCTGTGCCCCAAATGCGACAATTTTGCTTGTTTACATACCCGCTAAGATCAAAATGAGCTTCATCTGAAAAGATGATTTTTTTGACAAAATCGGCATCTTCTTTAAGTCGATCGCAGGCCCACTTAGCGAAGCGAAAACGCATTGGATGGTCAGTTCGCTTCAACTCCTGAACCAATTGGACTTTGTGTGGAGTCATACCAAGGTCTTTAAGCAAAATTCGTCTCAATGATGTCTCCGAAATGTTCAATTGTTGAGAACGACGGTGAATTGATGTTGATGGCGCTTCACGCACACTTTCTGCCACAGCAGCAATATTCTCGGGTGTACGCACTGTTTTTGGCTTTTCACGCTTTGGTTTCTCGATGAGGATGCCAGTTTCTTTCAATTTTTTCACAAGATAACGAACATACGGAGCTGACGGTGCTTCTCTTCTTCCAAAATCCGTACGCAATTTTCGCACACATTCTGCAACATTACCATGATTTTCAAAGTAGTGTCGCAATGTTTCCCAGCGTTGTTCAAGCGTATACACAACCATATTCGTTCAGCGGAAGGATAAAACTAATTATCTGTCGAATCAGACATGAGCTAAATGTTACTATTCACGAAATAAGCACTAGCTGAAAAAAAAAACGTTAGATGGCGGACCCTTTAGTACAGTAAAAGTCAAAGGCTGCTGCTATTAAACCAAAAGTGCCAAAAGTTAAAACAACCGCTCCTAAACCTAAAAAGGCAGCTGCACCTAAAAAGGCAAAAAAATAAAAAAAACAAACCTCGAAGGTTTACCACTCTGAACTTAGTCAGCGGATGGCCTGGCAAGTTATAGTGCTGCCACATAGTGGAAAACCAGCTGTTGGGTGAAGTAGGTTGCAGTTGATGTGTCAGTCCTGCTGTCATTGGTAGAAAAGGAGCCATAATGATTTTTTTAGTGGCTAACTAGCATCTTTTCATGCTGGGACGTTCGCAGAGGATGGCTGATAAATTATAATCTTGTCAAGTTAAGGTGAAGGTGGGAAGAGGAAAAAAGGTAAGTGTTGAGTCTGTGAATGAGTGGGATGACTTATTGTCGGAAAATAATCGGAGTATATTCCATTAGCAAACGCATCGAAACGGGTGTAATATAGAGTGGGAATAATATAGAGTGGTGGTTCCTTTTAACGGCAAGCTTGTAAGGCAGGAAATATAAGAAGGAAAACATGATCTTTTTGAAAATCTTGGAAAGCCTACAGCACCAGCAACTTTAACATTGTCTGCAGAAACACCAGGAACTTTAATACTGTCTGCAGAAAGAACAGGAACTTTAATATTGTCTACAGAAATAACTGCAACGTTATGATTAAATACCTGTAACTTTAATTACCTACTTGTGACTGCATGGTGACTTACCTGCAATACCATCAAAACTTACCTGCAACATCATCAGAACGTACCTACAACACCATAAAAACTTACCAACAACAGCAACACCACCCTCATTTTTTTTTGGGCACAGCCAGTATCAACTACAGATCCTGTTCCAGCAACGCCGTTTGTACACCCAACGGGCCACGCAACACCTCATCCGGCAAGTAAACCTAGTGATCACATTCACCAACACCTAGAATAAACAAAAGAAAAGGAAATATAAGGTAACAATTTTAATTTTTTTGTTTATACTTACCGCGCAGAGAGAAAAAGGAACCGCTAAAATTGCGCTTTGTCCTCATTTGTGATTACTTCATACCTGGGAAGTGCGAAAATTTTTCTTTCGAAAGAAATTTGTTTATACTTACCTCCAACTTAAAGTAGACCATAGTTCCGCATTTGTTAGTTAAATTTTTGGTATAAAGTTTACCCGGGAATATTTACCTGGAAAATATATAATTCTGGATATTTTGGAGACAAAGAAAATCTAGATCCTGAAATGAAATTTTTGTAATTTCAAATACTTATCTGTGAATATAATTAAACATTAATTTCGAAAATACTTACCCTTGAATATACACACACACATATATATATGTATATATATATATATATATATATATATATGTATATATATATATATAATATATATAAACCTACAATTTTGAAAATACCTACCAAAGAATATAAGTAAATCTATAGTAATACTTACCTTATAAGAGAAAAATATTAAATTTGTGAAAAAAAAAATATCAAGTATGCACAAACTTATTTCTGGGAACGTGAAATCAACCAAGGGTTAAGAGTGACGTGTGTTATGAACAGGTACCTCGTGACTGTCGCGTTTGGAAGTGTAAATTCTTCCCATAAATTGATATTCACCTGATTCGTGATTAAGTGGTGAAGTAGAGGTTATGCTTAAGTGCTTAGCTTAAGTACTAACTACGATTATGAAAACTTTTAACACTCAAAGTAACGAAACAATAATTCTTTTGCGTGACAAATTTTTTTTCTCTTGTTAAATAATTTAAGCACAGCTCGCTTATAACTTGGACGAAGATGCTACGCATAAATACTTGAAGATTTTTTTTTGGTTTATTTCAAGTTCCTCAATAAGCATTGAGCTATATCTAATTATAAGCATCAAACTATATCTTATACATTGAACATAGAACTGCATTTTAATACTTACCCTTAGATCATTTTGCATTGTCGGAAAATTTGTAAAACTTATAAAAAACAAAAAATTAAAAAAAAAACCATAACGTGGAACTCTAGCCCAGGTATCAGTTCGAGCTCGAACTACCCCTACCTAGTAGGGGTAATAGGGGAATTCAAGGCCTAGTTGCAATTAGGGTAATTGTACATCTATTTGAATTAAAACTTATTCATGATAACACAATTGTGGGTGTATGTGAAAGGTCTTTGGCATTATTAATATGCGATCAATGTAGAATCGACAAATAATCTTTAGTTGTAGGCAATAAAAGTTAGCATGAATAAATCTCTTGTAAGTTATAACACTATAAATAGTTTGTTAATAACAAATCTGAATTCTGATAGATACTGTTTTCTACCATGAATTACTAAAAGAATAATGGAGTAATGAAAGAGTAAGTAGCGATTATTGATGGTGAACGGAGAGTAAGTGTACAGTCAAAAAAAAAACTTGTTGTTAGCCGTTGACTGTGGGGGCTGGGATATTCTGGTCTGAAGTAGAGGAAGTGTATTGCTAACACCTGACACAACACCTGTCAGCGAGGATTCATATTGTAAGAGTAGTCAGTCAATCTTTAGAGTCATTCATTCTGTCATTTTTTTGAGTGAGTCATTTTTTGAGTCAGTCATTTTTAGAGTCAGTCATTTGTAGAGTCGTATATCTTCCTAGGTTACCACTAATATTTATTTCTCTTGATGTGAAAATCTAGCATGAGTATTATTTTTTTATGTGTATAGTGTAATGGAAAATGGGCAAGAAACACACCCCGTCCGACGAGCTTCAGCCGCGCAATAAGCCAGCATGCTAGTACCGTCCATGATCCGTAAGAACATCAGACACTTGTTTTGCAATAAGGCATAAATAAGCACACAAAATAAAATGGCGTCCAACGTGGGGCCACCTAAGGAAGATTTTAATCATATTGATTAGAGCTGTTGGTCTAGGCACGACATGACTGTAGGGTAGCTGTGTAAGTCCCGATAGTTAGTATGTACGGTACTTATCGCGTTGCTGCATAGATCACATTGCAGTTTGGCCATGTCTGGAATTAGTTTCTGTGCTTTTCATATTAGTTTTCCAGCAGTACTAGAACAATTGTGGGCAGTGTAAGTCCCGAAAAGTAGGATAAAATCCTCATCGTGTTGCGACATTGGGTTGCAATTGATTTGGTTAGCCTGAAAGACGATAATTGTTTTTACAGCTTTTTTTTATCTTGAGGTGTAGTGTAGTCAATTTGTTTAAGTATAGCGTAAGTCCGGAACAGTAGGATATCGAATCCTCATCGTGTTGCGACGTATACAGAGAAACTATACCCCACTTGTTAGTTTTCCAAAATTAAACTGAAAGTCAAAATTTTTTTGTTTTTGTTTGACATTTTTAATCCTAGAGTATTTTTTTTACTTTCTCTAACCATCAATATTCGTTCACCTTACGTACTCACAAGTTACATATTTGGAAAAATAATAGTAAAAATAAACAAACTTCCCTTTGTTTATTTAGTGCTATATTAGCTATATATACATTTTTTTTTCTTTACCTCTGGGACCCGTGATTCGGAACAATTTCTTTTATATTGGAAAAAATTATTAAATTTTCTTTTTTTTTTTGATCATTACTTTGATCGGGTCATAAAATATTTGTTTCATCGAGTTTCATTTTTGTGGAAAACAAGGTCGTTCAGTATTTCAGGTTCAAACCAGAACGCCTTTGAGTGGAAAGGGGATATCAGAATTTAAGTTTACATCATCTCATATACAGACCTTGCTGGGGGTATATATATATATATATCTATCGCAGTTCACAGTTTTCTTTTCTTTACATCTCGAGGGTCAGTTTTTTTTTGTCAGTGGTAGAGGGAAGTCATGGTCTTAACACGTTCCGTGAGGAGTCAATTGTCGGCAGAAGGTATAGACGTGGATTCAGTTTTAGCCGTGGAGGCAGTATCCCGCCCAACTGGGGGGACAGTTACTTCTCCGTCTGTATCTGTACTATCTCGTGCAGTTCCTAATCCAAGAGCGGATGCGGCTGCCACCATAGCACCTGCGGTACAACAGTTTGTGAATATGGTGCAAGAGCGGGCCAGTGAGTTGACGGGGGGTGCAGATATTTATCGAGATGCAAATAATTCCAGTAGCTCGATCTCGTCACCAGAGTTCAGCAGTCTAACGGCTAGAAGTGTTAGACAAGAATACAGACCCAGCCGAACTGAGGCTCCACGGGTTCCGCCAGAAGTCAACAGAGGTGTAGGAGATAACCTGGTAGGGTTTATTAGGGGAGAATTTGCAAGCAAATGCGTGATTTGCAACTGAATTTACAGCAAGATGTGGCACAAGCCGTGAATCGGGCAGTTGATGATCGTTTAAATAGTCGCTCAAATCCAGCATTAGATGTTAGAAAAAGTAGCTCTGGAGTTCGAAGACAAAACCCAGGGGTATCGGAGGCACCAGTGCAAGCGCCTGGACAGGCGACACCCAATGTAGCTGCAAATGAAGGTAGGTTACAAACACCTAGCAGACTAGCAGAGTTTTTTTTCACCACACAGAGCAGAATGGATTTATCGAAGTGGGGCATAAAGTTCGACGGTACCACTACGTCGATGAGTGCTGAAGACTTTATTTTCAGGGTCGAAGTACTTCGGCAAGATTATAGTTTGGTAGTCGAGGAGGTACGCCGAGGTTTTCACACCTTACTAGAAGAACAAGCTTTAGACTAGTTCTGGAACCATTGTAAGCTGAATCCAGTTCAGACGCGGGAAGAATCAGTACGGGCTTTTCTGATGCAGTTTAGGAGATATGAGAGTGAATTTCAACTTCAAAAGCAGATCATGGATCGTAGGCAAGGGCCTCAAGAGTCGTTTGAGGAGTTTTATAATGCCGTATTGAGGTTGAGGAATCAACAAAGAGGGACTTAGTCGCAATTATGAAAAGCAATGTGAGGCCACCAACACACTGTCGAAGAAGACTTATTCCGCAACGCAACTATTGATGCATTGCACCGACATAAAAGTAGACTGCTGTCAAGACTAAAAACCTTATACAGACAGTTTACTGACAGACATAACCCGGAGATTATGACACCTCCAAACATTAATAAAGGAAAATTACAGAGCATCTGTAAGTTTGTATTGGAACAATAAAATCCGGGCTGTAAACACCAAAACCCCAATATTTTCCCGCAAATAAATAAAATATTACGGAGAAATAATCAGAACGACCTTCCATGTCTTAAAATCGCCCGAACGACGAACAACGAACAAATACTTGTAGCAGCGGGCATAGATCCAAATTAGGCTGTTTATGATGACAACTTCTTTGTGATCGAGGATCCGCAGGAGCAGGTAGAGGCTATAGGAGCGACTTTCCAGGAAGTTTACAAGGCAAATGTTATCATTGGCCCGAATCACGATCTGGAGAGTCGAGTCCTTGTGCACAATTTCTACCTTCGAAATGAAATTGTGAATTGGCGATTCGAGAGCTCGGGTTACACCCAGTTCAGTGACGAGAATATGGCAAATAATGTCATCACCAACGATAGGGTACTACCCCCGTTCATTTCGAGGGAAGAGCTCCAAACGATATTCGAATCACTTAGAAATAAGAAATCAGTGGGAACCGATGAAATACCGAACATTGTGCTTCGACATCTCCCTCTAGAAGCGGCGAACATTTATACCACCCTGTTTAATAATGCAATGAATAATGCACATTATCCAGCGCGTTGGAAAACTGCGGTGGTACGTCACATCCCCAAAAGGGATAAAGATACTTCCAATCCGGCGAATCTCCTGTCGATCAGTCTCCTTCCAAACATCAGTAAAGTTTTCCAGAAGGTGATCAATAGAGTCCTGACTAAGTGGGTTGAGGACAAAAATATAATTCCGGATAATCAATTCGGTTTCAAGGCGGGACATGGTATCATTCATGCTACGACGAATGATATTCAATGGAACAAAGGCAAGAACCAGTGCACTGGTGCCTGCCTGATTGAGTTGGGGAAGGCCTTCGATACAGTATGTTAGAAGGACTCTTTTTCAAGCTGGATAGGTTGGGCATTAGTAAACCACTGCCGTATATTCTTTTTGATATGCTCTCCAGTAGACAGTTCATCGTTAAGAATGTTGATGTGACTTCTGCTGGAACATTTAAAATCAAAAACGGTCTGCAGCAAGGTGCTTTAAATTCGCCGATCCTATTCAACATTTACACGAGTGATCTGATAGGTTCACTTCACCATGCCATAGCGTACGCAGACGACATAATCGCGTACAGATCAGGTCCAAAGATTGAGGTCATTAATATACTTTTGCAGCGTGACTTCGACAAAATTAAACGATATTGCGATGACTGGAAGTTGAAAATCAACTTTCAGAAGTCGGAAACCATTCTGTTTAGGACGCCTTTTTCTGGGGCCTCTAGGGATACCAGAAAGAATTGGCGAAAGTTCTCGATCGTGGGGCAGCACAGGCAGGCACTTGCTTGTCGAAATGTAGTCAGATACCTTGGGATCTGGTTAGATCAATTTCTGTATTTTAACAAACATATAGATGTTGCTCTGGCCAGAGCCAAAGGTGATTTTGCCCTTACAAAGAGACTGCTTTATTACAGCCAACTCGATGCGAGGGTGAAGGTGATCTGCTACATGGCCCTTATCAGGCCCATGCTTGTATTTGGATGTCCCATGTGGTTCAACGTGAGAGCAAGTTTATTAGAAAAGATTCGGGTGTTTGAGAGGGCTTGTCTTCGCTTATACAGAACACCAGAGTCTCAGTACATAAAATTCTATCCCAATGAGGTCTTGTACAATAGGGCGAACCTAATAAGAGTGGACAATTTCGTCATTAAATTGACTCGAAGGCACATTGCAAGAGCAATGACCTCATTGAACAACCTGATCTCTGGGGCTTTCTACCCCAATTATATGTATCGCGAGAGAGTTCGCTTTGACGGCTTTATTCCTCCAGAAGCGTTCCTCTATCTAGATAGCGAAGCTGCTCACAGGCGAATCAACTACGACAGAGACGTCGCACACGGCAGTGCGGAGCGTCTCCGGTTCAGTAGGGCGGTAGGGAGTCGCAACATGCGGGATGTTGCTCGACAGCACCAACACTTTTGGTGGCTTGTTGAAGGAGAGGATGCTTCGTCGTCGAACTCCTACAGTGATATGTAGCTTCATGAGAATCAAAGTGGGCCAGCCTAATTTTTTTTTAGCCATGGCCGGCTTACTTAGTTTTGGGTAGAATTAAGTTAGTTTTAAGAAAAAAAAATATATGAAAACAAATATATATATATATTCATGTGTTTATGTATTATGTATATACATATTATGTATATATATATTTATGTATGTCTCTATTTGTGTTAGATGTAAGTAGGTTAAGTACTTAAGTGAATTTATTTTTAGGTAGTCTGTAGGTTTTGTTTAGTTTTAAGTTTTATAAGAAATTAATGAAAAGGTCATGTTACTAAGTTTTTTTGTTAAAAAATGTTTTCTTAGTTTTAGTATTAATTAATGTTACAATAAAAAATAAATTTGACTGTCAGGTACGTCGAAAGACATAGTTTAAGTGTTAGGTTTAACTTAGAGTGCCCGCATGGGGCCAGTAAGTTAGTATAAGATTATTTTAAGTTATGTAAGCCAATTTTTAAGGGTATTTTTTCTAACAAGTAAGAGTAGTTTAAGTGATATAATTAAAAATGCATAGAAACTGAACTGAAACTGAACCATAGTACTCTAGGTTCTTTCAGTGACCTTAGTCACTTAGTCATCAACTCATTAATAAAACTGGTTAGAAAATAATTGTTTACGCGAACGTGACCAATCGAACATAACACTCATCTTTACACGCGCCTTTACAATTTCTCTGTTTCTGAACGTTCCCCCGAATAACTGAACGCGCCCAAGATCCGATCTTTGACACTTATTGTTCATTTCTTCGTTGACTCTCAAACCGTGTGCTTGTGCCTGGATTGCGCCCCAACCTAAAAGTATTCATTTATAAGAAATAGAAGAAAAAGTTCTTTTTTTAGTATTTATCCTTTTAAATATAAATAAAGTTTGGTTTGTAAAAGAGGCGCCGACGATTTTTATTGTTAGTCGAGAGGACAATACAAAATCCCTTTCAGTTGTGAGAGAATCACCGCAAGAAGCACAGACAATCATTTCCAGTAGACAGCAAATAAATAAAAAGGAAGAAGAATTTAATGTGAAAATATAACAGAATGCACTTCAATAAAAAATTATAAAATTTTTCACTGCGTTTTTATAGTCGTAGTTCTATTTGAAATACAGTTTAATTAAATTCAATGTAAGAAAAAAAATAAATAAAAAATTAGGACAACTTTGAGAACACGTCTTTACACTTCACTCACTCTACAGTTTGAATTATTTCCCAAATTATCGTTGACGAATTAGCGGGCACCCTGTATAAGTTTCCGTTGATGTGAAATAAGTCTAAATGCATGCAAAGTCATTACATGACCTTGGATTGGTGCAGATCCGATCTTTTGTTTGTTCGGTCTAAGTTCGTATTTGTTTGTTAGGCAAATTTCACACTCTTTTGCTTCTTTCTTGCACATTTAGCGCATATTTGGCCAAAAATATGTAGTCACCATATTCGTTGTTTTTATAAAAGCTATGTGCTCGTTTGTGTGGTTGGATTACAATTTATTTTTGCCTTTCGAAGTCTTCTGTCATTTTTTGAACCAAAACAGTTGATATAGTTGAAAAAGAAGAAATGATGTCGTTTTCGACATGGAATAGAGTTTGTTCGTCTAATTTTATAGCATTTGTTGCTGTACTAAAGTTTATAATTATTTAATTTCTAAATGTATTCAATGTTTGTTTTATGCATTTCAATTTCTCGGTTGCTGAACTCTGAGCTGAGTGTTGTGCGCAACTCGGAGTATTGTTAACCTGTTGGCAAGACAATGCATTAATGACAACGTTTTGGTGTCCTCTTTGTATACTATTTTATCGCCACATTCTTCTTTGAAGTTATTCCATCGTTTTGACTTTGTGTTTGGATTTTTATCCGAAATCGAAAAAATAAGTGACTGATAATCTGTATATATTGTTAAGATATTTTTTAATTTTTGAAGTGACCAAACGATCGCGAGAAATTTCCTTTAATTCGTGCTCTAGTTTTGTTCAGTTTGGCTAAGAGTTCTATATAAAAATGAAATGAGTTTCTCCTTCTGAGAGAGTACAGCTTCTATTGCAAAGTTACTTGCATCTGTCGTTAGTTCAAAAGGTTTGTTAAAGTCTGGTTGAAATATTTCAGTTTGCGCTTGTAATGCGTCTTTTATTTCTGTTAAAGCCTCGTGTGCTGGGTTGGCCAGGATAATTGGTATTTTTGCACTCTGATTTGTATTTACATTACAGTTTTCTCCGCGTAAAAATTGGTGAGGGGTTTCGCTATCACAGCGAAATTCTGTATAAACTTCCTATAGTAGCTTGCTAGTCCTAAAAATTATCGCAATTCTTTTAGATTCTTTGGAGTTGGATAATCCTTTATCGTTTGAATTTCATTAGAATCCACAGTTATTTCATTATATTTTATTGTCTATTGTATTCTATTATACAAAATCCTAGGAAAAATGTGATTTCTCCTTTAAGATTTTCATATTGGCATTGCGAAGTGCATTTAATATTGTGTGGAAATGCTCCATATGTTATTCTGATGAGGAGGAATACATATATCGTACACGAACTTGCCAATATATGGACGTGGGATAGCGCCCAAGCATCGTTGAAATATAGAGGGTGCGTTTTTTTAAAGCAAACGTCATTCTAAGAAATTATTATGTTGCGATATTCACAATGCGGTTTTTTCTCTTTAATTCCTTGATCAAGATTTGGTGAAAGCCTGATTCTAAATCTAATGTCGTAAAAACTTTAGCCTAGATTTTGCATAGTCATTGTAACATCTGGGATAGGGTGTCTATCAGTAATGGTCTGAGCATTAAGCATCTGAAATTCTACTACCATACGTCTTTTAGATTTCCCTTTGTTATCGGTACCTTTTTTTCATTTATAAATTCATTGTCTGCTATCGTATACGGGTACTGTTTCACCCAAACATGATCTTCTGATTTTGTCCTAATCGCAATTGGCAGAATTTCGTTAGTTTCGGCATTTGTTCTCATGATATTGTCTATTTCAGTTCTATATTTATCGTTATTAATTGTAATATTTACTTTTTGTTCACTAATTTTTTTCTTTCTATATTTATATGTGAGTTTATACTCAAAAAGTTCAATTTGTGCTTTCATGACCCTAAGGTCACGTTCACCCAAAAGCATGTCGAACTCCCCTAAAGCCTTAGTTTCAAAAAATACTAAATTATGATTAAATAATATAATAATTTTCTTAGCTTTAGTCAAAGAGTATCCATGAAGCGTTTTAACCATTGCTGGTCTCATAGGTATAGATTCTCCTATTATACTATAATTACAAATGTAATTATTTTTCGCGCATGTATCAATTCAAATGTTAACGGATTTACCAGTATTTTGGTACCTCCTGTTTCATAGGTGGTATCAGCATGGGGGACCAGTGATTGTAGATCTTCATCTGTGGTCTGGTTTACTCGTTGTTCCATGTTTGTGTTGTGGTTTCTTGATGACGAAATTCTTTCACGTTTTACTACTCGTTGGTCTCCTCTGAATGGGTTATAGCGCTGTTGAGACTGTTTGAAGTTGTTCCTTGGGGGAGGTTGCGTGTTATGTTTTTCTTGGAGGGGTTGATGATTACATTGTACTTGTATGTTTGGATTCTATCTCCTTCTATCCTTATATCTCTGCGGTGGAGGATTTCGTCGTTGATTGTATCGTTGTAGTTTTATTTTGTGCGTCAAACTGCATGATAGCGTTATCGCGGTATATTGTGCTTTCAATTGTATGTGCTGTTTCTAAATCCTTTGGGTGGTGACTGTGATAAATGTACGAACTGCTACTTGATTTGCATATACTGACATGGATGCAGATCCTGCTTTGCTGTCTTCGCTGTGGAATTCTGATAGTATGCATCTTCCCTGTGTGATTTTTTTCATTTCTTCGAAAAGTACAGTGGTCATTGGTCGACATAAGTATAGTCAAATCCATTGATAAGAAGTGAATAGAAGTTCAGCTTGGTTTTGTAGTTAATTAGTATGTCTGCTGCTTCTTTAATAATTTTTGAATGAAGAATTGTAAAAGCTGTATAGTAGTGCGGGTGTTTAAAAAATTGTGTAATATTTTCCATAAAGGTTCATGCCCTTTTCCCCCAGGATCTGAATTGATTCTTATCTCCCCTGAAGCATGGTATGGCTTTGAATTTTTAAATTTATTTTATTTGCACCTGGGTAAATTCTTGATCTATCGTAGTAACTGTCTGGAATGGTCGTTGTGCCTCCAGTTTTTCTACTTTTAATAGTGTATTCTGCAGATACTGTGTGAGTTCTTCTATATGTGCTCGTAAGCTATTGTTTCACTTTTATCTTTCACGATATTATCCGTTTTGGCTGCCTACTCTTTCATGGTATGTCTTTTTAACAAGACAGGATTTAAATTGTTATATCTCAATTTTTCAGAGATTGGTTTTATACTTTCCTACTCAGCAGTGACGTATTTTTGTGAGAACTTATTTTACCAGACGGGACCCTTCTCAGTGAGAGGTTTCAACTTAACATGTTTAGTATATAGAAATTTGTTATCTAGGATGACACCAAGATACTTTGGTTCTTTGGATAACTGGATCGTCGATCATGTCTGCCCTTTAGAGCAGAAAGTCGCTGGTCATGATCCAACACACAGTACAACTACATCATTTGCGTATGCTTGTACATAGATGTCAGAACTATTCAGCGCGTTGGGCAGATATTTAACCAAAATGAACCATTGCATTGGGGCAAGTTCTGTTCAGCCCCGCCATCACATATTGGCCTCAGTCAGTATCCGCGATCAACATCCTATGCACCAACAATGCTTTGATGTCAGGCTGAGGTACATTTGCCGTCAAAATCGAAAGCACCTTCAATGCCGATGAAAATTCTACAGGCGTATTCTCTCTTGTCAAGTGCGCATTCAATTCTGCCTACGGATTCTGAAGCGCACTCTCACAAAACCTTCCGTGTTGGTAAGCATTTTGCATCTCAGACAGGGGATGCATTCGCAAAACAGTTTTTCGCACATGGATCTCCCCCATTCTTTCCATGCTCTTCAATGTGAATGAAGTCAGCCTTCAGTCGGATGCTATCGGCGAGCGAGCGTGTAATCCTCCTTTCCGATTTTCGGTATGTATGTCAATGCCAGGCAAGCACTGAAAATTTTCTTCAGAGTTATCAACAGCTGGTCTATACCTTTAGGTATATGCTATATGCTATCGGTGCCAGGTGACTTGAAGCCATAAAAATAGGCAACAGTATATTTAATGGCCTCATCCTTTACCACAGCCGGTGAGATATACCAGCTAAGGCGTGTTGTGTTACTCACGTTAGAAGCAGCTCAAAGCCAGACATGAGCTATTAGGTTACCTCCAGTTTTCCTTCAAATTAGTCTTTAGACCTGAACGCAAATCTGCGTTCCATCAAGGAACGGGGGGGATCGTGCGCGGAAAAATCAATCGACATAGGGAGTACCGGGACAAAAGAGGAAAAACGCTCAGTTTCAAATCCGATGTCATTTCCGTCGACCAGTTTCGCTTCTGCGTCATCGCTGGGGGAGTGGGACTTTGGAACTCGCACGCTTGTCCCACGTCTCAGTTTCCTCTTCATCTGCCCCTTAGACGGTAGTCCTTCAGAGTATGCCGTTCTGGAGTCCGTTCCACTTTTTCGGATTCCGGAGACAAACCGTCAAAAACAGCACACTGACCAACCACTGGTCTACTCTGATGGGGTTTAGCGGGCAAGGCCTCTCTGCTACTCTCTCCATCGTTCCACCGAACGTGTCGCAGAAAGAGCCGCAGGAGTCATTGGAATCAAGTGATTCAGCAGCTCTTATGTCAGCACCTAAATCGGTTTTTTTTTTGTTGGATGGCGCCACCAAAACCCGTTCAACGGCAGCAGTAGGAAAGGTCACGGCTTGATTGTCGCTTTTGCTAGTACGAGTACATACCACCTGAAACATAGAATAAGAGTGGGTAATATGGACTACGCGGTTAATATGGACTACCAGCTTTTCTCGTGACTCACAAATGCGCAAGCTCTTTAAACATACCTAAGTTTAATTTCAACCACCGAACGGTTTGTGAGTTCTGTGCAGTTTCTGGAAAATTGGGTTGCTGATTGCTTATTATGCGTATCTAAGAATTTTTCTTTTTTCCGCCATTAAAGTGTAATCTTGCTGGTCCACTGTTTCCTTTAAATACAAAAAGTGTATGTGAATTAAGATATTTGTATTAAAAAAAGTTAATTCTGGGCATCAGTTTCTTGTAGAATAACTGACTTTTCCACATCAAGTGTTGTGCTAATATGGTATACCATAGAGCAGGCTAATATGGACTAGCGGCCCATATTATTCGCCGTGGGATAAAACCGATTTATTTCACTTTTCTTGAGTTCACCTTATTGTTTGTATTTATTGACATCCAAGCCCATGGATTCAGCAAACAAAGCTAAGTAACGGAGAATATGAAATCCGGAAAATATGAAAAGAGCAATGTAGGCGGTGCGATCCAATACCTGGCTATTTAAAAGCCTCAAAATTACACAATGTACCGGAAACTACTCTACTAAGACTGATTAAAAAAAAAAAACTTAGGTAGGCGCTAAACTAGGTCGTAGACCAGTTTTTCCAAATAAATTCGAAAAGATGCTAATGGAATATGTGTTGAAAATGGAGTCCACATTTTTGGACTCAATAGAAATAAAATTAAAACCTTAGGTTCCTACTAGCAGAAAAAAGATGGGCTTCCCCACCTATTTTCAAAGGAGAACGAAGTTGCGGACAAAGACTGGATAAACTTATTTTTATAAACAAATCATAATTCCCCGTTCTGGTCATCGATGGGAACACTCCTTATCAGGGTAAAAGGTTTCACTAAAGAACGTGTCCCAGAGTTTTTTTGATTTACTGGAAAGAGAAATAGATAAATATAACTATTAATAACAATATTTATAACGTCGATGAGGTAGGCATAAGCGTACTGCCTTCTAAACTTCCAAAGGTCTTAGCATTAATAGAAAAATGACAAATTGGTGATTTTACTGTAGCAAAAAGAGGTGCCACCATCACAACAATTGCCTGCATGAGTGCTGCTTGCACATTTATGCTACCGTTATTCATATTTCCCCGCAAAAATCGCAATCCACAACTTTTGAAGGTAGCTCCATCAGGGTCTATTTACAAAGACCGATATTTTTACAATTTGGTCTGAACATTTTATCAAGCTGAATCCCTAGTTATTTTAACTTTGAATAGACATTCGAGCAATATACAATATGGCAAGAGAAAATCAGGTCAGTATATTGTCGATTTCTCCTCATTCTAGCCATACTAAAGAAGGATTTATCTGGATGGATACGCATTTGGATGAGAAAAAATTCCAGACCATAGATTCATTATTATATGCCAAAATTATTTGGCAAGGCCCACCTACGAATCCATGTTAGTGAAATATAGATATATCTCCGTCCACTCCTCTCAGATCACTCTGATCTGAAGCTACCAAACTGCACCACAATGTGATCTCTGTTCCAATCCTGAATTCAATTTCATGTGGTTAAAATTTCATCCCCATACGAAAATTATTCACTATTGCTTCATTTAAAAAAGCCAGCAACTTTACAACAATTCGATCTTTAACGAATACGCTATCAGACTCCATTCAAAGAATTGTATCCCTGTGTCCTC
Organism: Volucella bombylans; assembly: GCA_949129095.1. Taxonomy (NCBI): domain Eukaryota; kingdom Metazoa; phylum Arthropoda; class Insecta; order Diptera; family Syrphidae; genus Volucella; species Volucella bombylans. The sequence continues at coordinate 234,307,581 of OX422140.1, forward strand.
ACACTGAAATCGTTATTATGGGCGATATCAGTATACACAATTCCGGGTGGTTTCGACATTGTCGAAAGGCAACATCCGAAGAACGGTATATTGAGAACCTAACCTAGCTTGTAAATGAGCCCACGCGAATACCTGACGTTAGCAGTCATGCCTCCAATACCCTGGACTTATTTTTAACTTCTAGTCGTGATAAGTACAAAGTCGATGTGCCACCCCTTCTAGGCTGTCAGACTACTATGTCATACCAGATAATTTCTCGCTCACCGACCACACAGTTAGATAAAAGATTCCTGAAACAATAATATGGCAATACGAGAAAGCCAATTCGAGCGATCTTAATACCTTCTTTAGCAATTTTACTGTTCGTTATGTTGCCTCTATAATGACGTGGATGCAGCTGCTGATATTATACACAGATACTATTCTCTTTGGAATCAGATCCCTCATCGGACTAATCAGACCAAAAGAAAAGGCATGGTACATCTCGAGCTGTAAATAGGCATGCCAGCGTTACAGAAACTCGGCCTCATCCTCCATCCCTACCCTCATTTTTAACGGCATTCTAGCTGTCAGCTCTTTAAACAAGGCCAATCTGCTTGCTGCACACTTTGCTGCACATCAGCTCAACACTTCCAGATTGTGCTTTGTCACCGCCTACACTTGAGTGCGTCGAATCATTAATAGGACGAATCCACTTCCGCACTCGTGTATGGTATACAACCCCTAGATCTGAAGACCTATTCTTCCACGCTGGCAAAACCACTGCGTTAGCTTTTCCATCAGTTCTACTTTTTAAGACACTTTCCGATTAGACGAAATACAGCATTTTTCCAGCCCATTCCTAAAAAGGATGAATCTTCTTCTCTCCCTTCTACAGATCCATTATACTTCCAAGGTCATGGAAACGCTAACAAACCGTCAGCCCATGAATTATCTCGAAACATGATAACTTTTCAATGACCGGTAGTACGGTTTTCGTAGCAACGGGTCCACTGGTGATTTGGTGGCGTGTCTCATCGAAAAGTGGAACCAAAGTGTACATCAATCTGGGGAAAGTAAGATAGTTACACTTGATATTTTTAAGGCATTTGACAGAGTTTGGCATCATGCTCTTTTGTCGAAAATCCGTGCATTTGGGATCGATTAATCTCTTTTTTAATGGATTAGAAATTACCTTTCGTTGAACGTTGAATTCAAGTTTTGTTGGATGGTTTCTTTGCTGATAACAGTACTGTCTGCTTGTCATATTCGTTCTCGAACTTACGTCCCTTACGTGCCTATTCGTCGGCTGTAGAGCGGGAATGGCAGCGTATGCCAAGCTCATTAAATTCCGATATAAACGGCATTGCTAAATAGCGAACCACCAACACAGTGGAATTTCATGCTCAAGTGAGAAATAATACTAGGATGAATCATCTTAATGAAGCACAACGGTATTTCGTCTTCCCAAACAGAGTTTGAGTTTATCTTTACGATACAGTTTATAATGTAATTTTTATTCACTGCAACTATTTTTAAACATCAAAAGCGCTTGTTTTGCTTTTATTTGCATTTAGAACTACTTTTGGCACTTGTAATGGTAAACCCTCGAAGATTGTTCCAAAGCTTTTTTAAAAAGAGTGACGTATTCAGCTTGGAGGCATAGGTAATAACTTTTAGCATTGTATACTAAAACTTTCGAATGGTTCCGTACCGTTTTGTAGATGAACCAATTTGTGCCAGACGGATTTTGTTAGCATTGCTAACTAAAACTGCCGAATGGTTCTGTACTGCTTTGTACAATAGATGAGTCAATTTGTGCTAGACGGATTTACTATACAACTTATTCTGGGTTTTAATACTGTTTGCAACTTCAGCCGTAAGCCAATGACAGTTTTTATTTTGAATCCGAATTGTTTTAGTCGGTGCATATTGGTTTTAAAGCCGTGAAACTATTTGTTGAAAATTTGCCAACTTAGTACCAGTATCAACAGCTAACCGGTAGTTATCCCAAGCGGAGCATATCAGCTCTATAAGGGCTATATGCAGAGATCACAAGATATTTAATACAACCATCGTAAACTTTCACAGTCAAAATCTCGGTTTTTAAATCGTCTGATCTGCTTATTATTGCGGTACAAGAGAAGTAAATTTTGAGTGAAGAAACCGGAAGAGTGATCAATTGGCGGGACAATATATTCTCACTCTATGGCCATGATATTTTTGCAGTTTTTAATTAAAATACTTGCAAAGAACTTTAATATTAACAATAACGCATCCATAAAAAATAATGATTAATATTCTAAATTATAATGAATCACACTTTTAAATTTAATTTGAGCTAGATCGAAAGAAGAACACGTCTATTCACAGAACATTTTTCTTAAATCCAAATGTAACATGTTTAGCCTATGGAGCAACAAATCCAGAATGACAACCAAGTACTTAGCTTCTTTGGAGAATTAGTGAGCTTCCTTCTTCTCGTAAAAACAACAACGTCAGCTTTGAGGATTAACGAGCAGGGCTGACTGCGCTTAAGAGCAGTGTATTGCATCTAAGACACAGGATGCATTTGTAAAGCAGTTTTGCGCACATGCAGCTCGAACAAGTTTTCCATGCTATTCGACATGAAGGAAGTCAGACTTATAGTTCTGTAGCTCTTGGCGAGCGTGTTTTTTTTGTCGGTTTTCAGTATAAAGTGGATGGCCGTGGCTCAAGTGGTAGTGGACTGGCTTCTAAATCGGAAGGTTCGATGTTCAAATCCCAACCTAACCCGAAAGACATTCATTTTTTCAGCTAACAAAAATCAAGTAAGATGAAGATATCACTAGATCAACCAACAACAAGAAAACTCCCACTAAGAATTTAGTTTGCCCATTAAATGTTGGATGCCACCCATGGAGCGAAACAATCACTGAACCTTTCCTTCTCTCTTTATCCCATTTTACAAAAAAAAACTTAACATGCTGAGGCATTGAGTATTAAGTTTTTTCCAAAACAAAAAAACATACTTACTGTTCGCCAGGGTTTCGGTAAATATGCCAGTGCCAGAATAGAATTACAAATTTTTTTCAGGGTTGATTCTGATTAGGTTGCCGGGAAAGTAAACAGAGACTCAGTATAGCTGTCATCAGATTTTATGAGTGATTCCAGCCTAGTTGGTTTTCCCCTTCTGAGGACTTTGACCAGCCTTCTGGTTTCACCGACAGTTTCGAACTATTCGCAGACTTTGAAGTATGCATCGACATCCAAATTAGCTTGTTACATATATTGTTTTGCTTCGATTAGTAAAGACTCCACTTTTCCTCCAAATTAGTCTTTAGTAACCGGTTTAGACGTTTTCTGGCAACGGGGGACGGGGATCTGTAGGATTGCTTTCTAGCTTGGGTTCTGAACAGTTTCAGTTTTGTTTTGTCCTGAGTTTAGGGGGAGCAATGTTAGGCTTGCCGAGTGCTTGCTGAGATCGTGTCAAGTTGGTTTTCTTCGGATTCCTCCTCTTCAACAAAGTCGAGAACTCGCATCGAGTCATGCACCTATAATCTGACATGGAAACCTCCGACAGTACTTTCCAGCCCTAATCTCCTTAGTATAGCTGTTGGGTAACGATAAGTCAATTACTTGCTATCTTACTCACGTAACAAAAGTTGAATGAGAGCCAACATTTTTGACGACCAGGTCGGACGATATTGTGAAATCCAGAAGATAGTTTACTCTCACGTTGCATTTGCTACTGCCCCAAAAAGTATTATGAGTATTAACATCACAGTATTGAATGAGTTCGCCTACCGCCTTCAGTCGTTGTGGTAATAAAGAATCATAAGAACAATAACTCAACTCAAATTATTTTTGCAGCAACTAAATCTTGGTTGCTTGGTTTTCCTAATAGGAATCGGGGATAGTTGTAGGTGGCAGCATATCACTAGGTTGAGATTTTTCATGTACTGCATTCAGAGCATACAGCAACAGTCTCATTATTTTCAAACATTTCTGGTGGACATAAATTGTCATTAGCTCATAAGAAATCATGATCCCGAAAGATATTTCGATCAAATGGATATATTCCAGTGAATGGATACTTATTAAATGTTATCCACAATTTTTTTTTATAATTAGGGCGGGCTTAAGGAATTGCGTACCCTTAAAACGCTTGCACACAGCGCGGGCGGGGAAAGTTAGGGAGGCAAAAAAGAGAGATATCTATGAACGTTGGTTCTAAATGCTCTCCATTCCTTTAGGAACTTGTATGGCTTAGGAGCGAATCACAATATTTTAGAGCACGTTCGAAAGTGAACTTGCGGGGTATACTGATTCATAGCGAGACGGGTGTAACGCTTGAAGATTTAAAGGGGCGGAATGCTACTGAGAACTTCGATGGAGTACTGGTGGTGAAAATAGTGATAGAACAAGGTGAGACAGGATACATTACGGCAGTGTTCGAGGTTTTCAACTGACTGAGTGATATTAACATCACCTATGAGTTTTATCGCAAGGTTTTGAATTCCGCCCGACCACGTGCGGGCATTGTACTCCAATTTTGGGTGGAGGAACGCCTTATAGATTGAGGCCAGATCAGAGGGGGTGAAATATTTATAACATAGCTTGATTAAACCAAGATATTTCGCAGCATTTTTGGCGACATCAAATATGAGGTTATTCCAGCGTAAGCTATCATTGCCACGAATACCGAGAATGGAAAGTTTTCCGGTTTCAATAATGCAAGTGTCATGGATACTATGTGACCTTACTTACTGCTGATGTTCTTTTCTCCTTCGTCTTGCTCACTATATTGCTGACAAGTTCATCTATGTATATCTGCTGAGTGTACTGAGAAGGTGGTCCGGTAGATCTTACTTTACCAAGCTATCGCACAAAAGGTAAACAGCAAGTGAGTTGTGCGAATTTAGTCAGTTTTATAAGTTTTAGGAAACTTTTTTTTTCGTTATTTGTATTCTTGCAGATCGTTTTTCGCTACAGTATGAACTCTACTCTAGCTATGATAAGTTATATTTGGTTGGAATTAACATATCAAAGTTTTAAAAGTTTCTTCCCTTATATATCCTTCATAACTATGTCGTTTTTGACTTTTGACATGACTGCATGAAATCCAAAACCATGAAACTGACATTGTTAGTTCTGAAAATTTTTACTAATTGACGTCGATCAACTATAAATGATCACCGCTTGGTTTATACATATAAATATATAGCACTTATTAATTAAATGGTGTCCGTATATGCCTAACCATTTTTTTATATTTATAACCAAACCTTGACCCTCACATCGCTTTGAATTATTAGAATGCAACATTGAAATACGTTTAGGTGTATGATTGGCTGCGTTAATGGTTAAGATAACTATATTTATTTTAAGGTCAATCAGTTTTATATTGTCTGCTCCTAGAGCCTTGTCAGTTTTTAGGTAACACAACATCTTTAATAACTCTGAAATACGAATGCGTCCAGAATGCATCTTCGATTATTTTCACTATAGTTTATCCAAGAATAAATGTCAGTACAGGGAAGTTAGGACATTTGCCTCTTAGTCTGGTTGCAATAACATGCATAAATGTGTCCCTCTTTAAAGCTCTCATAGGGTTGCCATGGTGTATATGATGAATCACCACAAAGAGAAAGAGCATTTCGCTTAGGGTTACCATCTCCCCATTTAAAATAAACAAATAAAAATATTGCTGAACGACATAAATTTCATTTATCTTTTTCCTCACCACCAAGCGGTGGCGCGTTTTTTTAAGGGTATCCCCAGTAGGCCTAATCCCTTTTTAGTTTGTTTAAAAAAGAAAAAATTTCCGAAAACAGTAAAAAGAACTAAAAAATATATGTATTTTCATTTATTCATGATAAATATAGTAAACAAAAATATAATTCATAATAAATATAGTAAAGTATAATGTAAAAATATAAAACTTCATTAATTTAAAGTAAAAATAACTTCATTAATTTATAATATTAAAATCTATTAGTCTGATGAAAAGTTAGTGCTGCTACTCTCGGCATTTATATTTATTACTAATCTTTCGACTGCTTCCTCCGCGAAAACGTCCATATCCCACATCTGACGAATTTAAATTTAAGATCTTCTTTTAAGATTTTATGTAAAGTTGATCAGCTTATTTTTGTAATATTTGCATTTTGTTGGGCATGAAAAACTGATGGGCTATGCGCCTAACGGCACATTTGTCAAAATCATCGACCCTGCTTTTGCGACCAGAATTATTTTTCTTCCTTGAAGTCGAATTGTGGCCTTTAATTTTATTTTCCTTTAAAAGCCTATACAGAGTTCGTTCCGTAACAGAAAAGACATCAGCTGCTTTTCTCACGGATTCCGTTTTATTTTTAAGAAGGCCATAAAATTTGTTAGTTGCATTAAAAATTTGTTGTTTCTTTTCTGCACTTAATTCCTTTGAAGACTTTGTAGCCATTTTTCTATTTAGCCACAACACAGTTGCTTAAAACTAATTAATCACTATTAATTTGACACAATATCACTACTAAAACTTACGCTATTAAATATGATCACCAAAGTTCAGTGGCTTGATTTGTGTTTCAGTGGTAATGTGCCATTGAATCCACCTACAGTCACCACTGTTAGAAAAAAAGCTTTCCCATAAGCCCTGTACTGACATGTTTTGTTGGATAAGGTATAGTCGAAAATTATTTGACATGAATTTATCAGCAGAAAGCTTTTTTGTCGCAAGCTCATTTATCAGATATCATATTTTTCCTATCATTTCAAGCACTTTGATTTTGTTTACAAAAGCTTTTTCTGATAGTTTGGATGATTCTGTTTGAATAAATTCGATATTCGTTTTTTTTTTGTTTTCTTTTCTTTTCGTTATTGTGTATATAAAATGTTGTACAGACACTCAAAATTAATTTCTTTTAGCTAATTTAGCTAATTGAGTGTGCGTACTTTTCGATCTTCTTTTCGTACTGGATTTCCTCTTCCTCTGTGTCGTATGTTCGTTGCAGTGCAGAGTTTTGGATTGAATAGCAATGTTTTCTTTCAAATTCGTCCTGGAAGATTTCTACGTCCTCGGGAATGAAACACAACCTTTGGCAAGTATTATCGTCTTAGCGGGATTCATTGTCGTAGTAAGTTGTTCATTTTTGGCGGATGTAATCGTCTTCTGTGTCATCTTAAGTTTTATCGTCTTAACATCATCATATCCTTAAAGTCCTTTTTTGCATCTTAGGTTTCACAATTTTCATCGTAGTAACAAGTTTTCACCTGAGCTGATTTCTTTGCTTTGGCAAAGATTATCATCATAGCAGGTTTTCGTCTTAGCTGGTTTCTTCTTTTGATCATCGTGGGGAGTTTTCGTCTTGGCTGGTTCCTTCATCTTGTGAGATTTTCGTCTTTGCTGGTTTCTTGATCTTGGAAAGTCTCTTAGTTCTCACTTTCAGAGGTGTCCTCTTCAGTTTCATCAGTTATTCCAACCTTTTCTAATTCCAACCGTACGTAACTCGTATCTGTTATTTGGAGAAATCTTGGTTACTCTGTAGGGACCTGCAAATTTAGGTAGAAGTTTACTATTAGTCGTAAATTGGGTACACTTAATCGCAACTGAATCATCAATAGGATATTTGTTAACTTCTTTCCTCATTTTGTTAAATGTGTTAAAGTTTTCTCTTTAGAACCTCTTGATATTTTGTCGTGATTCTTCTCGAATTAGGTCACTTTTTCCATCAAAACATTTTCTTATCTCCCCATCTATACTTTCGGCTATTCTTATATCCTCTTTAGCTCTCATTTTTACCACTATCGAAACCTCAAAAGGACTTCGTTTTATACTTCGTTAATATGTTAAATTTAACAATATCTGGTTGTATATCAAAACCGTTTGCTTGGGTCATCGGTTGATAGTCTGATAGTACGCAGATAATAATTACGAGTATATTAATGATCTTGCCCATTAGCGCGAGGAACATCAGTAGTAATGAGAAGATGTTTAATACCCCCTCCCTCACAATACTCCTTAAAACTGTTGGATGTGAAGGCTGATCCGTTCCGAGATAATTATCGACAGGTCTCCGAAAATTCCTTTCTGCAAATCGAGTTTTGCAATCACTTCCGACCCTGAAGTGGACTTAACCGTACATCCACACAAATTTCGTGAACGCGTCAACAACACAGAAAATGTAGCAGTATTTTTTGTTTATAGGCGACAAGGGTTCTATCCAAGTCATGTGGTCATCTATCTGTTAGGCCATCATTCGGTGAAGAAATCTAATACTGATCATAATACAAATTGGATTTTGACTCAAATCGTCAACATGTTTCATGCGAATTCTACCATGTAGTCTTGTAAAGTGAATGCCCATCCGGCTATTCTTGGTAAAATTTCCTTCTCATTCATTGTTGCCTTGAAGGCAGCACAGTTGTTTTTTTACGTCTTACGAGATTTTAGTTGCTTTTCGAGCACGGCTGGTATCGAACCCCGAACCGTTCGATTGGAAAGCCACAACACTACCACCTGACCTACGGCCATCCAACGCCCAGACGGTGACGATATTGATCAACCTAGCAGATACAGTAACATTCTCCAGGGTTGGTTTTTACTATAAAAGTACCAGCGATTAAATTTTTCACCATCCGATCGTAATAAAACCGCTCTGTAGCCTCATTTTGAATCATCCGTATGCAATTCTATCTCTGCTGGTTTCGACTACAAAATATTTTTAGCTCAGTCAAAGCCATATTTTCTGCTTCACCAAATTTGAAAGGTTGGTGTTTTTTTAGGAACTGAGAGAGCAGGCGGACTTTTCCGAATAATGTTGAGTAAATTTTCGGAAATATCAGGCAAGACCAAGAAAACTTTGAACGGGTTTGACGGAGGTTGGTTCTACAAAGTGCCTTATAGCATATATTTTATGCCTTTAAGGTGCTACTGAACCACTTCCAATATCAAAGCCAAGATATTCAACTGATCAACATAGAAATTGCCATCTTAGCCATTTTTTCAGCCAAAGTAGCACATCTTTAAGTCTCTTGAGACACTTTTCGGCAAAACGATAATATCATCCATATACGAGTAAACTAGGATGTAACCTTTCATGATAAAGATTTTAAAGACAGCATTTATAAATTTCTGGAAAATTCCTGGAGAAACACATAATCCAACAGAGACCCGCTGGAACTCATTCTGCCCGGAATGAGTCACAAACGCTGTATACTTGATATTCTCTTAGGATATCGAAATGTGATAGAATTAATTTTCTAAGTGTAAGGTTCAAAAACCATCGGCAGAACGTAGCGAAGCAATTTGGTCTTTAATAAAAGGTAATTAAAAATGGTTTCTTATAATCAATTTATTGAAGCGATTCAAAACCTCTTACTACCACCTTTTTGGCAGTCGTTCATTGATCTCCGTGGAGTTTTAACGTGTTTAGGCTTCCGAGTAAATTGTGAATAGAGTATAGTGTATAAAATAAATCAATAAGAAGAGACATTTGAGGGTCTTTTTACAGGCACCAATTAGCACAGTGGCAGTGTGTTCGCCCGACAGACCATAGGTCGTGGGTTCGAATCCGAGTGGAATAGAAAACTTTTTTTTGTTTTTTTTTTTTTCACTTAATTTAAAAATAAATAAAAAAAAAGAGGGAAACAACATCACGCGATGTATTATGGAGAGCGGTCCGTTAAGCCAATAGCGGGACCAGCTGAAATGACAGGCGATACATCAAGTGGTTCAAGCCAACCAGCAGTAGTGGTCGAAAAAAAGAGGAAGAGGAGGAGGAAGCAAAGGCCTACTCCGAACCTAATAAAGTGCCCTTCCCTGTCAGCATCTACCGAAAAGCTGCCTAGCGGAGTGGGCGAAGGAGTACTAACAACATCAAAAAGGGCAGCAGCACAACAAATGGCACCGAAAGATAACTTCCCATATGTGGCTGATGGTGGAGAAAGCCAACATAGGGAAGACGAAAATATGTTCGCATATCTCGCGGCCTCTGAGTCAGATGACGAAGAGGAGGAGGTAGAGAGCATAAAAAATAATATTAAGCTTCGCCAGCAAAGAATGTTAGCTAAACAAATAGCAAGGAGGGAGAAAGAGCAGCTAGGAGAACTTCTCGTGTCTCAACAGCCACAACAACAGCAACAACTAGCAGCAAAAAAAAAAGGCAGCACGTAGCTACTCAGCAGCAACAACAAAAACCAAAACAGCAGCCTAAACACACACAGGCTCAAAAAATCAATCAGCAGACACCGCAACAACAACAACAGCAGCAGCAGAAGAGCCAGCAACAACAACAACGTAAACAACAGCAACCACAACAACAACAACCACAACAACCACATCAACAACAACAACATCAAAAGATATCTAGAACAAGGGTTCCATCAATAAACACTTATAAGATGGAACTCAAGGAAACGATAGAACTATGTAAGTCGGCCAGAGGCAATAATTTTTATATTAAAAGACTTAGCGTAGATAGGCATGCGATCCACTGTAACACAGTGGAGCGCTACCATAAAATTAAAAGTTTATTGAAGAATTCGACGACAGAGTTCTTCTCCTACGCCCCGAAGGGGCTGCAAACAATGCTGCTGAGAGGATTAGAACCGTCGACTGATCCGGAGGAGCTCCTTGCACTGCTGAATGAGAAGAAGTGCGAAGGGCTCCATTTCGTGGGGGTCAAGCCTTTCACCACAGCCAAAGCCAAAAGGGAGAAGCGGCAACTGCCGATTTTCTTTGTCCAGCTAAGTCCAACCAGCAATCTGGATGGTCTAAGGAGTATCAAAGTCCTGGACTACCAGGTTGTACATTGGAAGAAATTAAAGAGGAGCGAAGACATTTTAAAATGTGTTCGCTGCCAAAGTTTCGGGCACGCCGCGTCGAACTGCGAAATGCAGCCTCTATGCGTGAAGTGCGGAAAGAACCACAAGTCCGAGGAATGCGCTCTGGGTTAGGACGGAGCGTCTGAAAAAAGCCAACTCACTTGTGTTTTATGTAGCAACACATCTTCCCTGAAAGTTGGAAAATTGCTAAAGTTGTGCCAATTCCGAAATCTCCATCGCGCCCAGAAACTGAATATCGACCCATTGCCATACTTCCATTTCTGAGCAAAGTCTTTGAGACTATCGTTAGTAAACAAGTCAAACATTATTTAAACGATAAACAGCTTATTACAAACTGTTAGTCGGGTTTCCGTGCTAAGCATAATTGCACCACAGCTTTACTTAAGGTTTGCGAAGATATGCGTGAGGGCTTAGACCACAAAATGTTAGCACTAATTGTGTTTTTTAGACTTTTCTAAGGCATTTGATTGTGTTAATCATAAAATACTAGTCATGAAACTTCGGACCCAATTCTTGTTCGACCGGTCTCTATGTAATTTGGTGTCGTCATATCTAAGTAATCGGTCATAGTATGTGTGTCATGAGAAAAAGCGCTCATCCTGTCTTTTTGTTCCATCAGGTGTTCTCCAACAATCCGTTTTAGGACCCCTACTCTTTATATGTTATATAAACGACTTAGCCGTGCGTCTTGTGAATTGTAAACGTCATATATATGTAGATGATGTGCAGATTTATTCTGTTTTTCCCAAATCCCAAATTAAGCAAGCGATAACTAATCTAAACGACCAATTAGCAACAATTTGTAAGTGGTCATTTGAAAATAAACTCAGTCTTAATCCAACAAAGACTAAAGCAATGATCATTAGTGCTAACCGAGTCAAAGTAGACATTCCTCTTCTTTATATTAATCGAACTCCAATTGAATATGTTGAAACATTCAAAAATCTCTGGGTTTACATGAGCCAACAATTTACCTGGAGGACTCATATTACAAAAACTGCATCGAAAGTTTATGGAGCCCTTAGAGGACTTAGCCCAACCACCAACTATCTTCCCACCAAAGTTAAGTTAAAGCTTGTAAAATCATACATCCTGCCTATTCTATTATATGGGTGTGAAATATACTCCGACATGGATTATGAATCTCGGCGAAAGCTGAATGTTGCCTATAATAGCTGTGCGAGATACATATTCGGCATAGGAAGATATGAACATATCTCTTTCTACTGCCATCAGATTGTAGGCTTGTCAATCGACGAATTGATGAAATATCGAACTGTACTATCACTACACAAAATTTTAACAACAAAACAACCGGAATATTCATTTGAAAAAATTAATTTTCCGCAAAATGTTAGAATGTTGCAATTGATCATTCCAAGATGCAAATATGTTAATACATCTAGACAATTTTTTGTTAACTCGATTCGCCTTTGGAATAGTTTACCCGTAGATATAAAGCGCACGACGAACAAAACCGCCTTTAAGAAAAAATTGTTTCTTCATTATGCTAATAATTCCTAATAGAGTTGCCTACTTTCCTATCTCTTCTTTCCTTATATTTCTTTTTCTTAGTACTTTCTTTTCCTTATCTCTTTCTTTTATTTAAACTTAACTCCTTAAACTAAACTCAAATTAAAGTAATGTACAAAAGCTTGTTCTATTTTTTTAAAGATGTACGGTACAGCAAACGAAGGTTGCTTCTCAGGCCCCAGCGCCCAGAGCAGCGGAACCAGTACCTGACATGCTAGCTATCTTGCTCTCTATCCAGGGGCAGATGGCTCAGCTACAACGTCATTTGACTGAACAGACCGCGCGGGTGGATCAAGTATACGCACTGCTTCCTGGCCTAACACACCTTTTGCCGTAATGGGTACGTACGTGGCGGAGCAAACCCTGAAAGTCCTTGCTGTGAATGTGAATTCACTGATTAGGCTCGAACGACGAGCCGCACTATTTAAGTTGCTTAAAGACCAAGCCTCTGATGTGCTTTTGGTTAGCGAAACTAAGCTTACCAAGAGACACAAAATGAGGCAAAGAAGATACAAAATAGTACGGAGAAACCGACCCAACTCCATTCATGGAGGTGGCGTTGCAATTTTCGTACGAAAAGGTGTACGTTTGAAAAGAGTATACAGTCGTGTAGTACGTAGGTTCCAGGTGCTGGAAGCATGCATCGTGTATATGCCTCTCCGTAGTTTAAAGCGCTTGTACATGGTGTCTGTCTATGCACCTAAGGCTACTGAATCCACCTTATTTATCTAGAGCTGGAGACACTTTTTCGATTTCTGAGGCTGGAATTGGAAGACAACTATTTTATTATCGGCGGAGATTTCAACGCCAAACATAGAGATTGGGGAAATAATACACCAAATACTAGATAGCCCCTACTATTAAATTGGAGGGGTCAGCACAGTATAATGTATCGACTCGGCCTTAAGGCGACGGATTGTCAGTCGTTTCCTAGACACGGGTCCTATTTAGATCTCCTGCTGTTCGACACACGAATACACCTGACATGCACAAACCAACAAACCATAAACTGTCTAATCGAGGAGATTGACAGGTATCTAAAACTAATGGACGATACAATTAAACGAACAATTGAGAAATCGATACCTCGTTATCAACGCACTGACGACGAAGACTTATTCCGCAACACAACCATTGACGCATTGCAGCGACATAAAAGTAGACTGCTGTCAAGACTAAAAACCTTGTACAGAAGGTTTACTGACAGACTTAACACGGAGATCATGACACTGAAGTCGTCGATCAAAAACTTCCAAACATTAATAAAAGAAAATTACAGAAATTCTGTAAATTTGTATTGGAACAACAAAATTCGGGCAGTAAACACCAGCAACCCGAATATTTTCCCACAAAAAAATAAAATATTTCGGAGAAATAATCATAACGACCTTCCATGTCTTAAAATCGCCCGAACGACGAACAACGAACAAATACTGGTAGCAGCGGGCATAGATCCAAATGAGGCTGTTGATGATGACAACTTTATTGTGATCGAGGATCCGCAGGAGCAGGTAGAGGCTATAGGAGCGACTTTCCAGGAAGTGTACAAGGCGAATGTTATCATTGGCCCGAACCACGATCTGGAGAATCGAGTCATTGTGCACAATTTCTACCTTCGAAATGAGGCTGAGATTTGCAATTTTGGTACTGTTTTTAACAAGCTTACCATTCGACAGATTTTTAATTTCTGCTTTTTGTTTTTGTGTTTGCCGAATGATAATCTTTGAAGCCGTTTAAAGTTATACAACCGATAAATTTGTAGATTGATGAATTTTACTGTTTTTGCCAAATCGCAGAATACAAGCTACCACTCTTCGTAGTTTAAGCCAACTAGGATATCGATTTATTAAATTTTCCATTAATTCATTTTTGCCTTCCGACGTAAAAAACATCGTCACTGCTTTGGGCTCCTTTACTGTTGGCCATTTTGACCCGTTCCATCAAATTTCCGCATTCAATAATTTTGAAGATGAAATACCACTTGATGCCACATCTGCTGGATTATCCTTTGTGTTTATGGACCTTTAAGTTGCATGTGGAGTCAGTTTTTTTATGTCGACAACGCGATTTTTGATGAACGTATCCTGGTTTTTTGAGTTTTTAATCCGTCCTAGTGTTATTGTTGAATCACTCCATGAGTATATTTTATATCTTCTCGTGATGATATTACAGATTTTACTTATCAGCATAGAGCAGCATAGAGTTCCCAGTTTTGGCAGCGTTTTCCGATTTTTAAGCGGATTAACTTTTGTTCTCGCAGTTAAATCGGCAACTTTGACGTATATAACTGCAGCATACGCCTTCTCTGAAGCATCACCGAATCCATGAATTTCTACTTCAGATTGCATATTGGTTTCTATCCAGCGTGGTATGTGAAATTCTTCTGAGACACTGACGTCTTCAGTAAATACCTTGCATACCCTTCAAAGTAATCCCGTTGAGATATAATACACTTGTGCCAACGCTTTTCTACTTTTTGGTATAGCCTTGAGATCTTCCAGCGATGCCGTTTTTATTTCCTCAGCCGTTGCATCTCCGTCCTTTTATAGGTCTCTTCAGTTTTGGGTACAGGATGAAGTCGCATGGGGCCAAATGTGTCACCATTTTGAGCAAGTCTGAGCGATGCTCATCCGACGGTTCTTCTGATTAAAATTAATAGTCGGAGATTAATTTCGAGATTACTTCGTCAACAAAATTTTCCTTTTTTTTGGTTTTCATGGACGTATAGGTCATAAAAGTGAAACTCTGCCGAACATGTCGCGAGCGGTTTGGGGGATGGAGGGCTCCAAAGTTGTAAAAAAATCATAAAAAAAAATTATAGTGTCACATCTGAATTTTTGTATGATGAACCTCTAGACTGAAATATGCAATGTGGTATAATTATCAGAGCGATACGGCGAGCGGAAGGGCTTCCCAAACATGCAAACAAATTTAAATTTTAAACTAATTTTGTCAAGCTTGAAATTTGGGTATATCATGGACAATCTTCTAGTAAATCTATATCTGCAAAGCAGAGTGAAATTCCGGGCATAACAGCTCAGCAGAGCCTGTCGAACTATATTTTGCGTAGATTTCGTTTTCAGGGGCAAGTGCAGAGAAATGATTCATATCTCCAAAAGTATTTGGACGATTGTAATAAATGTACATGATTTTGAAATCTTATTCAATGATCTTTGAAACTGTGTACAAATTTTTATACTAGCGCTTACACTTTTGAAAATATTTAACTTTCAATACGAATATTCTTAACCGATCTAACATCATTTGAAACGTATGGTCTTTTCACACATCAAATGAAAGCAAATTTTATTTTTTAATTTCAGTAGTAGGTTTAGCTCATAGCTATAGCACTAAATAAAGTAGAATATTAACTTTTATTTCACATGTATGTATGTATGTAAGTCAAAAGCATTTACATATAGGGTCATTCCAAACAGTGCGCAAAGTGGGATGTCTTCAGCTTTGCGAACATCGGATTAAAAATCTTCCATTTGTCAAGTCAATCACACGCACGAATTGCTAGCAGCAGTCTATTGACTTGCTTATCTCTTACGGTTAACTTCATGCGTCTTTGTTCGATGAATGATGCAGTGCGATTATTTACGTTTGTAGCTGTGCTGCCAACTTTCAGTTGTGCAAAACATGAAAATCTGTTAGCAGGACCGATTTACACATTGAGTTGAAGTCATTAACATACACTGCGAACTATAAGCTGTTTAATTATGGCCCCGTCCAAGTTAACGTGCGTTTTTTATAGTGCTAATGTGGAAAAAATATTTTGTTCACTGAAGAAAGTTTGAAAAAATGTTCTGACTGTTTAAAAGGTCGTGATAAGTTAGTACTTATATATTGTGATGTTGTTTCGCCACCTGTTCTATGTAGCACTAAAGGTTATCATGGTAAGTGCCATAAAAAAATATTTTTGTGAAGAAGAAATCCCTCTACCTTCGAATCTGCCACTAGTAGAGCTATATTGTGCTAAATTTGAGAGTGAAAATACCGGATCTGCTGCAAGACCTACTTCAGACCAACATACCAGATAGTGGTGCTAATGCAGAAATCACCGCGATTGCAGAAACGACTTCAACCTCTCAAGCTTAAGCAATTGAAACACAAATTGGTGTAAGTTGTGAAAATATTCATCAACCAGTATCCCCACAAGTGAACATAGAAGGTCAGAGTACTTGCCTTTTTTGTAACAATAATCAAAAACGACATAAAGGTTACATTCAACCCCTATGAGGCTTTGATTCAAGTACGATAACATCAACTATTGTCCAGTATGCAAATGCATTGGATGATGAAGAAATGTTGCAAAAGATTGCTGAAAAAATATGTCCCGAGTTGAAATCAGATATCATCATTTCTGCAGGCTCCATTACCAGCATAATTCCGAAGCAGTTCACGACCCAAAAACAACTCACTGGATTGTAATTAGACGTTGCAATCAAAAAGCATTTAAAGAATTGTGCTCTTTTATTGAAGAAACAATTGCTACGAGTACAAAGAAACATTGTGTTTTCCTATCCTTTTTGCACAATCTTTGCAACACAAGTGCACAAAAAACAGGTGTTGAAAATAAAATATCTTTATCGAGCAGTATTTCTTATAGCCTTTTAGAAAACAAAATTCTTAGCACATTTGGCAAAAAAAATTAAAATAATCGCAATGCACAAGAAAAAAATTGTTCTTCCAATTCGTAGTGTGGTTTTAGATTACTCAACCTTTTCCATGTTAGAAGAAGCAGATATGTTACAAAGAGCAGCTCTCATTCTGTGAGAGAAAGCTGTGCAAATAGAACCACAAAAGTTACTTGTTCACTTAATAGATGAGAATTTGATAGGTGGAGAGTGTTCTATTGCTCAAGAGCTCCAAAACTTTGTTATTGCCGAATGTAGTGCAACTGAAGACCGATTCGAAAAAAGAAATGCAAATTTCTAACCGGAAGTAAAAAGAAAAAAGTAAAAATCGCTGGCAAAATACAGGAAATCAAGATGAAGAGAGATTTATTTGGACGCTTATTGGGTGTTTCCATTGAGCAAAACGTAGATATTGCTAAAGTACTGTCGTATCCTTTAACACCAGTCTCAACAGCTCTATATTATTTGGATGGAGCCATATACAAAACTGACAAATCTGCATTAATGAAAGTATTAGAAAAAAAGTCAAAAGTGGAGCACCAAATAATATCGATGTCGTAGTTCTGGATGGATTTTTCATGTTGCATTTAATGAGAGATGTTCCAAGATTGTTCGGAAGTATATCCAAAAAGATTTTACAAATGGTCACGCGTTTTAGTGCAAATCGAATAGATATCGTTTTTTATCGCTATCTTTCTCTATCTATTAGGAACTATGAACCCAACCTAAAGAATAATACTGAATTAGAATATGAAATTTCTGGTTTTGTTTAGTTTTAAACGCATTTTATTTTCTAATCAATAACTCTTACATACTAACAAAAAATGCTTAAATGCTAGCTTAAAATTACTTAACAATCTTGTACTAACTTACTGGCCCCACACAGGCACTCTAAGCTAATCTAAATTCTTATATCTATGTCTTTCGACCTCATTTACATTTTCTTTATGGATATTTATTTTCTATACTTAAAGCTAAGAAAAAAAATTGTTAACAAAACTTAGCATATGGACTTTTTTTTTTTTTTTTTTAATAAAAACTTAGTATCTAACTTAAAATAAACCTTAGCCTACCTAAACTAAATGTACAATACACACATAAACACATAGTCGTTATACACAATCATATACATATATCAGTATACACCTTTGTATACACTGATATATGTATATGTTTCTTAAATGCTAACCTAAACCTATGCAAGCTGGCCATCGCTATTCACAGAGAAAACGGATTGGTCAGCTCTGCCTCATTAGTGAGGCTGGTCCGTAATTGACGGAAACGACGACGAAACATCTTCCCCATCATTCAACCACCAGAAATGCTGGTGCTGCCGAACGACATCCCTCTTATCGCGATTCCCCACCGCCCTACTGAACCTGAGGCGATCCACACTGCCGTGTGCGACTTCTCTGTTGTAGTTGAGTCGCCTGTCCCCAGCTGTACGAGCGACATGGAAGATTAACGGGACCGCTGATCTATCCTGGATCAACCCTATCTGATCTAGGTAGAGGAATGCTTCCGGTGGAACGAAGCCGTCAGATCGCACACTCTCGTGGTAAAGGTAATTGGGGTAGTAAGCCCCAGATATCAGGTTATTCATCGAGGTCATTGCTCTTGCAATGTGCCTTCGAGTCAGCTTAATTACGAAGTTGTCCACTCGTATTAGGTTCGCCCTATTGTAAAGGACCTCATTAGGATAAAATTTCTTGTACTCCGACTCTGCTGTTCTGTACAAGCGAAGACAAGCCCTAAGGCAGGCCCTCTCAAACACCCGAATCTTTTCCATTAAGCTTGCTCGTACATTGAACCACACGGGACAACCAAATACCAGCATGGGCCTAATAAGGGCCATGTAGCAGATTACCTTTACCCTCACATCGAGTTGGCTGCTATAAAACAGTCTCTTTGTAAGGGAAAAAGCACCTCTAGCTCTGGCCAGAGCAGCATCTACATTTTTGCCAAAATACAGAAACTGATCTAGCCAGATCCCAAGGTATCTGACTACATTTCGACAGGCAAGAGGCTGTCCGTGTTGTCCAATGATTGAGAACTTTCGCCAATTTTTTCTGGTATCCCTAGAGGCTCCAGACAACGGCGTCCTAAAGAGAATTGTTTCCGACTTCTGAAAGTTGATTTTCAACTTCCAGTCATCGCAAAATCGTCTTATCTTATCGAAGTCACGCTGCAAGAGAGTATTAATGACCTCGATTTTTGGACCTGTTCTGTACGCTACCAAATCGTCTGCGTACGCAATAGTATGGGGAAGTGAACCTATCAAGTCGCTTGTATAAATGTTAAATAGGATCGGCGAATTGACCGCGCCCTGCTGAAGACCATTTTTAATTTGAAATATTCCAACAGAAGTCACATCGCCATTTTTCACGATGATCTGTCTGTTGGTTAGCATATTATAAAGAATGTACAAGAGAGGTTTGCTGATCCCCAGCCTAGTCAGCTTATAGAAAAGACCCTCTAACCATACGGTGTCGAAGGCCTTCTCCAAGTCAATAAGGCAGGCACCAGTGCACTGTTTCTTGCCTTTGTTCCATTGGATATCGGACACCACTTTAGACGCAGCATGTGAGATATCATGTCCCGCCTTAAAACCGAATTGGTTATCCGGAACTATATGTTTGTCCTCAACCCACCTAGACAGAGCTCTATTGATTACTTTTTCAAAAACCTTACTGATATTCGGAAGGAGACTTATCGACCAGAGATTCGCCGGATTGGATATATCCTTTCCCTTTTTGGGGATAGGTTGAACCACCGCCGTTTTCCAATGCGCTGGATAATGTGCATTATTCATTGCATTATTAATGAGGAAGATGTCGAAGCACGATGTTTGGAATACCACGGTCCCCACTGACTTCTTAGCCCTGATTGTGTCGAAGATCTCACGGAGTTTTTGCTTCGAAATGAACGGGGGTAGGTCACCTTCTCTGGCAATGACGTTATTTGCCATATTTTCGTCGCTAAACCGGGTGAAACCAGAGCCCTCGGATCGCCAGTTCCCTATTTCATTTCGAATGCAGAAGTCGTGTACCAAGACGCGACCGTTCAGGTCGCAATTAGGGCCAATGGTATCAATGGCCTTGCATACTTCCTGGAAAGTCGCCCCTATGGCCTCAACCTTCACCTGTGGATCCTCGATCACAAAAAAGTCGTCATCATCAGCGGCCTCATTTGGATCAATACCTGCTATTGTCAGTAACCGTTCGTTTTCTGTTGTCCGGGCTATTTTAAGACACTGAAGGTCGTTTTGTTTTTTTCCCCGAAATAGTTTATTGACTTGCGGAAACATGTTCGGGTTGCTGGTGTTTACAGCCCAAACCTTGTTGTTCCAATATGAGCTTACAGCAATTCTGTAATTTAATTTTATTAACTTTTGCACATTTTTAATCGACGACTTCAGCGTCCTAATCTCCGGATCTTGTCTGTCAGTTAACTGTCTGTACAAGTTTTTGAGTCTTGACAGAAGTATACTTTTCTGTCGGTGCAGTGCGTCAATAGTAGGATTGCGGAACAGGTCTTCGTTAGTTTTACGTCGATACCGCGGTATTGTAGTGTCCATAGTTTGTTTAATTGTCTCGTCCATCTATTTTAGGTAATTGTCGATCTCCTCGTTTGACAAATTCCTATTGGACGGTGGGTGGAGCGTGTTCGAGGATAGCGCTCTGTTCAAGGTTGCGGAGAAGCGCGTCCATCGAGTCTTACTGTAGTTGTAAGAATATCTTTGGACAAACTCCTCCAATTCCGCAATTTCGTTGGGAACTGTAATTTCGGTGCTAAAACCGCAATGGTCGCTGTCATACACGAATGTGCGCAGACAGTTCAGCGTTTGTAAATTCGTACCTGTCAGTCGTATACGTTCGTCGTACAGCAGTAGATCCAAATAAGACCCGCCTCTGGGAAACGACGGGTTATCCGTCGCTTTAAGACCGAGTCTGTACATGACATCGTGCTGACCCCACCAATCGAGTAGTAGGTTCCCTCTAGTATTTGGCAAATTATTTCCCCAATCTCTGTGTCTAGCGTTGAAATCCCCGCCGATTATAAAATAATTCTCCCCCGATTCCAGCCTCAGAAGTCGAAAAAGCGTGTCGAGCTCTGTAATAAATAGGGTGGATTGTGAAGCCTCAGGTGCATAAACAGAGGCCAAGTACAGCCGCTTTCCACTGCGAAGCGGAATGTAAATGACAATTGCCTCCAACACCCGGAACCTGCGCAACACTCCCTTGTACACTCTGTGAAATTTTATACCTTCTTTAATGAAGATCGCGACACCACCTCCACGTTTGGATCTGGGCCGGTTTCTTCTTCTAACAATATAATTATTGTACTCCAGTTTGTGATTATCGGTTAGCTTGGTTTCGCTAGCGAAAAGCACATCAGGAGTTTGGTCTTGTAGCAATTTAAACATCGCGGCTCTTCGTTCGATCCTAATCAGTGAATTAACATTCACCGCAATCACCTTCAAAGTTTGCTCCACCATGTGCGTACCCATTACGACATGTGTTGCGTTAGGCCCGGCAGCAGCGCGTAAATCTGGTCCACCCGATTGGCCTGTTCTTGCACCTGCTTTTTCAGCTGAGCCATCTGCCCTTGGATTGCGAGCAAGATGGCTAGCATGTTAGGTGCAGCTTCCGTTGTTCTCGGCATTGGCGCCGGAGAAGCAACAGTCGCTTGCTGTACCGTAGCCCCCCTACCTGACGCCATTTGGGCGTAGGAAATTTGGGACGTGACGGCTGGTGTTTGAAATCTAAGAGGTGAATGTTTGACCTCCACCTTCTGCTGCCGAGCCAGTTTTGCTTTCTTAATGTCAGCGAACTTAGGACAACCCCGATAGTTTGCGGTGTGTCCCTTGTTTCCACATAACACGCACGAGAGCTTCGATCTATCGGATGCTCCGTCAACACCCAGAGCACACTCCTCGGAACTGTGGTTCTTAGCGCACTTCACGCATCGAGGCTGCATTTGGCAGTTCGACGCGGCGTGCCCGAACCTCTGGCAGCGAACGCATTGTATAACGCCTTCGCTCCTTTTTAGTTTTTCCCAGTGAACCACCTGGTAGTCTAGGACATTGATACTCCTTAGACTATCCAGACGGCTTTCGGGACTGAGCTGCACCAGGAAGAACGGCAGACTCCGTTTCTCCCGCCTGACTCTAGCTGTGGTAAATGGCTTTACCCCCACAAACTTGAGTCCTTCGCACTCCTTCTCTTTGAGCACTGCCAGGATCTCCTCAGGATCAGAAGACGGTTCGTCTTCCGACTCAGATGACGCCAGAGAGGCGAAGCTGTTGGAGCCCCCCTCCTCTTTATCGTCTTCAGCTGTGGAAACAGCACTTATTTTTTTTTTTTGAAAGATTAGGAGGGGTATTCAACCTCTTCCTCCTTTTGCTGGCTTTCGCCACGGTTGTGGGAAGAGCGGGGCGCTCTCCACCATCCATCACTTGGTTTTGGTTTTTTTTTTTTTTTTTTGTACACAATTTGAGGGGAAAAAAAAAACAAAACAACAAAAAAAAAAATTAACTTTAAGTCTCAACCGGGATTCGAACCGGTATCCCACTACTTGGTAACCGACGCCGCTAACCGTATGGCTACCGAGTCAACTGGGAACATTGCGACCAATTATTTTCACGAAGAAAACCTTTTTCACTCTTTCACTAAGGTAATTGATCGCGCGTCTGGATGGTCCGATCACAAAATTTGTGATTTGTGATATACTGCGAATAGAGAAAATTTTAAATTAATCACATGATCAAATTGATTTCTTTTTTAAAGTCACTATCTTAATATTTGTATTTAATTACACTTTGGGAAATTAAATCGATAACTTGGCAGAAGGAGTAATAAATATCAGAGCGTATTAAAAACACGTCCTATCGCTAAAGCTCACTCACAACCGATGATGAAATTTCTGGGCCAGACCAAATAAGGCCTCCGGATTTTATGAAAGAACTTAAAAATAGCAAGTTCAAGGTAGCTTTGGTAAAATTCCTCATACAACATTAGGAGAGTGACGAGGTGGTATCATTTATAGGCAACAGAATAATATATTTAAATTATGATTTATGTTATCGATTTGAATGTCATAACGATAAAATACTAAAAGTAATCGACAACAATTACTCTTGTGAATATCGCGAGGAAGCAGATACTAAAATAAATAAACCACGTAAGCAAAATCAGTTATGGATCGACTATTTTGGTGAGATGTTCTGATAGATGTCCTTGTTGTACTGCTTGGGAATATGAAAAATCCCCATCGTCCATTAAAGATCTGGATGGATGGAGTTGAGAATTCTCTACGACATATTGATGTATCAGAATTGTACCAACTATTAAAAGAACCGCTATCAAGTGCCTTACCAGGTTTTCACGCAACAACTCGCTGTGATTACAATCCAGTATTTTTCAGTAAATGAAAATTGAAGCCATGGAAATTATTGGAAAATTCATTGGAATATCAGACAGCATTCGACAAAGTAGGAGAAACTGATTTGAACTATTCTAGCGATGAAGAGTCTAATGGTGAAGAAGAACTTTGTATCGAAGAATTATTTTAATTTACAATTACTTATAATAAATCGATCTTGTCTTTTGAGTATATTGGTGATGAAAATATGCTGATATTTAGTTAATTTGGAAAAATCTATTTTGGTAAGCTACTTTACGTGTTAAGTAACCACATGTTTCAAATATTTTTAGGTCGGTTAAAAATGTTCGTATTGAAAGTTAAATATTTTCAAAAGTGTAAGCGCTAGGATAAAACTTTGTGCATAGTTTTACAGATCATTGAATAAGCTTTTAAAATCATGTACATTTATTACAATCGTGCAAATACTTTTGGAGATATGAATCATATCTCTGCACTTGCCCCTGAAAACGAAATCTGCGCAAAATACAGTTCGACAGGCTCTGCCCGGAAATTCGCTCTGCCCTTGCAGATATACTCGTATATTTACTAGGAGGTTGTCCATGATATACCCAAATTTCAAGCTTGACAAAATAAGTTTAAAATTTTAATTTTTTTTTGCATGTTTGGGAGGCTCTTCCACGCCCTTTCAGATGTGACACTATAATTTTTTTTAATGATTTTTTACAACTTTGGAGTCCCCCACCCCCCAAACCTCTCGCGACTGGGTTTTGGTGTTACCTGAGTTGTGGCAGGAATAACTGTAGTCGATGCCGCCTTTGTGGGCATTGAGATTTTGTTCTCCTCAGTCTCTAGATGTTTCTCCCATTTGTGACTAAGGCACTTGTAACAAACTTTGCTTTCTCTAGAGTATTTGAGTCTCTCTCTAAATTTCCTGCATTCAATAATTGTGTGGCCTAAAATCATGCAATATGTACACTGCTTATTTGGTTGCTTTGCGTTGATTGAAGTATGTATGATTAGCCTTAAATATTTGTTGCTTGTGGTTTTTGTAACGATGCTCTTTTTCCGCTACTGCTTTTAATGTTTGAAAGCTTTGGTTTAAAAAGCCTCGAATATCAGATAACATTTGAATTTCTCTGGTTTTCCATGTTGTCTGCTTATATAATTTGAGCTGTTCTTTGTGGAGCTTACGAATAACAACTCGAGCAATAAATGGGTCAGCACCTTCTGCTTTAATGCCCAATGACTGTATTGCGTTAAGGCACTCATTTGTCTTATCAAGTAGCTGCCTTACACTTTCTGCATTGTCACTATTCATTACCGGCTGGTCCACTATTCTGTCCCACTCTATCGTGAATGGTATGCGCTTTTTGTCATACCTTTGTCTCAGAACACACCACGCTGTCTGGTAATTTTAGAAATTTGCAAATTTTGAACTAAGCGCGTAGCTTCACCCTTCAAACAAACACAGAGATGGAGCATTTTTCTGGGCTCGATATCTGCTCATTATTGCGAACCATGTCTTACAACACGTTGTGAAAATTAGCTCATTCTTTTATTTCTCCGTAGAGAGTTGGAATTTTCTACTTTTCTAATTCCAAATTAGGGCGGAATACAATTTTTGTCTTCTCATTTTTTAAACCTCCTTTTATACTCGGAAGCTCTGTGAAATATTCCGCTACTATTTCGTCGTAGGCTTTATTGAAATATTTAGAGTGATCGCTGTTATACGCACTTTGTATATTATCAAACAACGTTTCCAAATATCTGATTTGGTCGGAGTTGACTCAGAACTCAGATCTTCTATTCGTCCTCGCTTATGCCATCCGCTATTAATTTTTTGTGGTTGGCGTCAAGCTCTTTTGGAGGTTTTAGAAGAGATTGGTTTATCTCATCGACCTTTGCTCTCCTTTGCAACTTAATTGATATATTATTATATATTTTCAGGATATCCGCTATGTCCAACCGGCATTCGAGGATTTTGCTTCTGCTTATACCTATGTTGATGTTATTTTTGTTTTTATTTTCCAAAGGGATCGTTGGAGGTATATTGATTTGGTTGCCTGGTTAACCTTGCTGCGCCTCGACTCACAGCAGATGTTTATCCCTTTGGATAGTGGGTAGATTACGGCTTATGTATTCCTTTTTTTTATCTTTTCAATATGTCAATATGTGGAAAATCTTTTCCTCGTCTTATTATTGATTTTGTCGATTATTGCTTGAGTTCTTTTCTGACTCTCGAATGGACCAAAATGAATATAAACTGATATCGATATCGGTTGGATTCTTTTCTTTATTTTTCCTTGCTGATTTCAAATTAAGAACCAATGTGTACATATATTTTTTTAATATACATATAATTTCTGTACCTTACCTCTAGTGGGGGGGGAAGTAGAATATTTCAAAAAATAAAATGCACGCGCTTGAGATTCTATTTCAAATCTCTTAATTAATTCTTCGATAGCTCTTTATAGTAGGTATATAAATTAAATTATTTAGAGTTATTTATAAAAAAATAAATTTTATTATTGAGCTTCGTAAAGCTAACTTAGAACTGAACTAACATTACAACCAATACCCAACTTGAAGCGTTCCTAAATACGGTGCTACTGCATGGTCAGCAGCGAATGTTTGCTGATAATTCAGGTGTCGTTGGAAGTTTCCTCTGCTAGTGGGAACGATGACACGAGCTGCTTGCATTTCTCAATCTCTGGTACCGTGGGAACAAGTGTGTTTAGCATTTTGCATTTTTGTTGCGTTAACACCTCCGCCCTTAAAGACGAACGTCCTCGTGAGTTGCAATTGATGACATAAGGTGAGGAATATATTTAATACCAATGATGGTGGATGTTGTATTATTGGTGTTTAACACTGCTTCTCTACTTGGATTATGGCTTTCCTTATTTATTTTTATGCATGCGAATATGATGATGCCCGAAATAATTATTATGAGGATGATGTTCATTGTTAAGTTTAGCTTGTGCTTAGTTTGAAGTAGTTCTATTTCTTTCGTACGGTTAACGTATAAGTCTTTAATCTTTATCTCTTTAGGGACAGCATTTCTTCTGTTTTTCTAGGTGCATATGCTGGTTGCAGTATTGCTGGTAGAAGTTGGTAATGAGTAATTTCCTTAGCCATAATTTTTCATCTATTGATGTCGATGGTAGTATTGAAATGTTTTATGATGTAGGTACCTTGAAGCATTAGGATTTCGTTGTTTATTAAGATTGAGCCATTAAATTGATTAACCAACAGGATATCAGGTAAAAGTTCTTCTATGTTTGGAACATGTTCGTTGTTTATGATGGTACAATCAGCTTTCTGACTTTTCACTAGTTTTGGGATATACGTCGAGTTTCCTAAATTAAGTAAATTATTTTCACTACAAATTGATAGGCTATTATAAGTTTTACATGTACTTGCAATGCCGTAAATATTGTTTTTACATTCCAGGATAGAATCATGTTCTATTTTATTCATAACTTTCTTAATTTTGACAGGTTTTAGTATTGATATATTACAGATTTCTTGATTGGCCATTGGAAAGCTTAAAATATAAATAAGATTTTTGACATTTGAGGCAATTTTTATGTCGGCAAATTCCAAAACATTTAGAAATGGAACATTTTCATCTTTAAGCAGAGTTTCTGTTATTTAATTTCGGAATTCCGAAAAGGATAAAAGAATTTACAATATTTACTTTCGCCCAATGGATGGCGTATGCGACATTTAGTAACTTCTCTTTAATTATATCTAATTTTGTAGCAACCCCATAACACAAACAACAGATCTTAACACATTTTATATAACAATAATCATGAAATTAAAACATTTGTATTTATATATTAAATTTCAATCAAAATCACTTAATAAATAAATGTAGTACTGGCAATGCTGTCTCTTTAATCTTGAATTATAAAAGCTCTGCAAGCTAAACAAAAAAGCTCTTCAAGCTGAACAAAGGAAAAGCTCTTCTAGCTAAATATTATAGCTCTGTGGAAATGTATGTGAAATGTATGTGCTTATGAAATAAATGATCACTCTTGATTTAGCCACTGAACAGTTCGGCAGAGTTCCTCAGCATCTGATTAACCTTAGAAAGAGTTTTTCCAAGTGTCCTTTGTGCCTTTTTTTTTCCTTCCTCGTTTACCCGCAGTGAACCTTACCCTCTGCCTGGAACCCACTTTAGCTCTCGCAAGTCACGCAGCGATTTCGATGGATAAGACCATTGCCAGTTGTCTAGCTCGGTAGAGTTCCTCAGCCTCTATACAACTCATTGGCAGCATTATTGTCAACGAGACATCAGCGTTACAATTTACATTTTATTTTCATAATTCATTCGGGATATTTATTATTGTTTTCTGCAAAAGTTTTTATTAAATTGTTTGCTTTATTGGTTACCCCTTTCAACTTATCTGTAAACATTTTATTTATTATTATTTGATTGTTATTATTTCTAAGTACATTGTTTATTCTGTCTGTAATAATTTCGTGATCGTAGTGGTCCGGGCTACCCGCGATCCATTTCCACGGACTGCCTAAGAAGTCCAATGACCTCTTAGATCTATTATTTATTCTTAATCTAGAAATGTAAATTTAACCGGAAATTTCAAAGGTAAGGATAAGATACAAGGGATGATCTTTTCGAATTAATGAGGCTAGCAAAGCTTCCAATTGTTCTACTGCTACCTCATTGGTTTCAATCTCGATTATATGGATAATCGTAAACGATCCATTTGGTACTTTTGCACGACCAGTACCAATTTTAATAAGTTGCGAGTTTCTATAATCCAGTATCTGTGTTTCCGCGATGCATAATGGTTGCAGTGCCCTGTTAA
Source organism: Volucella bombylans (assembly GCA_949129095.1). Taxonomy (NCBI): domain Eukaryota; kingdom Metazoa; phylum Arthropoda; class Insecta; order Diptera; family Syrphidae; genus Volucella; species Volucella bombylans. The sequence goes on from OX422140.1 coordinate 234,335,779, forward strand.
AAGGTTAATTTTTGATGAGATTTTTGTGAATAATTCTTCCTGACTTAGTTTTTACTGTTGAATTGTTACCTTTCTTTATTTCCTATTCTCTTATTAATTTTAGCATAGATAACTTCTCCCACAGCATAAATTTTAAGTGGACTTTTCTTTCTGTTATAATATTTTAAATCAGCTTGCTCTTTTGCTTGTAATTTGTTTGTGTTTTCTTGACGTACAAGATAGACAATACGAGTATGTCTATCGGCTTTTTGTGGGTTACTGAATGTAAGGACCGGTTGCACTCATAAATACATTTGTCTAATAATTCGGAAAAATAAGAGTGGGTGTTATCTGTTTTGGGATAGACCGGGTCAGTTCAGAAAGTAAGTTCGGATTTCAACTCGTGTAAGGTAGAGCTTTAAAAACGTTTATATTAAACATATTCTTTTTTTAACATGAAGGTAATCGAATTAGTGCTTAGGGATTTTTCATTGTCCACGACTATGGTTTCTGGGACACCGAAAGCTAATATCAGTACTCAAATGAGTTCCTTAATATCTGCCGTGGATCTTGACTTCAATATTTTTGCTAAGGCGTATTTCGAGAACTTTTCTATGTCAGTTAAAATAGTATGTTTGTTCGTAAAATAAATGTCAATATGAATCAATTGAATGGCGGTTGGTTGGAGTTCGGGATTTAATTTATTTTTTTATTGTATTTATTTATTTATTCACTCAATCTGCGATATTAAGTCTACAGATTTCGAAGTTTATATGTAACTTCAATTTAAATAAAACAAAACACAAATATAAATTCATTGATTAAGATAGTAAAATAAAGTATTTTTAAAGGAACTTCTGGGCAAACAAATATCTAAATTTAAACAATATTCATTAAAAAATTTGATACTAAGAGTAATAGATTTATAGTAATATAGATTCATTTTGACCATAAAATGTGTAATGCCGGCTCTCCATGAGAAACGGCCTTGGTCTTAAAGATCTACAAGAAGCATAAAAGTTCATAAGATTTAACAAATTTTCGTTGTCAATTGTCCCACATAAAATGTCACGGACCAACATAATGCTATAAATCTTTCTCCTTGACTCAAGCGTTTGCATACCAAGTATAAGGCATTTAGTACGATGGGAATGGTGAACATCAGTGCCATTTCTAGAAAAAAAGTGACGTAATGCTAACTTTAAAATTTTTTTGTTGATATTTTCAATTCTACGTATATTTGAGGCAATGCAAGAGTTCCAGATCACACAAGCATATTCCAACATAGGGCGTACTATACAACAATAAAGAGCTTTGAGTGAATCCCAAAATGAGTTTGCTTTCGAGACGACGTAATTTACATGTAAATGAAATGTCAGCCTGCTATCGAATATTACACCAAGATCTCTAAACCCCTCAACTACCTTAACTTGGGAATTGTTTAAAATGTATCTTGGTAAAATTGGATAAAAAGATCTATTATAATTCATACAAGCACACTTCTCAATATTTAGCTGTAGATCGTTCAACCTACACCAGATAGTGAAGGAATTGAGATCATATTGTAACATCCTGCAGTCATTCATAGTCTTTAATTTGGCAAATAGTTTAATATCGTCCACATAGATAAGGCAAGAGCAATATTTCAATAAATTTGGAAGATCATTAATAAAAAGTATAAATAAGGAAGGACCAAGGTGACTTCCTTCTGGAACACCAGAGGCCACAAGGATCTCCTCAGAAAAATGGTCACCAATAGCAATATATTGTTTACTACTATACAAATAAATGCTTAAACATTGTAGCAATGAACCATAAAACCCGAAGGCATTCAGCTTTCTAAGAAGTATTGCTAAATTAACTCTGCTGAAGGCTTTCACAAGTTCAGTGTAGATCACATGAACCTACTCATGGCTTTCCAATGTTTTATGCAATAATTTGTGAATTCCGCTAGGTTTGTAACAGTAGACCTTCCCAAAAACCATGTTGATATTTGCTTACACATTGTTTAATTGTATAATTTAATTTACCCTTCACAAGGCTATCCAATATTTTGGGAATAACTGGTAGGTTAGAAATTGGCCTTAATTTCAAATGAGGTTTCTATTCCCAGACTTATAAACTGGATCCATGGCCGAAACCTTCCATTCATCGGGAAAAATTCCACTTGAAACAAACTGATTAAATAGCACATGTAAAGGAAAACAAAGAGAGCTGGAACAGTAACGTAAAGCGATTGGAAAAAATATCTCGTTTACTCGTCGGTTTTAAATTACTTAAGACAGCTTCAACTTCACAAACATCTTATGAATAATGTGAGCATTCAAAAATAGATGGGAGTGAATTGATCTAGCTTGAACCAATAGAGTTAGAGCAAGCAGAATTGTAAATGCTTTGGAAATATTCCGCAAACATGTTTGCAATGGTCTTAGGATCACTTGACTGTTTATCATCCATACACATCGTTGTTGGAAACCCAGATCGTTTTCTTTTTGCTTTAGCAAATTGCCAAAAAGCAGTAGGACTATTCATCATCAATAAATTGTATTCATTCTATAAAATGAATATAGTTACAATAAAGAAATTTAGATAGGAAAACAAACTCTTTTCTCTGTATAGTCGTCATTTGATTGAGTTCCTTTGAACTTTTTATGTGCAGCATTTTTAGCGTTCTTTAAATTTAACAGTCTTTTATTGTACCAAGCTGGGAGAGAACTTATTTTTTTACGATATATAGGAACGCAGTCTTCAAGAATACTGTTGAAAATGGTTGTGAAAGTATTAATTTTCTCTGATAATATTTGAAAAACAGTAATTCATTCGGGAACGATTTTTATAATTAAATTTATATGAATTAATTGAACTACTAAAATTACAAAATTTATTACAATTCAAATTACTTAGACAAAGATTTACAGCACGGTGATTTACAGAATTTGACAATAAAGGACAACATTGTTCAACAAAAGCATTTAAGTCATCTGAGAAAAAAATTAAATCCAAAGATCTACTAAATGAATTAGCAATATTATTGACTTGTTTTAAATAATTAGATAACAAAGAATCTATTAATAAAATATCTATATCAGAGTTTAACGAAGTTGGCAATAACGTAGAGTCAATAGATTGAGTCCATACTATATCACCACAGTTAAAATCACCAACAACACAAATATTGTAATATGAATACTTTGACATAGTGGCAAAGTTATCACACCAACTCCTGCTGATGCAGTACACGCGCCGATTCAATCCTACATGCATCATATTTGATGTTTCTAGGTCAGCACACGCGCTTACCTAAAAACCTTCGGTAATTGAATACTTGTTCAGGTGCATTCCGTCTGGAATACTTTCCCACACAATTGCAAGGTCATCATTACAATAATATTATAAATACGAGTAGATGATAAGAACAAATTATGTTTAGATTTAAGTTTGACTTCAATAAAGAGACTTGTGTCTCACTAAAGTGGAAAAGTTGTTGTTTTTTTTTCATTATTACGAATAAACTCGTTTACTGGCGCCCGAGCAGCAGGGACATCGCGAATGTAAAAGTATACGCGAGTAAAGGGGTTGTTTAAAACTGAGCTCACGCGCTACGTGATAGTAAAAGTGTACCGCAGTAGGCTATTACAACAGAGCCAATACCTCTACGAAATAAGCCAAAAAGGAACAATACACCCCTTCCGAAGCGCATTGAATAAAATTTGAGTGAACCACCACATTAGACTTTCAACAGAATACCTCTACGAAGGAGTCAACAAGGAAGAACTCATCTTTTGACAACATTCACTAACTCTCCAGCATCCCAACCTACCCAGAAGAGACATGATATATATCATAATCTTAATGTAAGTCAATTAATTGAATCTCAAAATCTTATAACCTTAAGAAGCTTAAGAAATTTAATAAAGAAACAGAAAAAGCAATTATTTTTTGTGAACATATTTTAAATTGTAATAATTCTTAGTAAGTCAATTACTTGACCCTCAAAATCTTATAACCTTAAAAACCTAAAGAAATTTAGCATAGAAACAGAAAAAGCAATTATTTCTTGTGAACATATTTTTAATTGTAGTCATTTTTATAAAATCGAATAGTCGTAACTGCAAGAATTCAATTCAATAGTTTTAAGTTATCAAATTATTATCATCTATCATATATATTATTTTCAAATCTACTATTGGCATAATAATATAGTTTCGGGTACATAGCATACTGTCGAACAAACAAAATTATATTCTAAATTTCTCTCATACCTAACGAACGTAATTTCATAACTACGAAAACATAAACAATTATTATTTTGGAAAATGTAAGAACTTCAAAGAGCTGTTGTCCATCTCACTGGTGCAGTGAATGCGCAAATTGAAAAAAATAGGGAAATAGAACAAAAATAGAACAATAGAAATCGGTAATGCATCATCTAACCCAAACCCAACAACACCTGCAATTCCGAGAAGTGAACAAGATCTGAAGGAGATCAGTAGATTACCAGATGGAGTCAAGGATCTTCAGATATTGGATGGCAATCCAGTCCAATATATCTCCTGCATCCACAACGTGGAAAACATATTAAAGGACTATGAGATCGTAAAGGAAAAACCCCTCTATAGAGCCATACTGCAGAGTATCAGGCAAAAAATTAGAGGTGGGGCTGACGCCGCCCTAATTTCATAGAGCACATTCGATGACGATTGGGCTTCGATCAAGATATGTCTATCCTTACACTATGCGGATTAAAGGGATATCCACATCCTTGAGCATCAACTCAACACCTTATCCCTGGGCAACTCAAATATTGATGAATTTTATGCTTCGGTAAATCATCAATTTTCACTGATAAAAAGGGAGGATTACAGTCCTGAAACCATTCAAGCTCTTGTAGATAATTACAGGAATCGAGCTCTTGATCATTCATCAGAGGATTAAATGGGGAACTGTCAAAAATGCTATTTATCCAAAAACCGCTTATGCTTCGCGTTTAGAAACCCAGAACCTAAACTGTAGGAGTGTGGTAATACACCCAAAAATCAGTAATAACGCCATAACCACTCCGGTAAACCAGATCCTATCCCGAACCAGAAATTAACAATCCAAACCAGCATACCATCCGCCACCTCCTCAGGGAACATTAACGCCACAACAATGGAAAGTGGGCTATAACATCTATCATAACCAACATCGTACGAACCAACCCCAACAACCGAGGCCGCAAAGGACCGACTCAGCCTAAGCCCCCAGTTACTATAGAAACTTCTGTCCAGACTCGACAACCGAACTGCTATACTAGCGCAGCTCGGTCATTATCAACAAATGCATAACGAACAATCCCGAAACAACTCAGATAATTACTATCCCCAGAAAAAGCAAAGTTTGTTTAATATTCAAACTCAGGATGAAGAAGAATGTCTCGAAAACCTTGCGCAAGAGCTTACCCAGGAAGATCACTCTGAACCTCAACCAGAGGATTCGTCTCTAGTTCCTCTGGTTGAGTTAAACTTTATGATAGACGACTGTCTAGCATACCATATGTAAGGTAGTTAGTTAGTTAGTTTTATATGACTTTTATTTCGATTTTAAATTCATTACATTAATTAATTATATTATCTAAGTCTATTATGGTTTGGCCTATCTACCAGATTGACATTACATTTCATACATTTATAGTTTTGCTTTGAAAAGAGAACAATAAATACTATATATACATTAAACATTAAAAAATTTCTTCAACTATACATTTTCTATAACGAAGTGCATTTGTACAGTAGTTGTAGAGGACATCCCACCCTCGGACTCCGTTTAAAATTTTAATCACTTCATCTATTTCCAAAATATACGAATTAAAGAGTCTCACTCGAATTTCTTTTAAAACTGGGCATACTGCGAGGAAGTGAAATACATCTTCTCGCATCTTCATATTGCAAAGATTGCACAAGATAGGCAGCTCTGGACGGTGTGGGATGAAATTCAGATTCAGTAGCTCTCCTCTGATCTTAAAAATTATGTTAATTTTTTCTATTGAGTTGCAGTTTAAAAAGTAAGTTTTTTCTGCTAGATGGTATTTCAGCTTACTGTAATATATCCTATACTGGGAAGTGCATCCGTTACAAATTGATCATACATATTTCGACCTACTTTTTCCAGCAGGATGTTGAAATGTGCTCTTAGATGTTCAGAATGTACATCGAGTGTTATCCTTATGGTTTCTCAACAGTTTGATGCAAGGCGTTCCCATTCTTGAATGAAACTTGCTCTTTTTCTTATGACACTCTTTAGTACTACTTTTGGCAGTCTATCGTCACTCATTTCCATAACTTTAACTATGTCGTCAAAATGTAGTCTCAATGTTTCCAGGAATATAGGCGGTGCACCAGTCTCTAGATGCAGCATATAATTAAGCATTTGGTAAATGGAATATTCGTTTTAGAAATAGCAAAGAAACTTCTCAACTTCAACATAGTGACAATATCCCCACACCTGCGCTCCATATAAAAGAATCGAGACTGCAGTTGAGCGAAAGAGTTTTTGCTTCGAGCTATGGGCTACATATTTGTTGTTAATGCAGCAACCCTATACCGATGAGATTGCTCGTTTGGCTTCAGATAGTTTGGTTTGTAGATGTTTCTTCATATTCCGGTTCGAAGACACCAAAATTCCTAAGTATTTGTAGTCGCGAACAACTTCCATGTTTTCTCCTTGATACGTCCATCTTTCGCTTTGAGAATATCTGCCACAGCCGCCTCTGAACACCATTATTTTCGATTTATTCAAGTTTACACTCAGGTTCCAGTGTTTACAGTAAACTCTGAGTGTATTCATCATAAGTTGCAACCCATCCACAGTGTCAAAAAGGAAAACGATGTCATCCGCATACTTAAGAGTCAGAATTTTTATCACGCCGAACTCGATTCCACCCTTTACAGTGTCTGATATGTCATTGATAAATAAAATAAACAGTAATGCACTCAAAATACATCCTTGCTTTACACCCATCGTTGTTGTAAACTCTTCAGATATGGACTGCCCATCCCATACATACGCCACATTACTTGCATACATTGCTTTTAAGATGTTAATTATTTTCGTTGAGAAGCCAATATTGTATAATTTGTAAAATAGAGCCTCGCGCGCTATCGTCTCGAAAGCTGCTCTAAAGTCAACGAAGAATGCATATAGTTTTTTATGTTTTTGTTTATAAATCTCGGCGATATTAAGGAGTGCAAATACTTGATCGACTGTCGAGTAATTCTTTCTGAATCCTGCCTGAAACTCATGCAAAGCTTTTCTATTTTCAACCCAGCAGGTAAGTCTGTTGTATATAATGGCGGCAAACAACTTAGCAGAGGTGTTCAGCAAAGATATTCTTCTGTAGTTTGTAGGATCGTCATAGTCACCTTTCTTATGCAGTGGATAGATAATATTTAGCTTTTTTAAAACTTTCTGGAATATTTGCTGATTCAAAGATTCTATTGAATTCCTCTACGAGCGCAGACATGAATTCATATGTACAGTTTTTGTAGAACTCGTATGGAATTCTGTCATCTCCGGGGGCCTTTCTCGTGTTTGCTTTGTTAATGACTTCTTTGATTTCTTCGAAAGAAAACGGGCTATCTAGAAATTCATCGATAATCAGTGGAGCTGCATAGTGGAGTGGTGGTGAGATCTGTGGGGAATTAAGTAAATTGCTAAAGTGGCCCATTAGCTGCGTTGCTTTAAGCGACGAGGCGATGCTATTCGTTTGTCCATTTATATATTTTACAGCCTTCCAAAATTCCGCTGAAGATGTGGAGTTGTTTATAATATCAATACGTTGTTGTTCAAATTTTATCTTTTTTTTATGGCAGATGCGCTTGAAGTTCTTATTTGCTTCACCATAGAGTGTTTTGAAGATAAGCTTGGAACTGCGTTTTTAATTATACTTGTAAGAGCATCCACATTAGGTAAAATATAATCGCTCAAGTTCTGAATTTAAATTACTTCGATACAAATTTTGCATTCGGTCATTCCACACTAGGTTTGGTAAAAGTCCTAATTGCCTTATACTCGTCTCATTCGTAGGTCTGGGTAAAAAACAGTTAACTTCGAGTGGCATATGGTCCGAGAAAGTCTCCATTCCTACCCTAAAGTTGCTAAAGAGAAAGTTCCAATTTCCAGCAATGCAACAGTAATCAATTACAGAGCACGCTTTTCCACGGATAAATGTGTATTCTCCACAATAATGGCCGTCACAACTTCCATTTAGAATACTGCAATCGTATGCATCCGTAAGATCCAGTATCTTTCTACCCTTAGGGTCACAAATTTCATCTTTGGAAGTACGATTTATACGCATTGTGGGAGTTTTGTAACCACTCACAAAATTATTTTGAGAAAGTCCTAGCCGACCATTAAAATCACCAATGAGCATAAAATTTGTTTCCCTTAGGTTTTGTAGTACTTCCTTAAGATTTTCAAAATCGCGTTGCCAGTGACTAACGTATTTGTTCTTACATCGAGGACATACGATTCTTCTACTCTTTTAAAATTAACCTCTGCGTAATTAAGACCCTTCCGATAACCATACAATTCTCCACCACTTCCCCTTCCAAATGTTGATGATTTAATTGCAGGTATCCACTTCAATTCGTATTTTAAAAATATGTTGTCAAATTTCTTCTCTTCATTTTCTAAGACATGGGCTTCGAACAATACAAAGATGTCGAATTTTTGGACATAATTAAAAAAGTTTGCAAATAATACTCGTAATTTATTTGTTAATCCAGCTACGTTATAACTTAAAATACTTAATTTACTACTGTTTTTATTCTGGTAGGCTTCTGAGTTTCGGGCTACACGTGAAGACGTACTTGCGCGTCCACCTAAACGTTTTTCAGCACATTTTTGTTGATTTACATTGGCAGCATTGACATTTTGTGACATACTTGACTTTTCACGAGCACTTGTGTTATTGTTTACATGTTCATTAATGAAGTGTTCCGGTAGTAAAATGTCTCCATATAAATTATTTAATACTGCAAATCCACATTTTTCGCCGGATTTCAACCCTTTGGAGAAATCCCAAGTGAGTACTTTATCCGCGACGTACAATTTATCGTCTCGAGGTTCTTTCTGCGTAAGACTTGCATGATTAAAACTAGCTTCGCTCTTTCTTGCCGTACGTGCAATAGTTGATTTTTGTGTATGCTTATTTTGGTCCCTTTTAATTTGTTGGCTCCACGTAGCACACTCCAAGCATAATCTCGCGACGACATCTTCACAGTGATGGTTGAGGTATGTGGGGCTCTGACTCGAACACTGTACGCAGACTCTACAACGTTGGATGTTTAGTTCTTGTCCACCAATCCGGCGCAGATGGATCTTGCTTTTTCCTGCATATCGGTGTTAGGTTCAGCAGGTAGGTGCACCACAGTGTTGGATTCAGTTTTTTTTTGCATAAGCCTATCCAACTGAGTTTCTAGAAACTAATTTCTCTTCTCTAGTTCTGTCACTCTTTCTGATATTTCATCTTGGCGGATCTTTAAGCCGGATAACTCTGCACATAGAAGCTGAAAGTCGGACTTTGAATGAAGTTCTTGAACTAATTCCTTGTTTTTCTCATCAAGCAATTTTTTTAGAGTTTCGATGCTGATGCCAGTTAATTTGTCCACTTCCGCTATATTTTTCTTATCACTGAAACTTGGGCGACGTTTTTTGTTCTTATGATGTTCTGGGGAAATTTCTGATATACCTCTTTTGTTCATTTAGTGAGGTTAGCTTTGGGATGGATTTTGGTTTCACCAGGTATGATCTTAAATGCTATGACTTACTCTGAGTAACCACTTTAATTGAAGAGGCGGCTTTTTAGATTGCACTTTTTTAAAGTTTTTTCTAAATATTTTCACTTTTTATGTTTTCTTTTGTATAAGTTTTGCAGGATATCTTTTTTTACTACTATTCCTCAAGAGATGATAGATGTCAACCCATAGTAAGGTACTTCACTAAAGCAGGCCACACCCTAAAGTTTCTGGTATATACGGGCGCAAACAAAAATTTTGTGAAACTAGAACTAGCATCCAACGCACCTTTGGCTCAAAAACCTTTTACCAACCAATCAGCCGGAGGAGAAATTCGTATCGACAAAAAAAAAAAATTAGCGGGAAGGTTTTTGAAAGTGTCGGAAACAAAACTGTCATAGAGTTTTTCGTTCTTCCAGGACATAGAACATTCGACGGTATCATTGGTGATGACACCCTCAAGCAGATGGAAGCTATCACAGATAGAAAGAACATCTTCCTAATAATAAAACCAGGATTAAGGATCCCGCTAGAAGAGAAAAAGTCAGCCCATGTAAAAAATATGGGATTAAAATATAATCATCTTGCCATGAAAACAGAAGCCAACACCTTAACGTCAGATTCACAAACTATGCACAGTGCTGAAGAAGACAGCACAGATTTGATTCCTCACCGCGATGTGCCGTTAAACGTTTTTAGGAACCACATAGTCATCTCTCAAGGACGAGAGTTATTTGCCCATGTAGAACCGCATCCGACTTTCCATAGGCACTACATTCGGCTCTAGAATATCACGAAAGAAAATTTGACAAGGACTCTCAAAGAGAAGCTCAATCCTAATATAATCAATGGCATAAAAATACCAGAACTCTACATCCCCCTCCTGAATGAAATATATAAGGACAACTTCAGAAAATTCAAAATCCGTATAACCCGGAGAATAGTAGAAGACCTACGTAATGAAGAGAATAAAATGAGAGTCATTCAAGAAGAACCTAACAGGGCGCATCGCAACGAGCGGGAAAACAAGGAACAAATCTTGGAAAAATACTATTTTCCAAAAATGAATAAGCTCGTGAAACAGGTTGCAAAGGCCTGCGAGATATGCAAAACTAGTAAGTATGATAGACATCCTTTGAGACCTGAGCTCCAGGAAACTGCCTATCAGACGGAGATTCTACATATGGATTATCATACATGATAACATTTATAACATCCGTATATAAGTTCTCGAAGTTCACAAAATTCTTCCACATAAAAGGGAATCGGCTCTTTACTTAAGGAAAAAAATAATTAAAATTCTGCACTATTTTTCCGTGCCCCAAGTTATTGTAACAGACAACGAAGGCAGCTTTTTTAGCCCAATAATTTCAAATTATATCAAATGTCTAGGCATTAAAATCTATTTGACCCCATCCCAAAAAAGTGAAGCAAATGGGACGGTGGAAAGAATCCATTCTACAATTCCGGAAATATCAAGGTGTCTGCGGAAAGAGTATCCTGATCTTACCATGAGAGAAATCATAGAAATTTGAGTGGATCGCTATAATAACACTATTCACTCAGTGATGCAAAAGAAGCCCAGTGATATTTTCTTCGGAAAGAGCCAACGGATCAACTATCAAAACCTTGTTGATTTCCAAGCAAAGATTAACGAAGATCTAGTCGAACTTATTAAAAGAAATCAAAGAAGGAAAAATAGCAGAGAGAACCGTAAGAGAAACATTCCAAAAAGGTACGAACCAGGATTAACTATTTATGCAGCAGTTAAACGCCGCGACGTTAAACAAAAGCCCTTGTACACAAAAGAAAAGGTGCTTAAAGACAACAAGGTTGCGGTAGTAACCGAATCTGGAAAAAAGATCCATAAATCCCAAATTAAAAATACTTCTCAATAAAGACTCTGTTTAATTTCAAGATGATGCAACGTTTGGTGCTCGGAACAGTCAACATATGCGAATACAACACACCTATAGGGAAATTAAAATTGAGAAATGGCAAGATAACCTAACCTTCAGAATGGTGCACATCATTAATCAGACAACCTACGAAGATATAGTCAGCAACCTCACTCCCATGATAACGAATCAAATCGATAAGGCCAGTATTTTACGTCCACAACTGATCCATCAGCTCGATTACATTGACCAATTATTATTCAGACTACGTTGTAAGAACACAATAAACCGAAGATCCATTAATTGGATTGGGTCGGCCTGGAAATAGATAGCCGGCACCCCCGATGCCACAGATTGGGATGAATTATTAAAAAACAAAAATGCCATAATAGATAACAACAGCAACCAGTTCAAGATTAATGAACACTTAACATCGATTACTAGAGAGATATTAGAAGGTTACAACAGGATTGTTAAAAGACTAGGCAACTCCAGCGTTGATAAGTACGAGCAGATGCTTTTTAACAAGCTCGGCCTAATAAAAGAAGAACTCAGTGAAATCGTCTCAGCAATGCACTTGGCAAAGAAAGGGATCATTAACACCAACCTTCTAAATAAAGAGGAAATTCTGGATGTGCTTTCGCAGATAGAAACTCTCCCGTATGACAATGAGATAGAGGCTATAGAATACGCGGAACCTATAATGCTGCAAAAAGGATCACTCTTACTGTACGTCGTGTCTTTACCCAAAACTGGACCAAGGGAATTTAATCATGTGCGATCTATTGTCAGAAACAACAAGAAAATACACCTGGATGTCAACGAACCATTTGTCTCGCATGATGAAATATTTGGAGTTAAGGGGTTATGCTCAAAAATTAAGAGTGAGTGCTATAATCTGTAACGAAAACCAGCTTCAAGGACTCTCCTCAGATCACTCATTAGTCGGGTAATGAGAGGAAAAAACACGGACTGCTATAACCAGGTCTATAATCAACCTGTTATTGAACTCCTAACTAGAAACACTGCTTTTCTAACAAACTTCAATGGAACCATCCGACACCCTGACGAAACCAAGCTACTAAGCGGAACATTACAAGTACAGTTTAACAACGAGACCATATCTATTAACGACAACGAGTACACCGATCAGGAAATAAAAATCTTCCAAGTTTTGCCCCCAATAATTCAATCAAACATAATCATTAAAGATGTAAAATTAGACCTTGAGTTTTTGCATGATTTACACCTAAGAAATGTTAAAAAACTAGATAAATTTAGAAGTATTATCGACATGTCAATGATTTCCGATTCAATTATATATCTATTACTAATTGTCAGTTTTTATCTACTCATATATAAATATAAATTAAGAAACGAGAATAAACCTATTCAAGTTCAATTACCAAAGGTCAATGACTTTTACCCTCAACCTATTAAGCGTAACATTGACCCGCGAGACCCGGATTTTAAGGAGGGAGGGGTTATCACACCAACTCCTGCTGATGCAGCACACGCGCCGATTCAATCCTACATGCTACATCAATATTTGATGTTGCTAGGTTAGCGCTTACCTAAAAACCTTCGGTAATTGAATACTTGTTCAGATGCATTTGAATGGGACTCGTATTCCGTCTGGAATACTTTCCCACACAATTGCAAGGTCATCAATTACAATAATATTATAAATAGATGATAAGAACAAATTATATTTAGATTTAAGTTTGGCTTCAATAAAGTGACTTGTGTCTCACTAAAGTGGAAAAATTGTTGTTTTTTTTCATTATTTAACGAATAAAATCGTTTACTGCAACCCTATTAATGTTCTCCAAGTTCTATTTGTAAATCGGCAGTGAACTTCTAGATGGAATGTAGCTGAGAATTAGCAGCATATTAAGAGAAAAACCTCCACAGAAAGTTGGTCAATATGCAGATGATCACTAATACAAACGTCAATATCCATTTCAACAGGTCCAGGAGTGCGTTTCGTTGCAATCAGAACACCACCACCACATTGTTTTATTATATCAAAGCGATCACGGCGGAAAACGGAAGCCAAGTCTCCGTGAAGGCAAAAATAGCACTATAAAAGCATCCACGGCAAAGGAAAGTTCTCTCAATTTGGAAAAGAAACCACTCATATTTTGATAATACATAGACGTACATATTTCTCTAATGTCTTTTGTTATCAATTGTGATAGCAGTTGAGAACTTCTTTTAGCATTCACAGCTGATGTTGGTGAACATACTGATTGTATATATTATTGTTTTCCTGTTGCCGATTTGCAGTTTTTTGGAGTGGATTTAAATTTTCTCACATACACATTGGCAGGCCAATTGCTTACATTTATAGCAGAGTTTAGTCTGTCGGCTGGGATGCCAACTTCCAAGTTGATAATTTTGAGCATTGATTCATCTGAGCCTTTTTTTATTTATTTAAAACAATGAATTTTGTTTGGTGGTATGTTCAGTTTAGAAGAAACATATGTTTGAATAATGTCCACTGAAGTAGAGACTGCGAATTTACAATAGACACATGAAGCCATGTTATGGGGGTAATAACATTCATATTGTCAGGCAAAACATCAATTCCAACGATCAAATCACGACGCTTTCGACGTTTATTTTCAACTTTAGCCATTCATTTCGTTCAGCCACTTTTTGAGATACAATATATTTTTTTTTTTTTTGTTTTTATTATTATTTATTTCACTTAAATTACGTATAAATATAATATAAAAACAAATCCATATAAAATTCAGTACGTTAAGAATTTACAAAGTAAAGTAAGAAAAAAAAAAAGAAAGCTTGCAGAAAGCTTTACGGAGTTTAAAGGGATTGGGGGAGTGTTAATGACAAAATCACTCAAAGCTGATTTAAGAGAGTGTAATTCAGACACTTTTTCACAGAGCAAATCCACCACTCCAACCAAGTCACTCACTTTGGTAATTAACTGTTTTAAATCAAATTTTGAGCACTCAGAGCAATTAAACGATAAATTTGATTTTTTGTTTAAGAGTTCTTTAATAATTGTTTCAGACATTCCGGTACAAATTTCATGGTAAGATCTTCCACAAAACAAACTACACTTTAACCCTCATCGAGTAAAGGGTTAAGGCAGAGAGCACACTTTAAATTAAATTTGAACATCGAAAAAGCATTCGATTTCGTTTGGCATGATGGCCTTTTATATAAAATGATTATGTACAACGTTCCTCCGTTTCTGTTTAAGATAGTCCAGAGTTTTTTGTCAGGTCGTTCTTTTAAAGTGTAAATCAATGGCAGCGTTTCAAGTCTGATATGTTTTGAGTCAGGTGTGCCGCAAGGTTCTGTTCTTGGTCCAATTTTATAAAAAAAATTTACGTCTGATTTTCCCAATTTAACCAACTGTGAAGTTGCAATGTTTGCAGATGATACTGCATTACTCTCAGCAGACGAATTTGCTCTCACTTTTGAGACTAATCCTCGCAGTGCGATGGTAGTAATAGAACACGATTAGGTGGAAAATTAAGTTGAACGGTGAAAAAATGCAAGCTATCTTTTTTACCCGAAAAAGAAAACCTTGTTATCTTCCGAACAGCCAACTGCAATTGCATGGATCGACCATAATCTGGTCCAATTGTGTAAAATACTTAGGTATATATCTTGACAGCAAACTTACATTTCATGAGCATATTTCAAGAACCCTACAAAAGGTCAATATTCTACCCTTTTATAAATATAAAATCAGCTCTGGCTAAGGAAAACAAACATTAAAAAACTGTAAGTGGTTCAAAATGAGCTACTCAAGATGATGCTTAACCTTCCATGGCACCATTCTACTTCCAAGCTGCATAGAAGGGCGGATGTTGAATTGTTATCGGTAAGGATTAAAAAAAACGTACGTGCAATTTTAAAAACAAATGTGCTTACGCTAAAAATCAGCTACTTAAAGACCTATTGTAGTTTATGCATATATCTATTCATTTATATGTCAGTTTATATGTTGTATACATGTAGATTTATATTTATTTATTTATTATTTTATATACATATATTTTTGTAATTATCTATTTATTGATTAATTCTTTATGTTATTTAGTTTTTTTTTTTTGTTTATTTAATTAATTTATTTATTTAGTATTTACTCACTTGTTGAGTCAATATTTATTACTGTTAACATATTTTTATTTTTATTTACTTATGTACTTTATATACTTATTTATTTATTTATATAGTAATATACTCTTATTATATTTATTTTTTTTTTTAAATACTTATTTATTTATTTATTTATTTATTCATTTATTTATTTTGTATTTTTGTACTTAGATTGGAGGTTTTTATCGTATTTTCCTCCAAATTTAATTTAATTTAACCAATACTTTGCAAAACAAAAAAGAACAATGTTTCAGTAGAAAGCTATAAGTAATATCATATCTCTGTAATGTAAGATATGTGGTAACTATCTTTGTAAAAATTTGTATACGAAATAAAGATCTATCTATATCTAGAGATATTCTCCTTACAAATTCTACAAATTTAGGTAATTTTCTCTATTTTTTGTTTCATGCAATTTGACTACGTTCAGTGACGTCCTGTGTTCTCGAACTGGCTTGAAAGTCATGAGAGGGCTCAACAAGGCTTTAAGCGCATCTTAGCCGCATATACAATATAGTTCGTTTCCATCAGTGAAGTTCAACCAGATACGTATTCTAAATCATTTTTGGGAAAGTCGATTTCGTAGAGTCAAAAAATAGCCATTTATATACTTTTGTCCCGAATTCAAAGAAGCCTGTTAGATGAACGTTATAACCTAAAATGGTGTAATGGGTGAACCTGGTTGATAGGCCAAATTTTATTATATTATCCTTAGTCGTAGATTGAGGAAGTTTGTCCCATTACTTTAATGGGAGATCATTCATTTTGGTGAAGAGGAGTCGTGACTTGAGGAGGAAAAACGGTTTTACTGAACGGTGATATGGAAAGAAATGTTAACGACAGAAACCTACGTTTAGTGCCCAAGGTACCCAAGTTAAAAAAAAAAAAACACGAACATAGTGCTGTTCTTCTCATGCCCGTGGTAATTATGCACCTGGGATTGATTTTCAGGTACTCCTCTGTAGATTCACCATATTTCTTCTACTATCAGGGTACATTTTTTTCACAATATCTGTGCTTCCAGACAATAGTTATGCAGTTTGTCCAAAATTTGAACGGTTCAAGCAGCCATGCTTCTTGTAATATAGAAAAAATAATATGAGATAAAAGTTCTTCCTCCCATTCCCTTGAGTAACAAGGAAATTGTATAAAAATTTGAGTACGCTCAATGCTGTCTATTTTGTTGTCATTAGTCCAATAAATTGCATTTTTAATGAGACTAATCATAATAACTTACTTTTAATCTGAAAATTGTGAGAATTAATTTTTAATAAGATTTTAAATTGTGGTACCAAAAAACTTCAATCAAAACTAACCTGAAATAAAAAAAGGATATGCCCTAACTATTCATCCTGATAATGATCGAAACGAGAAACATATTTTAAGAAAAAAATTGTAAAATCTTTCAAATTTATGCGTGTACTGTAACTAATGTCCTTTAACTGTTTCAAAGTAAATGTTGTCATAATTATCTAATTAACCTTGACTTTTTGGAATGACAAATACCCCTTCTACAAAATTTGTTTCTTGTAATCAAAAATACTTACAGCCTGACCGCTCAAACGGTAACATATTCATCAGTTTGTACGCACTTAAAACATACATTTGCTTTTAGTTGTGAAGGAAAAGCCATTTCAGCAGTAAAATTGACGAATATCTCAGCAATCGTAGTTACGCAACCATTAAAGATCGTTACAGAGAAATGCCATATGCAGACTAATTTCTCTGCAAAACATGAGACAAACCCCACAAATTATACACTTTCGGTACCGCACTATGTACACGTATTCGTTTATACGTACAATAGGTATAAATTACTTCTTTTTTTTAAAAAGTACGCACTAGGGGTTATGAAAGCCCCTTAAATGTTTTTTGATACCGGGTGAAAAAAAATTAGAGAGAAAAGAAAGATTGAAGAAAGAAAACAAAGATTACAAATATGTATGAAGGAGTTTTGTAATAGGGGCATAAGAATTTTGTATTTTAATACAAAAGGGTGTGTTGAGGGTGTACCTCAAACTTTATTTCTGTCAATCTCAAGGTTTACATTTTTATCATGGTGAAGTTCTCGAACGAGCAACATTTGGAAATCGTTAAAAATTACTACCGACATTTTAAGTCGGTGTTCGCAACTTCAAAGATGGGTTAACACGCTCATGCAATTTGCACAAATGGGCTTGCTCAAAGTTCACGCAAGCCAAAATATTTGGCTTGAGTAAAATCTGTCTTGACAGAAAATCGGCTTGAGGTTGGTGTATTGGCATTAGCGTCAAAACGATACTCAAATCTAACTCCAACCTTTAGCATGCGCATCGGTGACGTTCGATAATATGTTTCATGTTGCTCCGACCTTATCACTTATCAGTTGATACATTCTATTAAGTTTCGTGTTTATTGTTTATTTTTTTTCTTTCATATTTTTTTAAATAATTGCGAAAATCGTCAGAATTAAATTTTCCTCAAAAGTTTGCATTTTTCAAAGCAAGCACTGTAAAATTCTCGATTGTTCACTGCACAAATGTTCAAGCCAAAGTGAACCTGTCAACGGTTTCATTTCACTCAGTTCATTTGCACAAACTGGCTTGTGCAAACCAGCTTGCATAAATGGCTTGAGCGTGTCAACCCAACTTAAGAGCGCTTACTCCAATTTTCGGTCGTAATAATCATTGCAACTGATAGGCTGTGTGCTATAGTGTATTAATTCGAGTCAATATATTCACTATTGAATATTCCTGTGAGAACGCACCTGTCGAAGTACCGAAAATATCGCAGCCGTAAATGTTTCAGTTCAAAATGAGCCAAGTCAGTCTATTCCTCTCCGTACACAGGTATTGGGAATCTCACAGTCCACAGTGGCGAATTTTGCTATCGTGACCTGCTAGAAGACTATTTTTTGCCAAAATTGGACGGACTAGACATCGGTGATATGTAGTTCCAACAAGATGGTGCCACATGCCACGCAGATGGCCAAACAATTGATATGTTGATGAGGAACCTCGGAAATCGCGCAATCTCGAGAAATCGTCCAGTCGAATGTCCACCTCGCTCATGCAATTTAACGCCGTTGGACTTCCTTTTATGGCGTTAGATTAGTTTGATTCAAAAATTTAAGTTTATACATATTTTCGCTGTTTAATGTATCCGTGCCAGTGAAAGAAATAAATACATGGAGTGCTGAAAATATTTACAGCTACCCAAATCAACCCATTTCACGCCATCCGCATTAATTAGACATCGCTCAGTCGTTCATAGACCTCCGTAGAGATCAGGCATATTTCGTGTTCGGCTTTACAAGTGTGGAAGAAAAAAAAACAATTTGTCAAGTGTTCGGTGTCCTAAGTGGCAAAAACCCGGACGACAAATCTCGGGGTTGTGGGTTCGCTTCCCAGCCTCCGCGAACGTTTTCTTTTTTTCTTTTCTTTCTATTTTAAAAGATAATCAGTGATAAGAAAGTGTAAATTATAGTGTTTACTTCAAAACTAAATCACGTGATGGATGGTGTGAGCGTTCCGCACTTCCTATAACGGGAGTTGCAAAAGGCAACAATAGTGTTGCCGGTGCCGTGGCGAAAACCATCAAAAGGAGGAGCAGATTGAAAACCACTCCGAATTTATCAAAAATAAAAATAAGTGCTGCTTTAGCAGCTGAAACAGAAAAAAACAAAAAACAAAAGTTGATGTTCATGTCTGATGAAGTCCAATATGAGGGGGGCAACAACAACTTTGCCTTTCTAGCTGCATCTGAGTCGGAAGATGAGGATGAAATGATTAAAGATATTAGCTGCAGCATAGAAAAGCTGAAAGAAAAAATGCTTGCTGTTAAGGAAAAACAAACAGCACGCAGGCAGAGGGAGCAGTTAGAGGAAGAACGGAAGGAAGAAAAAGCAACACGAGCGGAAACAACAACTGCAGCAACAACAAAAACAGCAGCAGCAGAAACAACAGCAGCAGCAGAAACAGCAACAGCTGCAAAAACAACAACAGCCGAAACCACAGCAGCTGAAAAAACAGCAGCAGCAGCAGCAGCAGCAGCAACAACAACAACAACAACAACAGAAACAGCAGCAGGAGAGGAAGGTGCCTCCTATCAACACCTATAAATTGGAGCTAAATGAAACCAAGGACCTGTGTAAGTTGGTAATTAGTTATAATTTTAATATCAAGCGATTGGGGAACGATCTCCATGCCATCCACTGTAATACAGTGGAGGGCTACGCGAAAGTGAAAGAGCTAATAAAGGAGAAGACGACGGAGCACTATTCATTTACACCAAAGTGTGAAAATCGGCAATCGATGCTGCTGAATGGGTTGGAACCATCTTCTGATCCTGAGGAGATCCTGGCACTGCTCAAAGAGAAGGAGTGCGAAGGACTCAAGTTTGTGTGGGTAAAGCCATTTACCACAGCTAGGGACAGGCGGGAGAAACGGAGCCTGCCGTTCTTCCTGGTGCAGCTCAGTCCCGAAAGCCGTCTGGATCGTCTAAGGAGTATCAATGTCCTAGACTACCAGGTGATTCACTGGGCAAAACTAAAAAGGAGCGAAGGCGTTATACAATGCGTTCGCTGCCAGAGGTTCGGGCACGCCGCGTCGAACTGCCAAATGCAGCCTCGATGCGTGAAGTGCGCTAAGAACCGCAGTTCCGCGGAGTGTGCTCTGGGTGTTGACGGAGCATCCGATAGGTCGCAGCTCTCGTGCGTGTTATGTGGAAACGTGGGACACACCGCAAACTATCGGGGTTGTCCTAAGTTCGCTGACATTAAGAAAGCAAAACTGGTTCGGCAGCAGAAGGTGGAGGTCAAACGTTCACCTGTTAGGTTTCAAACAGCAGCGGTCACGTCCCAAATTTTGCCATCTTGATCGCAATCCAAGGGCAGATGGCTCAGCTGCAAAAGCAGTTGCAAGAACAGGCCAAGCGGGTGGACCAGATCTACGCGCTGCTGCCGGGCCTAACGCAACACATGTCGTAATGGGTACGCACATGCTGGAGCAAACTTTAAAGGTCCTTGCAGTGAATGTTAATTCACTGATTAGGATCGAACGAAGAGCCGCGATGTTTAAACCGCTACAAGACCAAACTCCAGATGTGCTTTTCGCTAGCGAAACCAAGTTAGCTGATAAGCACAAACTGGAGTACAATAATTATATTGTTAGAAGAAGAAATCGGCCCAGATCCAAACGTGGAGGCGGTGTCGCGAATTTCATTAAAGAAGGTATAAAATTTCACAGAGTGTACAAGGGAGTGTTGCGGAGGTGTTGGGGGCAGTCGTCGTTTACATCCCGCTCCGCAGTGGAAAGCGGCTGTACTTGGCCTCTGTTTATGCACCTGAGGCTTCGACTTCTGAGGCTGGAATCGGGGGAGAATTATTTTATAATCGGCGGGGATTTCAACGCTAAACACAGAGATTGGGGAAATAATTTGCCAAACACTAGGGGGAACCTACTACTCAATTGGTGGGGTCAGCACGATGTCATGTACAGACTCGGTCTGAAAGCAATGGATAACCCGTCGTTTCCCAGAGGCGGGTCTTATTTGAATCTACTGCTGTACGACGAAGGTATACGACTGACAGGTACGAATTTACAAACGCTAAACTGTCTACGCACATTCGTGTATGACCGCGACCATTGCGGTTTACTACCGAAATTACAGTTCCCAACGAAATTGCGGAATTGGAGGAGTTTGACCAAAGATATTGTTACAACTACAGTAAGACTCGATGGACACGCTTCTCCGCAACCTTGACAAGAGCGCTCTCCTCAAACACGCTCCATCCACCGTCCAATAGGAATTTGTCAAACGAGGAGATCGACAATTACCTAAAACAAATGGACGAGGCAATTAAACAAACTATGGACACAACAATACCGCGGTATCGACGTACAACTAACGAAGACCTGTTCCGCAATCCTACTATTGACGCACTGCACCGACAGAAGAGTCGACTTCTGACAAGACTCAAAAACTTGTACAGACAGTTAACTGACAGACAAGATCCGGAGATTAGGACACTGAATTCGTCGATTAAAAATGTGTAAACGTTAATAAAAGAGAATTACAGAATTTTTTTAAGTTTGTATTGGAACAACAAGGTTCGGGCTATAAACACCAGCAACCAACCAGAATATGTTCCCGCAAATAAATGAACTATTTTGGAGAAAAAATCAAAACGACCTTCAGTGTCTTAAAATAGCCCGGACAAAAGACAACGAACGGTTACTGACAATAGCAGGTATTGATCCAAATGAGGCAGCTGATGATGACGCCTTCTTTTTGATCGAGGATCCACAGGAGAAGGTTGAGACCATAGGGGCGACTTTCCATTAAGTATACAAGGCCATTGATATCATTGGCCCTAATTATGATCTGGACAATCGCGTCTTAGGGCACGACTTCTGCATTCGAAAGGAAATAGTGAACTGGCGATCCGAGGGCTCTGGTTTCACCCGGTTCAGCGACGGGAATATGGCAAATAATGTCATTACCAGAGAGGGTGACCTACCCCCGTTCATTTCGAAGGAAGAACTCCGTGAGATCTTCGACACAATTAGGGCTAAGAAATCAGTGGGGAACGATGGTATTCCGAACATCGTGCTTCGACATCTTCCTCTAGAAGCGGTGGACATTCACACCACCCTATTTAATAATGCAATGAATAATGCACATTATCCAGCGCGTTGGAAAACGGCGGTGGTTCAACCAATCCCCAAAAAGGGAAAGGATATATCCAATCCGGCGAATCTCCGGTCGATAAGTCTCCTTCCGAATATCAGTAAGGTTTTTGAGAAAGTAATCAATAGAGCTCTGTCTAGGTGGGTTGAGGACAAACATATAGTTCCGGATAATCAATTCGGTTTTAAGACGGGACATGATATCTCACATGCCGCGTCTAAACTGGTATCCGATATCCAATGGAATAAAGGCAAAAAACAATGTACTGGTGCCTGCCCTGTTGATTTGGAGAAGGCTTTCGACACCGTATGGTTAGAGGGTCTTTTCTATAAGCTGACTAGGCTGGGGATCAGTAAACCTCTCTTGTACATTCTTTATAATATGCTAAACGATAGACAGTTCATCGTGAAAAATGGTGATGTGACTTCTGTTGGACTATTTCAAATTAAAAATGGTCTTCAGCAAGGCGCGGTCAATTCGCCGGTTCTATTTAACATTTATACAAGCGACTTGATAGGTTCACTTCCCCATACTATTGCGTGCGCAGACGATTTGGATTTAGCGTACAGAACATGTCCAAAAATCGAGGTTATTAATACTCTCTTGCAGAGTGACTTCGATAAGATAAGACGATTTTGCGATGACTGGAAGTTGAAAATCAACTTTCAGAAGTCGGAAACCATTCTCTTTAGGACGCTGTTGTCTGGAGCCTCTAGGGATATCAGAAAAAATTGGCGAAAGTTCTCGATCATTGGACAACACGGACAGCCTCTTGCCTGTCGAAATGTAGTCAGATACCTTGGTATCTGGCTAGATCAGTTTCTGGTATTTGGTTGTCCCATGTGGTTCAACGTACGGGCAAGCTTAATGGAAAAGATTCGGGTGTTTGAGAGGGCTTGCCTTAGGGCTTACCTTAGGGCTTGCCTTCGCTTGTACAGAACACCAGAGTCGGAGTACAAAAAATTGTATCCTAATGAGGTCCTTTACAACAGGGTGAACCTGATACGAGTGGACAACTTCGTAATTAAGCTGACTCGAAAGCACATTGCAAGACCAATTACCTCGACGAATAACCTGATATCTGGGGCTTACTACCACAATTACCTTTACCACGAGAGTGTGCGCTCTGACGGCTTCATTCCACCGGAAGCATTCCTCTGCCTTGATCAGATAGGGTTGTTCCAGGATAGATCAGCGGTCCCGTCAATCTTCCATGTCGCTCGGACAGTTGGGGACAAGCGACTCAACTACAACAGAGACGTCGCACACGGCAGTGTTAATCGCTGACCAATCTATTTGCTCAGTAAATAGCGATGGCCAGCTTACATAGGTTTAAGAAACATATACATATGCATATACATATACATATTATCAGTGTATACTGATATATGTATATGATTGTGTATAACGTCTATGTGTGTTTATGTGTGTATTGTACATTTAGTTTAGGTAGGCTAAGGTTTATTTTAAGTTAGATACTAAGTTTTTATTAAAAATAAAAAATTATGTCCATATGCTAAGTTTTGTTAACAAATTTTTTTTCTTAGCTTTAAGTATACAAAATAAATAGTTCTAAGAAAATGTAAATGAAGTCGAAAGACATAGTTATAAGAATTTAGAGTAGCTTAGAGTGCCTGTGTGGGGCCAGTAAGTTAGTATAAGATTTTTAAGTAATTTTTAAGCTAGCATTTAAGCATTTTTTGTTAGTATGTAAGAGTTAATGATTAAGTAGATAAAAAGCATTTAAAACTGAAAACTGAATTAGACAACGCTCAAACAAAATTGTGGCGAATTTTTCGAAAGGATCTAATGGAAGGACTTACATAGGTCGTGGCCAAATGGGTTTCTGTTCTTGCCACCAGATATGAGATGGACTGATGTAGCTTGGAGTGGTTCTCGAAAACACCCCGTAGAATGAGATTTGGATTCGCCCGACAGCATCCGGTTTGAGTGGGCTTCTTTTCCGATCAGTTGGTTTAAAGGGTGTTCATTTGAACTAAAAATAATATATCTATAGCCGCAGATACTGTACATAAATGCTTTCCAGTCCTAGTTGAGTAGTAGGGGGAGAAGCTGTTACTAAATGTGTACTCGACCAAGCTTCATTAAAGTGCGTCTTCATAAGAATACAGGCTCCTGATTTATCTTTGTGTTTATAGCTCCACTTCGCTTGCTTTTCTTGGAGCCGTGGTGAGAGTATACCTATTGCGATGCTGTCTGTATGTCTTAAAAGGATATGATACTTGTCCTGAATTATATCTACATATCGAGGAGTGAACGAAGCTCTGGTGTACATCAGCCCAATCATTATATATTTTGTGCGTTTAAGACTTGAAACCCTCCAAAACAACTTAAATAGAACGTTCTGAAAGGCAACTGTTGCCCATTGAACAAAAGCTTGCAATTACCAGATGGTTCCCCTTTTTGGTGAGATATACCACTAAATCACCATCTGAACTGGTGCTACGAAAAACGTGCTACAAGTCAGTGCAAGTACGATGGCCTGGTGGGATTTGAGAGGAGGTCAAATACTGTATAAAGATGTTAGTTGCAATCATGCATATATAAATAATTGTAACTGTCCAATACGTTTGTCGATATATATACGTTTGTAGAAATAAAAATTGCATAGCTATGCAAAAATAAAAATTACAGGAACAAGAATTGAGCAAATCGGTTAATTTTGTTTACTATTATATCATTGAACCCCCAGAATGACATAATTGCCAAAATTTCTTCTCAAATTCTAATATTTAAATGTAATCAGCAATGATTAAAAAATAAAACCCAATTTTTTTGTTATTTAATCTTCTCCGGAAAACCCACCATCTATGTAAATAGATTATGATATCATCGGTAAAGAGAGATATGTAAGTTTGTCAAAATGAAAATTCATTGGCCAAGTTTATAGGCTTTGAAACAACCGAAATGGCTTTGATTGGTTAAGAACATTAAGAACGGAAATGGACTATGAAGTAGCGTTCATCCAAGTAGAAAACAAACTCAATAATATTGCTTGTTGTTGATCTGTCTTTAAGAAATTAATGTTGGCTCAGTGCAAAGATAGATTTGCAATGAAAAAACATTGCATCATAAATAATACTTTAATATGGAATCAATGGGTCGGTACTTGGTAATGCCCTGTATGTGTGGTAAGAAAAAAAACCCTGGAAGCTCGGAAGTCTGAAGATACATACGAGTATGATGGGTTGAATAAGATCATTAACACATTGTTTAATAACAATGCCACGCAAATCATCAGGACCAGGAGAAAAATCATCCTTAACTTTATTTATCTTATTCTTGTCTAGTAGCTATTCTAGTGTCAATTGAAAATGTTGATGATGTCTGAGTGCAGTTACTCAGGTAACCGAAGTTTTCGAATCCGAATTTAGACCGAAAACGACGAACTGAAAAATTTGTTGGTGGTGGTTGTTAGGTCAGGCGAGGACATGTTAGAAAATTCTAGGCTAAAAGGACATCTAACGGTCTTTGTTTCCATTTTAATAAAGTAAAGGGATGTCTAAGGGTTAATAATTTATGTAAACTGTATTCGCCCGAGGTATCTGTTATATCCAAATTGATTTAGTCAGTATACAAGTTCTACACAGTTACTCAAACCAGTCAGACGTGTTTTTCCTGTTCTCCCTATTCACCTGTTTAATTAATCTTCATCAAATTGCATTTTCCGGTTCTTAACCCCAGTGCTTGAATTCTTTAATTTTTTTTGTGCAAAGCCCCTACTTATATAAAATTGGTTGCAAGCAATACAAAAAAAAAAAACAGTATTTCGACCTAATATTTATACCCGCACTATACAACTAATTTAGACATATTTTGCGGAATTGAAAATTGTGTAATCGATGACTGCAGTGCTGACTGGGTAACTTACAAGGGCATCTATGGGAAAGCCTTTCATGCCGTTTGTGTCGGGTTAAACAAAAGAAATACGGTGTTTATCAAGGAATTCTTCGATAACCTCCTTTTCTTCTATAGCAATAAAATGCCTAAGCGATTGCAATGACTCCTACCAAGACGTACTCGCGAAAAATATCACGGAAAATTTCGATTATCGAAAGCAGTGTTAAAAGTTTTGAAGAGTTACGGAACAGCAGACTTCATCTGAACTAATAAAATCCAAAGTAAAGCATATTGATAAATAAATTGCTGGCCTAATCGAGTTAGACTCTGGGAGATCCAGGAATGAAGAAACTCCCTTACGTCACCTGGATAAAGTGTTAAGTGACATCAAAGCCATCTGTTCTACGCAAGTTATATCTAACCAAGAAACTTGCGAGTTGATAAGCTCTCTGCGTGACGACATCGGCATTCATTTCCAGTCCTCGTCACGCAAACAACCATCTCCTAAAGAATCCGATCCTATGCTCGAAGTTATCTTCGACAAAGTGAACGATGTCTGTGATTAACTTACTGCGAAACGATCCCTCGTATGCGATATTAAACATCACATCGCAACAATAAACAGCAAAATCGTTGACCCACCAAACTTTCCGCAGCCTTACCAGAATGTACCCTATAATATATCGCTAATGGCTGCATTAATGGAACCTGAAGTGGATTCACACTCACCCCCACATACAAGTCATCTGCGGACGGTTCAACCTACTGATTCTTGCAAAGTTTCTTCCAACTTGATAATAAAGACCAGATCTACGTCAACATCTCCAATCGCTGCCCGACGGAGTCTTATCAATCACTTCAACTCAACTTGGACACCTTCCGAATTTCAGCGTAGACTTAATAAGCTTGCTTCGAAAAATCAATTGGTCACTACGCTTCTCATCAAAAGCGCCCCACCAAACGGTGATGATGATTGGATCTCGAATTTTTTCGTAAAGAAATATGGCATCACCATTAGCCACTGCAATTTACTTCCAACATCTCACCGCAGAAGTAAGCGCAGTTTCAAGCTCAATATTCCCGCCAAATACAAATGGCTATTCCACAATCCAGCCAGCAACAATTTCAATCTTGGAAAGATGCGTGTCTAAAAATGGTAGGAAAATACGACCAAGAAACAGGATAAAGTCAATCAGTCCGTCTTACCTAAACCATCTATTAAGTTAGCAAGTAAATCCAATTTGCCAAGACCCACCTCCTCTTCTCAAAACAGACCCAGCTCCAATTGGAGCTTTAAAACTAAAATTTTTCCTAATTTGAAGCCTCCCACCCATACTCAAACTCCATCTATTCCACCCCAAACCAAGTCCCGACTTCAACGTGTCTCTTTTGACTTAACATCTACAACTCAAGTTCCCAGCATTCAACCCCTAACACATACGCCTTTCCCTAATAATTTCTCAAATTTCGATCTCAAAACCGGAGCTAAATATCCCAATTTCATAAATCCCTCATCGGAAAATGTGTATAAAGCTCCTTCAATTACTGCTGCTTCGCCCCCAACATCAAGTACCAAAAATGACGAGCTAAACACGCTGAAATTCACTGCGCAATATCTTTTTTAAGTTTTTTAAATAATAAACACGAATAATCACATAAAAGCCTAATTTAGCTGGTTATAAGCGCTGGACAAATAAGGTCGTGCAAAAGTTCATTCAGTTTTTGTATTCTGTGTACTTATAAATTCTAAATTTGATTGACCATCTGTGTACCTGCAACATGTAAAACACTCCGTCGTCTATAAATAAAATACATGAAATGAGCAATGGGGGAAAACAACAACAAACAAATGCAATGAAACCTACTGCGTCCACAAGCAAACACACAGAAGGAAATAAAACATCTTTGGAACTCAAGATCGAACAACACATCAAGGGATTAAAAGAACTGATACTGGATGAAAATCGTTAGTTAACCGAAAAGCTTGACAAAATTGAAAACGATTTTATACAGCGCTTCGCAATGGTGGACAAAACAATAGCTGATCTGTCAAAAAGAGTCCAATAGCTTGAAATGACACCTGAAACACCTTTTGCAGTAGCTGATAACTTGTTACTTGCCCAACTCGTCGATGAGTTAGAACGCGAAAAATGTCAGCTAACGCCATCCTTCTTGGAATACCAAGAGAAATTGATGAGAATCTGCACGATTTGTTTCAGAAATTATGCCATTCTGTGAACTGTACACCAACACCTCTACCTGAAAACATTTTCCGCGCAAAGCCCAAAGGAACAACAACACCCGACAGTGCAATAATAATAAAATTGAAGAGTGTCTTTGACAAGAACTCTCTGCTTCGTTCAATTCATTCTCGTTGGAAAGCAACAAAATCGAGCACATGCTTACGTTGGACGTTGGAATACCACCTACCAGCCGAATTTACGTAAACGAAAGCTTAACGTCATGTAATTATTTAATTCTTCGAAAAGCTCTTCAACTCAAACGAGCTAAAAAAACTTTTAAGTGCCTATATTTGAAACGGAAAAGTTTACGTACATAGAAAATCAGGTGATCAATATTTTTCTTTCTGTCTTCTTTTTTTTTGAATTTTCTTTTCTATCTATTACTTCGAATTTGATTGAATTTTTTCTTAGTTTTTGTCTTTTATCTGAATTTCGTTTTTTTTTTTTTTTTATAATTTACGCGCGCCTAAGGGGTTGATACCCTTTTACTGTTGCCAGGACGCGGGCGGAAAGATAGAAGGAGGAGAAAGGAAAATTGTTTTTGTAGTGGTTTGAAACTCAGGTGTGTTTGGTTTCTATGTTTGCTCTCCAGGGGTGGGAAGTCCGAATAGGACGGAGAGTTTTTCTTCACTCAGAGTGATTCGAGATATAATTCCCAGTATTTTTTTCATTGCTTGAAACTCTTATAACAGCCAAATCTACGTGTCAGTGTTATGCCTTCACACGCAGAATTTTTTTGTCTGAGTTCCAATTATACAATGAAAAACTGATTTTTCCATGGGCAGGATTCGAACCTGGACCCTCCGAGTGAGAAGCGTTTGCTACTACCAATACACCACGGTCTTTGTCGTTGGTGTGGAATCATTCTTTTGAAGAGTTGTAAGGCTTATTTTATGTTTTATGAAAATGACTATAGTTTATCCAAAAATAAATGTCAGTACAGGGAATATAGGACATTTGCCTCTTAGTCTGGTTGCAATAACATGCATAAATGTGTCCCTCTTTAAAGCTCTCATAGGGTTGCCATGGTGTATATGATGAATCACCACAAAGAGAAAGAATATTTCGCTTAGGGTTACCATCTCCCCATTTAAAATAAACAAGTAAAAAGATTGCTGAACGATATAAATTTCATTTATCTTTTTCCTCACCATCAAGCGGTGGCGCGTTTTTTTAAGGGTATCCCCAGTAGACCTAATCCCTTTTTAGTTTGTTTAAAAAATTTCCGAAAATAGAAAAAAGAACTAAAAAATATATGTATTTTCAATAAATATTATTATTTCAATAAATAATAAATATAGTAAAGTATAATCTAAAAATATAAAATTTCATTAATTTAAAGTAAAAACAACTTCTTTAATTTATAATATTAAAATCTATTAGTCTGATGAAAAGTTAGTGCTGCTACTATCGTCATTTATATTTATCACTAATCTTTCGACTGCTTCCTCGGCGAAAACGTCCATATCCCATATCTTTGGCTCAACAACCTGTTCAAAGTGTTGCACACATTGGTGTCATTTCTCACTGTCAACTCTTACAAGTGCTTTTGTTAATAATAATTTAATTTCTGTCGTTTTAAATGACTTGTTTTGGCTTGCTACAAATCCTTTTACTTGAGCCCAAACCAATTCTATTGGATTTAGATCGCAGTGATAAGGCGGCAAGCGAAGCACTTTATGTCCTGCAGCTTGAGCCATTTCATCCAGGACATCGGTTTCATACTTGGCTTTGAAACATTTAACGATTTCAAGCAACTCTGATTTAACCATATCATCCTCACAACTTATAGCATTAGATATCAGACTCTTTTTTATTTCATCTTTTCTAGTAGAAGTGGTTGGTGCTTTGTTTTTCTTTCTCGAATGGTAGGAAGCATTGTCCAAAACTATTACGTAGTTGGGTTCCAGGCGCGTTAAAATAAAATTAAATTCTAGTTTCAAAACACCGCGAAAATAATCCCTTTTTTCTTAAACACAACATTAACACCGACACAACACAGTAATTTGAACCACTATTATTTAACACAATATCACTAAATCGCACATAGTCCAAGAATAATTTGACCACTTGCATTAAAATAGCGCGCGAATAAAAAATACTAAGTCGAAAAAATGGTTTCACTACATTTTTACGGTTTCTCAAAAAGAGGAGAAAAAAACGCAAATGACAACACCACCACACATATTATTACACAGTAATTCATTTTTGTGTTCTCAAAAGCTTCAAATCCCATGTGCTTTTTAACAATAACACTGAAAAATCAGTAATGATGTGCTAACATTTGAGAATGGTAACACTGCTTTGATGAGATTATTTTCAATGCACAGCCAGCAGTAATGGCGAATGGTCATTTTATGATCATTCTGCCCACGGCTATCGGGCAAGCAAGTCATATGGTGGCTGTGATTAAATCTGAAAATAATTACAACAACAATTGTACACAAAGTTCAGTGGCTTTCTTTGTGTTTCAGTGGTAATGTGCAATTGAGTCCACCTACAGGCACCACTGTTAGAAAAAAAGCTTTCCCATAAGCCCTGTACTGACATGTTTTGTTGGACAAGGTATAGTAATAGTATTAATAGCAATGCTCCACTAGCCTATTATGGAGGCGAAAAACTGCGAGTTATGCTTAAAGTTTTGTGCAAACAATGTGATGGCCTAACGGTTTGTTATATAAACGCTCAAAGCTTGCATGCAAAAATTGATGAATTTAGGGATGTGAGTGTGGGGTCAAATATAGATGTTATATGTGTTTCTGAAACCCGATTTAAAACTGAAATAAAAAATGTGGTATACAGTTTATCTGGTTACAAATTAATGCGTGCAGATAGATGTAATCGTGTAGGTGGTGGTACAGCAATTTATATTCTAGACAGCATACATTTTGAACTAGTTGTAAAATCAAACGCGTTTCTTTGAATATTGTTTCATTGATATTCCAAAGGGATCCAGCAGTTGTTGCTTGAAGTTATTTATCGCCCCAATAAACATATTGACTTTTCCAGGTTATATTTTGAACTTTAGCGCTTCTCGTCTCTTCACCTAGAAGTGATCCTTTGTGGAGATTTCAATTGTGATTTACTTCAGAAAGATACCTCACTTAGTTTTCTCACTAAAATAAAAAGTTTTGGCTTATCAATAGTCAATACTGCAAATCCTACATATTTTTCATCAAATACTTCCACACTTTCAGATTTATTTTGTGTCAATAATATCGGCAACGTTCTGCTTTATTCTCAACTGCATTCCCAATTCATGATTTAATGTTTACGACTTTTAAAGTTACTCCACAGGTTAATGAACCTCAGTCACACATCTAATGCCAACGCCGTTCAAACGTGCTAACACATGTTTTTAATACTGTAATAACAACGTCTTCTTTTCCAACTCTTTGGAAAGTGGCTAATGTTATACCAGTCTTAAAAAAACCAGCCACTCGATTATCTCAAGAAGAGTGTAGACCAATCTCAATTTTGTGATTTCTGTCAAAGATTCTGGAAAAAATTTTACACAATCAAATTTCAAACTTTTTAAAGATATTCAAGCTCTTAAGTGAAAATCAATCCGGTTTTAGACCAAACCACAGTTGTGTATCCGCTACTCTTAAGATTTCAGACGATATTAGAAATGCTATGGATAATGACTTGGTTTCATTTTTAGTTCTCTTAGATTTTTCGAAGGCATTCGACAAAATTAATCATAAAAGACTTATTAAAAAATTAATACAATAGTTTCGGTTTTCACACACAGCTGCAAAACTGATTTTATCATACATTAGTGGAAGAAGCCAAGCTGTTGTTATTGGTAACAAAACGTCCCATCCTGTAAAACTTTTCTGTGGGGTTCCTCAGGGATCCATAATTGGTCCACTCTTATTTACGATCTTTATTAATGATCTTCCACTCCAATCTAAATACTCTTAAATCGATTTGTAAGCTGACGATGTTCAAGTTCGTATAAGCTGCAAGTTAGGCATGATTGAAGATGGTGTTGTGAAATTGAACTCTGATTTAAAAAGAATACTTCGCTGGTCCAATACAAATAGTCTTCACCTCAATCCACAAAAGTCCAAATGCTTAATTATTTATAAAAATAAACTTAACTTGATAACAGCTACTTTCCTGCAGTAAATCTCGGAAACGAACAGATTGAATATGTCGATAAAGCTATGAACTTAGGCATTCTATTTAATTCTACCCTTACCTGGGATGACCATATTCAAACTGTTATTAGAAAAATATATGGATCCTTACGGAGTCTTTCTCTTTCGAAGCAATTTACTCCTCAACACGTTCGACTTAGGTTGGAAAAAACTTTGAGCCTTCCTATGATAACATATGGGTGCCAATTATTTACTAGACACCACTCAGAAACGAAAAGAAATCTAACTGTGGCGTTCAATGATATAACTCGATATGTATACAATCTCCGACGATATGACCATATTTCAAACTACACAAGTAACATACTAGGCTGTAATCTTTACACATATTTCAAATATTTTTCCCTTAAAACATTGAACAAAATAATTTTAAACAAAGAACCTTCATATTTAATTCAAAAAATACAGTTAACTAACTCATCTCGTTCTTTTATGATACTGCAACCAAGGTTCACTTGCCGAAACCCGGAGCGTCAGTTTTTCGTTTATGCCATAAAGCAGTGGAATAGCTTACCCTCTTTCATTAGAAGGCTTCGCGACACCACACAATTTGTGACGGTTTTATTTAGATACTTAGTAAATAATTAAATTTAATATTTAGTGTAATAACGAATTTTGTTTTATCATTATGAATATGAATTTAGATTATCATTTTAAATCAATAATAACTGAATGTATAAATAATAATTGAAATTGATTTGAGTTTAAGTCTAACTATACTTTTTCTAACTGTTACTATTTATTATAGGCTTTTAAGCCCAATGTAAAAGATTCTTTGGAAATATACAAATAAATAAATAAATAAACATCCTCGTCCACTAGCCCCATTTGTGACCCCTTTCTGCCTATCGTAGTTAAAATAACTCAAAAAACTTTTGACACAACAGAATGTCGATATGCACTTTCCAGGCATGGTGGCCGTTGATCAAGTGGTAGTGTGTTGGCTTCCAAATCGGAAGGTTCGGTGTTCGAATCCCAGCCTCGTCCGAAAGACATTCTTTTTTGCAGGCAACTTAATTCACGTAAGACGAATGGTTGCCTCTAATACAATAACAGGTCCAGTTACACTAATAATTTAGTCTCCCCATTAAATGTTGGATGCCACCCATGGAGCGAAATAACCACTGAGCACAAAAATCTTTCTTTCTCTCTCTGTACCATTTTCCTAAAAACTTAACACGTGCTCAGGCATTTTAATTTGAGTATTAAGTTATAAAAAAAAAAAAATGACATACGAGAATATGCGTCTACTTCTAGCGTATCTGCATGACAAATCCGACTCCTTTTGCTATGAGAGAAAAACGAAAACAAGTGTCATGGTCTCCATACAGCAGGAAGGTCACCCTACTGACCTTAGAAATCGAAGGAACTTCCATATATATCAAGTTCCACGAGATTATCAAATATTTCTCCCCAAAAAGTCTCAGACGACCTTGCGGCAACTATGTGCACTCAAAAAGGATCTCACACCTTCAACGGAGCAGAGCTGACAACGACAAATTTTTTCATCCACCATCCACTCCCACGCGCTCTCGAAATATCATTCCTCTTACCTTCTACTATCAAAACGTAAGTGGACTGCGATCTAAAACCCGTGCTGTCTTGCGCCAGTCTCACGGCCTCTCATTTGAGGTCTACGCTCTGACCGAAACTAATCTAATTCCCGATATAAAGAATCGGGAATTATTCCCCACTAGTTTCAACGTTTTTCGAGACGACGATCTTACCCTCCCAAAGATGATTCTTCGTATCGACTCTAGCTTATGCCAAATTAGTGGGGTCCCCAACTATATGGGTAGGCAATTAGATCTTATTTTCACCACTGACCCCATAAACTCGTCTGTCTCGCTCTGTCCCCTTTCACTATCGACCATTGATAACTTTCACCCGCCACTTCTTCTTTCTCTTTTTCACCACTCTCCTATCCAGCATTCCCCATCTGCAGCTGCATCTTCTTGCGACTTTCATAATGCGAATTTCCGCGAAATTAACGAATATCTTAGTAAGTGTTCTTTAAATTTCGCCAATATGCGCCTCAGTGATGCTCTCTTTATCTTCTACAGAGAACTATTCAATTCTATAGGTTTTCCAATAAGGACTTGACTTTTTTTTAAATAAAACGCAAACCATTTGAGATATTTCAAAAACTTTATTATCGGCTTGGAATACAATCAAAACATTTATGGATGGAACTCGACTTCGTTCATATGGCCACCGCGGGCACGTTTGCAGCGGTCAATTCTTTGGACCCAAATTTCAACGACTCGGCCACACATTTCGGCCGAAACGGCCGTTTCGCATTTCATTGTTGCGTTCAATGTTGGCTAAGAGCTCTTCAAACGTCGTCGGCGTATTGACATAAACCAATGACTTAACGTAGCCCGACAGAAAATAGTCAAACGGCGTTAAATCGCACGAAAGAGGCGGCCAATCGACTGGCCCATTTCTTGATATAACACGCTCACCATACTTACTCTTCAATAAATCGATTGTAGCGTGTGTTGTGTGGCTTGTGTCTTCCTTCCATGTCTTCCAATTCCATATCTTCCAATTTGGGCCAAAAATAATCGGTGATCATGGCGCGATAACGCTGCCATTCACAGTAACGTGACGATCGTTATCGTCGACGAAAAACTGTGGCCCAATAACGCCGCCGACATGAAACCGCACCAAACAGTTATTTTTTGTGGATGAAGTGATGATTTATGAAGCACATGTGGATTTTCACCCGACCAATAACGCATATTTTGCTTATTGACGGACCCATTGAGCCAAAAATGAGCTTCGTCACTGAAGATGATTTTGCGATGGAATTCATCATCTTGGCGCATCTTCTCCAAAACCCAATCGGAGAACGTACGTGGCTTCAAATTGCCCATCGGCTTCAATTCTTGAGTCAGCTTGATCTTGTATGGGTGTAAACCAAGATCCTTACGCAAAATACGCCATAATGTGGTCTGAGCGATGCCCAATTCTTGAGAACGCCGTGGAATTGACTGATTTAGATCATTTGCTATGGACGCCTGAACGGCAGCGATAGTTTCGACACTTCGACCAACCCGTTGTCTCACTGACGCAACATCACATAACGAATATTTAGACTCAAATTTTTGCACCAAACTTGTTATTTCCTGTCTACTAGGGCTAGAATTACGACCGAAAATTGGAGTTAACGCTTTTAAAGTTGCAGTCACCGACTCCGAATTTCGGTAGAAATCTTATATAGATTTTTTATAATTTGCAGACGTTGCTCGCTCGTGTACTTTACCACGATGAAAATGTTGAGTTTACTGAATAAATTGACAGTGACAATTTGATGATTAGTGAAAGATTGCATTCAAAAATTAAATTCAAAGTTGTCAAGTCCCTATTGGAAAACCCTCTATAAGAATTAATTTAAAGTGGATTAGCCTATTACACAAAATCCGCACCATCCGCTTATGGAATTTCGCGCGATTTCGGACTGAGCTTAAGTCCTTTATCCTCTGCAACTAAGCTTAACACTTTCAATTTCACCGGAAATATAATGGAAATGAACGATTAAGTTTGATTGTAAATTCTGTATTTTATTTTGCTGGTATTTTTTGTTTTTCTTTTCTTTTTATTTTTTTCCCAATTTCATTTAATTTTTTTTTAATTTAATTATTTATTTGTTTTTGTTTCTGTTTCGCTGAAATACGTTTATCTGATAGCTTGTTTCAAATTTGTAGTAAATATTGTAATCTTCACTACCTTATAAGACAATTATGTCTTAAAGTGTAAGTTTTTTCACGAAATAAATAAATATTAAATACTAAAAATGCTATTCGCTGAAGGTCACAATCCCCTTGATTGACTCGAATTTGGCAAAACACTTTGTCAATGTCTGCTTTGAAAATCACTGGATGTATTCGCCAATGCGTGACAATCAAGGTTAAGTTGCGTTGGAGCTTAGGACCCACGTGCCAACAAGCATTCAAAGATGTTCCATTTTAGACTCGACTAGATATGTCGAATGCTACGCGAAAATTGGTTGAATGGGCTTCCTTGGAAGCAACCGCATGATGTGGCAAGTACGAGAGATGAGAGGGTGCCATGGAATAAAGTCTTAGGCAAAAAGGTCCAAAACGTAATTTTGACACTTTTTAAAGTGAAATAAAGTCCAAAACGCCAACAGCAAATTGACGTGTTTGTGAAAAATCTTGACTCACAAGCGTTTGCTTCCGAGGAAGTGTAACCACCTACCGCCCCGAATCATCTCGTTTGCAGGTACGTAGAAAAATGCTTCACACTCTCTTTCGTCTTTTGAAAGTGATGAAATGTGTCCTTGGACACCTTCCAAAGACCAAAAGCGTTTAAGTTCTTGCTTCAAACCTGAACAGGGTCACAACTCCAATCCTCTTAAAGGTATGTTCACCGTTAGCACACATTTATGACGTATACCTATTTCTGACGTAGTAGTCCCACTTAAGATCTATCCCAAACTAGTGTTCTGAGTTAATGACCCCATTAATGCCAATTTGACGGAAAATGTCAGCTCCTAATGAAAGATCAATGCGGCCTACTATACCAGTATTCTACTGAGGGTCAGCGGGTTGTAAGCTATTCAGACGATTCCATGAGAGGGATTCCAATCCAATGGCAGAAGAGTAAATCGTGCTATGGCTAACAACTAACTGAGTGGGATATATGAAATCCATTTTGTAACATGAAGAAATTGTAATATTCACGAGATTCCGAATCTTTCCTAGATGTGAGGATGCCAGCCCACTAACATTCAGACTAACTCCTATCTTTGTGATGCCCAACCTTTGAACTGCACTTTCCGAAATGAAGCTAGCTTGTGAGCCTTGGTCGAGCAATGCTTTTAGCTTGAGGTGTGTTCCGTCCGAACGTTGCACCAGAACCCAAGCTGTTGTCAAAAAAACTGATGAACAGTTGTTCGCCGAATGATCGGATCTGAGCCGGTTGAAGCACAAATGTGCCTTCTGAACAAATAACGGGCAATAAGTGATGATGTGCTTGTCAGTGCACAGCGAGCACTTTTGAAGTATCAGTATGATGAGATTTGATCGATGACCTCAAGGCTTGGGGATGACCACTGTACTTACCGAAATCCAATTTGTACCCATAGAAACCAATATACGCAACCTCTTCTCTAGAAATTCAATCAACTTCGAACTCTCCGGCATGGTAATATTCGCAGCATTCGATAGTTCCCAAGCCATGCGGGTTATGGGATCGTGTTTATAAGTAAGATGGAAAATGATCCAATCATCCCACTTATCAAACGGCCTGTCCAGATTCTTTAAAGCGTCAAGCATGTCTTGTGTTTAGATACTACATAAGACATGCTTGACGCTTTAAAGACTTCGCCGATGATGATTCGCTCGTTCTCATAGCGACCCTTCAACATTCTCCACGCGACGTCATAGTTGGCTTCTTCAAGAGCAATGTTCTTTAATGTGAGTGCTGCGTTATCCGTGAGATGCCCCTATAGATGGGATAACTTGCCCACCTTTGAAATAGGCGCCGTATGAACAATGCTCGTGAATGGATCACGAAAGGACATCCATGACAAATAATCCCCCGAAAACATTTGAGATAGGTATGTTCGTAAAGGATCTCTAACCTACGAGTATACCGTATTGTTAATTACATTGATTACTTTACTCTAGATGCAGTAATGAAATTTTAAGTATTCTGTATTTAATTTAGATAAGAAGATATGATGTACTTTACTTAATTTCAGTGCAATTAAAAAGCAAACAATTTAATATTGAAATAAAAAAAACAACAAAAATTTAAATTTGACCCGCACTTTAGCTACTCTTACTTTTCCGTCTCTTCCTGGAAAAACCGTCATTACGTATCCTAATAGCCACTCAGTAGGAGGTACCTTTTTTGTCGTACCACCACCAGGTCGCTAGTCTGAATGTTACGCTGAGGAAATTTCCATTTGTACCTTTTGTGTAATTCCTTGAGGTACTCTTCCTTCCATCGATTGCAAAAGTGCAAGTTTTTCCGACCTTTGAACGAGAGACATGGAAGATTGCTGAACGTAAGGTTCTTGAACAGAAATAAGTGGGCTTCCTATAAGGAAACGACCTGGCGTGAGGGCGAGTGGTTCGTCTGGATTTTCAGATACTGCTGTGATGGAACGGGAATTGAGACATGTTTCGATTCTGCAGAGGAGAGTTGATAACGCTTCAAAATTATGTTTGGTACCCGCAACAACCCTTTTGAAGTGGGTTTTAAAGCTTTTGAGCGTTGCTTCCCACAGTCCTCTCATATGGGGTGTTCCCGGAGGAATGAAGTGCCAAGTGAGACTATGATTAGTGATTAGAAAATCTTCAAGGTTTCTTGAAGATATTTTTTAAAGTTTTCCTTGATAATACGGTCTGCTCCCACAAAGTTAATCCCGTTGTCGGAAAATACATCTTGCGGCAGACCTCTTCTGGTGACAAACCAATTAAAGGCAGCTACAAAGGCAGCGGTTGATAGATCGGTGGTTCCTTCTAAATGGATTGCTTTCGTGAAGAAGCACAGAAAAACAGGGACGTATCCTTTGGTTACCCGCACGTTACGCCCGACATACGTTTTTATATCGAAAGGACCCGTAAAATCAACCCCGATTTTGTTAACAAGTCTTGAGAACCTTTCTGGAGGTAAAGCTGCCAGAATCAGACTACGAAGAAGTTTTTTGTGAATCACACAAACTTTGCAATGGCTTAGGCATGTCTTAATTAGGATCTTAAGCTTCGGTATCCAGTATTCTTTCCGAATAAGGACGACCATAAGTTGATTTCCACCATGCAGCGATGGTTAAAATCTAATAGAAGTCTTGCATAGCGGGATTTATAGGGCAAGATTATTGGATACAGCTCGACCCACGACATATTTGAGTCCACTAGTCGACCATTGACTCGCATTATGCCTTTGGTGTCTAAAACTGGGTTCAAAGTTAAAAGCTTGTTTGAACGATTTGTGAGTTCGTTCTGTTGAAGAGATTGGTGGTCGGACTTCAAATATATCCTTTGGAGAAGATTATAAGCCTTTCTTCGGCTTCCAAGATTTCTCTTTTCTGAATGATTTTAGTTTGATATGTATATTTATCCTTGAAATGAGAGAGTGTGTGATGGAAAAACCGTAATATGTAAGATGTTACTCTAAGTACTCGGGCTAGGCACGAAAATCTTTCGAGCACGTCTTCCCATTGATTTAACTGCGTGTGAAAAGATTTGACTGGTTTAAACCTGGTTTCATAGATGAAGGAGGGGAAGAAAGTCAACGGATTTCAGAACGGCGAAGCCATTTGGGACCCTTCCACCAAAGCTCCTTATCAATGAGTTCACCAGGAGCCATCCCCCTAGTCGCAAGATTTGCGGGATTGTCTTTTGACGACACATGCCGCCATGGGCGAATACCAACATATCTCCTGATCTGACTAGTTCGATTGGCGATAAATGTTCGCCATGAACAGGGTGACTTTTCGAGCCACACAAGGACACTAGAAGAGTCTGTTCATAGAAAGACAGAAGGGTTTTGTTACTGAAACATAGGAACTATCATTTTTAAAATTTTGGCTCACAGAACTGCTCCACACAACTCCAATCTTGGCAGTGAGACTAGCTCAATGGGTGCCACTTTACTTTTGGAACATAAGAGGTTAGAAATACTTTCCCCCGAGTTGTGCAAAATTTGTATATAGAAGCATCTCAGGCCCAAACGGATACATCTTTTCTTCATCGTCCGCTAACTGCAACAAAGTGCGTTGTGCTAGGTAAGGCGAAGATTTTTCACCGAAGACTACTATCAAAAACTCGAAAACTTCGATTGGATGGTCCAGAAAACGTCTGAACAGAATTCTTTGGAATGGCTTATGGGAAGGGTGAACTCGTATCTGTCTGTACATTTGAGCAATGTCGGCATTGAATACGAATTCGTGCCTTCTCCTCTGTAGTATTGTCATGACCAAATCTTTCTGCAAATCAGGACCTGCACACAGCACATCATTAAGACTATTACCAGTCTCTGATGGATAAGACGTATAAAACACCACTCGCAGCTTAGTAGTAAGACTGTCTGGTTTAAACACTGTATGATGTGGTAAATAATAGGACATTGCGTTCCGATCATGAATCAATTCGTTGGATGCAACTAGTTTCATATGCCCTAGATCCAAATACTCACGAATGACGTTGTTATAAGTAGTTTCTAAGGAGGGGGTTTTCCTAAGACGGCGTTCTGGAGCAATAAACCCTTTCTCACAACCATTTCGTGAAAGTCCGAGGGCAAGTTCCGTTGGAAACTCAATCTTGAAGGACAGTTGGACAACATAGCGTCCATTAACGTCTTTGAGTGGTCTTGGAATACAATGATTCGCAATACTGATCTTCAGGGGAAAGAGGTCTGGACTCAGTTATCTCTTCCAATTCCCAAGACCGTTCAATGTCTTCATTAAGCGGTACTTGGTTAAAATAGGTGAAATACTTTGTAGAAGTGGATTCAGTCGACCTGGGTACTGGACCTGAAATGATCCAGCCAAAAATTGTGTTTCGGCCGAGAAGATTACCAAATCCGGAGGCCCTCGAGCATGACCTTTGGATAGAGATCTTCCCCAATAGTAAATCTGCTCGCGATGATTTGTGGAAATAAGGATAAGCCAACTTAAGGACGTGAAATCTGTCAAGTTTATTGTATCAACTGAAAGAGATGGAACTCTACCAGTTGGATTGTCAATAACTAGAACTTGAGCAGGAATACTCTTCGTAGCACTGAAGTGGGAACATGATGTGAAGTGGCATAGACGCGTAGAGGTGGCTGCTAAGCGGTATTGACTCCAGATGCCTGTGCCTGAAATGGAGTGAATGGAGGTCCTAGGCGAACTTGAGCTGC
The DNA here is from genome assembly GCA_949129095.1 of Volucella bombylans. Taxonomy (NCBI): domain Eukaryota; kingdom Metazoa; phylum Arthropoda; class Insecta; order Diptera; family Syrphidae; genus Volucella; species Volucella bombylans. The sequence goes on from OX422140.1 coordinate 234,377,391, forward strand.
GTTGGATATTAACGCGACTTCTGACCCAGGATCGATAAGAGCTCGAAGAGTAAATGTCAATCCTTGGGTAACAGCCAGCACCAAGGCTGTAGCTAGAAGCATTTGTTTTGTCGACTTTGCAAAATGAGTATGAACAGTAGCTGAAGAGAATGACGGAATGGACTGTATTTGTGGATTGGCATGCACATTGCCATGAAAGTGAGGATTAAAGGATTGGGACAGCACATTGAGCTCTTTCTGTGGGGTATATTGCACGTTATGCAGGAGAGTGTGGTGGCGGTTTTTGTAGATATTGCACGCTTGTAAAGTATGGGACGACGCCAAGCAGTTCAATCACAATTTATGTTTTTGTACTATCTCAAGATCTCAAGTGGAGATGGAATTGACATTTGTAAAAATGTAGGACACGCGCGTTTAGTATGATTAGCTGAACACTCTGGACAAGTTGATTTAATGGGTTTGGTGTGAATATGATGAGTATTGACCTTTCTTGCCGATGGGCCTGGCTGAGAATTAGCTACAGGTCTTGCTTTAGCTAAGTTTCTGATGTCACTTAACGTCTCAAAAACTTTGTACCTAGCTGCTATGAACTTACTCATATATTCCCAGGTGGGAATCTCCGAAGGGTTTGTTAATCCTTGCTCCCAGAGTGAAAGTGTTTTCTCACAGATTAGAAATAAAAAACGTAAGAAACGAATCCCATGTATTAGTGTTAATTCCAAAGGACTTTAAAGCTGATAGACAATCACTGACATCTATATGAATCTGTTTAAGGGCTTCGTCAGTTTCTAAAATCATGTTAGGAGGGTTTAATATAACTTTTAATCAAATATTAATTATTATTCTTTTGTTCTCGAATTGCTCCGTAAGAGCATTCCATGCGAGTTGGAAGTGCTTATCTGATAAAGAAAATTCGCTAACAATATTTAAGGCATCGCCTTGTGTGTTTGCTCGAAGATGAAACCACCTCTGTACTGGACTAAGACGAGTATGTTTGATATATGCGGCCGAAAACATATCACGTAAAGTTAGCTATGACAAATAATCTCCATAAAAGACTTCGCAATCACAGGATGGAAGGGAAAGTCCACTAGTTACAGTCGCTGAATCGCAACCAGAAGATGTTTGTATTTCTACATCGTGAACGTCTACTTCACTCAGAAACTGATCATTTGGCACTCCAATGGATTTATTGCCTTTAGTCTCAAACGCCTTGGACAGCGTCAAAATATGTTACAAACACAAGCCTTCTAGCTTTCAGAGATATGAGCAAGAAGGAATCACTAGATTTTTCTTTGATATCGGCGAAATACTCCACCAAACAATCCGCACAAAATACAAATGTTTCCATGTTGGAATATGACATTTTTCACAAATTCCTAATATACCGAACTCAACCAAATGAAAATACTAGCCTGTATTAATACTCGTGCAAGTATAATTCCCAATTAATCGTCGGATATAATTTTATACGGAATATAAATCAGACTCGTAGTCTTACAAAAAAATACTTACTTGCACACAAATATCAAAAGCACTCATAACTTTTACACATTAACTGATAAGCGGGAGCTGCTATTAAAACCAGTTTTAATGAATTACTGATACTCCGCTGCTTTCTTCGATACCCATGCGGAGTTTGCAATCAAACTTCGTTATGATGTTAGATGCACATGTGGTGAAGGCTTGCAGTTTGTGGGTTATGAGTTAATGATGCTTAAGATCTTCGATTTGATTCTCTCTGATGCTTCTAGGTTATGTGAATGATGTGCGATGATCTGTTATCTTGATAAGTTTTATTGAAATTTGAGGTTTTGGTTCTATGTAGAATTTAATTCTTTATATGTAAAACACTCGTAATTTGATGAATACAAAATTATTTATTGAAACTAATCCGGATCGTGTAAGACCAATTGTTGCGATGCGTAGCGATCTTAGTGAAATTTAGATATAGGAAATAAAAAGCGACAATATAATGTGTATGTTGGGTTATAAATGTGTCTTTATTCCTAAGTATGTCTTACCTCGTTGGGTGATAGTTTTAAGAAGAAGGAGTTGGGAAAATGTACAATAGAGAGGATGGTTCTAATTTCTGTAGAAGACAATTTTTTTTTTATAATTTACGCGCGCCTAAGGGGTTAGATACCCTTTTACTGTTGCCTGGGTGGGGGCGGAAAGGTAGAAGGAGAAGAAAGGAAAATTGTTTTGTAGTGGTTTGAAACTCAGGTGTGTTTGGTTTCGATATTCGCTCTCCAGGGGGTGGGAGTCCGAATAGGACGGAGAGTTTTTTTCTTCACTCAGAGTGATTCGAGGTATAATTCACAGTATTTTTTTCTGTGCTTGAAACTCTATAACAGCCAAATCTACGTGTCAGTGTTATACCTTCACACGCAGAATTTTTTGTGTCTGAGTTACAATTACACAAATGAAAAACTGACTTGCCATGGGCAGGATTCTAACCTGGACACTCCGAGTGAGAAGTGTTAAGTTTTTAGGAAAATGGGACAGAGAGAGAATGAAATATTTTTGGGCTCAGTGGTTATTTCTCTCCATGGGTGGCATACAACGTTTAATAAGGACACTAAATTATTAGTGTAATTGGACTTGTTGTATTTTATGCATCCACTTATCTTACGAGATTTTAATTGCCTGAAAAAAAAGTTTGTTCTGGCGCTGCTGGTATCAGTACTCCAACGCCCGATTTGGAAACCAATACACTACAACTTGAGCCGCAAATGTATTAACTCTCTTAACTTTGTTGATATCCCTTCACATAACAAAATAAATTTTAGGAAATTTTTTACAGTAATAGCTCCTACGCTTTTTAACAAATTGACGCTTTTCATCAGAAGGTAAAGAAATTAAACAATCTTTCACAACGGAATAAAATCTTGGCTATTAAACCACAAGCATAATCAAATTAAACATATTTAAACATCACAATATTAATAGGGGTTTCCAATAAGGTCTTGACAATTTTTTTTTTAAATAAAACGCAAACCATTTGAGATATTTCAAAAACTTTATTATCGGCTTGAAGTACAATCAAAACATTTATGAATGAAACTCGACTTCGTTCATATGGCCACCGCGGGCACGTTTGCAGCGGTCAATTCTTTGGACCCAAATTTCAACGACTACACATTTCGGCCGAAATGGCCGTTTCGCATTTCATTGTTGCGTTCAATGTTGGCTCTGAGCTCTTCAAACGTCGTCGGCGTGTTGACATAAACCAATGACTTAACGTAGCCCCACGTGCGGCGTTAAATCGCACTAACGAGGCGGCCAATCGACTGGCCCATTTCTTGATATAACACGCACACCATACTTACTCTTCAATAAATCGATTGTAGCGTGTGCTGTGTGGCTTGTGGCATCATCCTGTTGAAACCACATGTCGTCCAAGTCCATATCTTCAAATTTGGGCTAAAAATAATCGGTGATCATGGCGCGATAACGCTGACTATTCACAGTAACCTGACGATCGTTATCGTCGACGAAAAAATATGGCCCAATAACGCCGCCGGCATGCAAACCGCACCAAACAGTTATTTTTTGTGGATGAAGTGCTGATTCATGAAGCAAATGTGGATTTTCACCCGACCAATATCGCATATTTTGCTTATTGACGAACCCATTGAGCCAAAAATGAGCTTCGTCACTGAAGATGGTTTTGCGATGATATTCATCATCTTGGCGCATCTTATCCAGAACTCAATCGGAGAACGTACCTCGCTTCAAATGGTCCATCGGCTTCAATTCTTGAGTCAGCTTGATCTTGTATGGGTGTAAACCAAGATCCTTATGCAAAATACGGCATAATGTGGTCTGTGCGATGCCAAATTCTTGAGAACGCCGTGGAATTGACTGATTTGGATCGTTTGCTACGGACGCCTGAACGGCAGCGATATTTTCGACACTTCGACCAACCCGTTGTCTCACTGACACGGCAACATTACACAACGAATATATAGACTCAAATTTTTGCACTAAGCTTGTTATTGCCTGTCTACTAGGTCGAGAATTATGACCGAAAATTGGAGTTAACGCTCTTAAAATTGCAGTCACCGACTCCGAATTTTAAAATAATTTGCAGACGTTACGCGTTCGTGTACTTTACTGTACTGAAAATGTTGAGTTTACTGAATAAATTGACAGTGACAGTTTTATGATTAGTGAACGAGTGATTAAATTGAAAGTTGTCAGGTCCCTATTGGAAAACCCTTTGTTTCTTTCTACGTCCCCTTTTCGCTCAAAAAAACCCTTCTACGAGTCCATCGTGGTATAATCGCAAACTGCGCTCTTTACGTAACGAGAGAAACAAATTATGGCCAGTTTTCCTTCGATCCAATTCCTTTGCGGACTATTCCAACTACTTCGGGTTATGCCTCCAATTCGCACAGCTTTATAACGTTCTCTAACAGCGATACCTTGATAGTGCGCAATCAAGGCTTATAAATGATCCTAAGTCTTTCTATCAATTTTTTAACTACAAAACAAAATCCGGCGGTTTTCCTACATCCCTCTCATACGAAAATATATCATCATCTGATCCGCATACCATAGCCAACTTTTTTGCTACTTTTTTTCAGCAATCTTTTGCCTATGATTCCTTCGTACCGGATCCCTCCTATTTCAAATACCTGCTTAATTTCCCCATTGGCCCCTCTATTTCTCAAACTTTTGATCATACAGTGATAGAAAATAAATTACAACAACTTAAAGATGAATACTTACCCGGCCCAGATGTCCTACCACCTATATTTCTTAAAAAGTGTTCCTCAACACTTTCCCACCCCCTTTCAAATCTCTTCCAGTTATCGCTCTCTCAAGGTGAATTTCCACAAGATATGGAAGTCGTCTTTCATAACACCGATACACAAAAAACGATTAAAAAGCGAAGTCACTAATTACCGCCCTATAGCTAAACTTTCACATATACCCAAACTCCTCGAAAGCATTTTGTACGAAGCCTTAAGCTTCCAGTGCAAATCTCTTGTTTCCCCTAATCAACACGGCTTTCTGAAATGTAGATCAACTACCACCAACCTCGTCGAATTTGGGTCCCCTGTTTTCTTAGAAAATGGTAAAGAAGTTGACGATATAACAACTGATTTCAGTAAGGCTTTTGACAAGCTATCTCACAAACTAATTCTATTCAAACTGTTCGTCCTGGTCTTTGAACCCATTTTGCTAAAATGGATATCTTCTTACCTGGATAATCGCTTTTATAGTGTTCGATTCAGGACTGCCCTATTGGCCCCTTTCTTGGCCACTTCAGGTGTTCCTCAAGGTAGTCACCTAGGTCCACTCCTCTTTATCCTAACTATTAACGATCTTGAAGGGGCATTCAACACTCAATACTTTCCCTCTATGCTGACGATACCAAATTTTGTAAACCGGTTTCCTCACAACAAGACTCCAGCCTCCTTCAAATAGATCTAAATAGTTGTTCTGCTTAGAACTCCATGTCTCCAAATGTCAATCGATTACTTTCTCACGTAAGTGCAAGAAGTCTCCTCAACGAATTTACTGTCTCCACGGCCAACCTATAACCCTTGTTGAATCTATCCGCGACCTTGACATACTATACGACAGGCAGCTTAATTTCCGCTCGCATATTGATGAGATAATTTCTAAAGCAAACCGTACGTGACCAGATCACTATACATCACTTACGTTCGCCCCCTTCTCGAGTACGCTAGCCAAGCGTGGTGTCCCTTTCAACGAGTTCATATATCCCGTATTGAGAGCATCCAGCGTCGTTTTCTTCGATTTGCTCTTCGAGGTCTACCTTGGAATGATCCTCTAATCTTACCTCTCTATCGAGATCGTCTCAAGCTCATTAACCTGAATACCCTTGAGGAACGACGGGACGCAGCTGACATTCTTTTCATTCACCGACTGCTCTCAGGCTCCGTCGATTGCACGTCTCTGTGCAACTCCATTTTCTTTTACACTAACCCTCGTGATTCTAATCTGTTTAGACTAGATAATATGGAACTTTTTCGGAGTGATAGGCAGCGCAAAGGAGGCGGAGGGGTCGCCATGTACATTAAAAATAATAAGAATTATACGTTTCATGTAGTAAAGAAATCTGCAGAGAGTGAGCTTGTGGAATATGTGTTTATTGAAGTAATAGGTGGCTGTGACACGGATAAAATGTTGCTTGGTTGTGTATACATGGCACCTGATGTAGCCAATTATGCACTTATAAGGGATGTATTTGAGGAATTAGCTCCGCTACACTCAAAAATCTTTATCTGTGGGGATTTTAATCTAAATATCTTAGGGAATGAAAATCGAACAACTCGAGAAATGATAGAGGCACTCAATTTAACCTTTGTAAATTCCAATCAACCAACTCATTTTGCACCCAATTGTATGCCTTCTCTATTAGACTTTGTTTTGGTTTCTCATCCCAGTTTAGTAATGCACTATAACCAACTTCTTGCTCCTTCTTTTTCCCATCATGACATGATTTTCACAACAATAGATGCAATTCCTTCTTTTATAAATGATACAACCTTTACATCATATCAGTATTCTCATATTAACTTCGAAGAGCTTTTTGCTGAATGTCGTCGTTTGAATTGGTGGCCCATTTATAGCACGAACAATACCAGTTTTCAGGTTGAATATCTGAATGGCATCATCCTATATTTGTTTAATAAATATGTCCCGCTTAAAATAACTACGATTAAAAAAACTAACACTCCATGGTTTACTCAAGATATTCGTGATCTTATAAAAGAACGTAACCTTTTGTACTCCAGGTGGAGACGATACAAATGCTTATCCCTACATAGGGAGTTCAAGGCTGCTCGTAACGCAGTAACGACCCTTATTCGGAGAAAAAAAAGAAACTTCTTCAAACATAAATTCGACTCTGTTAGCTCAAGCTCCGAGTTTTGGAAAAAAGTTCGTCATATTGGACTAACAACAGATAAGACATCAATTCCTAGCACTACAGACTTAGAAGACCTTAATTCAAAATTCGTCTCCAATAGTGAAAAATCAAACGGGCCGGTTATGTCGACTTCTTTTATTCGTGAAAACAATCTTGAAAGAAGGTTCTCGCTTTCTTGCGTTGACGAAAATGAGGTGGGCAAGACAATATTAGACATCAAATCTAATGCAATGGGTTCAGATAATATCCAACCAAAGTTTTTTAAAATTCTCCTACCCACTATTCTCCATCAAACCACGCACATTGTGAACACTATAATCACCACCTCAGTTTATCCTGATGGTTGGAAAATCGCAAAAGTGCTACCGGTAAGAAAATCCTTATTATCAAATATTCCAGAATACCGACCCATTGCAATACTACCGTTTCTAAGTAAAGTGTTTGAAACCATTTTAAGTCATCAAATAAAGACCCATCTCAATGATAACAAATTAATAGCAAAGTACCAGTCCGGGTTTCGCACTAAGCACAACTGCACCACCGCTTTACTAAACATTACAGAGGATCTACGTAACGGTTTGGATAAGAATATGTTGGGTATAATTATATTTCTTGACTTCTCAAAAGCATTTGATTCTGTAAATCATACTATATTATTAAAGAAACTCGAAAGACAATTTTCATTTGAAAGTTCTTTATGCAGTCTTATGTCATCGTATTTATGTAATCGTTCCCAATTCGTCTATCACAAAAACAAACACTCGTCTTGTCTTCTTGTTCCCTCAGGTGTCCCACAAGGTTCCGTGTTAGGGCCTCTACTGTTCACATGTTTCGTAAATGATATTTCTCAACGTCTTAACACCTGTGGACATCATATATACGCCGATGACCTCCAAATATACTCCCTGTTTCCGAAATCGAACAAAATCCAGGCGATAAACAGCATGGATTGTGAGCTAGACAAAATTAGTAAATGGTCAATCGAAAACAGACTAAGTCTCAACCCGGCAAAGACAAAAGCTATGGTAATAAGTGGTTCTAGAAGTACGGAAGTTTTTCCCCCTCTTCTCTTAAACCACTCTCCTGTTGAGTATGTAGAAACAATTAAGAATCTTGGTATTTATCTCGGTCAACACCTGAACTGGAATATTCATATAAGCAAAACTGTATCAAAAATTTATGGAGCACTTCGTGGACTAAGTCCCACGTCAAATTACCTGCCAACTCACGTTAAGTTAAAACTTGTTAAGTCCTTTGTATTGCCTATCATCCATTATGGTTGCGAAATATTTTCCAACATGGACCATGAGTCTAGAAGAAAACTCACAGTAGCCTATAATAGTTGCGCAAGATACATTTTTTGTATCAACAGACATGAACACATTTCTGACTACAGTAAACAAATAACCGGCTGCAATTTAATGGCGTTCCTAAAATACAGAACCATAATATCATTACACAATATTATTACAACCAAAAAACCGGATTATCTTTTTGAGAAAATACGTTTTGCAAGAAATCATAGAGCCATGCAATTAATTACTCCCAGGTGTAAGTATCTTAATACATCTCGTCAATTTTTCGTGCATGCGATTCAGCTTTGGAATCTTTTACCCCTGGAAATTAAGCGTACGAACGACACAAAAACTTTTAGCAGGAAAGTTTTCCAGTACTACAAAGAAAATGGTTAATTTAATAATGCTCTATTTCTTCATCTTTTCTTCTTTCTTCTTTCTCTTTATCCTATTTTTTTTTCTCTCTTTATCTCCTATCTTTCTAATTATGTACAGATTGTGTAAATCATTATAATTGTAATTATCCTAAGCTTGTTCAATAAGTTTTAAGATGTATATTATATATCTTATATGAATAAGAATACAAATAAATGTAAATGAAATGAAATGATCTACGTTGCCATCGTCTCTTTTAGCTACCAATCCATCGCACGATATATGGCTCTAACGAACCAATCTCCCGTATGCTGCGTAAGGTAAACTCCAACCTTTCCGTTTTCGATTTTAATCGCAGTACTCTCTTCCTCAAATCCGATCTCCTTCACCATCCCTAGCTGTAAGCCCTAGTGGTAGGTCCTAGTTTTCTTTTAGTTTTTAAGTCCTAGTTTTTAAGCTTGTTTTAGGCCAAATAAATGGGGGCGTTAGCCCCTACCAAAAAAAAAAAAAAATTCTGACACAATTTTAAAGACCCAAATATTTGACCTAATTAAGTTTTACATTTGGATCAGCTTTACACTGTAGACACTGCAACAACAAAATAATATAGATAAAAACACTAGTAATGCATTAGTTACGCCACAGAAACCACTCCTTTCAGTCCCGTTAACCTCTCCTCTACCTCTTCCCGGTCCTATCAATCATAATTACATATACTGCACCTGCATATTTACTTAGGTGATCCATCACGTATATATCACATGCATTATTTCCACATCAATTGTAGTTCATCTTTTTAAAAACTCTTTTGGTTCTTATTCTCGCGTAAATCACTGACCACGACGTACCATTTTTATTTTATTTTACAGTCCATATGAAGTATACGCCATTGATTAGCTAAAATGGTTCCATTTAATAGCCGCAATGAAAGTTCCTTGAGAGATTACGTAAAATTATCTATGAATTGAATCAGAATTGTGTTGGGAACATGCGGTTTATGTACATACATTATTTTGTAATATGTTGGCCAACATTGTTTCATTAAAACCCCATCGTACATTTTTCTAACTAATTGAGTTGATTAAGTAGTTGATTTCCCACCGATAATTTAATTAAATTTTTTTTGTGGGGTTATCTAAAAAATTAGATCTACACCAACAATCGAAGAACAATTTGTAACGATCATTTTTGTTATTTTCAACTAACCCAGGGTCCTTTAATCAAGTCTCAAAACCCAAGATAACGGAGAAAGAGAGAGTAGTATAACCTCGCGCTATCCAAAACTAAAAGGGACCCTCCCTACTACCTTTTCTTCACCCTTATGACCGTCGAGCACAGGTAACTCGAGAGGCCAGTCCGGGCAAAAAGCAGCAGGTAGTGTGACCAATCAGCAGCGGTAGGCATGCAAGTATGGGCTCCGTCCTAAGCTCGCCGGAATGGGGGGGATCTTGCTGCTAATAATGGTCAACCGTAGTTACTTCTATTTTCATGCCTGACTCTGGATGTTGTTTGAGCTAAAAATTTTCAAATGTGAAAACCCGAATTTGCCGTTAGCAAATTCCAACCCTCTATCTAATTTTAAACCGCTTTGGTGTAAACTGCAGATGATCTCTCATTCTCAAATCCCAAAAGAAAGAGAAGGGAGCTAGATGGTACGCTCCCATACGGAGTAAACCCTCCCCTTTTGGGTATAGCAGTATGCTGCTATACCACACCTTGGTAGCTACATGGTCCGTCGATATAATAGTAGCTACCCCTTTTGTGAAGTAATGTCTTTGTAACCTTTACATCTCTCGCTGCCCAAAGATCCTTTCACACCCCTATGTTTCTAAAATTTAGCCCCACATTCTAAAGGAGCAACCTAACAATGCTGAGGAGAAAAAAAAAATCAATGATTCGGCTTCCCATGATGTTTTCGATCAGGTTCAACAGCAGGTGCCTGAATACAACTATTCGCGTAGGAACAAAAAAAAGAAACGATTTGTAGATTGACATTTTTTTGCTACAATTTTATTTTAGTTCATAAGAAAGGAGGAGGAAACAATTAAGAAGCAAAGGACCTTAGTTATTTTTATATGAACAGTTGAAGCATAAAAATTTCAAATAATAAAAACAGAAAATATAAAGTATAAAGTAATTCTTAGGTTAGGATAAAGATATTTATAAATAAGGATATCATGTTGTTATAGGTTGTCCAAATATTACATTTTTATATATTGATACTGCATGTTTGCATGTTTGTATGTATGTTTTAAATGTTGCTCGAGTGATTAATAATTAGATATTATGAGGATACTGAGGGTATCTCTCTATTAAACAATTACAAAATTAATTTTTTTTTCTTTTGTTTAAGTATCCGCTTCTTCGAAAATTTTATTTTATAACGTATTTGTCAAGAAATATGAAGTAGAGAGTATTGAACAGACTTACCGAATTCTTTAAAATTGTTGATCTCAGAGAGGAAGTGCACTCCTTCGCTGGCGGATGTTAAGAGTGGTTTTTAGGTTTTTAGGGGTTGCTGTCCCTTTTTCTTGCTTGTCAGATCGTAGAGCTATTACCAATAAAATAAAATTTGGGAGAAGCAAAATCTGATAAAAAAAAATACTTAACGATTTAGCCTACCACCTCCTTAGGTCTTTGCGGGGACAAAATAGATGGAATGGGATTAGGTAAGTAGGGTGTATTTCAAGCTGCTTTCTGTCCGTGTAACTGCTCTTTTAGATCGATGGGGAAGCTGGTGTTCAGTCTCATTGACATCAATTTTCGGGTAGTGCCTTCGGGTATTTGCTGCGCTTCGTAAGTACGTATAATTAGACCGTGCCAGGGTTTCGGATGGGAGATCTTTAATCCTTCTATAGTAGCAGTCAGATGATCTTGGCAAATGCAAGAATTTGTCTCAACAGGTTGCGATATTGCATACAGGTTTTTGATATCAAACAGAAACCGTTTAACTGAGATACGCTATTCTTCCTTCTTTTTTTTTTTTTTTTTTTTTTATTTCAGTCACTTCTTCTATTTCCAATAATTTTTGTTAAACACTTTTTAGAGTAATGCAGTATTTTATTTTTCTCGGATGTGAGTTTAAAGTTGCTTCTTTTTCTTTTCCTATCAGTTCACTTGTCTTTTCTTTATTCAATTATGAGGTAAATTTTGTGTGTTTTTTTTTTCTTGTTGCACTTGCACTCAGAACCTTTTTCTTTCAGCCAATTTGGAAGACTATCTCGTGTCTTTCTCCATTGCTAAGACAGCGACTCTCTCAGCAAATAAAAATCCGTTTTTTTTTTCTTTTTTTTTTCTCAAATACCGAATTTTCTATCATCAGGCCATAGTTCCGAATTTTTTTCTTTTTTTTTTCTTCGATGCCATGACACCATGCATAATCATTAACCCTATCGAGCTTTAGACACAGTTATTTCACTTTTGATGCACAAGTGTAAAATTCGATACACAAACCTAATAGAATGGTGGTAGCCCACCGCACATATGTATGATACATATGTAAAAAGAACATAGTATGGAAAGGGATTTTATTTAAATTTCTTTTTTTTTTTCTGGTTGTTGTACTTGAAATTATCCTTACGGATCATACCAGGAGGTGGCGCTTCCATCGCAGACGGGTGGATATCAGTGTTTTATTTCCATTCGTTACTTTTTGAAAATTGGTGGTAGAATGCGTACATCACATACATACATACACATATCGACATACAATAAACCAGCGTTTCCCACAAAACTTGTTGCTTTCACTTGTAACCTGTACGAGTAAAAGAAGCAAGAGAAGAAACGCATGGAGACTCTGAGAACGTAGAACTAGGGGTTGTACCATTTTTAAGTAAATGTTATCTTCAATTCGTGTATTAGTGGATTCATCAGATTCCGCTAAATTTTAGTATTATATTAATACATTTTATTATACTTAGCTCAGATGTTCTAAATTTTCCTAATGGCAGGTTGAATATACGCACTATTTCGTCTTTACTTATTTTGTGTTTCTCCTTATTATTTAGCTTTTAATATCTTTTATATGAAAAATTCCAGCTGGCTTGCCAGAGAGATCTTTCAACTCATACATATGATTGCCCACCACCTTGGCCACCGTCATTTTAACGAATTTGGGATACAGTTTGGCGTTGATTTTTTTGACCGCATCACTCAGAACGAAGTTTCTTTTAAAAACAATGTCGCCCAATTTATATCTTCTCTTAGTACTGCGAAGGTTATATACTTTTTCGTATTTTTCGTGAGCAGCTTCTAGACGGTTTTTTAAATGTTGGTGTAGTATATTGAGTCTATCGGATTTTGTCAAAATCTGAATATCCGAATTACTTAAAGCATTTAATTGGCGGATAAGCCCGTAACTTGAGCCATGTTCGACCATTGAATGGCCAAACAAGGCTTCGTATGGTGAAACTCCAATTGCTGAGTGGACAGCTGATCGCAAAGCGCAACCTATGGCGGGCAAATGTTCGTCCCATCGCGTTTGGTCGAAAGAAAGATACGAGCGTATCGCTGCCAATATTGACCTATTGACGCGCTCACTAGCGTTGGCCTGGGGAGAATAAGCAGCAGTGCGTATATGTCGCACACCGAACGAACTAAGGAATTTTTCGAACTCTTTACTGGTAAATTGTTTCCCATTATCTGTTAGAATGCTTTCCGGTACTCCATAAACAAAAAAGATTTCATTTTGCAAAAATCGAGCAGTTGCATGGCTTGTTGCATTGCGCATGGGGTGTATGAATACAAATTTTGTGAGTTGGTCTAGAGCTATCAATATGGTGGTATTTCCGGACTTGGACCTAGGATAAGGACCTAGAAAATCTAAATAAATGTGCTGGAAGGGTCGCTGAACCTCGAAAGCTTTACCCATAGGTGGGCGTAAATTGGAGTTTGGGGCCTTATTCACTTTGCATTCTTCACATTCATTAATAAATAATTTCACCTGTGAGGCCATATTTGGCCAATAATATTGTTCACGAAGTTTGTAGAGTGTTTTCGCTATGCCACCATGAGAAGACCTAGGAGGTCGATGTGCCAGAGATATAAGATGATTAGCTAGCCCAGATGGAACCCAGAGCTTCCAAGTTAAATCATCCTGAAGTGGATGTCCTGTGCTGTGTTTAACCTTCTTGTAGACGAAATTGTTCGAAACAACAAGGTCGGGCAGCTCTTCTTTATTATTTTCGATGGTTTTTATGATATTCTTGTATTCCTGAGATTTAAAACTAGGATCCGAGAGATCTAGGTGTAACACATCGAAATTGGAATTCGATATTGGACCTTGGGGATGAATGGTGTCGACCGAATATACTCTGGACAGAGCATCTGGTACGACATTCAAAGATCCTTTTCGATGCTCAATATCGAATGTAAAACTTTGAAGCTTCAGGCTCCATCGAGCCAACCTACCGTCCAAATCTCTCTTCGTCATTAACCATCGAAGACTTGCATGGTCTGTTATTACTTTAAATTTGTGACCTTCTATGTATGCGCGAAATTTTTGCACCCCCATGACTGCAGCCAAACATTCTCGTTCCGTAACGCTATAGTTCTTCTGAGCATTATTTAATTTGTGCGAGAAATAAAATATTGGTCTTTCGACACCGCATTCGTCAAGCTGACATAACACGCACCCGATTCCGGTTGCCGAAGCGTCGCACGAAATAATGAATTGTTTCGTGTAATCGGGATTTATTAAGATGGGGGCGGTTGTCAGCATTTGTTTTATTTTGTTTACGGCAGCAATAGCCGAATCTGTAAGGGTGAACTTTACGCCTTTTCTCAATGTGTTGGTAATGGGGGTTGATATCGTTGAAAAATCTTTAATAAATCTACGATACCATCCCGCCATACCCAGAAATCGACGTACCTGACGAGGTGTTTTGGGAATCGGGAAATCATTGATTGCGGACACCTTTTCAGGGTCAATCTTTAAACAGCCATTCCCCACTATATAGCCTAGATATTTAAGTTCTTTCATACAAAATCTAGATTTTTGTAAATTTATGGTCAATCCGGCATTTCTTAACCTGTCCGCAAACTACTCTTAGCGTTTGGATGTGTTCGTTAAAGCTACTAGAAATGATCAACAAGTCATCTAAATACACAAACACCTGCTCTCTCATAGCATGAGGAACGACTTTTTCCATCAATCTGCACATACGCTGAGGTGCATTGCACAAGCCGAATGGCATCACTCGAAACTGGTAGAGCGGCCTTCCGGGGACTGTAAACGCAGTCTTTTCCCTCGACTTTACCTCCAGTGGTATCTGCCAAAAAGCGTCCTTCAGATCTACACTCGTAATAAAACGTGTATCTGAGAGGCGCCCTAGCAGCCCTTCTATATGCGGAAGGGGATAGGCATCCTTTTTTGTGACTTGGTTTACTTTACGGAAGTCCAGACATAATCGATTTTTACCCGGTTTACGGATAAGCACGACTGGAGAACTCCAGGCGCTGTTACTTTCTTCGATAATGCCCAAGTCAAGCATGCGATCCAATTCCGCATAAAGGAGAGTTTGTACTGCTGGAGATACGGGATAATGCCGCTGTTTGACGGGTTCAGCGTCACCAGTATTAATTGTGTGTTCTTCAAGGTTTGTTTTTCCTAAGCCCATAGAAGTAAAGGAAGGAAATTGTGAAATGACATTGTTGAGTTTACTTGTTTCCTCGCTGTTCAATATCATCGAGTTTTCATCGGTTTCTCTGCTATCAATATCCAAGGACAAACCAGATAATATTTGTGGGGCGATTTGAAATTGCTTCCAAAAATCAACACCCAAGTATAACGGTTGCTTCAGGGTATGATATTCGCGCTTTTTATTTTTAAATTTATGCCGGAGATGACGTATCTTTTCCGATAGGAAGTTTGGTTGGAAAATTCTTCTTCGAGCAGCGTAGTATTCTTGCTGTCGTTCATGTAGGGTTTTAAATTGCCGTTCTGACGTGGGGGGTTCGTCAGTTTTGTTTATGGGGTTTAGAACGTCACGCTTTAGTAGGGATATTGGCTGGCTGTCATTTAGAAAATTGGGTGTAGAGACGGGTAAATAAGTGAAAGTCAATTTTGAACCGGGCTTAGTTTCTGTGGGACAGATCCCCCGGTCGGGAACTTGCCCCTTCGGTAGTTTACCGAGCACTCTGGACATTTGGGACTGGTGGTGTTTTCCTTGCCACACCGGTAACAAAATAAATTCCTTTGAGGGCTTTCGCAGTCATAGAATGAATGTCCAGCAACCTTGCAATTCCAGCAGATTAGCGAGGAGGGGTTTTTTCGAGATTCCATCGCATCAACGTGAAATTCAGTTTGGGAAGTAGAAGGGTTTTCATCGACCTCTAACTCCCCAATATGCCGGCGTGCAAGTGGAACTGGATGTTGGCGAAACCTCGGCGTCTCATGGTCGTTGAGGTATTTTTCAATAGTGCGGCAGACATACACCATTTCGGCCAGACTAGAGGTGTGGAAAGTAATCAACAACTCCCCCATACGTCTACGTACGTTTTGCTTAATGATCTCAATAATTTCTAAATTTGGCTTTGGTTGTCGCAGTCTAGTATTCAATTGAATGATTTCATTATAGAATTCATCGAAAGGCTCCGAATTACCTTGACGTCGATCGGACATCTTTCGTGACAGTTCGAGTTCTGTTTCCAGGCTTCGAAACTGTTCTATAAGAGCTACTTTGAGGCTGGGCCAGGTGGTGTTTGGGTTGGATTTTAAATGAGTCCAGTACCAATTCTCCACCGGCCCAGTGAGGAACTGGTGAAAGTTTAAGACAACTTCCTCCCAAGACGTTCCGTAGCCTTCTCTCACACGATCCAATCGAAATAAGAAGTCATCGACTGACATTGTTCGGTTATCGAATTTTATGCCCCACTTGTGGAAGTTGTAACTTCTTGTTGATGTTGTAGAAGGGGTGGGATTTCGGCTTGCTGGCAAGGGAGGTGAGGTGTTTGCAAAATTAAGATTGCCTAATTGTGCGATAAAATTGTCCACATTAGAACTCCGTCCATGTAGAGGTTGTTGATCGAAATTGGGTCGTGGGACTCGTGCGTGATATGAATCAATGTTAGTTGGGAGACTTTGAGCCGGCGGAACTGGAATTGAATTGGGGCGGACTTCTGGCTCAACCGCCCGGGTGGTAGGAGTAGTAGCTGAGAATAAAGTTTGGATTTGCGAATGTATCTCGTTTCGGAGAGTCAGTTGGTGCTTCTCCAATTCCTCCCGTAACACGCGGAGATCATCGGCTCGGCTGAGACCTACTGTCGCTGTGACAACTTCTTGCACATACTGCGCCAACTGCTCTCCCTCGCTTCCCTCTGCCTCAGGTTCAGATTCGTGTGGATTATTTTCTGATTCTTGAGTGAACGGAATCGCTGTGGTTTGTTCAATCTCAGTATCTACCGAGAGTGACTGGTGGGCACTTTGTGAATAAGAAGCATTGGGCAATGTATGCGAACTATTTGCGCTTTTAGTATGTTTATGTATGGGACCAAGAGGCCCTAAGGACAAACTTAAAATATTTTCAGGTGGCTTTTTCCCTTTCTTGGTGCGTAAATTACGGTCGGATGTCTTTAAGGGATTAGACATAGTTAGTATATATGTATAAGGAAATATTACCTATAGATCAAATCAAATTCAAAACTGTAAACTTCAGATATAAAGAAAATATGATTAAAATGCGGATCTCAAAAACAAAATGGAATAGGAATCTAGATAAATATATAAAAAAAAAATTGGAAATCCAGCAGCAGGAAAAACAAATAATTCATAGGTATTCTATTCAAAATGTACGAGAAATTTACTAATAGTATAATAAAGAACAGCTTCTATCGATTGTCGAATAAGGGGCGGAAAGGGATCTGGGCTTGCGAATTCCGTGTTAATATGGTTGATGCAAATAAATAGTCAAATCTCTTCGATGAGGATCTGGGATATGATTGAGTTGTAGACTTCGATTTATAAATACCATGAGAAATCATGGGAAGATTAGTGATGCAGCAGACGTAAAATCCTATAGATTAAAGTATTTTACTGGTCATCACAAAACCTCAATCTGGCTACAAAAATAAAGAATAAAGTCTTTTAAGCGATTCTATGGCTTTGTTTGTTGTTCTGTATTAGATTTAATTGTATTATATAATAGGTTTATTTTTCATAGGAGCACACTGAAGCAGATAGCAACTGACGTAAATAAGCCTACGGAGTCAATTTACGGGACTATCTTGCTACAATCTGTGCTTAGAAAAGGAACTATTGAGAAAGTTAAATGCTGGGGTATGTCGCTTTGCAAATAGTACAAAAATAAAACTTCAACTTTTTGTATAGACAAAGATAGACTGTCACTCAATATTAGGATATTGGAAATCGATAATCGTAAATCAAAAAATAAAAACCAATTAATAAAGCGTAAAATTGAAAATGTCGTAAAGTGCAACCAAAAACATTTTCCCTGTGGAACAACCACTGCAGACAAAGCATGGATATCGGGTGTTATATAGACAATAAATTTGGGGTAAAAATTAAGATTTCTTGGTCGGGGTAACGACAAATCGGGCCCCACGTTGGGCGCCAACCTGTAACGATCATTTTTGTTATTTTCAACTAACCCAGGGTCCTTTAATCAAGTCTCAAAACCCAAGATAACGGAGAAAGAGAGAGTAGTATAACCTCGCGCTATCCAAAACTAAAAGGGACCCTCCCTACTACCTTTTCTTCACCCTTATGACCGTCGAGCACAGGTAACTCAAGAGGCCAGTCCGGGCAAAAAGCAGCAGGTAGTGTGACCAATCAGCAGCGGTAGGCATGCAAGTATGGGCTCCGTCCTAAGCTCGCCGGAATGGGGGGGATCTTGCTGCTAATAATGGTCAACCGTAGTTACTTCTATTTTCATGCCTGACTCTGGATGTTGTTTGAGCTAAAAATTTTAAAATGTGAAAACCCGAATTTGCCGTTAGCGAATTCCAACCCTCTATCTAATTTTAAACCGCTTTGGTGTAAACTGCAGATGATCTCTCATTCTCAAATCCCAAAAGAAAGAGAAGGGAGCTAGATGGTACGCTCCCATACGGAGTAAACCATCCCCTTTTGGGTATAGCAGTATGCTGCTATACCACACCTTGGTAGCTACATGGTCCGTCGATATAATAGTAGCTACCCCTTTTGTGAAGTAATGTCTTTGTAACCTTTACATCTCTCGCTGCCCAAAGATCCTTTCACACCCCTATGTTTCTAAAATTTAGCCCCACATTCTAAAGGAGCAACCTAACAATGCTGAGGAGAAAAAAAAAATCAATGATTCGGCTTCCCATGATGTTTTCGATCAGGTTCAACAGCAGGTGCCTGAATACAACTATTCGCGTAGGAACAAAAAAAAGAAACGATTTGTAGATTGACATTTTTTTGCTACAATTTTATTTTAGTTCATAAGAAAGGAGGAGGAAACAATTAAGAAGCAAAGGACCTTAGTTATTTTTATATGAACAGTTGAAGCATAAAAATTTCAAATAATAAAAACAGAAAATATAAAGTATAAAGTAATTCTTAGGTTAGGATAAAGATATTTATAAATAAGGATATCATGTTGTTATAGGTTGTCCAAATATTACATTTTTATATATTGATACTGCATGTTTGCATGTTTGTATGTATGTTTTAAATGTTGCTCGAGTGATTAATAATTAGATATTATGAGGATACTGAGGGTATCTCTCTATTAAACAATTACAAAATTAATTTTTTTTTCTTTTGTTTAAGTATCCGCTTCTTCGAAAATTTTATTTTATAACGTATTTGTCAAGAAATATGAAGTAGAGAGTATTGAACAGACTTACCGAATTCTTTAAAATTGTTGATCTCAGAGAGGAAGTGCACTCCTTCGCTGGCGGATGTTAAGAGTGGTTTTTAGGTTTTTAGGGGTTGCTGTCCCTTTTTCTTGCTTGTCAGATCGTAGAGCTATTACCAATAAAATAAAATTTGGGAGAAGCAAAATCTGATAAAAAAAAATACTTAACGATTTAGCCTACCACCTCCTTAGGTCTTTGCGGGGACAAAATAGATGGAATGGGATTAGGTAAGTAGGGTGTATTTCAAGCTGCTTTCTGTCCGTGTAACTGCTCTTTTAGATCGATGGGGAAGCTGGTGTTCAGTCTCATTGACATCAATTTTCGGGTAGTGCCTTCGGGTATTTGCTGCGCTTCGTAAGTACGTATAATTAGACCGTGCCAGGGTTTCGGATGGGAGATCTTTAATCCTTCTATAGTAGCAGTCAGATGATCTTGGCAAATGCAAGAATTTGTCTCAACAGGTTGCGATATTGCATACAGGTTTTTGATATCAAACAGAAACCGTTTAACTGAGATACGCTATTCTTCCTTCTTTTTTTTTTTTTTTTTTTTTTTATTTCAGTCACTTCTTCTATTTCCAATAATTTTTGTTAAACACTTTTTAGAGTAATGCAGTATTTTATTTTTCTCGGATGTGAGTTTAAAGTTGCTTCTTTTTCTTTTCCTATCAGTTCACTTGTCTTTTCTTTATTCAATTATGAGGTAAATTTTGTGTGTTTTTTTTTTCTTGTTGCACTTGCACTCAGAACCTTTTTCTTTCAGCCAATTTGGAAGACTATCTCGTGTCTTTCTCCATTGCTAAGACAGCGACTCTCTCTGCAAATAAAAATCCGTTTTTTTTTTCTTTTTTTTTTCTCAAATACCGAATTTTCTATCATCAGGCCATAGTTCCGAATTTTTTTCTTTTTTTTTTTCTTCGATGCCATGACACCATGCATAATCATTAACCCCATCGAGCTTTAGACACAGTTATTTCACTTTTGATGCACAAGTGTAAAATTCGATACACAAACCTAATAGAATGGTGGTAGCCCACCGCACATATGTAAAAAGAACATAGTATGGAAAGGGATTTTATTTAAATTTATTTTTTTTTCTGGTTGTTGTACTTGAAATTATCCTTACGGATCATACCAGGAGGTGGCGCTTCCATCGCAGACGGGTGGATATCAGTGTTTTATTTCCTTTCGTTACTTTTTGAAAATTGGTGGTAGAATGCGTACATCACATACATACATACACATATCGACATACAATAAACCAGCGTTTCCCACAAATTCAAGACCTCGAACGCTTCAAGATTCGAACTGAGATTGAGGATATTGATTTGCTAACTTGCAAAAACTCATCGTAAATTTTGACCTTCGGAAGGTAGCCTGTTATCGGCGCCATGGTCGTCACATAAATGATATTATATTCCGAACATACTTCGCAAAAGCCGAATTTTAATGTTCACTAAAGTTTCAAGAGACCTACTTATAAAATACGTATTTTCTTTAACAAAACCTTGTGTCACACTTCATTTTAATATCACTATTAAGAAAGTCATCTTCATAATATTCATTATTGTAGTTACAGAAAGTGAGAAATTAAAAACAGTCATCATAGATCATTAACTACACTATTTCTAAAAATGAAAGTTTGATTAATTATATTTTAATAATTACTTAAATTATTAAGTTCCTCAAAAAGCAAATATGTATATATATTTTATCTCATTCTTCTTTTCTGACTAAACTGTCTCAATATGGGTTAATAGTACTCGTAATAAGAACTTTTTTAATCTCATTTGTTCAGCCTTATAAATATTAATTAGAAACTAGATGATTGATTACACTACCCTACACACGTTTTGTTTTTAAGTATATCTAATAAGGTGATTTCAATCAGCTCAAATTTATGAGATGGACAAAAAATTAAATTTTTAAAAAATACAGATTTATTTTAATATTATACGTGAAGAATTTGTCTTTTAAGGGATATTCTAGAGTGAAGTTGTCTTGGACAATCGCGCATAATTCTCCAGCAATAGTCTGCCATCATATTAACGTCACATCTTCCTTGATACCTGTTCTCCATTGCTTTTATACCTTGATGGATGCGTTCTCCTTGTTTTTCGCTAAGATCTCCTAGGTTATGCCGAAACTGGTCTATATAACTATGGAGGTAGTGTACTTTTATGCTCATATCACAGCCAACATTTTTAAAGTTAAGAAGCATTTCCTAACTAACCCTTCATGTTCTTTAGACTTGTAATTTCCGAGAAAATTATGTACAAGCACAACAAAAGATTTCCACGCAAGTCGTTCTAATTCAGTCATAGATGCCTCAAAACTAGTAGAGCATTTAATTAATAAACGTATTTGGGGTCCATCAAATATGCCTGCTTTTAACTTTTCATCTCTTAATCTGGGAAATTTCTGAGTAATATACTGAAAACATTGTCCATTTTTGTCCAGAGCTTTCACAAATTTTTCTTGGGGAACTAAAGGCTCATTTATCACATTGCTTCCACCAATGACCATAGCATCTCTCACAGGCCAATTTTTTTGTATCCAGTGTCTTGATTTTTCTCTACCGTCCCAGAGAAAAAAAAAGCATATATATTTTGTATAGCCATTTTGTTGACCTAATAAAAAATTAACCAACTTCAAACTGACACAGATCACCCATTTATGTTAGACATATTTTATTTTCTGCAATAGAACTGCAATTACTTCATATTTTTCTTTCATACAAGTAGAGTGGGCAATTGGAATAGGAGCATGTTTATAGCCATTATGTAAAAGGACAGCCTTGAGACTTCTTTTACTGCTGTCAATAAAGAGACGCCAGTCACTTGCCTGATAGGTCTCCAAGCCATACATAAAATTTTCACCAGAAGAAAAAAAATGCAATAAGTTTTGTTACCTCCGGCGATAGAAAATAATTCGCACATCATTCTTCTTGCTAGCAGCTCAGCACGTTGCTTTGAAAGATCTAAGTCTCTGATGAGGTCATTAAGCTCGTTTTGTGAAAATGTTTTAGGTTTCGATGTTTCTACAGAGCATTCAAAGTCATCGCTTACTTGAGAAGCACTAAATCCTTCAATTTCTTCCTCCTGACATTGTGTTAGCTGATGAAAAGCTGGTATTGCAACGTCTTCTGAATGAGGAATTGGTCTTATTGCTGAAGAAATATTAGTATATTTCCATTTGTGGTGATTGTTTTTGTTGATGCCCACTATACTTAGTTAGTCATACAGAACTAACAGTCGTTATGATGTTTTTTTCTCGCCAAATCATCGGTACTCCAAATTTCAAAGATTTTCTCCCATTGTCGCAAATGTTCACTGCACATTTTACATACACTATGAGACACCCACGCTTTACCCTGATTGCAAATTTCAATATAGAAGTATGCAAAATACCAGCTGATCACAGTAAACTTATCAAAACACAACGTCTTAAGTTACTAGCCATTATGAAATATTTAGATTTATTTTGTCAGTGTTATTGTGAAATCGAATTAGCGTAAAGAGCGTAGTAAATAAACACATAATGTATCTACGAGTATAACAGTGCGCTTACAGATGCTTGAAACTACGATTCGTCAACGCTGATATGCTAGGTTATAACGGATATCGGACCCAAGAAGAGTGAAGTAAATGCATACTGAAGCTTCAAACTTAGTTAGCTGTTTTAATTTAGTTGATTTAACTCGAATCCATGGTGTCATTTTTATTTTCAATGTTAATGGTTTAATTTAAAAAGGGTGCTCATGGCGATCTTTATATGTGCTGGTATATAGTAAACTAGAGGTGACAGGATTTAAAAACTAAAGGATATTAAATGTATATTACTTTGCTTATCTAGTACAGATACAAACAAAGCTGCACCAATTTTTTTTTTGTAGACTTGTATTATTATTAAAACCCGAGTTGTAGTGTTTTAGTACGTTTCCTAGGACATTAATGTTGTGCATTGTTTTATGGCCTTCCTCGAACTTTCTGCTTATATTTCATCAATCTAATTGCCCCTCATACGATACTCCAAGTTTTTCCGACTACATTTTTAAATGCTTTGCTCTTCATTGCTTTCATCAAACAAGACTTATGCATGTCATAAAACAAAAACGTTCCTATCCAATCCTTTGCCAGAATCTTGAACATAGAACTCAAAATATTTTGCTGGTCAACATTCGGAATTCCCTCAATGTTAATGTGTCCTTTTGCAGTATAGTGTTGATAATTCGTTGCAGGTTATTGACCGTATTAAACAACTGTTTGGTATTTGTAATGCTCCTTCGATATCTATAAAGGTGGCCATGATGTACTTATTGTAATGCATATTCTTTTGTATTGTAACTAAAACCACTTCCAGTGCCGTCGCTACTGATTTTACTTTATGGTAAACGTGTTTTGAACCGCATAGGTTGTGTTTGTAGAGTTCTTGTCTTAAATTTTGATCTAGGATTCTGGTCAGTATTTTTAATAGAAACGAGCAGTGACTTATTGGTCTATAGGCCTTAGCAGAGGAGTGGGTAGGTCTTCCTGCTTTGAGAATGAAAACCACTTTTACTTCTTTCCAATCGTTTCGGACGTAGCTCAGCCTTAGACAACGGATAGAGATAGTTTTACGCCAAGGTGGTTCTATGTGTTCGCTTATCGAATTGGAGTACGCCGTCCAGTTAGTTTTCATAAGATATCGGATTTTGTTGTGTATGGTCGCTGTTTATAGTGAAGAGAAATCTAAGGTGATCCGAGAAGAATTTCTTAGTAGATATTCTCCAGTTATTGGCATATATTTAAGCATAAATGTTTGTGATTGTTAAGTCGAGAATTTCTTCTCCGTTTTTTATGTGAAATGTGTGCGGTTCAATATGTGCGGTCCGAATATTGGCTTGTTAGAGTAGATTAAGGACTTAACGTAGCTCCAGAAAAAATAATCAAGTGGTATCAAATCGCATGATCGCGGGGGCCAATTGGTGAACTCTCGTCGTGAGATGACCCAGTCGCCAAATTTCTCCTTCACAACTTCTAGCGTTGCGTCGCTTGTGTGGCATGTATTGCCATCTTGTTGGAACTACAGCTCGGATATATCGATCTTGTCGAGCACTGGTCACAGCAAGTCGGTTAACATCGCTCTATACCTGAGACTATTGGCGGTCTCATGATGCCGCCATGCCGTAAGCCGTTCCAAACTGTCAATATTTTTGGATGCATTGATGCTTGGCCGAACACTTGTAATTGTGTTCGCTCCAACAACGGCAATTTTGCTTGATGACATAGCCGCTGAGTCAAAAATGAGCCTCATCCCCCAAAATTCGAATCTCCGGCCAACATTTCCAGCCGGAAATTAACCCAGTTGACTCCCTATCGATGCCGAATTCAGCTGAACGGCGCAGAATCGGCATTTCTGGGTCTTCTTCGAAACTTGCCCCTACGGCCGAAATCTTTCATTTCGCACCAAACTCTGTCTGGTTGGTGGTTTAGGATCCAGAAGAGTGTATGGCATGGAAATGACAAACCTTACTGAACATTTCGACAGCTGAATGTCATTGGTATATTTGCCATCTGCTAAAACCTAAGAATTGGAAAAACTGTAATTACTACCTGGGCATGCGTTACGTTGTTTCCAGGAATCCAGGGTTCTTATATTAAAGCAACGTCAATATTCGCATGGGACATGTACAGCATCAGATCCGAAGTTACTGCTTCACTGTGACACAAGCTATTTTGCATCATTCGTAACTTCTTTGGTGCTTTTGTATCATCGAGTATGCTTTTAGATAACCTATCGCGTATTTTATCATGCCCGACTTTTTCTTTGCAATCTGCACAGTCTGCCTATTCACGGCAAAAAGCATATCTTTTTCTTCATTGCTGTGGCTCTTTCTAGAGTTGAGTAATACTCCCTCCTTTAAAGCAAGATCTTGATCTTGTATCACTTTCAATTTCACGGTACTGGCTGCTAGGTGAGTTGCACAAGGAAGGCCTCATATTTTTATGTGATGGCGAAGTGGAATTTCGATTTTGGTAATAATCATCAACGAAACTCCTTTCCAGAGTTTTCCAGTTGTGGAGATGGTCTTGGTGAAGAACTTCAGAGCTAGTTCATTCCCGCATATTAACCACTTTAACCCTGTTTTGCCAGCCCGCTCCGTCACAATAAAATCCTGCGCGCAGCTGTGGGTGGTCGTGGCTCAACTGGTTAGCTTCCCATTCGGACCGCTCGGGGTTCAATACCAGCCATGATCGAAAGACTTTTTTCCAGGCAATTAAAATCTCGTGAGATCTATGGTAGTCTGAATACAACATCAAGTCAATGTACACTAATAATTTAGTCTCCCCATTAGATGTTGGATGACACTCATAAAGCGAAATCGCCGCTGAACCCAAACATCTTTCTTTCTCTTTCTGTCCCATTTTCCGAAAAACTTAACACATGCTTTGGCATCATAAGTGTAATCAAACCCACATGAGTGTTAAGTTCTTAAAAAAAAAACCTGTTTCATCCTTGTCATCAAGTTTCCACCGGTCCTCCTTTGTGGATCGTCAACGGCTACCTACAGCTCCACAGGAGTGCTGTCGAAACTAGCCGAGGGCTTTTCCGCTTTGAACTGCCCTCTTTTGTATCATCTCCTGAACTTACACGTTTCGTTGATAGTCCCGAGGTTGACGGGAGATTCAGCTAACCTGATGTTGGCATCATTGGTCTACAACAATGCCCCCAAGGAAAGAAGCCACAAAAGGAAGAGAAAGAAATGTCAATACGATTTCATGTATATATAAACGTCATGAAAAATAAATTTTTATAACGTTTGAACCACAGTTCGTACCGGTCTTTTTATTAAAATCCGTATTAATAAGTCCGTTTTTGCAGTTTAAACTAGTGGCACAAGACGCCAACGGGAGTGCTTTAGATATCACGGTATTAGAAAACCCCCCGGTTAATTTTACTGCCAACAGAGGCCAAGATTCCGGTATATTTACTGGCACCAGACGCCAACATTTGGTCCTTCAAAGCCATTTAAAAATTCAAGAATTCAACCGGCTAATTTCTTGACTTGTGTGGAAAAATATTCTGTGGTGATAAAGGAGCCCTTTCGCCACGACTGTTTTTTTTGAGTGTGCAACGTGGGACGTTTCAACGGAACAACTCAAGCCTAGAATCAAGCTGACGGGAGTGTGCAACGAGGGACACAAACATACTTACGCAGTAAGTGAATTTTACTTATCTGAACTTGTAGATACATAATTAAATAAGAAAAATGAAGCTCGACGCGCTTATTAGGACATTTAAGCAGTTGGAAAGGGACGTCTCGAACTTTTCGAAAACAGGTTCTGTTAGGAGAACGGCAAATTATTTGGCAGGGCGTTTACAGGAAGTTGAAAAGGTAACGCAAACGGCGGCGAAGCAGTTTGAAGCCTTTGTTTCAGAGTTAGGGGATGGAGATTCGAAGATGGAGGAGCAGGCAGAACTAGTGCATGACCAAATCCGCGAGCTGTACTTCAGCTATCGCAGTGATCTTCTGGATGCAATGGACAAAGCCCAACCATCAGCTACGGGAAACATAAAACAGCTAAACTCATCGGTAGCAGAGGGCAACACAGGAAAGCAGTCTGAATTACGGCTACCTAAAATCAATTTGCCAGTTTTCTCCGGGAGCTACGAGTCGTGGCGAGCATTTCGTGATCTTTTCATTTCGCTTATTCATTCAAATGAATCGTTGTCGGAGGTGCAAAAAATGCACTACCTCAAATCGAGCATTGCAGGTGAAGCAGACAAGCTTCTTGTTCATCTTGGGTTAGAGATAGGAAACTACGACAAGGCGTGGAGAATACTCATCGATAGGTACGATCATACGCGTTATTTAGTGACGTCCCAATTGAAATGTTTTTTCAACCAGCCAGTGGTTTCTCATGAACGAGCGGAGGCGATTAAGCAATTACTGGACACGTCCACAGAGGTGATACACAGTCTGGAAAATCTCAAGGTCGTCAGTTGGGATGTAATATTAATCTACGTGCTCCTGCAGAAGCTGCCAATCAAAACTCAACAGTTGTGGGAGGAAAGGCTCGGAATGAAGGCAGACAGCAAAGAACTTCCGACTTTACAGGAGTTCCAGCAGTTCTTAGAGAACAGGTTCCGAACACTTGAAGCAGTCGTGCAGCAACCAGCACGAGGATTTACAGAAACGCCAAAACCATCATCTCATCGAAACTCGTTCCATCAGCAAACCAAAGTAGATAAGTTTGCCTGCAAGGTGTGCAGCAAAGGGCAGCATGCGATCAGGAAATGTAGCAAGTTCCTTAAGATGAGTAGAAGGATTAGGTATTTGCAAAAATTGCCTAAGTTATAGCCACAGTTCAGGGGAATGCCCAAGCACTCGTAGGTGTTATTACTGCCAGCAGCCGCACCATTCTCTTCTTCACTTTAACGCAAACCCTCAGGCTCCGTCTTTTGTTCCAGGTCAGTCCTTCGTTCCAAGTCAACGGTCAACGGTAAACACCTTTCATTCCACATCACAGGTCAATACACAGGTACTGTTAGCTACAGCGATGGTGAACGTCAGGACTGCTTCCGGGGAATTTATTTCACTTCGAGCTCTACTGGATTCAGGTTCTGAAGCTACATTTATTACCGAGTCAGCTGTTCAATTGCTTCGCTTAAAGTCCAGATCTACGCACATTGAAGTTTCCGGGTTAGGGTCGGTCAGCAGCGGCACATGTACGAAGGTTGTCGAAGTCACCTTGTCATCTCAGCATGCAGCCTTCGCAACAACAACGCAAGCCTGTGTTTTCAAGTCACTGTCTGGCCTTCTCCCGGCCCGAACTCCATCTGTTGATAGAAAGTATCTGGATGGCCTGGTACTAGCAGATCCTAATTTTTTTTGTCCAGCTAAAATAGATTTACTCATAGGTGGCGGTGTGTATGCCGAGATATTGTTGCCTGAGATAATAAGATCCGAGGAAGAGAATTTGCCCGTGCTCCAAAAGACCAAGTTGGGTTGGATCCTATTCGGAAGAGTACCCATAGAGTCACAGCCCATTAGAGCTTTTTTTCAGACAGGTGAAGACGCCGACCAACTTAGGAGGTTTTGGGAACTGGAGGAGATACCCGTGATATCTTCGGCAACCGCTGAAGATGCCGAGTGTGAGGAACACTTTGTTCGCAACGTCCGAAAAATGGACGATGGACGTTACCAAGTGTCATTACCGTTCAAAGGTAACACGCGTCCAGTACTTGGGAGATCACAGGAAGGAGCCCTTCAACGATTTTTAAGCCTGTAAAAACGTCTGGCAGCCAATACTCTTCTACGTGACCAGTACGTAACTTGTATGGAAGAATACAAGACACTCGGCCACATGTCAGTCATTGAAGAAAACGAACTTAGTAACCCTGGACACTATTTCCTGCCACATCATGCTGTATTGAAGGAGAGCAGCTCAACTACCAAACTCAGAGTGGTCTTTGATGCGTCGTTCCGTACAGCTGACGGATTATCGCTAAACGATCAGCTTATGACAGGCCCCAAATTGCAGGTCAATGTCACGAACATAATTTTACGGTGGCGAACCTACCGATTTACTTTCACAGCAGATCTTGAGAAGATGTACCGTCAGATTTGGGTGTCGGAACAGGACTCAAGGTACCAACTCATCTTTTGGCGTAAAACATCCAAGGAACTACTGAATATGTATCGCCTAAAAACGGTAACATTTGGAACCGCCTCTGCTCCGTATTTAGCGATCCGGACTCTCAAAAAATTGGCAGACGACACGGAGAATCAATATCCATTGGCAGCGAGAATGATACGAGACGAGATGTATGTCGACGATCTAATCTCGGGAGCTGATACTCTGGAGGAGGCGAACAAAAAAATGCAGGAGATTAGGGCAGCGTTAGAACCAAGCGGGTTTAATCTCAGGAAATGGACCTCCAACTCAAAGTTTCTTCTTAAAGACGTAAGGGAGGAAGATCGGGAAATAAGCTTTTTATTGCCATCTGAGAACGGAGACAAGGTTAAGACACTAGGCATTCACTGGCTCCCTGGAAGCGATGAGTTTTCCTTTAGCTGCGCGCCACCGGTTATGTCACAACCAACAAAAAGGTTTTTCTGTCCACGATAGCACGGTTGTTCGATCCTCTGGGATGGATCACACCCTGCATCCTGATTGCAAAATCAATCATGCAGCAACTATGGGTCCGCAAAACATCATGGGACCAACAAATTGACACCGAAATGCAGGCAGACTGGAACCAATTTTACGAAGAGTTGAAGGTAATAAACGAAGTCCGTCTTCCCAGGTGGGTGCGTACTATCGGCAGCTCAAACCGCGTTGAATTACACGGGTTCTGTGACGCGTCGGAAAAGGCATATGGCGCCGCCATATACCTGAGAGTCGAAGACGAAGAGGGACAGGTTCACACGAACTTACTAATTGCGAAGTCAAAGGTAGCACCAGTGGCATCCATAAGTCTTCCACGTCTGGAACTCTGCGGTGCGGTTATGCTGGCAAGGCTAATCCACCATACAACTACCGTTCTCGAAAGACCCGAATGGAAAACCTACGCTTGGACTGACTCAACTATCACGCTAGCTTGGATAAACGGCTCTCCGTCAAAATGGGAAACATTTGTGCGTAACAGGGTGGCAGAAATCCAGCGTTTAGTGGAGTCCAGCAATTGGAGACACGTACCGACTCAAGAAAACCCGGCAGATTTAGCGTCTAGAGGCATGCTTCCATCTGCGTTGATCAAGTCAACATTATGGTGGAACGGACCCCACTTTTTACAAGAGGGATGGAACTTTCAAATGCCAGCTCAACCGAATGACTTGGCCACGGAACGATGCAGGAAAATCAAGACACTTCATCTCGCAACCATAACGCCAAACCTGATCAACGAACTCATTCAACGGTCGTCAGACTACAAACGACTCGTAAGGGTCATCAGCTATTGCAGGCGATTTGCATGCAACTCAAGGGACCAACGCTCTAAAAGGGCTTTTGGCTCCCTCCGTCCATCAGAATTGGAGTCAGCGGCGAAACTGGTGATTCGATCTGCCCAGGAAGAGATGTTTCCAGGAGGGATCCCTAAGTCCAGAGGTATGGTACCCTTGAACCCGTTTCAAGACAGTGCAGGAATTCTTAGAGTGGGAGGAAGGCTCCAAAAATCTGATCTCCCGTATGACCAGCAACATCCCATCATACTGGAGCCATCACATCATTTAACCAACCTGATCATCAGAGATGCTCACCAAAGAACACTGCATGGAGGAATTCAGCAAATGGTGAGTTACCTGCGCACCAAGTTCTGGATACTCGGAACAAAGAGAGCAGTCAAACGGTTTGTTCACCAATGTGTCATTTGTTTCCGCTTCCGTCACAAGAGGGCTCAGCAACTGATGGGAGAACTTCCGGCGTCTAGAGTTCAAAGATCCCGACCCTATTCCCACACGGGTATCGACTACGCGGGGCCAATTAGCGTACGATCATGGAAAGGTCACGGAGCCAAGTGCTACAAGGCATACTTGGCTATTTTTGTATGTTTGGCCACTAAAGCCATTCACTTGGAAGCAGTAAGTGACTTGACGACACAAGCCTTTCTAGCAGCTTTCAGGCGATTCACGGCACGGCGTGGAATCTGCAGTAAGGTTTTTAGCGATTGTGGTACCAACTTCGTGGGAGCTGAGGTAGAATTGCGCCGTCTCATGAAGGAGGCTGCCCACGACTGGAAGGAGATCGCGGATGTGTTAGCAACGCACGGGACACAGTGGAAGTTTATTCCTCCTGCGTCTCCCCACTTCGGAGGTCTGTGGGAAGCCGGGGTGAAAAGCGTGAAACATCACTTCAGGCGGATAGTCGGCAACGGAACACTGACCTACGAAGAGCTCGCCACCCTGCTATCACAAATCGAAGCGTGCCTAAATTCAAGGCCCCTTTGTCCATTGACTGAAGACCCTGATGACTTTCAAGTGCTAACTCCCGGTCACTTTCTCATAGGTGAGGCAATAAATACCGTTCCGGAGCCAGATCGAACAATGGGAAAAAAAGGAGGCGTCGATCGATGGAAAACTGTGCAAATGCACTTACAAGGATTCTGGCACCAATGGCAACAGGAGTATCTGGCTCGCTTACAACAACGTCCGAAATGGCTTAAGCCTCAACAACAACTCAAGGTCGGTGATTTGGTCCTTTTGCGTGATGAACGACTTCCACCAGCAAAATGGAGTCTTGGTCGAATACAAGAAACCTACCCTGGAACCGACAAGCTAGTCCGAGTAGTCAAGGTCAAGACGCAGCAAGGAGAATTCAAAAGGCCAATCACCAAACTATGTCCCCTTCCCGTATCCAACAGTGAAACCGAAAATTAAGTAATTCAATCACCATAGAACACACTCACTTTGTCAGCACATAAGCTTCATCCTCAATTACAGTCCACTAACCAATCTATCAAAAAAAAAAAAAAATAAATAAATAAAATAAAAAATAAAAGCGTAGACGGCAGTTACTCATTTTGCCAAACCGCCTATTATTTTAAACACACACACTACATATGAACATATATATCTACAGTAATCAAACAAACATTCACACATTCTATCCAATTTACCTCGGAAGATTCATTACAAGCACCACATAATTACATTAATCCAATCAATCGACATATCATTCCAATGTATCGAACTTTATGTGCATTGTGCATAGGTATCACGAAAATAATAGAACAGCTGATTGCACCAGGTCAATGACCAGACACCTATTTCCAATGTGGAGAACGTGATGGAAACGGGTAACAACAGAAACGTACACGAAAGGGAAATATAGGAAAATAGGTCATGTGGGAATCGCCAAAGAACAATATGATCACTTTGTTTACGTTTTGTCTCCTTTTGCTCTTGTTCTTGTTTTGTCAAATCTGTACGTATATCCACTAATGAGATTCTCTTTGCATGTAAATAATGAAGAAAGTGACATACGCAGAGCCAAGAAGATAGACAGGAGAAACCTTTACTGAAGACCAGTCGTTCAGCGGGGGGAGAATGTTGGCATCATTGGTCTACAACAATGCCCCCAAGGAAAGAAGCCACAAAAGGAAGAGAAAGAAATGTCAATACGATTTCATGTATATATAAACGTCATGAAAAATAAATTTTTATAACGTTTGAACCACAGTTCGTACCGGTCTTTTTATTAAAATCCGTATTAATAAGTCCGTTTTTGCAGTTTAAACTAGTGGCACAAGACGCCAACGGGAGTGCTTTAGATATCACGGTATTAGAAAACCCCCCGGTTAATTTTACTGGCAACAGAGGCCAAGATTCCGGTATATTTACTGGCACCAGACGCCAACACCTGACTTGTCCTGTTTTATTACCTTTCGAGGACTTTTAGTTGTGGATTTGTCGGCGTGTACGGCCTTTATTGTTTTTTTTATTTTTTTTAACCGTAAGGTTCACTATTGTTTTCCCCGTGTCTTTTGGTTCAGACGTATCAAGTTCTGGAGCTTTATGCGCTGCCATTCGTACACCATTACAGTTTTGGTTTATCTTCGGATCAGTGCTCTCTCTCATTCGCTGATAGTGCTACAATCCTTTTTCATCATCTTACTCGGAAGTCTTAGGGAGACTTTGCAATTTCATAAGTATGCCTGTCTTTTGCTTCCAACCGAATACGACGGACCTCGACCATGTATCTGAAGAAGCTATTTCGTGACTAATTTAAGCCCCAGCCTTGCATTCCTAAACTACCACTTAAGTCAGGTTTCAGTGTTGTTCTCTGGCCATACCTAACTGCCCACAGCTCTACCAGGAGGTGGATTTAAATTAAAATACTTTTAAATAAAAACATAATAAAAATGACGTATTTTGAAAAATCCAGTGAGCATTCCAAACACTAATATCTTTGTTAACAATTAATATAAGAAAAATGTTCAACATCAGCCAGTGTTGTTCTCAAAACCTTGTTACATGCAAACAACTCTCGTGTAGGACGTCCGTAATGATTGATTTCACAGATCGCTGGACTTATAAACGATACTCAATTTCGACACCTTCTCGAATTGTTCCACCAAAATACCGTTTTCTAACAAAATACGCATTGAAACTCCACATCGGCTGATGAACTGCTGTAGTACAAGCAAGAGCAACTCCGTTGACAGTGAAGGCGGATTCTCAATGTCCGTTCCAGGAGTTGTAAGACACGTAAAGTGCACACTCCATTACTTTTCCTTACTTTTCCACACCACTATATCCAGAAACCAGAAGAAATCCAGCCGCGTAAATGTATACGTCATCGTGGACTCTGTCAGTCGCTCGGGCATTATGGCCACCATGCTAGAATCCACGGACTATCTAGACGATTGTGGCGCGGTTACTACTTGGTTACTGCACGGACCAGAGCTTGAAATGCTGACGCATGTCGTTTACGAAGATTTCATTGTGGTGGTGGTGAAGCTTTCGGTGATAGAAGTCAGTTGTCGGGCGAGTAACCTGGTGACTGCGTGGTCATCACTACATCTGGGACCAAATTCACTCGGCCCTGGACTCGTAAGATACCAAAGTCATAGTCTTACGGGGAGCACTTTAAAAGAGCTTATATGATTCATCATGGTTTCAGACCGCAAGCATGACAGTTCTTCTGAAAGGGCCTCTTCTTTGCAGATGCGAAATAAGACTGACTCAGCTCTACCGATACCCCCTATATACAATGGCATTCTATTAATTAATTCTGATTTAGCCGAATGCTTCATCAGAAAGCTTAGAAAGTTCAACACATTACACAACTTTTGGTAAAATGATAACCAAACCAGAGTCACATGGTGAACAAATTCCATACCGGCATCAGGTGGATCGTTCGGCTTCTGAATATTTGTCTCAACTTCAACAGCGAACGAAATGGAAACAGAAGGAAGAGAACTTCAAGGTTGGTGACATTGTTCTCATCAAGGAAGATCGATTACCACCAACAACCTGGGTAATGGGTAGAATTTCTGCATCCAGTCTCGGAATCAAAAATCGTTTTCGACGCTACCAGGGGTGGCCGTGGTGTAGTGGTACTAGCAATCGCTTCTCACTCGGAGGGGTCTAGGTTCGAATCCTGCCCATGAACAAGTCTTTCAAGTTTTTCAGTTGTGTAATTGGAACTCAGACAGAAAAATTCTGCGTGTGAAGGCATAACACTGACACGTAGATTTGGCTGTTGTAGAGTTTCAAGCACAAAAAATTACTGCGAATTATAATATATATACTCTGAGTGAAGAAAAAACTCTCCGTCCTATTCGGACTCCAACCCCTGGAGAGCAAATACCGAAACCAAACACACCTGAGTTTCAAACCACTACAAAACAATTTTCCTTTCTCCTCCTTTCTACCTTTCCGCCCGCGCCCTGGCAACAGTGAAAGGGTATCTAACCCCTTAGGCGCGCGTAAATTATAAAAAAAAGGAAAAAAAAAGAGAATAACAAATCTCTCTTTTGTCTCAGCACGCAAGTATGAAAGAGTTGCAAATGCGCTGATGCTTGGACCGATGATGATGATCATGATCATGCATGATCACTACTGCTTACAAGCGGATAACATCGTTTTTGGGTCAAATATACCCATAACCACTCACAGAATCTGACGCTTAGTAAATATGATTTCATCGAAGGCTTCCTTTGCTAATTATTAATGTTAATACATCCGTGCCACCATAGACTAAAAACCCTCTCTCGTACAGTATTGAACTCTGTGATGCTTTTGTTAACTTCAATTACTGATCCTGTCAAAGCTGTTTTGAATTTTATGACCAATTTCTCATCTCCTACCTGCATTCACCATAGATGCGAACTCAGTCTCCACAGTTTCCACGCTTTGCAACTAGTCGTCAACATTAGTGTTCCTAACGAAAGCACGTACAGTCACTGGGTGATCTTTTATACATAGATTTTTATTTCTGTTTTTGATGTAGTTTGCCAAAGTTTGGGAACATGACAAACCTAAAGTTACAACTAGCATCGCATTATTGCTGCTGCGAACAAATTTCTGATTTATAATAAAATGGCCCACAGAAGTTACTGGCGTTAAGAAAAATCCTATTAGCCTGCGCGCTATCCACTGGCAGGTTGCCCATTATGTGTTCGAACATTTTCGGCTTTAAACGAAAACATCTGACGCATTTCTTAATCACACTTGCCGCTGTTTTTCGACCACCAATCGGTCAATTATGTTGGCTCAAAGCGTTGAGGTCCAGCTTGTAGATACATTTCCGGTGAAAGTGGTCGATGATTGCGATTGTAAACGGATGATGTTTTGGCAGTAAAAGTGGATGCTTAGACCCAAAGTCCAAGAATGAAGGGAATACTCGTCCTCCAACATGAAGCAATCAATACGATTCAATGAACGGTTTTAACGAATGAAGTTTGTTTGATGCAGTTAGATGCTTCTCGCATTTTAACGTTTTGAACTCAACCGCGAAATGAGTTTGTTGAATATTTCGAATTAGAAGTGAGTTCCCATTTTCTCGTTTTATGGCGTCAATGGTTTGTTGTTTTGTGCCATGAGTCTTCTTTTGAATGTGCTAAAATAATAAACGTAGGCGAAGATGCATTGCAGCTTTTCAAAGGAGTTATGAAATTTACAGTTAAGCGATATAGCTTGCTGCGATGACACAATAAGGAATGTAAGACGACGCTCTAGCAGTTCGATTAGGAATTACATAGTTTTAGGAATCTCCTAACAAGGATGATGGCCCGTGCGTCCCAAGTTCGGAGTGCAGCAGCACATTTAGAGAGCATCCTGTTGAAAGAATATCTGCTGGGTTCAATGATGTTGGTACATGATGCCATACTGGTGAGCGTTAATATTTGATTAACTCTATTTGAAACGAATACGTTAAGATTTGATGGGTCCTCATGTAGCCATGATAACATCACCATCTAATCTGACCAGCGGCGAACTTTGCATGGGTACTGCAATCTTTGCAATATTGTTCTTACTAATTCGGCGAGAAGCAATGCAGCGGACAACTCTAATTTAGAAACGTTTTTGAGAGCGCCTCCCTTGATTTTGCACACAATAATGTTGATGTTATGGTTCCTTGATACATAGATGTAATATACACACAAGCCTCAAAGGCAGACAAACTTGAGTCGCAGAATGCGTGTATCTCCCAACTAGATTGCGATGTAGTTACGAAGCGAGGAAATTCAAAACAGCTTACAAGTGCGAACTGCGCGCAAGTATCAATCCAGTTGGCCTGGAATTATTGAGGTAAGGTCCCATCATACTGCAACTTTTCTTTCCAAAGCGTTTCCAGACAGATATTATTTTTAGTTATGATGGGTGAAATCAAACCAAGTGAATCATAAAAACGGGCGATTGTATTGTAGAAAGGACTGAACGCTTCCTTATGCGTTCCTTATTTCTGATTAGGGTAAAGGCAAATCAAAAGTTGTCAGTCTTTGGATTTCATACGACACCAAGTGCCTTGGTTACCTCGGTACCATCAAGGAATTTCAGAAATTCATCACGATCTGAATCAACAGCTTCAAAAGCCGTTGACTTATTAGAGCACCAATTACGAATTTTAAAATTCCCGCGTTGAGGTGGATCTTTCACCTGTTTTCTGATTTCAAGAACTTCGTCTATTGTATACCCACCAGAAATAAAAATCATCCACGTAAAAATCTCGGCGAACGATATTATCTCCTACAGGAAAGGCATTTTCCACATCAAGTGAGAGCTGGTGCGTGGCACGAATTGCCATGAAATTTTCATGCTTATTACCATACACTAGTCAGCATAAGTATTTTGACGAAATAAAAATCGTGCATTTAAATGTTTAACTTTTAAACGGCTTTGTAAAGAATTCTTCTTTATTTTTTCGTTTTTACATATAACTAATACAAAATTAAAAATAAGTAACCAAATACATTTTCATAGAAAAGTAATAAATAAAAGGATATAAATTAATTAGTAATTTCATGTGTTGGCATAAGTATTTCGACAAAAATGTAATGCTAACTAACTACTAACTAAAACAAATTTTTAAACTTAACAAAAGATAAAAAATTAAGAAGATGTTAGTGAAATGTATATCCTCCTTTGGCATCAATAACTTTTTGAAGACGTCTTGGTACTGAATCCACTAAATTTTTAAAAATCTCTATAGATATCTCTTAGCAAAGAGAAGTGACCTCAGAAATTGTCTCCACTCTGGTTTTATTTAGCGAAACTGTTCTTTTGCGTTTCAAAATAGACCAGACGTTTTCCATAATATTTAAATCTGGACTTTGAGGTGGCCAGTCCAAAATTTCAACACCAAACTCCTTCAAAAATTTGGTAATCATTCGGGCTTTGTGGCACGGGGCATTATCCTGCTGCAAGATTAATGATCTGGAGAAGTAAAGACATTTTCATTTAGGAGAAGTAAAGACATTTTCATTTAGCGTGATCAAATATTGATGTTGGTTCATCGAGCCGGTGACAGGAACCAAGTCACCCAGCCCATAATACGCAACACATCCCCAGAACATGAAATTAGCTTAAATAACTGAAAACTGATCCCCAGAACATGACAGAGCCTCCACCATGGCTCATTTTTTGGCAAACGGGTCGTTTCTTTTTCCTCACTACCTTTGGCAATCTTACAAAAAATGTCTTTTTTGATGAGTTATACTCAAAGGAACTTTTATCTGTCCATAAAACATTTCTACAGAACTCCTTTGGCTTGTGCAGGTATTCCTTTCCAAAGGCCATTCTTTTAAGCTTGTTTGCCTTAGATATATACGGCACGTCCTTAGCTTTAATTGTCATAAAATCGCTTTAATTTAAACGTCGTCGGACAGTACGCTTACTGATTGGGTTCTTAGCCGTCAAATTCAGATTCAGGTAATCAGCAGATTGAGGCTTCAAGAAAATATTTTTTTTTAATTCCTGTAGAAGGACTCGGTCTTGAGTGGGCGTTGTTTTGCGCTCAGCATCTGATCTCGCTAAATTACTGATGTCGCTATGCTTTTTAAACTTATTAATTTGATAGTGCACAGTTTGACGCGACACATTAAACTCGTTTGCAATGTCTTTTACTGCCGTTCCAGCGTTAAAATTTGCTACCATCGAAGATCTGGTAACCAAACTCAACTCTGCGGTTTTACCCATGGTTTATATCACCTTTTAATCAATTTTTATTTTTTTATCAACGTGTGATATCAGTTAAACTTAAATACAAAAGTTGTTCGGCTCTGGCGTGCTCAAAAGTGCAAGCGTATTTACACGAAGGTTCCGTCAAAATACTTGTGCCACGCAAAAATTTCTTGTCTCTTCTTATCAGCAGAAAGATAATGCAAAAGGTAGACAATCTAAAATTTGGCATGTATAGAGCTAAAAATAGATTCTTTGTTTTGCGCACAATTTTTGCACCATTATTTAACGGTACTAAGCTAAGCTAGCTTCAATAGTCAGAAAAATGTTTCGTCAAAATACTTATGCCGGCTAGTGTTTAATATGATCCTTTGGTTGGTCACACCATAATATGCATTGAAAATATTCGTCTGGATGCGATATACGAACGCAGTGGTACATTTTACAGATGTCTCCCCATAAGGCAACTTTAAAAAATCGAAAGCGTAGTAGCGTGTTGAATAGTGTTTGTTGTGTGGTTGGCACCGCTAAGAGCAGATTGTGTAAAGAATACCCCGAGGATGTTTTTGCTGAGCCATCAAATAAGACGCGTAACTTTTTCTTTGTGCTTTTAAGCTTTTGAACGCTATGATGGGGCAAGAAATATGCACGTTGGTGTATTTGTGTAGGATTCCGCTAATAACATATGCCCAAGCGTTTCAAACTCATGTATAAATGATGTGTTTGGATTTGTCGATTCTTGATTCTTTTGCAACTTCGTTTCCAAGCTCTTAAATCTACGAAGGGCATGATTAAATGAGTTGCCTAAAACATTGAAATTTGCCTTTGTTAGCAATTTAAATGAATATTATCCAGAAGCAAGACGAGTTAAGTTTTTTATTAAATTTGAAGTGTTGCTCACACAAGAGATCTTCTTCAGGCACAGACGAAGAAGACAATTCTCTACTTCCCAGAGCCGCTATACAAGTTCATTTAATGAAACATCATCAGCTCGATGAACTAAGTTTTTGCTAAAGGCTGCTAAGGCTGTTGACCGTTTGCTTGAGTATGACACTCCTTCAGAAATGTCCCAATCAACACGGGTTTTTTGCAACGTTGGTTGGTTGTGCGCTATACGAATTTAATCATCGCACATCAAATCAAAAACTAAACCAGCACCTATCAATAGGTCCATGCGTTGGGGTTTGAAGAATTGGGGATCGGCTAGTGTACGATTTTATGAGATATACCAGTCACAAGTGTTCAAGACAAAATTGGGTTGATAATCTGTTATGTTTGGTGTGACGACAGCTGTGAACGAAGTGGTATAATCGCCATCCTGCGACTGCGCGAAAATTCTACCGAAAATGTATGTGCGAAATTGTTTGCAGTTATAACTGATTTCATTTGAGAAGCTGAATATAGAATTGCGCGGCAAGGAACGAAGGTACATGAGCGATTTCTGTCGAAAAGTGTGGCTGTAGCTAGTAATACACAATTGTTAGTGACTGATACTGAGGCTTCAGGTGCTGATTTTGAAGTATTTATAGGAGCGTTTAACGATTCATTAACAGATTCAGAGTCATTCAAAAGGCACGAAGATGGAACGGCTGGAGGAGTAGGGTTCATATGAAGCAGTAAATGGTGTTTTGCAGTGGCGTCAATGTCTTGACTTGCACCGCTGTAAGTTGTGACCCTTGCGTAGACAATTCAAACAAAGATGCAGCCTTTTGGCTTCTTTAAAACGTAAATTTGGAGACAGATTTATAAAAAGTGAACAGCTACTGATATAATGTTCCCTTGAATAGCAAAATACACAGAAAACATGCTCACTTGAGGACGTTACCAAAATTTTCTATTGTTTTTTGTATGATTTGATTGTTTTCCCACCTGGTTGCTTGGTGTTTACGTTACTACAGCGGTTTCCAAATTCTCCAACGCCCGACATCTTTTTTCCAGAAATGCTGACATGACTGTATATGCTGGCAGTATGTGAACTGGAAAATCCTCCTCCTCCCATTTCTCCTATCTTCTATATGAGTATATGAGTAGAAATTTTTTAGGTGACTCCAATGTATGTACGAGTATAACACGAATATGTGAGTGGAATTTGTCACTTGGTTTACGTAAACTACTTACGGAGCCCTTTACAGAACTTTTCAACACAAAGATTGCCTTAATGTGAGACTGAAAAAAAAATTAATTTATTATCAAAACGATTTTTTAATAAAAGTAACGCTTTTCCTAGTTTTAGTTTTAGATGCATTTTATTTTCTTAACACTAACTCTTATATACTAAGAAAAAATGCTCAAATGCTAGGTTAAAATTACATAATAATCTTATACTAACTTACTGGCCCCACACAGACACTCTAACCTACTCTAAATTCTTATATCTATGTCTTTCGACTTTATCTACAGTTTACTTAGAACAAATAGTTCTATTTTGTATATTTAAGGCTAAGAATATCTAACTTAAAATAAACCTTAGCCTCATTAGTTTCTAGTGAGCAAATGGTGTCCAGTGCGGCTGCATATATAATAAATTAGCTCGTAAGTGCTGGAACTTTTCAATCCTACTCAGATCAGCATCATTATCGACGACACTTTTAAACATAGCTAGGAAATTAGGCCATTCTGTGTATGGCCCACAAAATTTCGGTATTTTCTGCTCGGGTAGACGGCATTTCGGTTGGGATGACGGAAATGTAGACGATGTTTCCTCCAAAGTGAAACGACGAGTCGAAGAATGTGGCGATGTTGTCCACCGTTACGAATTAAGTTCCCGAGATTATTTTGCTTTCACATCAAAATAAATCGAAAAGAAATCAGCTCGAATTTTACTAGTTAGTTCACGCGGATCGGCTTCTTCAATAATTGATTGAAAGGAAAGCTCAGCTTCATCGAATTCAGTCAGCCGCTCAATTGTATGTAAGTTTAAGTTCCACTAGTTGCTGTTTCAATGAATTAGCAGCATCATTCGATGCACCGGGAATATTCTCGAGAATCTTGTTTGCAAAATAATTATGCGATCGATAGATTTTTAAGCGAAAGAAATGCGAGATTGATTTATTATCCGAATTGATAATAACAAACTTCCGACAGAATCACGTCGGGGTCACCAAACATTGTTCAAAGACAAATAAAAATACGTTAAAAAAATATTGTTGTTTATTTGTCCGTGATCGCGTGAGAAGTGATCTTCGGAAATGTTACGGATTTTTTTTTTAAAGTAGCGCACGCTCAAAGGGTTAATGTACTCTTAAAATATTTGCACAGGGCGCGGGCGAATTAGGTAGGGAAGAAAGATTTGGACCGATGCACGTTGGTTTTAAATGTCTGGATATTATAATGACTGGGAAATAGAGAGCTCGGCAGGGCAATCCACAATCGAATTGTTCGGCTTAGGAATGAATCGTGAAAGTAGGCTTGGTGGTATACTGATGAGCATTCATAGCGAGACGGGTGTTACGGTTAAAGGTTTGAAGGGCGGAATGCTACTGGCGATTTCAATGGAGCACTGATGTTGGTAATATACATTAAAAAAATTGAGACACAAAACATTTCGTCGGTGTCCGAGGTTGCCCATTGACTGGGTGATGTTAGCACAACCTGAGTTTTAGCGCACGGTTTTGAATCTTAACTAGTAGGTGCAGAGAGGTTTTAGGCGGACCTGACCAGATGTATGCATTGTACTCCCATTTTGGGCGGATGAATGCTTTATATATTGAGGCCAGCTCAGAAAGAGGAAAGTATTTCTTACATCGTTTGAGGAAACCTAGACATTTCGCAGCATTTTTGGCGACACCGAATATCTGGTCATTCCAACGTAAGTTGTCATTGACACACATACCGAGAATGGAAAGTTTTTCAGTTTTCAACGATGCAAGTACCATTCATGGACAATGCCTGGGTGTTTAAATTTCGCTGTAACGACAGAAGACAGCACTGTGTTTTGGAAGCATTAAATTCCACCCAGTTGATCCCCACTTAGTTATGCTGTTAATATTGGAATTTAGTGAGCTTAGTATACGCTGCCGTTCCAGTACTACAGCCGAAGAGCAAGGACGTGAGTCCGGGAACGAATGTGAAAAGCAGAGAGTACTATCGACAGTAAAGGAATATACTGGATTAGAAATAATAGAGCAGAGATCGTTGATGGAATCAGAATGGAGCCCTGGGACACACAAGAATATCAAACTTGAAATTATCCAAGACAACTTGAATTGAAGGTTTCTAATCCATTGAAGAAGAGGGTCGTCGATCCCAAATGCACTTATTTTCGACAAAAGAGCCTGATGCCAAACTCTATGAAATGCCTTAGAAATATCAAGGGCAACTTTCTTGCTTTCGCCAGATATCGCTTTGGTTCCACTTTTCGGTGAGACATGCCATCAAATCACCAGTGGACCTATTGCTACGAAAACCATAATGCCGGTCATTGAGAAGTTTTCGTGTTCAGTTTTTCAGTTTTCAATGCATTTTATTTTCTTACTAATTAACTCTTACATACTAACAAAAAATGCTTAAATGCTAGCTTACAATTACTTAGCAGTCTTATACTAACTTACTGGCCCCACACAGGCACTCTAAGCTACTCTAAATACTTATA
Source organism: Volucella bombylans (assembly GCA_949129095.1). Taxonomy (NCBI): domain Eukaryota; kingdom Metazoa; phylum Arthropoda; class Insecta; order Diptera; family Syrphidae; genus Volucella; species Volucella bombylans. The sequence continues at coordinate 234,420,511 of OX422140.1, forward strand.
TCTATGTCTTTCGACTTTACTTATATTTTATTTAGAATTATTTATATTGTATACTTAAGGCTAAGAAAAAATATTCGTTAAGAAAAAACTTAGCATATGGACTTCGTGTTTCGAGATATTTCATGTACTGACGATTTATTAGCGTTTCCATGACCTTGGAAAAAAAGGACGTAAGTACAATGGGTCTGTAGAAGGAGAGAGAAGGTGATTCGCTGTTTTCCATCTGCTCGGGAAGAGTCCTAAAGAGTAGGATTGATGAAAAAGCTAACGCAGTGGTTTTGCTAGCGTAGAAGAATACCTCTTCAGAAGAAGGGGAGATATACCATCTGGACCAGCGGGTTTATGCATGTTGAGATTTTCAATACTCTTGCTGCTACACGAGTGCGAAAGTAAATTCGTCTCAATGAAGATTCGATGCACTCAAATGTAGGCGGAGGCAAAGTACAATCTGGAAGTGTTGAACTGGCCGCAGAGTGTGCAGCAAAAAGACTAGCTTTGTCTAAAGAGCTGACAGCTGGAATGTCATTGTAAATGGGCTTTGGGATGGAGGATGATGCAGAATTTCTGATGTTTTTGACACACGACCAAAAGCTTTTACTACCTTTGGAACATTGCCTCATCTTTTAGTCGTATTGAAATTTCACACACTTAAAAAAGACCTTGCAGTTATTACTGGCTCGTTTAAACTTTTTTGGGTTTTTCTCTGTCGGGTTGGTCTTGAAGGCCCGAAAAAATATTTCTCCAACCCCGGCAGCCTCTTTACAGCTTGAGTCGTCTCATGTCTTTTCTTTCGGTTTCATACTCTTCATCTGATGAGGGATAAAGGATCTCCTTCCCAAATGGTGCCTGTGATCATATCAGCAGCGGTATCCACCGGCATCGAGGAAACATAACCAATTAAAATTCTTAAAGAAGCTGTTAAGACCGCTCCAGTTGGCTTTCTCGTATCGCCATACGGTCTTTTAGGAATTATCTCTCTAACTGTGTGGTCAGTGTACGAGAAATTAGCTGATATGACACAATGGTCCGACGAGCCTAGAGAGGAGAGCACATCAACGGTGTACTTATCAGGGTGAGAAGTTAAAAACAAGTCCAGGTTGTTAGCGGTATGACTATCAACGTCTGGTATTCACGTGGGCTCATTTAAGTTCTTTTCCGTAGCGAAGATCTCAACACACCGTCCTTCGGGTGTTGTATGTCCAGAATGTCGAAGCCACCCAGAAATGGGTATATTGAAATCGCCCGTAATAACGATTTCAGTATGAGGATACAGGGATACAATTCTTTGAATGGAGTCAGAGAGCGCGTCAAACTCGGTAAAAGTTTTTACAAATTTAATATGATTTGAAAGTAATTATTTTAAATGCGTGATATAAAAAATATATATTTTAATTTTTATTTTCTTATTATATCCGGAAAAGGAATTTAGATGTTCAGTTAAGTTATTGATGACAAAGTATGACGAATTTATCATAGTTAATATGTAAATGGTGTAACATCTTACTTAATTTATTTGTTCTGTATACATACATATGTACAGCTTTATACTCCTGTACGTATGCATGTACTCGTACAGTGCTATAAATAAACTAAAGTGATCATTTTTCGAGAGTAAGAAGTGGTAAATATTGCGGAAATAATAAAACACATAACTGTTATTATTCAAGTGTTTCCCAACTGTTTTTAAATTAACACTACATTTGTACTGAAAATACAGAGATATACTGAACATATTTAATTTCTTACTCATTTCCAGTAAGAAATGTGATACTATGTGCAGCAATTAAAAATATTGGTGGATGGCTATATCATCTAAAAAAATGTTCGTTATTTGCTTGTATATACGAATACATAAATATATATCTCTGTAAATTACACTCATCAATAAAAAGTATATTATTCTGCTACATATATATATAAAAAACGGCTTCTAGTACCTAGATTCACAAATTTAAATAAAGCAATACATACGAGTGCTCATACAATTTATAGCTAACAAAAAATGTATAATAAAAATTTAAAGCTACGACTACATGTGATCTTAATCATACTATGATATTTTCCTGACGACAATTTTATGCAAATTTTACCATTCTTCCCATTGTTGGCAAAGGTTTTTTTTATTGGGACATTAAATTATTTTTTTTAAGGTCATTTTATAAAAAGTATTTGCCACAACGGTAAAAAAACCTTCTACCTAGAAAAAGTCGATCGACAAATAGGTAGGTTTTCCTTCTAAACTAAGTTTTAAAATAATACATATGTTCATATACAGGATGTCCCATAATTCGTCAACGATAATTTGGAAAATGATTCCTGGGTATATTCTCAGAAAAAAATCGTTCTAAAGTAGGGGTCTATCACCAATTCTGACATCACTTATCGAGGATTTAAGAAAACTCTTACTTTGGTATATCCTGGCGCATGTTAACAGAAATTGCTCAGTTATTACTAATGGTAGAAACTTCGTTGATAACCTTGTTTTTAGAAGAAATACTACCCTTTGTAACTGCATTTAAATAAAGTTGATATCTTGTTAGTGTCTTCAGATATCTAATTTCTAAGCCTGTTCCATTTTTCTTGCCCAAGCTAATTTTTGACTTTGAGTTCGTTTTTCTCCAGAAAATGCGTAATAAACATAACATTTAGATATTTTTGTCTTATGTACGTAACAATAATAATAAAGAATAAAAGAAAAATCCATAGATTTTCTGATATTTGAGGAAACCTGCAACAGGTAAAAAAAGGAATTTACGGTTTTTTAACTACGTTTCTAATAACAGTTGAAAAATAACGGTGGTTTTGGAAGAATTATTAATTTTTCAGTAATTTTCTTAAAATTCCATATCTATTAAAAAGTTGTAAAGCGTGCTCGTCCATTTGACTACCTGTCAAAACCTTCATTTCACTACCCTGTTCCTCAAAAGTTCTCAGAAAGATTAAGGTATCGAGTGTGAAGGCCTATTCGGAAAATATACCAAACAAAAATGCTATAAAAGATTAGAAAACAAATTAATACATCAGTTTAAATTTTTACACCAAGCTTAAAATTGCTAAGAAACGCTATTTGAAATGTCTGCACTTACAAAACAAGAATACGCAGACTTTATTGACGTCTGCGGACTGAGCACAGGAATTTCAACTAGAGCCCGACGGAGGAATCTCAATTTACAAGAGACGGGATCAGAAATTTTCATAACCTTCATACATGGGCTGCGGACAATTTACATACAAGATATAATTAACAAAAAATTTACATTCAACACAAATCCAGTGTCAATATGTGGGCAGGTGTACATGGAAACAAGTTAATTGGCCAAACTACCACCTAGGCTGAATTCTACAAACTATCTGGAGTTTTTGCTAAATGTTTTACCAGAACTATTGGAGAACGTGCCACTAATTTATCTAGCTTCATCATATTTCCAACAGGACGGGACTGCAGCCCACTATGGTCTTGAAGTGACCAGTTCACTGGCCTGCAAGATCTCCTGACCTTACCGTATTAGTTTTTTTTTGTTTGGGGAAGAATGAAAGAACTTGTTTATTCAACCGAAATGGCAACTTTAAGTGAATTGGAAGAGTGTATCCTCGAAGCGTCATCAAAAGTGAGGCAGCAGTTAGCATCAATAAACATTCGTACAAAACCAAGGAGGACACTTTGGACATCTGTTATAACTGTTTTAGTACACACATAAAATAAAAATTATCTAAAACCACACAAAATCATTTTTTATTCATAGCCTTTTCAGGTTAAAGCAAAAAAGACGTTGGTAAGGTGTTTGGCGCGTCGTTTGCCCAGAGTGTTGCGCAGTTACGTCGCAACACTGCGGTATGAGGCTACGATTTTTTACGTTTTTAGAGATTAGTTCTATGTATCGTAATGATTAATTAATTTTTTTGCTGATTTCTGAAGTAATAGATAGTTCAATATAGTGAATTTAAACATGAATCGATGCCTAAGTATGGTATAATAATAACCACTTTGTCAAATGCTAAACAAAGGCGGATGATTTTAAGATACATTTCAAGCTTTATGTTACATAACAAAATAGGCGAGTAAAGTATAAGTTTAAATGTATTTAACACAAGGTTAACTTTTATTTTAGTGTCATAATTATTAAGAAAAATTATTAAATATTAACACGAAGAAATGTAATAAGATACATTTTCATGAGAAAAGTCGATCTTTTCTTTCCAATAAAATACTGCGACCTATCTATCTTTACCGTTTACTCATTCTTGGCCAATATCTTAATTCTAAAACCTCGTGAGCTTCTCATCCACTACTCGTTTCCCATAATATACTCGTATAGTCATAGTCTTAACTTCTACAGCTAATTTTGTGTTTATATTTTAAGTTGTGCTGTGCAAAAATATAAATTTGTATGCGCTGACCGATGTTGACTTAAGCTGACTATTAGATATTATGTAGTAAATCTTATTATAATACCAAAATACTGGTCAAAAGTTTATATGTGGCTTTATTATTTTGACCATTTATATGGCCCTAATATATGACCTGATATACATAATAAAAATGTGCTGAACAAAATGAATAAATAAATAACTGCTGAACCGTAAATAAGTAATATTAACGCAAAATGATTTTTCCAATTAGTATTTTTCTATAATTATTTGATTTTATAATTACATAAGTTATTAGTTATTTAATATTTTATTGTTTAAAGCTACTTGTGCGTTTATAACGTTTGCATTTATAAAAAAATTTTTTTTGTTCTATTTTAGCTACTTGCAACATCACAAAATATTTTTTTTTAATAATAAATAATCTGTGGGTTTATAAGAAAAAAATAGTAAGACGGTATGTTAGTTAGGCATTTTCTAGAGAAAAGTGACCTCAAAGTCAAAAATGGGCAAGAAAAATGGAACAGGCTTAGAAATTGGATATCTGAAGACCCTAACAAGATATCAACTTTATTTAAATGCAATTATAAAGGAGAGATACTTCTCAAAACAAGGTCATCAACGAATTTTCTGCGATTAGTAATAACTGAGTACTCTCCGTTAACATGCGTGAGGATATACCAAAATAAGCCTTTCCTTAAATCCTCGATGTCAGCATTGGAGATAGACACATACTGTAGCACGATTTTTTTTTTTAGAATATGTATACCCAGGAATCATTTCCCAAATTATCGTTGACGAATTAGGGGACACCCTGTATACTCGTACACCCTTACATACATATATACCCACACTCGAAGTCGTTTGTTATCATAAAAGATCTCTTTTTTTAGGTATGTACAATTAGAAAATAACTATACTATGGTGCTGAATACTAAAGCAGTTTAAAATAGATTTTTCAATTATATCCGAACGAGTGCAAATCAGTCGGTAGTAGTAGCAATTGTCTAGATCACCGGATATGGGCAAGTACCTACATACGAATACATACAAGGGTATCAGGTACACCTTTGATTGATACTCTGACAATTGGCGTGGCATTTTTTATTTGTATAAAAGTCATTGCTGAGTAGCAGTTACGTTGTTTCCTGCAATAGTTTTAAAATTTGATTTGGTATTGAATGTGGGTGGAGCTTGCCATGTGTGTTAAATTCCATCACATTTTCTATAGCTTTTGGGTTGAGCTCTAATTATTTCGGCGGATATAAGATGTGTACATAGATATCTACTAAAATAATAATCTAATTGTCTAGCACTGACTTTTTTTTTCAATATGTGTTCATACATCAGCATACATACAGACTGATCTTATTCTGTATACTATACCTTTACGCCCTTAAAGAATTTGTACCAATATACTCGTACCCCATTCGTAAAATAATTTATATGCTCAGAATGCAGTCGTATTCTAGCTGAATAATTATGGCTGGCAGAGGCTGTCATGCATTGTTATCATTCAGTGGAGAAATGTTTTACTTTTTAAAGCAGTGTGCCTATAGAAGCGTATTTCCTGATTTGTCGATTTTGTAAAAGCGAAGTGAGGTGCAATACAAATAAAGAAGTATACTTCTGCTATTTATTAAATACATAAATTATGCCCCACTGAATTTTACATTCCTATAAATATGTACATACCCGTACATATGTATGTACGATATCTACGAATATATATGAATTTGTATTTTTTAATGTCGATGATCTACGTTTAAAAAGTTTTTTTTAATTTTTTTCATCTAACGTAACTTAACACATGAGTATGTATCTAGTGTTTCCTATAACTCTTAAAGAACGGATTTGGTTTTATAGATACAAAAGTGATGTCACAAGTAATGATTTAAATAAAAATATATTCAAATTATGATACATTTCAATAAAAAATAACTAGGGCCTGACAAACCCCTGAGTCGTGAATTTAAATCAGTAAATATGATAAGAGTACATGCGTTCCAAATGTAAGATAAGTCATTGTTGCCTGTAGAAAGAAATACAGCAATTTTTTTTAAATTTTGGGAATTTGTACATGAAGGTTAAATTTGCGTTGAAAATATCTTCAATAGCATTTGGTGTGATGGATTAATATATTGTATATTTTTGTAATATTTCCCACAGTATTCATCATTTCATGAAAATTAAGTTAGTTAGCTTACGAAGAAACTCTGCCTTGAAACATTAGATTCCTATGATCCCATTTTTAACATATAGTCAATTGTTAGCTATATTGCTTAACACATAGAAATTTTTTTAGACATATACCGTTGATATTTTGTTTGGTGTTCTTTTTATAAAATATACAAGCGCTACGATGATTTGCCTATAGAACAAAGTTATTGTATTTAGATTTTTCTTTAGCCAAAATATTAACGCGATAACTTGCCTTATTTATTTATTTATTTATTTACTGAGTAAGTACTGCTTACACGGTAAGATAATGGAATCTTTTAAATGTGGAAGCCTTAAATTTTTCAAATATCAGATACAAGTATGTGCAAGTATACGAGTATATAACAATAAGAATTCAGGAAGTGATAACAAAATAAAATAAAATAAGGTAAGTAAGATAAAGTAAAAGAGAGAAAAGAATAGAAAAGAACAATTGGCTTTACAAACAAATTGAACATTTTAAGCGTTTAAAATTCTAAATCTAATTAGTTTCATTGGCCAGGTATTTTAAGAGAGAGGTTTTAAATTGTTTTGTGCTTCTAATTTTCCTAATATTTATGGGCAAAGAATTCCACAGCCGTACGGAGTTTACGAAGAATTGGCGTTCAGACGTCAAGCAGGCATAGCTCGTTTGAAAAAGCATACATGATCTACCTGACTGAAGGAAGCGTAGCCTATTGAATAGGTATGCTGGTTGCTTAGTTTGAATTATGCCATGCACATTATCAAATGTACATCCGCTGATTTGCTTTGAGTAAAAGGAAATATGGTCATATCGTTTCAGGTGAAATACAAATCGGGCAATATTATTATATACGACATTGAGCTTTCGTCTGGAGTCGTAGTCAGGGCAGCAAAAGATTTCAGAACAATATAGCAGAATCGGTATTAGGAGGATTTCCGGCTACAACCTGTTGTCGTCTTCCTTCTAAGTAAGAAAATATAAGTTTTGTAGAGGGCAATGAAAATTAAAACTCTTTTCGAGCTTTAAGCAAAGTATAGTGTGATTAACTGTGTCGAATGCTTTCGAAAAGTAAAGTACCGTTAGTATTGTAGCATGGTTGTCATCAATAGCTTTCCTAATTTCGTCAATTACCAATAATAACGCAGTCTTACAACTTCGTTTTTGACGGAAGCCAGATTGATTCTCACAAAGCAGTTGTTTACACTGTTGATAGATTTGAATCTGTTTGAGAACACATTTCTCATAAACTTTTGAAAGGAATGGCAGAATTGGGATAGGTCTGAATTCCACTGCATTTCCATTCGATTTCTTTGGAATAGGAATGATTTTAGCGTCTTTCCAATGAGTGGGAAAGACTGACGTCGTTAAAATTGAGTTGAAGATAGGTGTTATAAAAGGCAGTAAATATGGAAGCAGAAGCTTAACAAATTTTGGATGAATTTCATCGATCCCCATAGCATTTGATTTGATCGATAGTACCGCTTCTGCAACGTCTTCCACGCATAATCTGTAGAATTCAAAGTATGATTCTCTACAATCATCCGGTGGCTGGTCGAAAGTAGTTAAGCTTACTGAGGGTGGATCACTTGACATTAGAAAAGTAGAGTTAAGGTGGTTGCAGTCTATATCATCGGGAGTTTTAGGCCTTGGTTTTCCTAACCCAAGTTCACGGATATGTTTCCAAACCTCTCTGCCTGAGGAGCAGCTACCGAACTTCCGATAGTAGAAGACACGCTTGGCGTTTCTTATTTTAGAAACCGCTTCATTACGTAATTTGCGATATATATTTAAGAACTCAGGCATTCTGTATTTTTTCCAGCTTTTATAGGCATCATCACGCTTTTTCATAAGCTGTAGGATATTAGGGGTAAACCATTGAAGGTGAGGGGGCCTAGCAGGTTTTGTTTTTAACAGCACATATTTGTTAAAGAGGAAAGCAATTTTTTCCTGCAGAAAGTTAGTTTGATCATTGACAAGGGGCATCCGATAAATAGGCTCCCAACTTGTGCCTATAGTATATATATATAGCTTGCAATTGAGCATAATTTAAGTTATGGAAATCTCTAAACATGACTTTAGATTCAATAAAGCCATATTCAGCTTGGTAAGTTATATATATCAAGTCATGTTTAGATAATGCAGGTGCTAAGAGTTGGCTATATAACAGGACTTTACCCATATCGGATACAAAAATTGAATCGATCAGAGTTGAAGCAGTGGTCGTAAAATGGGTAAGGTTAGACGTGTTAACTGGGTTTAGATCAAGCGATTTCATTTGTTCCAAAAATCCGGATGTATCTAACAGATTACAATTAAAGTCGCCGCATATAATGATGTTAGTGGCAAGGTGGCCTTTCTCCTCAAGGGTGGTAAAGAGTGGAGCAAAAGAGATGGAGTTATTTGGTCTGTAGACTACACCAACCAATATTTTCTCATGACTACATTTGATGTTTATGAAATAGTATTCGAGAGGACAGTCCTGGCTTGATTTGCATACAAATTCAAAATTGAGAGTATTACGAACATACAATGCAGCTCCCTCTCCGACGCGACCGACCCTATGAGACCGAAGAAGCTCAAACCCTTTTACTTTATAGTAGTCAACAATATTCGTTTGAAATATTTGTAAAGTTTTTTACAATGAAATAAAGAGCTGCTATTTCATATTGTTTTAAATTGGATAAAACCGTCACAGACACAAGGGCTTTCAATAATATTCATGGTTTTATATGGTCGCCAGTCCTTGGAATACTACCCAAAAGAGGGGCGCCCCTAAGTTTTCCGATTTCCGCACGATTTTTGCTTCACAATAATGTTCTTGCTCATTCGTCGTTATTGCTAACCCAGATTTTTAAAAATCAGTTTATGCGATAAATCAGCCACCACACTCGCCAGATATAGCTACGGCCAATGTTTTCCGATTCCCTAAGCTAAACTAGGCCATTGAAAGGAGCGTTTTGATGACATGGAGGCTATTCAACGAAATGTGAGGAGGGAGTTGCGAAGCATTCCAGAAAACGTTTACTCGACAGCCTTCCAGAGGCTTTACGACCGGTAAAATATGTTCATAGAGGGGCAGAGGGGCCGCCTCGGCTTCGTTGGCAAACGGTCGGCTCAATATGTGTGGCGCTGTTCCGGCAATAGCGTGGCGAATATTGGCCTCGAGTTTGTCCAAAGTGGTTGGCTTGTTAACGTAGACTAAGGACTTAGCACAGTCATAGAGAAAATAATCGAGTGGTGTCAAATCGCATGATCGCGGTGGCCAATGAATGAACGTTCTCCATGAGATGACCCAGTCGCCAAATTTCTCATTCACAACTTAAGCGTTGCATCGCTAGTATGGTATTTAGCGCCATCTTATTGGAACCACAGCTCGGATATATCGAAGTTGTCGAGCCCTGACAACAGAAAGTCGTTAATATGGCTCTATACTTGAGACCATTGAAGGTAACGGTGCCTCCTTCCTCATTTCGAAAGAAATAATGTCCAATGATGCCGCCATGTTATAAACCACACCAAACAGTCAATCTTTGTGGATGCATTGATGCTAGGCCGAACACTTGTGGATTGTGTTCGCTTCAATAATGGCAACTTTGCTTGTTGACATAGTCGCTCAGCCTAAAATGGGTCTCGTCCAAGATGATGATTTTTTGGCCAAATCCGGATCTCCGGGCAACATTTCCATCACCCAATTAGCGAAATCACGGCGTCGTCTATAGCCGTCCGACTTCAATTCTTGTGTCAGCACAATCTTATGCGGATGCAGGCCCAAATCTAATCACAAAATAAGCCGTGTTGACTCTCTGACGATGCCTAAGTCAGCAGATCGGCGCCGAATCGACATTGTGTACTCACGCTTAAACTTTTCCACGGTGCACTGAAGCCATGATGACAACCGACCACGCGTCGAAATTCATGGTCCGTATTTACAATTGAGAATGAGTTTCGATAATATTTTCTAATAATTTCCGCACGTTTGGCAGGCGTAAAATGATGCCTGATGAAATGACAAACCTTAGTGAATATTTTCACAGCTGGATGTCATTTCCTTTCTTTCAATTCATTGATAGTTACATATAAACTAGACAGGAAATAAGGATTAAAAATTATTCTTATTAATTTATACAATCTTTTTATAACTTACTGATTACTAAGATGTAATCTTTTTTTACGCAAAACAACAGTTTAGTTTTTAATTCTTTAAGCATGACTAACACTAAGAAAACCAATTTCATCTTAAAAAACTCATGGATGAATTGTTTTGGTTATTATATATTTTGTTTATGCGTGTTTTTTGTGCACCGTAAAATTGGCGAAAACTGTACCCATACAATCCATCCAAAGCCTCCTTATTCATATCTAGAATTAGAAAGACACCCATGGCTTAAAGACAGCCTACAGATCCGTCTCGCCCAAAAAATAGGCTACCACCGAGTTAAAGGAAACGATGGTGTATAAAACTTCATTAGGATACAATTGTATGTACTCCGTGCTCTGTACAAGTGAACACAAATTCTCTCAAATACCCCAATGTTTTCCATTAATCTTGGTCTCACATTCCACCACACGGGACTTACTTACTTATTTACTTAGGTGGCGTTACAGTTCGGTGTGATCCTGGGCCTCAACTAACAAGCCTCTCCAGGGAGCTCAGTCCTTAGCTAACTGCCTCCAGATTTGTGGATACGCGTTCGCCAAAAATTCTGGCGGTGTCTTGCGATCGCATCTTTTGCACGATATATCTTCTTACAGTAGGTTTTCTTTGCTGTGGAGCGTGGAAAATCCGCATTCACACCTCGGCTGCAAATATGTAGTGATATTCGAGTCAATTTTGTCTCTCCGGAAGGTTCGAAAGTCCAAATACCAGAGGCATGTCTTACGTCGATCTCAGTGCGATCAATTTGATTTAATATTTCATCAACCGGAGACTGCCAAGTTCCCTTGTGTATTTGTATATTGAGATGAGGAAATCATGGGCCTGGTACAGTGATATTTTATACTGCCGCAAAGTCAATAAGCCTAAGAACGTTGCCGGACGTATTGTCGTGTAGACTATGCTTACCAACATTCCTACTAAAGATGTCCTCCTTTTCTTTCCTTATTAGGTTTATGTTGCATAATAATTTCCTATAGCAATTTTCATAGTATATATCTCAGTTTTCCATTCTCCTTTTGCTCGGCCCATCCCTTCGCACTTCCTGGATGACGGCGATATCTGTGTGATAGCAGTCAAGGGGCTCTGCTAATTGTTCGGCTGCATGTGACCTGTTAAGTGTGCGAATATTCCACGTGCATATACCAAGGTCGTTGCCCTTTAATCGTATGGCAGTGTCGTCAACAGCGGATCCAATATAGTCCGTAGCTATTAGCTGGTTCGTCACATTTTTTTTTATCTCTTCCGTATAGGGTTGTGAGCTCTATGGCGGTGTAGGCTAGTATTATGCTCGTGGTTGAAATCGCCGAATTAGCCTGAATGAGTAAGGACTTACCTACTCATGATTGTACCAAAGACCACCACTAGGAAGTAGGTCAAGTGCCATGTTACGATTGATTGTTCTATATCCAAGGTATAGAACACTCAGCAGTTTCCCGATCACTCCCCGCTCAGATACCTACACACGGGACATCCGAATTCAGTACAAACATAGACTGGATAAGTTAGATGTTGCAAATTACCTTCACAAAGGGCAGTACCCTATTTGGCTTGGACCAGCGAAACAACTATACATTAGTTGAAATGCAGATATTGACCCAACCAGATCTAAAGGTATCTGACGGTATTTCGACAAGCAAATGTTTGCCGATGTTGTCCCACGATTTGAAAACCTCCGCCAATTCCCTCTGGTATCCTTAGAACCTACTCACAAATGCGAGAGCATATAAGATAGAATGTAGAGCTGTATTTTGCTTCGGCCAGTCAGTTAAGCGAGTTCGAAAAGAGTGCTATTGTCAAAAGCCTGGAGAATTATAGCAATGTATCGTACTATAATTGCAAGAATACCTTTAAACCCACACCTCAAATTTGGTTAGAAATGGTTATTTTGGTGCTGAGACCGCAATGGTAATTGTCACACAATAACTCTGCCGACAGCTTGTAGTATGCTCATTCATGGCTGTGAGTTATGCCTGTGTTTCGGGCAATGGGAGCTCCAGATAGAAGCTATGCCTCAGAAACGACGGAATATCCTTTCCTGTTTGCTGCCGGGACTAATGCACTTAGTCGTAATCGGTCGAAATGGGTACGTATCCTGTTCTTTTACCTGACGTTATAGATGAGCTATTTATGAGCTTAAATAAATTCTAAATCACAATACAGCGGTCCACTAAAATGATAATTTATAATTATAATTTATAATTTATAATTTATAATTTATAATTTATAATTTATAATTTATAATTTATAATTTATAATTTATAATTTATAATTTATAATTTATAATTTATAATTTATAATTTATAATTTATAATTTATAATTTATAATTTATAATTTATAATTTATAATTTATAATTTATAATTTATAATTTATAATTTATAATTTATAATTTATAATTTATAATTTATAATTTATAATTTATAATTTATAATTTATAATTTATAATTTATAATTTATAATTTATAATTTATAATTTATAATTTATAATTTATAATTTATAATTTATAATTTATAATTTATAATTTATAATTTATAATTTATAATTTATAATTTATAATTTATAATTTATAATTTATAATTTATAATTTATAATTTATAATTTATAATTTATAATTTATAATTTATAATTTATAATTTATAATTTATAATTTATAATTTATAATTTATAATTTATAATTTATAATTTATAATTTATAATTTATAATTTATAATTTATAATTTTCATAATACATTGATTTATTCTATACATATACCTATGCGAATGTAACCTTATGTACATCCGTTTTTACATATGTATTTAAGTACTTAAAGAAGATATTACTAGGACTGCTGATTACGTAATTACGTCTGACAGCGCATTGTACTTACAATTTTTATTTAAAAAAAAACATACGTATCCATAAACACATATGTATGTATATATCGTGGAAAAGGAGTCATAAAACCTTGAGAATTCTAAGAAATGCTCATTTAAATTTAAAAATGCCTAAAGTTAAATCAGGCATACAAATAAAATAGAAGAGTTAGTCGATACATCAATATATGTATATGTGTGTTGCATCTGTACATACAAATGTATGTCCATATATTGTACATTTAATATTTTCGAGCTATATGAAGTCACATAGGAACATAACTTTGGAATACGTAATTTTCTGGAATTCCTCTTCCCTCTTCTATATCAAAATTCGTTCACAAATATTTATGTACTTAGATAAGTTTATACGTACACATATAAGGGTGTATATACAATTACACAATCATGCGCAGACGGAAATCAGATGATTTCGCTCGGGTCATTCTCTTAGTACCTATATAAGGTTTGATTTGAATGAAATTTTAAGTACACGAACCTAACATACAAGTAGATAGGTATACGAGTCTCACTACACATGCATGTTCACATGACGTTAAACTTATACATAAATACTTATGGATGGAATATATTCCAACATCGGTTTAATAGTTTCTAGGGGCAATAAACGAAGCTTATCGTTTATTATGAGAACAAAATTATAGATAATATTATAGATTGCACCTACATATGTATATGCAGATAAAGAACAAGTAAATTATACATTTATACATATGAGTACAAGCCATCAACCTCTGTTTTCTTCTTTATATCAGTTAATGTGGATTCTTATCCACGGTAACTTTAAATGTTCAATTTAAATTACCTTATTTCATATAATAGTGCTTTTCTCTGGGTGCATACATGCGTTTATATTTACTGATGATTTATATCACATTGTGTATGTTCTAAAATCATTTTCCATGAATTCAAAAAATATATTTAATTTGTTTTAAAAGCAAAGACCATCTACCTATGCATACCAATAATCTGCACATGTATGGATTAGTAATATGTACTCGTAAATATAAATAAACCCCTTAACATTGTGAACCACTTGGTTATTATGTAAATAACGAACCCCCAATTGCGAAACTAAAGTAAAATTTGTAGGCAAATGTATCCATATGTATGTGGATGGAGCCAAACCAATAGTATTTGAAAGCATTTAAGAAATTCTCAGTTCTTATGACGTCATCAAAGAAGGAGAATGAGAAACTAGTGCTTTGAAAGAGAGAAAGAGAAAATAAAAGGTAATAAAATAGTGCCGTGCAAGGATTGTCATTTATGCAAAAATTTCTCTTAAATCGTGCTGGGATTTTAGCTTTTCTGTATATAAGAGTAAGTACTACTGAAAAGCGGTAGGTTAAGAAACATGCAAGATTCTGATTGGTCCAGTTCTCTCTACCAATGAGAACCCGTAAACTAAGAATTTGTTATCTTAGAAAATGATTTTGATGTATATTGTAGGGGTTACAGGTATTGCAGATGTTTCACAATTGCATATATATGTACATGGTTGTAAACAATTCTAGTTGATTTCTATAATTCTGCAATACATGTATATGTCAATAAACATGCATATATACATATGTATATAATATAATATCATATGAAATTGGTAACTTTACGTTTATGTATATCTTACATATGCGTATGCATATGTATGTTTATACATAAACACATGTACAGTGCGCACAAGATTTTAGCAGATTTACGAAGAAAAAAATCGTATTTTCCACATCTTTTTAATTTAAATGCTGTAAATTTCTTTTCGATTTTCTATACACTTAGTATCTATGGTTTCACCAACAAACTTCAAAATCTCATCAATGAATTAATTGGACATACGAGTATATTTGGCATACTTTTCAATTTCAGAATAAAACAATTGATTTATGCTATTGTTTTCAAAATTACAATGATGCACATTTTTTAAGTATTTTAGGAAGTCCTTTATTTTTTATGACTTTCTACCGAAGGCCCACATTTCGCATCGCACAACACGTGTCCTTAATGCCGTTGTACGTGTGCTGATCCATTTTTTGGACAATTTCTTTTACAAAAAGAATATAAAGAGCATTTTATGGGTGCACTTTGAGTCGCGCACGCGCTACATTTGGATTCGGGGGATGGATTAGTTTAGGCTGGTGTCTTTTGGCAACTTGCATCAATTTGATTTTTTCTGTGTTTTTTTTTTTTGTAAAACGTGCATTGAATGCACAATTATGCCCTATTCCGACATATGCTTCCTTCTAATTCTGAGGATGCTCTTAAATTTTTAGTTGATAGGCTGCTTTTCGCGGCCAATGAATTTGTTGACTTCAGAATTAAGAAAGTAAATGTATTTCCCGAAAATCGACATTAAAAATCATATCATATTTTAGCATTTTAAGATATTTAAAACCATAAACATCGATTTATCGTTGCTTGGAATTAAATTAGAGGAAAAAAATAACATCCCCTACTAGTGCGATGTGTGCTGAAAAAAAAAAATAAAAATATACATATTAACATTTATATGTACGAACGCTTATTTTATACAGCCAAATATATATTTATTACGAGTTATCCATATTAATACACGTTCTTATATTTATCTAAAATGTTATAAAGAATAAATAGATATTTTATTAAACTTTTTATACAGAAAATTGATTCGAAAATTTAATTATTAATTTAATTTAATTATAACAACAAAAAACAATTGAATAGGAATTGACCTCGCACTACAGTGGAAAATACCATTCGGTCCAATTTCATAAGAAAATAGGCAAGGATTGGTTACATCAAGGTAATTAAAAGCCTGCATTGACAAACAATCTTAAAGTCTATATTTTAGCCAGAAAAACGTTAGGAACTTACTAAGAAAATGTTTTTTTTTGTTTTGGAAAATCCTGAAAAATCAACGAGAATAAATCTTTAAGAATTTATGTTGAATGTTGGATTGTTTTTTTTATAATTGGCACAAGGGATTTTGCGTGCAATACCTTTAAGATGTTTGCACATAGCGCGCCTGAAAGGAAGTTAAGGAGAGAGCGTTGGTTTTAAATGTTTGCAAGTTATACTGGCTAGGAAATAAAGATAAAGAAATATAAACAGCGCGTTGTACAGTTTAGGAACTCATCACGATATGTCAGAGTACGTGCGAAGGAGGGCTTAAGGGTGAACTAATTAGCATTCATAGCGAGACGGGTGTTACGTTTAACAATTTGTAGGGGCGGAATTCTACTGGCAATTTCAGTAGAGCATTGGTGGTGAAAATAGCGATACAACAAGGTGAGACAGGAGACATTACACCGGTGTTCGAGGGTGTCGAATGACTGTGTAATACTGGCATCACCTATGAGTTTTAACACAAGAATTTAGATCCTATCTAGCTAGTGCAGGTCTTTGGGGCACCTGACCAGATGTGGGCATTATACTCAAATTTTGGGCGAATAACCAACTTATATATTGAAGACAGGTCAGAGAGGGTGAAATTTCGCAGCATTTTTGGCGACATCAAATATGTGGTCATTGCAACGTAAGTAATCGTTGACACACATACCGAGAATGGAAAGTTTTTCGGTTTCAACGATGCAAGTGCCATTCATGGATAATGGCTGGGCATTTAAATTTCGCTTTATTGACAGCAGACAGCATTGTGTTTTAGAAACATTAACTTCCACTCTGTTGATTGTTCCCCAATTAGTTATGCTGTTAATACCGGAATTTAATGAGCTTAACATACGCTGCCGTTGCCGTTCTACATCCGAAGAGCAGGGACGTGAGTCCGGGAACGAATATGAAAAGCAGAGAGTACTGTCGTCAGCAAAGGAATATATTGGATAAGAAGTAATAGACAAGAGATCGTTGATGAAAATTAAAAAGAGTGTTGAAGATAGAACGGAGCCCTGGGGCACACCAGCATTTATTTTGTGAATATCGGACTTGAAACCATCCAAGACAACTTGAATTGAACGTTTCTAATTCAATGAAGAAGAGAGTCGTCGATCCCAAATGCAAACTGATGCCAAACTCTATCAAATGCCTTAGAAATATCAAGTGCAACCATCTTGCTTTCGCCAGATTGAT
Source organism: Volucella bombylans (assembly GCA_949129095.1). Lineage (NCBI taxonomy): Eukaryota > Metazoa > Arthropoda > Insecta > Diptera > Syrphidae > Volucella > Volucella bombylans. The sequence goes on from OX422140.1 coordinate 234,438,150, forward strand.
GTACGCTTTGGTTCCACTTTTCGGTGAGACATGCCATCAACTCACTAGTGGACCTGTTGCTACGAAAACCATAATGCCAGTCATTGAGAAGTTTTCGTGTTTCGAGATATTTTATGTACGATTTATCAGCGTTTCCATGACCTTGGAAAAAAGGGAAGTAAGTCCAATGGGTCTTTAGGAGGAGAGAGAAGATGATTCGCATTTTTAAGGGACGGGCTAGACAAATGCTGTTTTCCATCGGAAAGAGTCCTAAAGAGTAGGATTGATCAAGAAGCTTACGCAGTGGTAGAACACCTCTTCAGAAGAAGGGGAGATATACCATCTGGACGAGCGGGTTTATGTATGTTGAGATCTTTAATTACTCTTTCTACTACACGATTGCGAAAGTGGATTTGTCCCATTGAATATTCGACGCACTCAAGTGTAAGCCGAGGCAAAGCACAATCTAGAGTGTTAACCTGGCCACAAAGTGTGCAGCAAGAAGATTGGCTTTGACTAAGGACCTGACAGCTGGAATGTCATTGTTGATGAGCGTTGGGAATTTCTGATGTTTTTGACAAACGACGAAAAGCCTTTATACCTTTGGGACATTGTAGTATATTTTGCCTCAATTTTTGGTTGTATTGAAATTTCACTCTCTTGAGAAAGACGTTGAAGTCATTATTTGCTCGTTTAAACTTTTTTCGGTTTTCCTCTGTTGGGTTGGTCTTGAAGGACAGAAAAAACATTTCTCTAACCCTGACAGAATATTTACAGCTCGAGTCGTACCATGCCTTTTCTTTGGGTTTGATACGATGAGGGATAAATGATCCCATTCCAAAGAGAATAGTATCTGTGATCATATCAGCAGCGGCATCCTGGTCGTTATCGAGGAAACATAAAGACCAGTTAAAATTCCTAAAAAAGCTGGTAAATCCGCTCCAATTGACTTTCTCGTATTGCCATACCGGTCTTTTAGGAATCTTTTCTCTAACTGTGTGATCGGTGGTCCGACAAGCCTAGAGGGGAAAGCACATCAACAGTGTACTTATCAGGGTGAGAAGTTAAAAACAAGTCCAGTGTGTTGGCGGTATGACTATCAACGTCTGGTATTCGCGTGGGCTCATTTGCAAGCTGGGTTAAGTTATTTTCCCCAGCGAAGATCTCAACACACCGTCCTTCGGGTGCTGTCTGTCCAGAATGTCGAATCCACACAGAATTGTGTATATTGAAATCGCCCGCAATAACGATTTCAGTATGAGTATACAGGGATACAATTCTTTGTTTTGTGGAATTTGGTAAGCAACATCACTGCGCACGTATATTGCGAGCCCGAGGAGAGAAAAGAATAATGAACTGCTTCGATGTTTTGAGTTGAACGACTTATTGAAGGACGGCCAGAATGTATTATACCACTAATTGGCTCAGTCTCCCTGAATTTTTGAATTAATCTCTTCAGAGCTGATAAAGTTAAACCACTATTCCGGCGTTGTTCGTTCATGTAGTGCTGTATATTTAATAATCCTGGACCATTAGCGTTTTTTACTTCCTTGGCAGCACTTCGCGGAAGATTTGAATTTTGGGAAGTTTCTTTATATGTCTGTACATCTGGGAAGGCTAAAAAATCGCAATTCTATCGCTTGACGAATAATAATTAGTCGACTTAAAAAGTAAAAAAAAAACACTCTTTATTTAAATGTACTTTAATACACTTTAATATTTTTTTTATTTAATTTAAAGTAAGAACAAAATACATAACTTACACAAAATATCGAAAGTAACTCAAAGTAAATTCTGTAGGTTTATCCGTCCTTAGATATATAACTATAGTACCCACAGCGGTGCTCATTTGTCAGTTTATCAACAATCTATAGATTTACAAGGTGGCCCAAAATTAATCATCCAATTTTGAATTACTCTTTTACTAAATAAAAAAAAAACTGATTTTGACTACTGGAGATCTTTATTTGGACCCTTACAATTGTTTCTGTTAAGTGGAAAAGATGATATCTACCAAGTGGCTGCCGCCAGTGTTGATACACATTTGTGAACGTTTTATCGCATTTTCCATGACTTTCTGCAAGATTTCCGGTGATAACTGTTCGCATTCCTGTCGAATATTCTCCTTAAGGGCTGCGATTATCTAAGGCTTGTTGTCATAAACCCGCTACTTCAAGCAGCCCCAAAGAAAGAAGTCTGGGATGGTTAAATCGGGCGATCTTCCTGGCCGTTGCAAATCGCCAAAAGGAGAGATTACGCGACCAAAAAACGCTTCCTTCGTAATATCCATTGTGGCTCGTGCTGTGTGTGCGGTTGCACCATCTTGTTGAAACCATATGTTCACCAAGCCCCGCTCATCCAATTCCGGCAGTATGAAGTCGTTTATCATGGCCCTGTAGCGTTCGCCAGTAACAGTAACCGTATTGCTGTTGGCATCCACACAAAAATAATCACTCCACCCGCGTGAACCCCACACCACACAGTGGCTTTGAGTGGATGTAATGGCTCTTTGTGCATCACACGCGGATTTTCAGTGCCCCAGAAATGAAGATTTTGCTTATTGACGCAAACGGTTACGCCGACGGTGGAAATGCGCATCGTCGCTCATGATGATTTTCGACACAAATCGTTGCTGAGGTTTAGGTTTGACAGTATTTCACACGTGACTAGCGGTCAGGAGGCATTAACTGATGCACTGTTTGCACTTTGTACGGGAACATGTGTAAGTCCCCTTCACTAAAATTCGCTGTAGGTCTGTCTGGTGATGCCCAAATGCGTGACCCTTCGTCTGGTTGATGTTTCTTCGTTCTCAGCGTTCTCTTCTCCAATAGGGACTTGACAACTTTGAATTTAATTTGTGAACACACTCTTTCACTAATCATCAAACTGTTACTGTCAATTTATTCAGTAAAGTCAACATTTTGATCATGATAAAGTACACTAACGAGCAACGTCTGCAAATTATAAAAATTTTCTACCGAAATGCGGAGTCGGTGACTGCAACTTTAAGAGCGTTAACTCCAATTTTCGTTCGTAATTGTCGCACTAGTAGACAGGCAATAACAAGTTTAGTGCAACAATTTGAGTCTACATATTCGTTGTGTTATGTTGCAGTGTCAGTGAGACAACAGGTTGGTCGAAGTGTCGAAGATATCGCTGCCGTTCAGGCGTCCGTAGCAAACGATCCAAATCAGTCAATTCCACGGCGTTATCAAGAATTGCGTATCGCTCAGACCACATAATGGCGTATTTTGCGTAAGGATATTGGTTTACACCCATACAAGATCAAGCTGAATCAAGAATTGAAGCCGATGGACCATTTGAAGCGACGTACGTTCTCCGATTGGGTTCTGGAGAAGATGCGCCAAGATGATGAATTTCATCGCAAAATCATTTTCATTTTTGGCTCAATGGGTTCGTCAGTTAGCAAAATATGCGTTATTGTGTGCTTCATGAATCACCACTTTATCCACAAAAAATAACTGTTTGGTGCGATTTGCATGCGATTGAGCCATATTTTTTCGTCGACGATAACGATCGTCACGTTACTGTGAATGGTCAGCGTTATCGCGCCATGATCACGGATTATTTTTGGCCCGAATTAGATATAATGTGATATATATGTATGTTAAAAATATTAGATAATTTTTTATAAATACATATGTACATATTATGTATTATATATTATTTATGGTAAAGGTCAATAACTACAAGAAATATTTTACATCCTGCTCGATATACTCGTATCTAGATAATATCATAGTTATTGAAATCAGTTTGAGTAACAGTTGCTATAGATGATTGAATTCCATTTACTATATAAACTTGAATGACTTACTGATCCCTTGAAAAATGTCTTGATTAGAATCATCATTGGGAAGTATGGTGACAGGTAAATAAAAATATGAGATGTCACTCTTACGCTCTTACTCTAACAAGCACTTCTCAAATTTTGTAGATTGTTGCATTAACCTGAACCATCCATGCATCGGCGATATGAGCTTCGGCTAAGTGCTCAAACAAAAAGTAAAAGGAAAACCGATAAAGATATTATATTTCCATTATGAGATAAAATTGTAATAACTTGCTTATGTAAATTAATTGCTGCAATAACGAACGAATACATTTTGATCTGTCAAAGTTTTACATATTATTATATTTTCTTTAAATAGTTAAAACTAGATTTTTTAATAAAAACAATTTTTTTTTTGAACAAAAAAAATCTCATAATTTTGTGATACTGAATTGTATCTTTAAGAATTTTAAGATATTACTGATGAAGTTGTTAGGTTAATATGCTAATTACTAACATTTCAACATTTTCTTCTCTTTTACCACCACGATTTCTCATTTCCGTAAAGGTTTTCTAAAATTATACTTTATAATCTCTAACAAGGAAATGTGTATATCATTTTATCAACTTAGTATTTTGCAAGAAATAGAATCCAGCCTAGCTGCTTATCCCTAATTTATTCATTTAACATTTTCATTAATTTTGTGTTTCAATAAAACACCTGATTACCTTTTAAATCCATATTTATTCATGTTTATATGTACACATAAACTGGGAAAATTAATTGGAAGATCACTCAAAAACTGTTTTATTGCTTTATAGTCACTAATATAATCAGATTTTAATTTTAATGGAAATATCATCCTTAACCGTATTGTGAGGATTACAAAGTATGTTAAAAGCTATTCTTGAATTGTTTGTAATACTGAATGATGTCTACAAATTCGAAGAAGATGTGTTTCCTTTTTTACATGCGTTATTCGACAATTTTCATTGATGGTTAGGATATGTATATGATATGAGTTGAAAGTGGGTTTATATATCAACTAAGGTCTTGTCGAAAATTATGTGCATGCAATCCATTTTATTAGAAGCAAAGAGGGTTTCCAAGAATAAATTTATTTTCGTACGTTTTTTATTCAAAAAGTTAATAAATTAACCTGAATTTGATTTTAGGTTTAAGTTTATAAATTTTTTATCTAATCAGTCTGATTAAACCAATCAAACTAACCTGTAATCCTAGTGACCCTCAATCGTAGCTTTCCTTTGTAAAGGGTCACCATCAGTTCTCTCTGATAAATCTTTGTGTTCGAATTTCGAGAGAAGGAATTATTCCAATAGTACAATAGTACAATCCAGGAATTTAACCAGTTAGTGTATAATCACCTATCACATATACTGAATAAAATGTCATGCATGGATGTAAGTCCAGAATGATTGCCTCTTCAGACTTGAACCTATAGAGGCGAAGCCTTGGGCACATTCATTCGAGGTTTAAAGGGGGACCTACCACTGCTACTATCTTAAATTGGAATTGGAATCAGAATTACGGATCCAATTATGTCAATACAAACCAAGCGCTATTAAAGAAATTCACATGAAGCAAAACCCTCTTCCGATTCCACCTAAAAAACCTATCCAGAATTACCCTGGTCGAATAATTTTTATAATCCCCATACTACTGAACATCAAGGTTACTATCAAAGACCACAACCAACAAACAACTTTGGTTATCCAAAAACAGCCCTATATCAAGGTTATTATCAACAGCATATTCCACAAAAACAGCAAAATAATTTTCCACCTGCACCAAAGAGACCCATGGAAACCTATATGACCCAACAAAACGTACCCCAGATAAGATGCAGAGAAAATTACATCTAACCATCTCACCGGAAGAACCTGGACAATATGCCATGGCCATAAGTACAGAAGGTTCCCTTTACGACCAATCCCTAGCAGCATATATTTAGTCCCAACCACAAGAAGAAGTTGGAAATGAAAATACCATTTCGCAGCCACAGCAACAAAACATACAAGAAACGCGTTTCCGTCAGATGCCCCTCTATTCACTTACATTCATTTTATAGGTTAACGAGCTCATCGTTACCCTATTTTGAATATAAGACAGAGAGCGGCAAAATTCTAAAAATATTTATCGACACTGGATCTAATAAAAAGTATTATATCCACCCATCTCATGTCAAAAAATTCATTCAAAAGGAAAAATGTTTTTACGCAAACTCAATCGCAGGGAACGTTAAAATTACGCATCATATAGTACTTTCGTGAATCTTTTCAGACTTAGAGACACTAAAATTAAATTCTTTCTTCTGAAGCGTTTGAAATCATTCCACGGCATTCTCGGGAATGATAGCTTAAAACAATTATCCGCCGTGATATACACATTCCATAATTATATTACAATTAAAGACAAAATTAAGGTTCATATAAAGTAAGGTGTTCCATTTTATAAGGCAAAAAATAAAATGTGAAATTTTTGCAAACTTTGCTTCCGCCCCGAGTCTAAGTCATGTAAAAGGTATATATTCCAAATTTCAAGAAAATCGGACAATATTTAGAAGTTGAACACTTTGGTCACATTTTTTAAAATAAGGCAAAAAATAATTTTTTTAATGTTAATTACTTTTATTGCGAATCCAGGAGATAATAAAATATAAATTAAAATATTACTAGATATAAGAAAAATAAATAATTATGGAAAGCAAAATATTTATTATGTTAATCCATTTTAAACGATCTCCTTCTTTTGTTCGCTTGTTGACGACTTTTCTGTGATGTTCGACTACCGCCAACAAGAATTGTTTTTGTTGTTCATCCTTGCCCGATTCGTTGAACTTTTTTATAAAAACTATTCCTCTTTCTTTCTGCTGTATCGTTGACTATCTTAAGACCGTTTACTTGGTTTCTTAGAGCATAACTACAGTATTCTGATACGTAGTGGATCCTAAATAAAATGGCTAAGATCTATTCCTTCAAAAAACCAGGTTCTTTTCCTCTAATGTTTTCATTTCCTTTTGTTTAGCAGGTTATGTTTTTAAATTTTCCATCATATTTTCTCTCAGCCTGGGTAACACGTTCGTCCAAAAACCCAATCCAACGTTTGTTTCCGTTAGATACCAAAGGGTGTCTCTTGGCAACTTTGAAAGCACTTTTTTTTGATATTTTTATTTGGGTAAATGGTCGGAAGATGCAGGATATCGAAATCCTTATTTGGAGCTCATCGACTTACATTAGCCTCGTGGCAAAAGCGCAATGAGGCTGACAAAATGTGCAACCTGTTTCATTACTTTAAAATCTCGTTGAGAAACGTTTAACTGTTTACTGAAGAAGACAATTTTAAGTGCATATATTGCCTTTGCCAACCACCGTGCGTGATGTAGCGCCCCTGGGGCTCTCAAACTGAAGTCGTTTTGAGACCAAACTCTCAGGTACAAGAGTGAAAGTTGCAATAACTCTTTGTAGTCTTCTCTTGGATGGCTTCCGTCTGTCAAAACATTCGGAATGTAGTTCACCATTTTCACCCGTTGTTTTTTTTTAAATTCTTGAAGTGAATTCTCTTCATCTAGTATTGTGGTATATGATTTTTTATCAGGTGAACCCCAGAAACATTGAATCTTTCGAAAAATCTGGTTGTCAGGACCACTTGATGGTATGTTACAACAGTCCTCAAACACTCCTTTTAAAATAAGTTCATGGGTGTGATGACGGCAAGCCAACCACAACAAAGTTCGTCCGAATTCACTTTCAATTCTTTTGCATGGCCCTTGGATCAGCCGTGTATTCGAAGCTGTAGTATCAAAGGACATACCAACTATTTTCTCAGGTAGCCCAAATTGGTCAACTTCTTGAATAACTACTGCAGCCATCTGCTCACCAGTGCCTTTCAGGGCAACAGGTACCCCAAGCAAAAGCTCAAAATCCTTGCCACTAGAACTGCAACTCTATCTTCCAAAGTTTTTATACTTCCATGGGCAACTGAAGGCAACAGCTTACTATCCCAATGCAAGACCAATTTAGGAGGATTTTCAAAGAGCGACTTTTCGATTTTCTTTGCCATTTTACTTCTATTGTTTGTCCGAGCTCCGTAAACTGTAGCTGCAGATATGGAAATGTTTGAAACATCGTGGCCTAGGCTTTTTACAGTTGCTGTAAATGAAGTACATGCTTCTCGATTTGAGTGCTGTTCTCTATCCTAAGTAGACGTGAAGTGTTTGATCAAGCAGTTTTAATTTGGGATTAGAACGTAGTTTTTTCGTAGCTGGAGCCAAAAACTCAGTCTCTTCATCACTAGCTGCTGATGACGATGAGTCTCCTTCTTCCAGCATAACAGTCTTATTGATTTCTTCGATAGATTTGTAAGTGTTAATTTTAATATGACTTATTTTTATCGTCTTTTACACAATTGCTCTTTATTTTCAATGCATAATCTTTGTCAAGTCCACTCATTGACGAACTCATACGATCATACATTTTGCCAGGAAATGTCAAAAAGTCCGATAAGATTGCTTTTCCAAATTTACCGTTCGGAATTGTTTCCTTAATTTCCTTATGATGGTATATAAAAACTAAAATAAATTGTTCCTTTGAAGGTAGCCGAGCTCCTAAAAACTCACTGAAAGGCACTTTTTATATCAACCAAATTCCTCTGTTAGTTCCCGTTTTTAAATTCAATCAGCGTAGCGTAGTATTACAAAAGGACGTCAATATGCGAAAATGTACCTCTAAATATCAACCGATCTTCTTGAAATTCGGCATAAATAACTTTTATACCACGTAGACTCGGGGCGTAAGCAAAGTCATATGAAAATCAAAACTTTGGTAAATGAAACACCCTAATATAAAGCAAATAGAATCCGAATCAGTTCCTTCTATAAACATTAGAATAGAACATATGACTGTTGACGAAAAAGGTTACATACTATCTCTTTTAAAAAAATTTCCGAACTAGTTTGACGAATCCGACGAGAAACTGACTTACACGACTGACGAACTATATCTGAAAATCCAGTTTACAGCAAAAGCTATCCTTATCCTATGTCCCTTAAAGATGAAGTTGAGCATCAAATACCTTTCTGATGGTATCATCAGGCCCTCAATATCACCCTACAATTCACTTGTGTGGATTGTCCCCAAGAAATCTGACGCTTCAGGTAAAAAGACGTATAGATCTATGATTGACTACCGAAAACTCAATACCGTCACTGTTCTCGATAGATACCCTATTCCCGAAATTAAGGAGGTACTATCTCAATTAGGGCAGAATTCACTTTTTAAAGTACTTGATCTCAAAAGTGGATTCCACCAAATTTCACTAAAGGAATCCGATATGGAAGAAACAGCCTTCTCGGCGAACAATGGAAAATACGAGTTCACAAGGGTGCCGATTTTCCAAAGAACACTGGATGACAGACTTAGAGATCACATAGGGAAAATCTGTTTCCTCTATATAGACGACATCGTCATATTTAGCAAAGACGAAAAAACCTACAAAATGTTTTCCAAAAACTTGAGACTGCAAATGTAAAATTGCAGTTAGACAAGCGCCAATTTTTCAAAAAACAATTCGGATTTATAATCTCAGCAAATGGTGTTCAAACCAACCCTGAAAAGGTGAAAGCTATCAACCTCATCTGTCCCAAAACTCTTAAAGATCTACGATCCTTCCTAGACTTACCAGGATACTACCGCCCTTTCATAAGAGATTATGCCAAACTAGCGAAACATCTTACTACACTTTTAAGAGGGGAAGACGGTCGGCTTTCCAAAACCATTTCAAGTAAAAAAAAACTCATACCCCAACACAGACGCAATAGAATTTATTATTTTTTATTATTTATTTTTATAATTTATATAATACAGTTTTTCTTACATAATTCATTTTATAGCTGGCTATATTCAATAATACATAATAATATATATATTCAATATTCAATAATACATTCAATAATACATAATTTAACAGTAAGGTTTCAAATTTCAATTAGAAAAGTTTATAAAAAAATTAATAGGTATAATATTTAAAGAAAGAGAGAAAAAAAATTAATAGGAAATAAAAGTGCATCAACAAACTGGGTACAAATCAAGCAATAATTGTTTTATAAGTTTTTTTCTTTTTTACAATTTTGTAATTCTTTTATATTTTGCGGTATTGTATTAACCGTTTTAGACACTACATAACGACGTTCTCTTGTATCATATACATTGTAAGTCTCTGGTATCTCTAACATTCCTTGGGCTCGTCTTCGTGTGTTTAATTGATTGTGCTGGATAGGTTTCAACAATCGTTGGTCCTTCATATACTCGTATATAAGGTTTTCCAATAAGGACATACATTTTTTTTTGAAATAAAACGCAAACCATTTGAGATATTACAAAAACTTTATCATCGGCTTCAAATACAATCAAAGCATTTATGAATGGAACTCGACTTCGTTCATATGGCCACCGCGGGCACGTTTGCAGCGGTCGATTCCTTGGACCCAATTTTCAACGATTCGGCCACACATTTCGGCCGAAACGGCAGCTATTTCGCGTTCAATGTTGGCTCTGAGCTCTTCCAACTCGTCGGCGTGTTGGCATAAACCAATGACTTAATGTAGCCCCACAGAAAGTAGTCAAGCGGCGTTAAATCGCACGAACGAGGCGGCCAATCAACTGGCCCATTTCTTGAGATAACACGCTCACCATAAATACTCTTCAAGAAATCGATTGTAGCGTGTGCTGTGTGGCTTGTGGCATGATCCTGTTGAAACTACATGTCGCCCAAGTCCATATCTTCCAATTCGAGCCAAAAATAATCGGCGACCATGGCGCGATAACGCTGACCATTCACAGTAACGTGACGATCGTTATCGTCGACGAAAAAATATGGTTCAATAACGCCGCCGGCATGCAAAGTTATTTTTTGTGGATGAAGTGGTGATTCATGAAGCACATGTGGATTTTCACACGACCAATAACGCATATTTTGCTTATTGACGGACCCATTGAGCCAAAAATGAGCTTCGTCACTGAAGATGATTTTGCGATGAAATTCATCATCTTAGCGCATCTTCTCCAGAACCCAATCGGAGAACGTACGTCACTTTAAATGGTCCATCGGCTTCAATCCTTGAGTCAGCTTGATCTTGTATGGGCGTAAACCAAGATCCTTACGCAAAATACGCCATAATGTGGTCTGAGCGATGCCCAATTCTTGAGAACGCCGTGGAGTTGACTGATTTGGATCGTTTGCTACGGACGCCTGAACGGCAGCGATATTTTCGACACTTCGATCAACCCGTTGTCTCACTGACACGGCAAAATCACACAACGAATATCTAGTCTCAAGTCTTTGCACTAAACTTGTTATTGCCTGTCTACTAGGCAAAGACCGAAAATTGGAGTTAACGCTCTTAAAGTTGCAGTCACCGACTCCGAATTTCGATAGAAAATTTTTATAATTTGCAGACGTTGCTCGTTCGTGTACTTCACCATGATGAAAATGTTGACTTTACTGAATAAACTGACAGTGACAGTTTGATGATTAGTGAAAGAGTGAGTTCACAAATTAAATTAAAAATTCCCTATTGGAAAACCCTTTATTACAAGCGCAGTCATCTCAAAAATCCCACGAACATCCAGTGATTTTTTATTAAACAATGCTGTATGGGTGAAATTTCATCTGTATGTTTTTCTGCCGCAGTCCCGCAAGCCAGGATGCCGTATCTAATGCGCGTCTCTCCGTGCGAGTAATACATTTGCTTCATCACATTATAATTGCAAAGTCGTTTCAAATATACCATCGCAAAAAGAGCACTCTTAAGTTGAAGACGCAGTGCATTAATGTGTTCACTCCAAAGGAAGTGTTCGTCAATTGTTATTCGTAGATATTTCGTCCGCTGTACAACTTTAATCTCCTGGTTTCCTGCCGACAAAGGACAATTTTCGTTTCGGTGAACAATTTTAATGTCTCCGCTCCGTTTAGATGGTGTGCGAATGTGCATCACCGTGTGGCGCTCCCATTGTTCCGATTTGAGTTCTGTTTTGTTTTTCAAATTGGTAAATCTGTTGTTGATATTCCCTCTAAATCTTAGCGTCATAGCTTGACATTTACAAAAGTTATATAGCCAAGAGTACATCTATCTATGTGTGTGTTGTCGATTTTTTACAATTTTAGAAATGGATTTAAATTTGCAACAACGAACTTTTATTCAAGTTTGCATAAAAAACGGATTTAATGGTGCGCAAACGTTGGAAATGTTGGAAAAGTGTTTCGGCAACGATTCTCTAAAGAAAATGGTCGTTTATCAGTGGCACGAGCGGTTTAAAAGTGGTTGTGAGTCAATCGAAGATGACGATCGCAATAGCAGACCATCGACATCGAAAACCGACGAAAACATTGATGGAGTAAAAGAAATGTTGGTCAATAACCGCAAACAACCGTCCCATACATTTTGGTTAATGATTTGGGTTTCCGTCGTGTAGCAGCAAAGTTGGTGTAAAGGACCTCAATTTCATGCAAAAAAGAGAACGTGTTGACGTCGCAAAAGAGATGATTTGCGAGGCTGAATCCGATCCCACATCCATCAAAAGGATCATTACTGGAGACGAGACGTGGGTTTATGAGTACGACACGCAATCCAGACATCAGGCAAGTGAATGGCGTTCCCCAAATGAGCCGAGGCCAAAAAAAACACGTCGTTTTCAGTTAAAAAAGAAGGCAATGCCCATGGTTTTCATGGATTACAACGGTGTAGTGCATCATGAATTTTTTCCAGAAGGCCAGACAGTAAACAAAGAGTATTATTTAGGTATTATGAGACGTTTGCATGAAGCAATTCGCCAAAAGAGAACAAAATTGTGGGCAGAAAACTCGTGGATTTTGCACCATGATAACGCACCGTCTCACAGTACCATCATTATTCGTAATTTTTTGACAAAAAATGTAACAAATACCATCCAACAGCCACCGAATTCACCTGATTTGGCTCCCTGTGACTTCTTTCTGTTCAATCGAGTTAAAAAAACCACTACGGGGAACGCGTTTCAGCAGCCGAGAGGAAGTAATGGAAAAATCGCAGGAAGCACTGATGGACATACCGAAAACAGAATATAAAAAATGTTTCGAGGACTCGAGTATAAATTCGAGAATTTTTTGATCATGGTGGTATATCGTCCGCAAATGCAAACGCAGTACTAATTTTGAAAACCCTTAACAGTTCATTTGTAAAAAGAATATATAAGATAGTTCCTTGAGGAATGCCGTACGAGCTTGATTTTTCTTGGCTTGTTTCGGTTGCCACCTTAACTCTGATTGTTCTATCAGTGAGATAGTTTTTAAGCTAATTTGATATAACTCACTTCACACCGATTCTTCCGAGAATCTCTATAATTTTCTCATCAGATAATGTATCAAAAGCCTTGCTGAAGTCAATATAAAGTACCAGTATGTTGAGGTTTCTGTTTAGTCTTGCATTGATTGTGTTCGCAAACTCTCCTAATAGTCTGTCCATGCTTTTGTTTCTTTGGAAGCCATACTGGTTTGGATGAATAATTTGATGTTTTTCTAAGAAACCATTGAGCCTATTTAATATAACGTCCTCCAAACACTTTTCAACAGAAAATAGAATAGAAATAGGCCGATAGTTTTCTACATTATTTTTAGCACCAGCCTTGTAGATTGGCCGCATGATAGCCGTTTTCATTAACCGTGGTACGTGGCCATGTAAAATACTTCGATTAATAATTGCTTGTATAATAGGGGAAAGTATAGGGCGTTTAATTTTAGATCAATTGCTCTTATATTGTCAGCTCCAGGTCCTTTTTTAGTGTTCAAACGACTTAAAATTTGAAAAATTTCTGGTTCTAAAGCTTCTCTTATAAATATACTTTGATGCACCTGTACATTCTCATGGCTGGATGTCTTGGTATTACATAAATATAAGATGGATAGGGTATTTTTAGAAAACTGATACGCAAACTTCTCCACAATGCCGTTAAAATCGTTATTTTTAATTGAAAAGTTGTTTCATACTACTTCGTCTATTGAAAGTTTCTTTTTCCCCAATAAATCATTTATTATGTTCCATGTTTTTCCAGGATCATTTTTATTTTCGATAAATTCTGTTTATAAAAATTACTTTTGACTGCTTTTATTTTTGCGTTAGCAATATTTCGAAATTTTTTATACTCCTGCTCATAATTTATACAACTTCGACTGTTTCTCCATCTTCTATATAAAGCTCATCCCTCTTCTTTCACATCCGAATTACTTCTTGTTCATTTTTTTGGGATCCTCTGTTGCACACAAAATGGAAAAGTGGTCGGAAAGATCTGTTTCTATTACCGCAGAATATATTTTCTGTTTTGTAAGGTTAACATACATATGGTCAATGAGGCTAGACGTGTTTTTTTTTATATCAACACGGGTAGGTTGCATGATAACATTTGTAAGGCCTTTTGCAGTCATGACTTCCATATATTTTAAGACTAAAGAGTTATTCTTATCTTGAACATTTATATTCCTGTCACCTAATAAAATGTTCGTATTGTTTTCTTTGATCTTATCATTAATTTCATTCATACTTGTAATACTTAACTTAGGCATGAATATACTTTTTGTCATCCCCTAGTATTATTTCTAGATGAATTCCATCATAGTTTTCAGGTTCAGATGGTATTTCTTGAAAATTTAAACTTTCCTTCATAAATATAACATCATCTCCACCTACTCCATCACGATTTTGAAATTTCCTTTTCCTTTTCCTTTTTTGGTATGTTTATTTCATTACAAACTAATATATCTACGAGTACATACTGTAATATGCTTCGTATTTCTGCCAAGATTGTATCAAAAGTTTTTGTGATAGATCGTATGTTGAAACTTATGCAAAAAAATTCATTCACTTTAGAAATTCTTTATTAATCCCGCAAACACCATTGATTACCCTAAAATCGATAACAGCTTCACTGTATTCGTTTTCTTTTATAATCTTGATATCTGTTTTGTTTATACTCTTAATGCACACATTAATGTGAAATACTTTTTTCGCAAGTATTTTTCCTGTGGTCTCCCATACAAATTTCCAGTTAAACTCTCTGGCTTTGTTCTTTGCTAACCAGAGAAGGTGTCTGTTAGTTTGTGTAAGTCGATTGTTTACAAAAATGACAGCATCATTTTCTTTTTGTGTAGTTTCGCCATTTCCAGTATTTTCCCTAACATTTTTCGGTGTGATATTATTTTAGTTTGTTTACTCGTAATAACATTTGTTTTAAGTGTGTTCCAATAATCGTTGTTTTGTTTGGATTTTTTTTTTCGGTGTACTCGTATATAAGTGATATCAGAATTGTTTATATCACAATTTATTTTTTTGCCCAAAGCTTGGTTTTCATTCTGTCATTAATTTCAATGTCACTTTTCAGTAGTTGTTGTTCAAGAGTGTTTATTTTTGTTTCCAATGTGATAATGTGTTTGTCTTTTTGCATATTAAACTCTTTGAGTTTTTGTATTTCATTTGTAAGTTTTTATAGAGAGTCATTGTTAGATGACAAGTGTTTTTGTATTTCTTCATACTTGCATGCAACAAACTCACAACTTAATTTTATTTCTGCCATTTCTTTTTGCATTTTTTTCATCTCAATTAAGATAAGTTGGTCGTTTGGTAGTGCGTTGGTTTGTTGATGTGTACTATCGGGAGAACTCACGCTTCGGAGCCGTTTAGCCATTAGTTCAGCTTGTTGTATTCCAATTGATGGGTTCTTTTCTACATGTTTGGCACCTCCATGCTTCCTTTTTATCAATTGTCATTATCCTATACGGCTTTTCAAGCATTCAACAAAATTAAAAACTCCATTTTTATTTTATCCTGACTTTAAAAAAGATTTCCAACTCACAACAGATGCCACCAACTATGCTATTGGAGCTATTTTAGCACAAGATAATAAATACATCATGTTCATTTCGAGAACCCTAAATAAACAGGAGAAGAGAACTATGCCGTGAACGAAAAAGAAATACTGGTAATTATATGGGCTTTTAACTGATTCCGAAGATATCTATATGGATTTAATGTAAAATCTAAATCCATTGAAGCGTAAGGTAACCCCTAATGAAATGCTCTTTTCTTCCGGCATACCTGAAATCATAGTCATTGATAATGAAAAATCCCTCAATAGCAGATCAATAACCTTTATGGTCGAAAAACAATTAGGTATTACAGTCTATAAAACAACTCCTTACAGTTAATGGTCAAGTGTAACGCTTTCACTTGACATTGAGCGTTGTTGTCTTAACACCGATCGAACACATAGATCTTTCTCTAAGTTGTAAGAAAGATCAGTTTATGAATATAATAGTACCATTCACTCGGGACGAAATCTTATCGAAATATTCATTGATATCACAACAGATCCAGAACTTTTCAAGAAAACAAGATAGGATACGAGTAATATAACGCGACTAAAAGGCAAAAGAGAATATGACCTTAGGAAACATAACAAGAACAGGCACCCAATCAAAGGAGATATTATTTATGTAAAAATAAATAAACGATTAGGATTAAAGTTATCAGCCAAATATAAGAAAGAAATAGTAAAAGAGAACCAGTCCTCAACTGTTATCAATAAACCGGGAAAGAGAGTTCACAAATTCAACATTAAAAGCTAAACTACACTCTCCATCTTTTTCAGGTATCTTGTAGCTGCCACATGTGCAGATGTAAGAATTTTAGACTACGATAAATCCCAAATAATAACCTTACATACGGGAAGAGAGAAAATTCAAAACGTAAACTTTAAGCTGGTCAACGTTATCGAAATTATTCCATATCATCTTCCTATTACAAGCATCATGCTTAGTCAAACAACATATCCCCAGAAATATCCCATTTTCCCACTTTCTTTTCGAGAACATAAAAGTCCACGGTGCCACTTTCCATAAGAGTCCAGAAAGAATAAAGCAGACTTTGTCCTGCGTTAAGAGTTACATCACTTTCCATTGCACAGGACACTGTATTTGGCATCATGAGTTACCCAAGTACTGCCTCCTGAGCTGCACCTTTGAGACAGTGGGAAGCAGATTCTCCTGATCAGTGAATGCACATCGTTCAGTTAACTGCATGTAGTTGGTGATGAAGAGCGGCTATTTCTCGGGCCTAAAAGAGAAACTAGGTAATTCCTGTGTTCACACGACATCATTCTACGCTGCTATAGGTGACGTCATCTCAAATTAGGAGGTACTATTGCAAAGAGTTGCGGGTGTATTACCATACCATTCGCTGTTTGCTGTATGTGTGCCCGTATTATGAGACTGTGTGGCTAAGGGCCCCAAAGGGGTTACCGTCAAGTAAATATAGATTTGAATGCAGTAAAGACTGCACTTCAGGACAGAGTATTTGCTTTTTTCAATTGGGAACCGTGGCGCAAATGCCGTGGTTTTATATCCCATGGTTTTGACACGATGCATTTCTGTTCACGGCAAATTCTTTAGATGGGTAGCTATGTTGGCTCTGAGTCGGCTGAAACTGCTGAACGGGATTGGAAGTAGTCCCATTTCCAACGATGACATTGTTTAACACAGTGGAGTGTAGCGGATGGCTTTCATACCCTCGTCCAGAAGTGGTAACTAAATGCGGAGGACTCAGTAGCGGCGACTGTTGGATATCTTCCGATTCTGAGAGCGTAAAAATGATGCGATTCTGCATCGACGTATTGACACCTAATAAAGCAAGGTGATTGGCTACGGCATTTGCTTCAGTTCGTACAGTTTGCATGCATGTGCCATTTCAAGAGTGTACTCCGTTCGTGTCCATGGAACCTAGCGAACAAAGTCATGCCATCAACGGGCGAATCCATTTCTAGGTAATTTGGAGGTGTCACAAGTGCGCAGAAAAGCGACTGTGTTTCTGCAAGAGATCCTTGTCGCACCAAGAAACACCAAAATCCAAAAAGAATTATGACTCCTGAGATTTAGATGGATGACGAAACGTGTTCCAAAGTTGTCGAACTCTCGATGGATTTCAAAACGTGTTTGGATGTTCTCAAATTATTTTCAGATGTTGAGAAGTCGGGCCGGGTGGAGAAAAAGAAAAACACGTATTTTGAAGAATCCACTAAGTATTCCAGATACTAAAATCTTCATTAGCTATTATCAAGAAAAATACAATGTTTAATAATATGGTGATGGGTTTCCTACAATTGTGCTTGTGCACCACCCAGTTTCTCTCAAGTTCCAAAGGAAAGGAAAAGTAAAAATTGCATTCTAATTGATGTCTGTCAAATAACAGATGGTACACGTTGGGGTGCTTGGCAAAGAGGGCGCGTCGTTTGCCCAGAGTGCTGCCAAGTCATTTCGCAACATGGCCCTTGCGTTTGCTCTAAGCTAAACATAATACTTAATTTATGTCTTTCAATGTAAGGAAACTAAATTTACTTATTTAATTAATCTACACTTTAAAAGTAAGAAAATCAATTTTTGAAATTAAAATCTTTGTTTCTGGATTGTGTAGCTTATGTCTGCAGATATAACTTAACACTCCCGTAAAAAAACTACATAGCTAAATGTGCATTTTTCTTTAATTTTACATTTTGTTTGCCTGGTGTGAATAAAGTATGTTTAATGGAATTGTTACCATATTTCTTCAATTCATTTTTTATTATTTTCTTGAATTTTTTTTTCATTTTAGTTATTTATTTCTTCATTTTATTTTTTTATTTTTTATAATCTCAGGTGCAA
Organism: Volucella bombylans; assembly: GCA_949129095.1. Taxonomy (NCBI): domain Eukaryota; kingdom Metazoa; phylum Arthropoda; class Insecta; order Diptera; family Syrphidae; genus Volucella; species Volucella bombylans. The sequence goes on from OX422140.1 coordinate 234,456,659, forward strand.
CCCAAATTTATCTTAATCTATCTATACTATACCACTTAAGTTAGCCACGGCTCTGAAACAAAGCATGACCAACCCCGCCCAATAAAAGTTTACCCCGAATTTGAAAGAGACGACGAAGGAATTTCTTTGCTGCACTTAGCTAACAAAATTTTCTCATATCGTGATTTATTACCGGCCTGCTTGACCAGAGACGCTTTGCATTGGCGTGTGCGACGTGTATCACAGTTTGATAACATGTCTGCGGCTTTTTAGGGATCTGCTATTTATATGGAAATAAAGGAGCGCCATTTATTAATTGCTAGTATGTAAGGCATATAATTTCGTCATATAGATAATTGGGTTAAACAGTCCCGAGGGTATATTGTTCGTCGCGTTTATCGCTCTACCAACGCACCATCGAGACAGCTCAATGACGAAAATATTCAGTCTGCCTGGGTTCGCCCTTTTGCCCAAGATCGCATTAGTATACAATTTTATAAACACCGCATTGTGTACAAGCGAAAATACGCCCTTTCAAACTTGCTCTCGCGTTAAACTATATCGCATGACCAAATACATGCAAAGTCCGGTTAATGGATGTGGAGACTATATTCACCCTAGCATACAGTTGGTTGTAATAAAATAGTCTCTAGTACTGTCCAACGATCGAATACTTTTTCCAATTTTTTCCGGTATTCGTAGAGTCCTCAATCAAATGCAACTTAGTGAAATCCAAGTTCTCGTGTCGCCAGTTCTCCACATTACTTGAATGGCCTCAGATACCAAGGTATTGTACCTACTGGCCATCGTTCGTTTTATGGTCTCGTTCATTTGTTGTACTTATCTGTCAATTTTCTCGTTTGACAGAATCCTGGATATTGGATAGAGTAACAGAAGAGTTTGGAAAAGTGTGTACGACAGTACCTTATAATAATTGTAAGAATACCTTTTAACAAAGCCCTCCAATTCCTCGATTTTGTTGGGAACTCTTGGGAACGCAATGGTCCCTGTCATATACGAATATGCGTCGACAGTTTAGAATATGTTGGTTGTATACCTTGATTTAAATCAGTTGGCTAACGGCCACATGCGCAGGGAGAGTAAGGAAACATTTAAATGAGAGGATGCATACGTGTGCATATCCTCTTCCATGTTTTTTCTTTCTCTGCGATTATTTGCATTTGCATTGCATCATTTGATTTTTGTGAGAGAAAATTTAAGAGACGTGCGCTGTAGACTGGCCACCTCATTTCTATCATGTTATTACAATGAATCCTTAGGTGTTAGGAATCGATAAAGTATATCGAATTTTGAGATAATAAGAAGGACTGACTAGTTCATAGAAACAGACCGCTTTCCACTTCGGAAAGGTGATGATACATGTTTCCAGCACGTCGACCCTACGTTTTACAGCTTTGTAAATCGCAGTCCCTTTCTTATGATGATCTCAACACCGCACGCTTGTATATGCAGTCGGGTCAGTTTCTTCTTACTGCATTGCATTTCGTGTTAGTTCCACTAACCAAAATCACATCAGCAACTTGGTCCTTAACCAACTTAAATAGTGTATCTCTTCATTACCAATGAATTTACATTTAACCCAATTGCCTAACGATTTGTTCTGAACATGTTTGTACCCATTACGACCGGAGGTGTGTTATTACAGGCACCAGCGTATAGATTTATTCCATCCTCGTATCTGATGTTGTAGCTGAGCCACCTGCCCTTAGATAGGCAGTAAAATAGCCAGTGTGTCAGGTGATGCTTCTAGTGTTTGGGGCGCTGCGTCGTGAAAAGCAGACTACCTGATTCGTATTGGGCTTGTTTGAGTGAGCGCTGATCATCGTGTACTTTTCAATTTGTTCTGCCGAGGACTACTATAATTTAAGTTTCAATTTAAATTTCACTTCAAATAAATACGAGGGCGGGTCAATAAGTCCGTGACTTTTGGAATAAAACACAGATTTTTTGATAAAAAAATAATTTTATTTTTCAACGTAGTCTTCCTTGAGCTCTATACACTTTGTCCAACGCTTCTCCAATTTTTTTATCCCTCCAAAAAAAATGATTTGTCGGGGTCCTCAAAATAGGCCTTTGTTTGCGAGATGACTTCATCATTGGAGTCAAATCTTTTTCCACCAAGCCATTTCTTCAGGTTTGGGAACAAGAAGTAGTCGCTCGGAGCCAAATCTGGAGAATAGGTTGGATGAGGGAGCAATTCATAGCCCAATTCATGGATTTTTGCCATGGCAACTGCACATGTGTGCACTCTTGCATTGTCTTTTTTCTCCTCAAATTTTCTCCTCAAATTAGTGAGTAGTCTGATAAAAATAGCTGTCAAACACAAACTAACTGACGCAGCAAGTTTAAATTTTGACAGGAGTCAACTGACAGATGCCTGTTGACAGGAGCAGTGTTGCTGTTTCAGTAAAGAGGTCAGAAATTCAAAAAGTCACGGACTTATTGACCCACCCTCGTATAATGGTTTGTATACTAAGATTAAATCTTTTACAGCACTTAGATTTTAGGTAGATAATAAATTTGCGTATTACAATTACCAAAACTATCTTAATTTTATTTCTTAATTTAACAGAGCTGGGGAAAATAGGGAATAGGATCAGAAAAATAGGTAAATATTTGTGCGAAAATATATATACAAGCATGTGAAGAAACTGAAAAAAATAAGGAAATTAGATTTGAATTGAATATGATAAGTGAAGCAAGATTACACTTTTAAAGTTCTTGGTGTTGGAAATTGCGTTGAACGAATCAAGGGGGCAATATATTCCATAATTTGACAGTATGAATAAAAAATAACCTTGAGGAGATATTGTATTTATGTTAGTTACATCTATGTTAAATTTTCTTTCAGTACGGGAAAAGTTTAATGTATTAAAAAGATATGAAGGAATTTTCTTTTCATAAATGTATGCAAAAAAAGACAGTTTCTGGCACTAATGAAGTTTTGTAGAGTGTGACCTAGAATGTTCAGATATACGATCATACCTATGAAGGGCATAAATATACCGCACAACACCAATGAAAGTTGCTTGTGAATTGTGCTTAGAAAATGAATCAAGGGTGCAACAAACAACATCAACATGAGTGATTAGTGATAGTATCAGAGTTATTATTAACTATCGTCGTGCTGCTATAGGCTTAAAGCTTGCAGTCAACGACAATTTACGAGGGAATCTAGTTTCTGCGTTAGTCAATGCAACACAGTTGGTTGGCCTGCTCATTGCCGATAAACATCATCTTCCAGTTTGCAAGATTTACTGTCCCACCCTCCGCAAATATCGAGAAAATATTCAGTCAGGTGGGCATTGAAATTGACGATATAGACCATGGTAGCAGATGTTATGGCGAAAATCCCAAAATTAACCTTTTTGTACATATCGGTTGGCAACAGTTGCTTATGGCACTGCAATCGGACCCTTCCGAGCAATGCAACAATATGGCATAGATAATTTCTATAAAATCCCAAATAGTATCCGCGCAGCGGGAGCTCGAACAAGCGTCTTGGGAGACTTTTACGCCGACGACTACCTTAGCAGTGTTGCACCAATTCAGAAGGCTTTCGAAGGATGCTGGGTTCATCCCGCAGGAGGGATACTTTCCTTTTCGGAAACGGTGATCAAATGATCTAGCAGAACTGGCTCAAATCACAAATACACCTATTGTGGACGAAATATCCTTGCAATTGGCAGAAACAACAGTTCTTGACTTATATTGGGACCCTATGGATTACGAATTTTTCTACACTATCAAACTGGCAATGAACTCACCTTCTCACACGAAGCGGCAGATTCTAAGTGACACTGCCGGATTCTATGACCCAACTGGCTTAATTTCTACCATTATTATTGTGGCAAAAATACTAATCCAATGATTACAGGTAGGAATGGCATTGGATGCACTATTACCAGTGGCTTCAGGACGAATGGTTGGCGTTTCGAAGGACTTGATGAAACTCGAACAATTATGCATACTCCGATGGCTTGCCATAACCACTGACTCAACACCACAAATCTATGGCTACTACGATGCAAGCATATATGCCTATGCAGCTGCGATATATATCACTACTACCGAGCACGATGGACACCATACATCAAGGTTTGTCACAGCAAAGTCGAATGTGGCACTTACTAAGGTTGTCACTATTCCATTCTTGGATCTATGTGCTGTGCAGCTACTTGCTTCACCTATGATGAGCATCAGGCAGGTAGAAAACTACCTGTGATACACCTCATGGTGGCGTACAGCGCCACTTAGGTTTCCACATATTTTTTGTACACCCGAACTGCTTAAACTTTACAAAAAATAAATATTTTGCAAATTTTATGCTAAAAATTGAAGTTGAAATGTTTTTTTCAAAAGTGGAGCAACAGCTACTTATAATATTTACTGCATATCAAATGAAATAGTCTATAAAGAATATCTTAACGTAAAAAACCGACTGATATCATTTTTTTGATGCCGTAGTGTTAAGAGACGTAAAGTCATGTGAAAAAACAGACTTTTTTTTTAAAAATAATTACATATCTTATGTAATAATTGGGATAGATCTTTTTTTGTATTTTATTTTGAGCGCTCAATAGCCCACCTATGAGGTATTTCCGGCTTATCCATTCTTTCCTGGACACCCTAAAAGAAAATTTAAATTACTTAAACTGACTACGTATGCTAACTTATACTAAACCTTAAACTGCTTAGCCTAACTATACAATCTAACTAAATGTTAGCACGCTTCAAGTTGCGAACCTATAATTGTTAGCAAACCAAAGGTTGCTAACCTTCAATACCTTAAAAACTACCCTAACCTATATACAGTGTTCTTCAAAGCAAAAGCAACAAATTTAGTTCGAACGTATATATAAATGGAAATAATTTTTTTCCTAATGAACTTTGTAAAAAAAATTAAATGTAGTTTTATGTAATGATGAAACAGAAACATGATAATGTAGTTTCTAAAACAATAACAAGTATTATGTAAGAAAATGTCAACAACAACAAGTATATATGCAATATATTGCAGTGTGCAAAATTAAAGCAAACATTTCCGGATTTAACAAAAATAACAAAAAAAGTTAGCGGTACTTTTACGTGTTCTGCTATATTCTTACTTATGTATAAGGAAGTGAGTCGTAGATCTTTCAAATGGATATCTGTCTTGTTGGTGGATCTACAACTATTTCTTGAAATAAATTTAGTGATGACATTTAATCTCAAATAATTGTACATTTCTTTTATGAAGAGACTCAAATTTTTATAGCCAAGAAATATATAAACGGATCCATTGTTTCTCCGCTAATTAAAAAATATATACCAACGGGATATGTAGGATCAGTGCATTTGGGAGGCCGACCACCAAAAACTTCGGATAAGATGGATAGAAGAATTTGCGGTTTAATTAAAAAAGACCCGTTTGTGAATTCCCAAATAATTGTGACATCACTTAAATTATCCGTTCATCCAGCTACAGTTCGAAGACGAGCAATCGAAAACGACTCAAAAAGTTACAGGCCTGCGAAAAAGCCTATGCTTAAAAAAGGGCATTTGCAGAAAAGGTTCTTTTCAAAATATCTTGTTTTAAAAGCATAAACATAAACCAAACAACTCGTTACTAATCATTAGTTAGTTCATTAGTTACATCAAAGCATGGAGGTGGTAGTGTGATGGTGTGGACGTGCTTCTCAGCTTCACCAGATTGAAGAGATAATGGATCGTTTCAAATATAAAAGCATTATGGAGAAGGAAACGATGCCCCATGCTGAGTGGAATATGCCGCTTCGATGGGTGTTTCAGCACGGTAATGACCCGAAGCACACGTCGAAGGTTGTAAGGATTGCTTAAACGTCAATAGGGTGCAAGTTCATGATTGGCCAGCACAATCACCAGAGTTGAATCGCGTTGAAAATCTATTCGGTATACTAAAGCGACGGGTTGCGGGAAAACGTTTTACGACTAAGCCAGAACTGTTTCAAGCATTAACAACTGAATGGTAGAAAATACTGGAAACTAGAATTTTAAATTTAATATCTTCGATGCCACGCAGATGTGCTGAAGTTATTAAAAAAAGGGCTCTTATACAAAGTATTAGATTTGTTGCTTTAGTTTTGCACACTGCCTTATATTACATATACTGGTTTTTGTCGTTATTTTTTTATATACGAGTTGTTATTCTTTTGGAAAATACACTACTATGTTTCTTTTTCTTCATTACAAAAATCTACATTTAATTTTTTTTAGAAAGTGCATTAGGAAAAAAATTATTTCCATTTATACTCGTACGTTCGAACTAAATTTGCTGCTTTTATTTTGCACAATACTGTAAGTCGGCCATATACTAAACATATCAAAGAAAATACGAGTATGTCCCACTTTGCCTTCTGACTAGGTTAACCTGGACTAGAAGGAAACGACGAAGGAATCGGGTCTTCTTCACTTAACCGCCAAACATTTTGATGTTGCAGAACAACATCTTTTTTATCGCGTTCTGAAACCGGCCTGCTAAACATGAGACGTTCAACACTGCCGTGTGTCCCTGTTGTATAATAATAATAATATGATATAAGTAGTTGGTGTAGTAGGCCTCAGATACCAGGTTGTTGGATGTCCGGTCAGCCTGTAGAAAACCCCCTTTAACCATACGGTGTCGAAGGCCTTTTCCATTCAACCAGGCAGGTCACAGTACACTGGTTTTTGCTTTTATTCCATTGGATATCTGACACCGTTTAGACGCGGCATGTATGATATCATGCCCCGCCTTAAAACTAAATTAATTATCCTAAACCTACTGAGTCAAAACCCTGTTAATTACGTTTTCGAACATCTTACTGATATTCGGAAGGAGACTTATCGACTGGAGATTCGACGGATTGGATGTATCTTAGCCCCTCTTAGGGATGGGATAAGCTACCGCAGTTTTCCAATTCTCTGGATAATGTGCATTATTTATTGCTTTTTTAAACGGGGTGGTGTATAATATCTACCGAGGGAGATGTCGAAGCACAATATTCGGTATTCCATCGATTCCCACTGATTTTTTACTTCTTATTGTGTCGAAGATCTCAAGGAGTTCTTCCTCTGAGATGAACGGGGATAAGTTACCTTCATTGGCGATGACATTATTTGTCATATTCTCGTCACTGAACTTGGTGAAATCCGAGCTCTCGAATCGCCAGTTCTGTATGTGATTTCACAGGTAAAAATTGTGCAGAAGGACTCGATTCTCCAGGTCGTGATTTGAACTAATGACGTCATTGGTTTTATAGACTTCCTGAAAAGTCGCTTCTATGGCCTCAAGCTTCTCCTGAGGATTTTCGATCAGAAGGAAATTATCATCATCTGCGACTTAATTTGGATCTATGCTTGCAGTAGTCAGTATCGTTCGTTGTCCGTCGTTCGAGGAATTTTAAGACACTGTAGGCCGTATTGATTTTATCTCCGAAATATTTTATTCATTTGTGGAACATATTCGGGTTGCAGGAATTTACAGCCCGAATTATATTGTTCCAGTACAAACTTAAAGATGCTCTGTAATTCTCTCTTATCAATATTTGGAGGTTTTTAATTGACACTTCAGTGTCCTAACTTCCACGTTATGTCCGTCAGTAAACTGGCCTGTACAAGGCTTTGAATCTACTTTTGTGTTGGTGCAGTGCATCAATGGTAGAATTGCAGAAAAAGCCTTCATTGGGTGTGTACTCATACCGAAGTATTGTAATGTCCATCGTCTGTATAATTGTTTGGTACATTTGTATCTGTATTTGTACATTTAGGTACCTGTCAAGCTCCTCGTTAGACATATTCCTATTGGAGAAGGGTGCTCTTGTCAATGTTCTGAAGAAGAGTGTCCAACGAGTCTTACTGTAATTGTAAGAATGCCTAGGGACAAACTCCTCCAGCTCCGCAATTTCGTTAGGAATTGTTATTTCGATACTAAAACCGCATTGGTAACTGTCATACATGAATGTATGCAGACAGTTTAACGTTTGTGGATTACTCCCAGTCAGTTGTATCCGTACGTCGTACAGCAATAGGTCCAAATAAGAGCCCTATTTGGGAAACAACGGACTGTCCGTCGCTTTCAAACCGTGTCTATACATGACATTGTGCTGGCCCCACCAATTGAGTAGTAGGTTCCCTCTAGTATTTGGTACATGATTTCCCAATCTCTATGTTTGGCATTAAAATCCCCGCCTATTATATAATAATTCTCCTCTGATTCCAGTCTAAGGAGTCGAAAGTCTGTATCGAGTTCTGAGATGAACACCGCGTAGACAGAGACGGTGTACAACCACTTTCCGCTACGGAGAGGGATTCGCACAACACATGCCTCCAGCACCCGGAACCCACGTAAAACACCCTTGAACATTCTTCTAAATTTAATTTTTTTTCTAATAAAGATCGCGACACCACCACCTTGTGTTCTCCTTCTTCTACTATTATATTTACTGTGTTCCAGATTGTGCTTATCGGTAAGCTTTGTTTCGCTGGCGAAAAGCGCATCAGGAACTTGATCTTCTAGCAACTTAAACAGGCTCTTCGGCCGATCCTAATAAGTGGATTAACATTCACTGCGAGGACCTTCAGGGTTTGCTCCACCATGTGCGTACCCATTACGACATGGTGTGCGTTAGACCCGATAGCAGCGCGTAGATTTGACCCATCCGCTTTGGGCGAAGATAATTCGGGGCGTGACGGCTGGAGTTTGAAGCTGAGCGGATGGATGCTTAATCTCCGCTTTCTCCTGACGAGCCATGTTTGCTTTTTTTATGTTTGCTTTATGGGATTTAGGACAACCCTGATAGTTAGCGGCCTGTCCCGAGTTCTTGCATAAAGCACATTCGAGTTGGCTCTTGTCTGACTCTCTCTCCTGACCCAAAGTACATTCCTGTGATTTGTGCTACTTTCCACACTTAACCCATCGAGGCTGCATTTGGCAGTTCGATGGGGCATGGCCGAACATTTTGCAGCGAACACATTGTATAATGTTATCGCTCCTTTTTAATTTCTCCCAGTGAGCAACCTTTCAGTCGAGGATCTTGATGCCCCTTAGGCTATCCAGTTTTCTGTTGGGAGTGAGCTGTACTAGGAAGAATAGTAGTTTTTGCTTTTGCCTTTTTGCTCTTGCAGTGGTAAAAGGCTCAACCCATAAATTTGAGAGCTTCGAACTCTTCCTCTTGAAGCAGTTTTAAGAGCTCCTCGGGATCAGTGGACGGCTGTAGTCCTTTTAACAGAACTGTTCTAAATTTATCACATTACGTACGTGAAGTACTCCGTCGTCGTTTCCTGCAACAAGTTTTGCAGTTTTTTGTAGCCGTACACTGAATTACAATGGATGACGTGCCTGTCTGAGCCTAATATTTTGATGATAAAGTTCTTACCTATGGCCGACTTACACAAGTCCTTGGTGTCGTGGACCTCCATGTTGTAGGTGTTGATTGGAGGTAACTTTTCTCTTTTCTTTTTCAGCTGCTGCTGTTTCTGCTGTTGTTGCTGTTTTTGGTGATGTTTTAGCTGCTGCAGTTTTGATTTTTCTGCTGCTTTTGCACATGTTGTGTTTGTATTTGGTCTTTTTTCAACACATTATTTTCGTGCAGTTGTTGTTGCTCAGACTCAGAGGTAGGCAACAAGGAAAAGTTGTTCTTATCCCCTTTATAATGTCTCGTTCTATCAAAGACGTATGAGGATTCATCACGCGACTCATGATGTCTTTCTTTTTGCGCTGCTATTGCTGCTACAGATGTTGACGACTTATGCTTAAGTCAAGGAAAATAGCTGTATATTCAAATCAACATTACATGTATATCTAAAATATGTTACCAGATTTTGCCTGAATTGTTCACCGTTTTGTATAGCGCTTTCCAGTTCTCAAAATTAAGTACTTTACTTGAAATCAAGAGGTTAAGTTCTAAAACGAATCAATCTTAATCATATCTGTTAACATAAATACGGCGCTTCTTCCATTTGCAAAGTAACTTATTTAATCGTACTTTATCACATAAGAGTGTGTTTTATTAGATTTGTGATCAATAGATATATATTCGTACATTAACACAATATATATGTTTAAGGGCTTTCATAAAATTATGAGCTCTGATGGTGATTCCCAGAAACGTTACATATACCATATATAGTACATATTATCAAATGTATAGATACGAGTATCAAACAATTTAATTTCGCAAATTACGAGTACTGTAACAGAAAACTTTTGAACAGATACGAGTAGTTCGCATTAAGCCACTTAATATCTTATTTTTGTTTTAAATACGTATCAATCAACGTTAATCCACCAAACATGCAAGAACTGAAGCCGAAAGACCTGTCACAGCGTCGAATTTTCGGCGAATGAGCATTAGAAAAGCTAGAAAAAGATCCGTTTTTTTATCGAAAAATTGTCAGCGACGAAGCTCATTTCTGGTTGAATAGGTGTATTAATAAACAAAATTTCCGTATGTACCCCGAAGAGCAACCTAAGGCAATACAACAGCTGTCAATTCACGCACAAAAATGCACTGTTTGGTGCATTTTATGGTCCGGCGGAATCATTGGTCAGTATTTTTTCAAAAATGACCGTGAGAACAACATTAACGTCAATGGCGCCCGCTATCGGTCAATAATTTCGAAATTTTTTTTTGCCCAAAATGGTCGACAGCGGTTCCATCAACATGGCGTTACATGCCACACACGACTCGAATCGATGGACCAATTGAGAGATGAGTTCGGTGAACAATTTATCTCTCGATTTGGACTGGTGAATTGGCCGGCTAGATCATGGGATTAGACTATTTATTATGGAGATACGTCAAATCACTCGTCTATGCCGATAAACCAGCGGCAATTGCAGCCTTCGAAAATAACGTTACACGTATTATTAGTGAGATACCACTCAATATGCTCGAAAAAGTGGTATAACTTTAAAAAGTAAATGGTAAGCATTGATTTATCAACTCAAATAAAAATTTTTATAGACTTTTGCATTTTTCCTATGTTTTCTTTTTGATAAATAAAAACCAAAAAAAGTCACCCATTATTTCCTCAATAGTCATGTTGGAGGTAACTTAAACATATACAAGCATTATACATATATGCATGTTGTCTCAAACGTAGGTGCAGAGGTTTTTAGAAATGTTTAGTTTTTGCAGAAATTAAAAACAGAGCAAGTTCGTTCATTGACTATGGCTTTAGAACATACTTCAATTGTTTGTGCCGTAACTTATGACCAAAAAACTAAACCGAGGTGTTTAAAAGCTTAATTTGCCGGAAATTACAGGTTCATATGAACGGTATCACTGACGCAGAACATACAATATCCTGAAAAATATTCGCCGATGTCCAGGTCGTTAAAAGAACGCCAATCTCATTACGACTTATTAAACTTAATTTTGTACGTAAATTTTTACAACAAATATAGATAAAATTTGCTCAGCAAATATTGACTCATTAATTTTGCTATTTGCTACTGATACGAGATGAAAATAGTTACTTATTTTTAAATCATAAAATTCATCGTTTAGAATAGGTGTTGTTAATCCAATATCTTTCTCAGTAGTCAAATCCATTCATGATCCCTCGGCATACTTTTAACTGACTGACAATATTTGTATTGCTAATAGCTACTACTACCTGATAACGATGACCGTTCAGTTGCTTGAAATAGGGTGAAATTTGAACGCTTTACCTGCACACAAACAATGAATCGAGAAATGAACTTGAGTACGTAGGTAATCAGAAACTTGTGAATTTGACAAAATTTAAATTTATAAGACTCTTAATTGGAAAAATTAAATTAATGGCAATTTTATCTCGTATCCTAAATAAAAAACGTATTATTAATTAATTGAAGCTAATTAAAAAATAATTAATTAAGACATAATATAACATACATAATTATCGGAACATGGAATAGATAGTTTCAAAATGTGCTAAAAAAAATTGGAACAAAAACTTGGTTAACAGTGTTTTTGAAAATTAAATATTTTGTTTGTTACGAAAATTCTTTATCTAACTTTTGTTCTGTAGCCTTATCTTCAACATTGGTCAACAAAACAGAAATTGTATGTTGTCGTGATTCGCAACTGATGTTTTCTATACCTTGTCATAAGATTAGTTAAAATACGTGTGTTAAAAAAAAATTGAAACAACGACTTTCTTAGAAAAATATGTTTCTTTAAAAAAACTGAAGGCAATTCATTTTTAAAAAAATACTCTGGAGACTTTTTTGTTCGTTTTGCTTGTCTCTTATAGTTGTAAGTCTGGAATCTAAGAATTGAGCTTGAACTTTAGACAAATTTAGATCTCTACCTAAATCATTTAGATCACATTTTCATTTACAACCAAATCTGGCAACTGAGAGGTGGTTTGTGTTGAAGATTCTGATTCGCATACCTTGTCCTCTGCATCTTTTCCTTTATTGGAGGTTGTGGTAGGCTGCCAGTATAAGGTAGCGGTTTAGATATACATTCCACATCAGGATATACAATTCTACCTCTTGTTTTATAAGAATATCCCTTCAGTTTTGTTAAACAGAAAGAACAGTAATTCACATGATCTTTTTGTTCCCTCCAAATTACAGGTTTAGAAAAGGGCATTGACGGGTTGGTACCATTAAACCATTCGCTTAAATTACGTACACATCTCAAACAAAAAAAACTTTGAAACCAAAATATAAATTGTAAATGTTATTTAGTAACGGTATAGGCCGCTCTAGGTTGCAATTTGAAATAAACTCACAAACAAAGAAAAAGAGATCTGGTGGATTTGAGCATTTTCGATTCATATTGTAAAATACCTATTGTACTCGTAAATAAATACATATATTACAATAGAATACTTCTTCAAAACCAAAACGTATGAAAATTACCAAAAAAAATTTCACAATTAACAATAATCCGTTGAAAAAAAGCCAAAAAATGTCACGCCGTTAACTATAGTACATATTGTAGCAATATTAAACGTCAATAAACCAACAATATTGTGTTGAAAATATACAGATATGAGGGTATATCGTGTACTTACAAATAGCAATCCTGTTTTTGTTAGTAAAGAAAGTTACAATGCTTTTTTTTCGATATACCGTCAAAAGTTATGCCAAATGTATACTAGTATATACAATATTTGAGGGTTTTTTGCTCTTTATGCGGCGGAAGAATACACAACCTACTTTTATACTTAGTTAGAGAAAGACCTGATTTCCACAAAAAGTACCTAAACTACAGTTTATGGAAAATTTGTTTATAAAAAATCTAATTATTTCCGGTTTAGGTTGGGTTTTAATGTAAGTTAATGACTTTGCAGTTTTGCTTTATTACCCTCTACATCTGTTTAGGCCTTGATTCCACACCTTTTTCTTAAAATTAAAGGGTGCTTTGAGATGTAATAATGCCTAATATCGAATTCATTTGCTTCAAGAATTGTGTGAGAATTATTGTTTCCCCAAAACCGATAATTTTGTTTGTTTACTCCGATAGGGAGAGTGTAATGAGCCTTTTCGGCCATCATATGATGATGACTTCCAAAAATCCAGTTCAGTTTCAATCATTCGAATGAGGATTTCGTGTAAGCCAAGCGGTAAGCTTATTCATAGTTGAAATTGTACTAAATTGACGTTTCCAAATTGTGCTTATGGAAGTCGATCGGTAGAGAATTGTCAAAGTTATTAAATATTTCTATCCCTATAAAATATAAATGTAAGGATACGCAAAAAAAATTGGATTTATAATTCAATTCAGATAAGTTTGATAATACCAGTTTTAGCTTTCAATTATTAAGCACATTCAAAACATTTTTTTCCACCTTTTTCGAATTATGAATGAGTTAAAATATTACATTAATTTGGGTTTATGGATATTTTAATTACCTTTTATCAATTGTTGGTCGTTTTTAACTGTTTTCGTCGGTCATTTAGACGACGTGATTGTGAACTGTTAGTTGAACTGCTGATGCAACTTTTATAGATTGTAACGTCAGCTTTTTTGTATAACCAAATATATATGTATATATTTACGTCCCTTCACAGTAACAAGTCTAATTAATTGGACCCTTGTTTAAATGAGTCCTTTCTCCTGTCAATCAACCTACTAACTTTTCTTTTCAAGCTCACCACAAAACATGTTTCTTGTGGTTATGATCTATAAAATGTCCCTCTTGAGCCACGTCCACCCACCGTTGCTTCCTATGGTGAATATGTCTTATTTTATTGTATTCCGGAACTTCACAGGAAGGGTTGAGGTGAAATTTGAAATTCAGGTGGAGAAGCTGGAAAACTTTGCTAATTACGGTCTACCTTAAGTTTAGGCTTGAATATACATATGTACAAGTTTACAGAGTCTTATAACGTATAGGATGTACGAGGTAGTGCCAACGACCTACTCATGCCGACGAGTTGAATCCGAACAACCGCGAGGGTGCCATAGCCGTCGACTAGTGCATCAAAAAGGGCTGATTATGACTATACGTGACGTACTAATAGTAACGACATAACAGGAAATTAACAAGCTGACTACCGCCGATTTTTTATCGGATGGCGACTGGCAGTAACTTCGCTTAGGGTCTGCCTTTCACAGATTCGGTCAGAATATTAACGGATTACTCACATTTAGATGTGGTCTTCCTGTTTCAGTTCCTCCTTCTCTCTTTTCTTTCACTTTATTTGAATCCGCCCGTGTAGTCAATATAAGGTAACGCAACTTTCTCTATATTCATCGTTGCTTTTCTTTGTTTTTGGTAGTTTGGCATGAGATAAAAGGATAAGTTGAGTTATTTTGTATAGGGTAGTAGCAAAAACCAGCCTACCAACCAATCCTTCCGATAATGCCAATCTCATTGGGATATTGAACCAGCTGTACTCCTTGAATCCACACCAAAATCTCTTTTGCTACTTTAAATAGCTTAATAGCTTTATTGTCATTTCCAGTATTCATTTTATTTTTACTTTCAGCTAAATTTACCTCGCATTAGTCGGATAAATGTAATAAACAGCTTTCACCGTCTAATCAAATGGTCTACGGTATTGGGACTGGTGGCGAAAGTTTGGCCATCTTTGCTATCAAGCAATTTTCACGACTGTTTCTTTGAAATTGTTAACATCCGACGTAAGTATACTAATAGTTTTTTTTTGCAATCTTTTCAGGATTCTCTTTAAGACCCAAAGCATTCGCATATTGTGCTTACATTTTGGTAAAACTCCTGAATAACCTCCCACCTTCCTTCCTTTCTATTTGTTTTCTTTCGAATAAGGAGGTATACTCTCATTTGCTCTCATTCTTCTTTGCTCGTAAAGTAAAGCTCGTTGTTCTTCTGCTGAAGGCTGTTTTATAAAAGTACATACGCATCCTGCCTCAGGAGCTTTCGTTGTCAAACCAAAGGCTTCGTTGTTGGAACAGGGTGATTCTGAAGCCAACCGTTCTACTTGTCTTTAATATTTGATACATATGGTATTGGATTTCTTGAAAGGCATACATACACAAAGTCCAATTTATATTCTGTATAATATTTGGCCCTTAATGTCGTGTCTATTATATCCACTTTCTTTCTTTGGCAACTAGTTTTTAGTCACAATGCTACCCACGGGGGAGTAATTCGGCCTAAGTTCGATGGAAGCTGTGTCATCGACTATACTACCAAAGATGCTTTTATTTATTATTTTGGCTACAAAATCGTCTATAAAGATATTGCATAAGCTTCATATTCACGACTTTATCCACCGGGGTTGTCAAGAAACTCGGAGTAACGGTCTTTAGCACAGTCAGCCTTCACCTCTGCGGCAGCCTACGCCTACGTTTGAGACCATTGTTTGCGAATTAAGTCTTAATATGGATAGCCATCAAGTGTTCGATTATACGTCAGAAGCTCAAGACCTCTTGGCAAATTCTGTCCCTGATAACAAATCCGCATAAATGTGGCTTATTTCTCTTCTCTCTTGCAATAATTGTAAACATTACATCTTTTTGCCCAGGCCACGGCACTGAGTGCTAGTTGTTTTAGTGCACATTAAGTGTCGTAGCATTCAACGTGCCAACCAGAAATTGACAGTAATCTATGACAACCGGTGACGGCTTTTTTCTCTTTTATGAGCTCGTAAGCCTAATGGACGACGTTCGTGACAGCTTTGACAGCAAATTAAAGCAATGTACAACAGTGATATATCCTTGCATAATTTTTTGTTCTTAACTTACTTAATAAGAACTCTTCTTATCACATTTATAAAAGTCTTGATAATACTCGGAAGCAGACCCATCGATCGATGATTCGCCAAATTGGACGGGCCCTTATCATTTTTGATTGTATTTGGAACCAGAATTTTATTTCTTCAGTGCAAATATACAGGTTCTCTGCAATACTTATTACATCTCTATTCCGGCCGTCCTAATGCATCATGTCGTACTTCTCTCTTAAACCTCGACTTCTTTTATCTTCCTTTTTCAATGTTTTTATTATTGCATTTGCAATCATATCAATTCTGATATATTTTGCACATATGAATTACTAATTTTGCTAAAAATAATTTAAATGTATTTTTTTTTCATTGGCAGTGAAGATGATATCTATTTCAATGGTGCACTCCGTACTCAGTGCAAGCCAGGTGCAAAGCATATTTCCTTAATCCTTTTATGCAATGACATTGGGTGTGGTAAGTGAAGTTCAAATCAATTGCAATAAAATTAAGAAATATGTGCATATATTTAATTATAAATACTCTTATTTGCCTAACTAAGATACATTAATATACATACGAGTATACATTAATAAGTAGAAATGCGGGATCCTCCTCTGGATGTATTGGTATCCCCATGAATACACAAAATTTAATTTCCTTGCTTATAACGTGTGGCCAGATAGCAATGATAGTTTTTCTAATTATTATATTTCAGCAGTTACCAATGACAAAATATTCAGTAAAGTTTGCCATTTTATCATGCGTCGTTTTACGAACATGCCGAAATTATTAAAAAAGTGTTATCGAAATTCCTGCTCAGTTGTAAATACGCAACATGAATTTCGTCGTGAGATCGATCATAATCGTGGCTTCAGTGTGCAAGCAATTCGTGGCACAGTGGAAGAGTTTAAGCGTGAGTACACAAT
This sequence comes from Volucella bombylans, assembly GCA_949129095.1. Taxonomy (NCBI): domain Eukaryota; kingdom Metazoa; phylum Arthropoda; class Insecta; order Diptera; family Syrphidae; genus Volucella; species Volucella bombylans. The sequence goes on from OX422140.1 coordinate 234,473,735, forward strand.
GCCGATCTGCTGACTTAGGCATCGTCAGAGAGTCAACACGGCTTATTAGATTAGATGATTAGATTTGGGCCTGCATCCGCATAAGATTGTGCTGACACAAGAATTGAAGTCGGACGGCTATAGACGACGCCGTGATTTCGCTAATCATCATCTCGGACGAGACCCATTTTAGGCTCAGCGACTATGTCAACAAGCAAAGTTGCCATTATTGAAGCGAACACAATCCACAAGTGTCAGTCCAACCGTCAATGCATCCACAAAGATTGACAGTTTGGTACTGTTTATGGCATGGCGGTATCATCTGTCCTTATTTCTTTCGAAATTAGGAAGGAGACACCGTTTCCGTCAATGGTCTCAAGTATAGAGCGATGTTAACCAACTTTCTGTGGTCTGAGCTCGGCAACATCGATATATCTGAGCTGTGGTTCTACCAAGACGGAGCTACGTGCTATACAAGCGACGCGGTTTGACACCACTCGATTATTTTCTTTGGGGCGACGTCAACTCCTTAGTCTACGCTAACATTTGACACGTTATTGCCGGAATAATGGCGCATATATTGGACCGAGTCACAAAAAATTGGACCGACCGCATGAAGCACTGCCAGCAAAGTCAAGGCAGTCATTTGAATGATATGCTATTACACACATAATGGAATGAGCATAGCTTCAAAATAAAGCCAGAATCAATTTTATATTTCACACCATTGTTCTTTTATTAAATTTTTTTTTATCTGAGGGGCTTGCTACTGAAAAATTGAAGCCCAGCAAAGCCCTAAGGCAAGGTTGTTTAACAAACATGTTCCATGGAAGAGCAGCAGCAAGCTTGGAACATTAGGAGTTATAAGTACTCTGAATGAATATAATGAATTGTGCTAAGTTTGGTTTGTTATTTCAATATGAATACTCATAGACTAACACCAGACCAACGTTTGCAAATCGTGGTTCTGTTCGCGAGCTAACAGAACATTGAGTCAATTTTACCACAAATACCATAGATTGTTTACGCACTACGCGTAATCGAGTTTATAATATGCATTCGCTGAAACGTCAAATAGTGTCCACAAGGACCCCAATGAGTCGATTTGACATCGTGCACAGTACTTGGAGCTGTTTCCATCCATGCAATGCGAATTACATAGATTAGCTACAAAAAGCACACAACAGGAAATGCTGCTGAAAAATTTTCTGTGGATAATGAACTCCGGAATTTTGGATTTTCATTCATGCTTTGGACTATATTAGGGAGTAAATAATTCAGGTGAATTCTAATAAAGTTAGGATAGGTCATAAGTTAGAAATAAGAGATAGAATTAATCAGCCTGGTTTGTAGAATCGTGATTCTTTTCTGTGTGATTAGAATCCAATGAAACAAATACGTTACATAAAAATAAAAACCGAAAAATGTGTTAAAATTTAAAAAGTGCGAAACACAGTAAATTAAAATAAAATTTGGTAGATATATAAAAGCAGGAACACAATTTGAAGAGAAGAATGATACAAAGTATCATGGAGTAATGCTTAGCAAGCTAACTTTAATTGTAAGCCGCCAAAACCAGCCGGTAACATTAAGGAGCGGACTCGAAAAAAAACTTTAGTATGTTCTATCAGTATGTTCTATTAGTAGACAGAGCATTAGCAGAATATTCAGAGATCCTGGGGAATGATGTCTACAAAGCAATCACGAGAAAATCATTGGGTCTGAAAATCGCATTGAACATCGCCTCCATTGACCTGGGAAAGATACAAAAGCAAATTAAAACTTCAATTCAAGGCAACGAAGGACTAGGGGTAGATAATGAAGGAGATCAACTATTTGGATTTCTTACGTTTGGTTTTTGAATTATCTGATTAAATAAGTATTATTATTAGTGACATTTGCAGAATGTGCAATTTTTAGTGAATTCCAAACATACATTCCTCGTATTGTAAATAATTTTTAGTTTTAAAAATAGTTTTAAAAATAATAGAAATCACTATAGGGGCTTTAGCAGCTGAATTGCATGATAAGTTTTTATTGGAAGGCATTCGGATAACACTTAACAAATATGTTGGCCAAGATACATTTAATTTATATGAAAATAAATCAAGCAAACACAATAATTATCACAGAAATAACCATAGCAAAATCACTATAATTACGCATGTTGCAGCAGCAGTCATGAATAAGACTTAAATATATACATATTTATATATATATATCAATTGCTTAGATCTTAACTTCATTTCGAATTAGTTATATCGTATTTTTAAATTAATTATCATTTAAAGATCAACACTAAGAAGAATTAGGTCGTTATTTTGTATTGGCAGATAGAGTATACTAGTTTTTTTTTTGGCGCAATAAAACGACAGAGTACTTTTTATAACGATTAGCACAAAGAAAAAAGGAAGTCTTTTTATTAAAATTTTTCAAAGAGAGTGTTTGCATACAAAAACATTGGTCCTATCGAGCCATATACATAAAAAAAAAATAAAGTGAAAGATATTAAAACTGCGAGTTCAAGTGTTTGCACTTGAACTCACGCCGCACGTTTCCCGCGGTGCGAAAATACATATAGATTGAGACAAATCAGGCAAATATATACAGGTGAGTGAGTAGTAAGTTGGCCTTTAATTCTATAGCACATAAATTAAATAAATAAAATGAGCCTTAAAGTACTCAAACATCTATGAGCGCAAATAAACAAGGATGACACAAACTTCAAGAAGGCGAACAAAGAATCCAAAACGTCCAAAAATTACCTTCAGAGCCATCTTGTTATTCTCGAAAGTAATTTTCAAGCCAGCATGAATGCGAAATGAAAGTTCAAAAATTTAAGAGATATTCGATTCGATCAAGGAATTATATGTGACTTACCGTGCGTCTCTACTCGATCACCTTGAGAAAGTCCATTCCAAGCAAATCTACTTCAACAGTTGCGTCGAACAAAAGGCATGAACTCCGACTACCAAAAATTAATCTACCTACCTTCTCCGGTAGTTACGAAAACTGGAGGTCATTTCATGATATTTTTCATTCCTTGGTCCATAGTGACTCAACGTTGACGGAGATTGAAAACCTTCACCACCTGAAATCAAGCATCACGGGAGAGGCGGAAAGATTACTACAACATCTCAGCTTGGACAGTGATAATTACCAGAAGGCTTGGTACATCCTTACAAACCGGTATGACCACAAACGGGTGTTGGTTAACACGCAGCTCAAACTGTTTTTCGGGCAATCCGTTATCCCTGCCGAAGACTCCAACAACATAAAACACCTGTTGAATGTGTCCACCGAATGCCTACATGCACTGAAAAACCTGGGAGTTCAGAAAAATAACTGGGATAGAATAGTTATTTATATCATGCTTCATAAACTTCCTGCCCTAACTCAGCAATTATGGGTAGAGAGACTATGATCAAAGAAAGAGCTTCCTACCTTGACTGAGTTTTCAGAATTTCTGGAAGCCAAGTTTCGCACTTTGGAAGCTGTACATCAGCAAAAGTTAAAACCAAAATCCAAACTAGAAGCGCAGACCAGGCAGCCAGCAACGAATTCCTTTACGGAAGGGCAAAGCAAAAAGAACAATATAGTTGCGGTATTTGTAACAATGGTCAGCATTCCCTTCGAAAGTGCAACAAGTTTTTAAAAAATGGACGTAGGTAAAGGCTGCAATGCAATCAGAAAGCTGGGCATATGCCAAAACTGTTTGGCGTACAGCCATTGTACACAGCAATACCCAGGCCGGGTATGTTGATATTTTTACGGCCAAAGGCATCATTTGCTATTGCATAATAGCTATATAGTAATTCATCTCCAAACTCGCATCCTATATAAATGTCTCCATACACAACACCTCACAACTCAATACAGTCCAATCACACACCACACACAAACACTTCACATTACCCATAACACACACTCAGCTACCGCACACATAAACACCCTATCAGACCTCCCCACACACCCATCAAAATTCCACACAACCCAACACACAATCACAGACTTTTCAGACTACAATAGTAAATCCTAACGCTCCAGCATTTCATCCAACCAACGATAGTCAACCCTCCACAACTTCAACACTGAACAACTTTCATACACAACACAATACCAACACACAGGTACTCTTAGAAACAGCTATCATAAAGGTAAGAGCAAAGTCGGGAAACTATTTTAATCTCCGAGATTTAATCGACCCGGGTTTGGAAGCCTCTTTCATCACAGGATCTGCAGTCCAGCTGTTAAATCTCCGGAAAAAGCGCACATTTATTGAAGTATCTGGATTAGTGAAGGTCAGCAGTGAAGAATGCCACAATTACGTGGATTTATCTTTCGGCTCACTGCATTCAGCATACGAAGGACATACCCAAGCCTTTGTCTTTAAATCCCTGACTGGGCTGCTTTCATCCCAAAAGGTAGACTTCAATAAATGGACGCATATAAATGGATTGATGTTGGCCGATCCCTGTTACCACACGCACGCTACTGGAGATCTACTCTTGGAAAGCGAAAGGTTCACGGCTCCGGTAGCTTCAAAAACTCACCTTGGGTGGATCTTGTTGGGAAAGGCTCCAGTCGCATCCCAAACAATTCGAAGCTTCGTCCAGTTGCTCGATCTTGACATTCAGCTTCGAAAATTCTGGGAAATCGAAGAAGACGCATTCGAAACGTACGAATCGGAAGAAGATGCGGCTTGCGAACGACATTTCAGCGAGCACACCAAGCGCTTACCCGATGGCAGATACCAGGTCCGTCTTCTCTTCAATGGAAATACATATCCCATATTAGGACCCTCATACCAAGGAGCGCTTAGACGGTTTGACCAAATGGAAAGAAAGTTTAGCAATAATGCTATTTTATACGAAGGATACAAAAAATGTATGGAAGAGTACAAACAGCTCGGACACATGCACGAAGTATCGTGATATATAATAAACACACCTTACCACTACGTCGTTCCCCATCAGGCGGTCCTCAAAGAATCCAGTACCACCCCAAAGTTGAGGGTCGTGTTTGATGCGGCCTTCAAAACTACTTTTGGCTCTTCTTTGAACGATCACTTGATGGTAGGACCGAAGAAACAAAATAATATTACAGACGTTATACTGCGTTGGCGAAAACATCGTTTTACCTTCACGATGGATATGGAGAAGATGTACCGCCAAATTCGGATGGCTCCAACAGATGCCAACTACCAATCTATTCTTTGGAGAGACAACCTTCAACAGCAAGTGAAAATATATCGCTTGGAGACAGTGACGTTTGGAAGGGTATCAACTCCATACCTCGCAATCCGAGTCCTACTCAAGTTGGGAGAAGATGAAGCATCGAGTTTCCCTTTGGCAGCATCGATCATACGAAACCACACTTATGTGGACCTCATAATAACTGGAGCAGACACACTTAAACACGCCCTAAAAAAGAGACATGAGGTCAAAGGTTCTTGCGTCGATAGGGTTTAACTTACGTAAGTGGACTAGCAACACGGATAAATTTTTGCAAGGCATACCAACCGAAGATCGAGAAGTGCCGCTGGTACTGCAGTGCTTACCTATGAGGAACTCAGCACGCTTTTGGCACAAATAGAAGCATGTCTTAACTCGAGGCCTCTTTATCCGGTATCAGAATACATCAATCACCTTCAAGCACTGACACTAAGTCACTTCCTTCTTGGAGCACCACTTTTAACATCGCCACAACCTGAGTACGACCTCGACAAACTAACGTACCTTGATAGTTGGATGAGAGTTCACGCACAGTTACAAACATAGAGACTTAGTGCTTCTACGCGACGATAAACTAAATGAAGTTTAGCCCGGATCACGAACCTACACCAGGGAATTGGCAACTTAATATGAGTAGTCACCGTAAAAACATCGAACTCATCCAAAACAAGGGAGTTTAAAACACCGATCGCAAAAATCTGCAGTCTACCCAGCAACGACATCGTCTCAGAAGATTCCCTTTAATAATATACAATATATAAAAACAATAACACAAAACTCCCAACACTCATTCACGTAAATACGCCAAAATTCATAAAACCGAAACACACATATAAGTATACACATAAATACGCACTTTTCTCGCAATAAAAAAAAATAAAAAAAATAAAAAATAATAATAATATAAAATAACTAAAACACTAAACTTACATATCAGAATACACAACTCCGAAAAACATTTACCCGAATATAAACTATCTACAATACAATTTACTAAATTCAAAACTAAAACTTACAATTTTCGGCACCGATCAACGACTTATATCCCAAGCTAAGTGAATCGATTCTAGCTCCTCACGCAACAAGGAGAGAACGAGTTTGCAACTATACGCAATTATACCAAGGCCAATATATACTACTTGCTCACTGTGTGCCTGTTAACATCTGTTGTCCGCATATATGTTCTCTTATTCTATCTCACTAATGAATATCTTTCACAGTAGTCAATTACGAAGAAGACGAGCATGACCATGAAGATGAAGATGGAAAGTTGATGCCGGGTGGCAGATATGGCAATGAGGTACCACATAATTGCGAACTTTTTTCACAGCCGGGGAGCATTTTGCAGCAGTAGTCACGAATAAGACTTAAATATACATTTATATATATTTAACAGCAATTGCTTAGATCTTAACTTCATTTCGAATTAGTTATATCGTATTTTTAAATTAGTTATCATTTAAAGATCAACACTAAGAAGAATTAGGTCGTTGTATTTGTAATTTAATGTCATTTTTTATTGGAAGATATACTGTTTTTTTTTTGGCGTAACAAAAGGAAGGAGTATTTTTTCTAAAGATTAACACAAAGAAAAAAGGAAGTCTTTTTATTAATATTTTCCAAAGAGGGTGTTTGCAAACAAAACAAATTTTTTTTTTAGTTTTTATTTCAGTGATTATTATTGATGATAATAACTAAGCTCATCGATTATTTTTGAAAAACCTTGCTGTTACGTGCTATATTAAGTAAAATCGGAAAGGATCGGTGGGAGAAGATTTGACATTTTACTCACGTGGTTCGTTAGTTATTGTAGTATGCGAATGCAAACCACTAGTACCGGCTATGAGAGCAGTGACTTTGGAATCAGATCAGTAAGTTCCGAATCGCACCTCATTAACTTTAAAGATTTAAGTGACTTAGAGATCTGAACCTGCCCAAAAGTAAAGCAGAAATTCTGGTTTCTTGGCTCAAATAGTAGAATTAACTTGAAACAATTGTTAGAATAAGTGATCAAAGAAAGATTCGAAGACGGACTTTGCTATTGTTTTTTGCTTTGCTATTGGTTTGAAGGGGCGGAATACAACTGGCGATGTATGGAGCACTGGTGGTGGAAGTAGCAATAAAACAAAGTGGGACACGAGACATTTCGTCGGTGAGTCCATTGACTGAGTAATATTGGTATTAGCTATAAGTTTTATGGTTCTGAATCCCATTTAGCGGGTGCATAGATGTTTTAAGCACACCTGACCAGATGAGAACATTGTACTCCAATTTTGGGTGGATGAATGCCTTATATATTGAGGCCGGATCAGTAGGGGAAAAGTATTTCTTACATCGTTTGAGGAAACCTTGACATTTCGCAGCATTTTTGGCGACACCAAATATCTGGTCATTCCAATGTAAGTTGTCATTGACACCCACACCGAGAATGGAAAGTTTTTCGGTTTTGACGATGCAAGTGCCATTCATAGATAATGGCTGGGTGTTTAAATTTCGCTTTAAAGACAGTAGACAGGATTGTGTTTTGGAAGCATTAAATTCCACTCTGTTGATAGTTCCCCAATTGGTTATGTTGTTGATATCGGAATTTAATGAGCTTAGCATACGCTGCCGTTCTCGTTCTCGGATTAGAAGAAAACAAAAAAAGAAAACTTTCGCAGAGGCTGGGAATCGAACCCACAACCGCGAGATTTATTGTCCGGGTCTTTATCACCTCGGCGACCGAACACTTGGAGAAACCTCTTCCTAAAAGTATACTTATTATTTTTCCGCACTTTTAAAGCCGAAACAAAAAACACGTATGATCTCCTTGGAGGTCTATGAACGACTCTGAGTTGAAATTGTCTGGAATAAATAATGTTACTTATTTTAACTTTCTCCTGGAATTTATATGCTTCTACATGTGGAGTGCTACCCAACGAAAAACTAAACAAAGACATACCGTCGAATCCCCTTGTCAAGAATTAATTAAATGAGGGCCGCGCAACTAGGAGTACAACACTTTTTTTTACAATTTTATTTTATGCTTTTTGTATTTAAGGTACTCGTAGTAACCGTCCGTCACCTAATGCAGCGTCTGTGGCAGTCCGCCTGGTTCTGTGGCTTTGTGTATTTATTATACACAGAGGGTTCCAGACCGTCCATCTGGCTCTAGACGGACAGCGTTGAGCTTAAGCTGACCGTCCGTCACTCTACCGAGACTCCTGTCTCTTCTTCTCGTGGATCTATTGGTTGTCCCCTCCGGTAAGCATAAAAGCAGGAAGACAGAGTTCAAGAACCCACCCGAAGGTAGCAACCTCAATTTACTGGTTGTGGCCAACTTGACCGTAAGTTGTGAGGTATTGAACCGCCCATCCTACCTGCTGCGGTTGATCCTTCAAGATACTAGGAGGGTGTACCAATGGCTGATGGACCCATGGCTACCCATCACCAGAGAAGGGAAAGAGTATGACTTGTTGTGGTAAATTTTACCGCAACACCATCTACTAGTATACCGATATGCAATACTTCTTGCTTATATGCTTATTTGAACAATGCGTTTATTTTATTCCAGATCCTTTGGATAAGTATCTATAAACTCCAACCTTTTGAATGAATGGGTTCTTTTAAACCCACTTTCTAGTTTTTCATGAATTTGATTTTTTTAATATCTTAGTATGCACTGAATTAATGATGCAACCTGTTAGTTTTAAGTTATTTCAGAAATAATTAATTAAATTTAACTTATGAATTGAATGTGGTCACAACATATTTTAGTGACTATGCTGCTGTTCTATGACAAGACGGCCATCCAAACTAAATAATCACGAAAATGAACTGCGGTGTAACTGATAAAGAATTGTTAGCTGATGTTTTTGCGATGAGTTATTTCAGACCTTATTCGTATGTTATAATATTTATAACGGAAATAAGTATAAAGGAAATAAGTTTTCCCAAAGAACTTAAACATGGATTCTGAAATTGCAAGAATATAATTTTGATATCGAATATCCCAAGAACAGAGAAAATAAGGTGGCAGATTATTTAAGTATGCAGATCAGAAAATAGCCACCAGATAAGTGAACAGAAATGCAGTGAATCCAATATGGGCCTCTCTGATTGTGGGACAATATATTCAATAGACGAACCGAACAGTTATAGGACAACATAGTAATAAAAGAATAGTTAATAAACAAAGGGTTCTTGGTACCCATAAAATGTTTGTACACAGCGCTTACAAAGGAAGGAAAAAAAGAGGTAGCGATGAACGTTGGCCTTCAATTTATAAGTTACAATGACTAGGAAAAAAAGAGCTCGGCAGGGCATGCCATAAGCGAGTTGTACACCTTAAGAAAGAATCACAATATTTCGAAGTACTTCCAAAAGTGGGTTTGAGAGTATACTGATGAGCATTCATAGCGAGAAGGGTGTTACACTCTTACACTCACTCTCTCTGGTGCAAATAGAGATAGAACAAGGTGAGGCAAGAGAAGTTACGTCGGTGCTCAAGCAAGTCAATTGTTAGTGCAGTATTGGCGTCACCTATGAGTATTATCGCACGGTTTTGGATCTTATCTAGCAAGTGCAAGGACGCCTTGGGGCACCTGATCAAATGTGCGCAAAAATGCCTTATCTATTGAGGCCAGATCAGAGAAAGAAAAGTATTTCTTACATCGCTTGACGAAACCTAAATATTTCTCTGCATTTTTGGCGATATCGAATATATTTTCATTCCCACGATTTAAGTGTCATCCATGGATAACGGTCGGGAATTTAAATTTAGCTATAACCACAGCAGACAGCATTGCGTTGTGGGAGAATTAAATTTCTTTATATTAATATTTACCCAATTGGTTATGCTGTTAATATCGGAATTTAATGAGCTTATCATACGTAGCTGTTCCTGCTTTACAGCCGAAGAGCAGGGACGTGAGCCCAGGAACGAATATGAAAATGTATTACAATTTTAATTTTTAATTTTGGTGGGCTTAAGCCTCACTTAATACTCGTATAAGCTTAATCTAACTTAAAAACTAATAGAAAGACTTAAAAGCTAGGAACCAAGGAAATGAAGGAGGAGATCTTGCTTGAAACGAGTAGTGCTTAGGTTGAAATCAAAACGGAGAGGTTTGAGTTGACCTTTCGGAGCACACGGGAGATTGGTTCGTTGGAGCCATAAGAGGTGCAGTTAACCGGTGGATAGAAGAGACGAGGAGGACGTAGATTACGTGGGTTGGTGTTGGAAGAAATATAGTTGAATAGGGATGCGCAGTCGATTGAACCAGAGAGTAGTCGATGAATGTAAAGAATATGAGCAATATTCTTACGTTCTTCTAACGAATCCATATTGAGAAGTTTGAGGCGGTCCTGATAGGGAGAGGAATCGACGTTGAATACCCTCGTTTCAGGAAACATGAACTCGGTAAAAGGGGGACCAAGCTTGACTGACATACTCAAGCAGGGGCGAAAGAGGTAACTTAAAGAGATCTGGTTAAATACGGATTGGAAAATTTCTTAGACCACCGTTAAATAGAGCCAAGTGATGAGTTGGCTTTTAGGATCATCTTATCGATATGCAAACGGAAATAAAGCTCACAGTCGAATAATATGCCAAGGTCTTCAGAAGACTAAATCAGGGGAATTGGTCGATGAGGAAACGGGTTGCAGTTTTTGAGGCACCAGATTGAAAACCGATAAAGGTCTTCTTGAAGAAAGGCAGAGTCAAAGGAAGAAGAAATAGTTTTAAAAAATTTTGTGTAGTCGGCGTAACGGGCTGGGGAGATGTATTTCATTTTTTTCTTTTTTTTTTAAATTTACGTGCACTCACGGGATTTCTGTACCCTTAAAATGTTTGCACATTTGCACGTTACCTGTAAGAATGAAGAGAAGAGGACCAAAATGGCTGCCTTGTGGAACTCTGGATGAGGCCAGGAATAGAACAGAAAGGTCGAATCTAAACCGAACACTATAATATCGGATTACCAGATAAGAAGAAATCCATTTTAACAAAATTGGTTCAAAGCCGAGAGCCCAACAATTTTCGTGGTAGTTGATCTGCCATTTAGAAAACCATGTTGTATGTGCCAGATAAAATACTTGTATTTGAGGCTTAAGGCTTCGTATAAAATGCTTTCAAAAAGTTTGGGTATATGGGAGAGTTTAGCAATCTGACGATAGAAGAAATAGGTAAGAAAGAAGGTGAGGCAGGCTGGAAGAGAAAATCGGCGGGGAGACCATCTGGGCCAGGTAGAAATTCATCTATAAGTTTTAGTAACTTTTCTTCAATAACTGCAGGATTGAAAGGAACCAGCGGAGAATTTTGGTAGGTCATTCAAGTAAGAAGAATCTGGTACGAAGGAGTTGTTGGCAAATGATTGTTTGAAGAATGTACGGAGAATAAGACAGAGTTTCTAATATTTTTAACGAACGACCAATAACTTGGAACGTCGTATTGAAATTTCACGCGCTTAGGAAAGTTGCGGTCATTCCTGCTTTTTTTGAACATTTTGCTGTTCTCCTCTGTCGGGTTGGTCTTCTATGGTGAAAAATATATGTATCTGACCCTGATAGTCTTTTTAACGCTCGAGTTGTTCTACGCCTTTCATAGACTTCATACGATGAGGGACAAAGGATCTCATTCCAAAGAAAATAGTATCGATGATTATATCAGCAGCGGTATCAAGGCCATTATATGGGAACATTAGAAAAAATGTATTTCTTTAACCAGGGAAACTATAAAAATTGGCTGAAAATCAACCTGCGTTTGCAAATAAGTGTGGTCCGATCCTATTGCATGACAATGCTAGACCCCATTCATCACGCGTATCGGTGCAAAACTGCCACAGTCAGGATTTGAAATTCTTCCGCATCCACCGTACTCTCCTGATATTCTATAACAGACTATCACCTTTTCCGCAGTCTGAAGACTTTTCATAGCGTCCAAAGATCAAGCCTTCTATAAAAAGGAATAATGGACCTTGAATCATGTTAATTATAGATGCTAGCGGTTCATATTTTGACTAAGTAAAAAATTATAAAAAAAATATTGGCTTTTAAATTTTGACTTCAAAATCGGACATTGCATGTGGTATAACCTAATATTAAGAACCAATATAGAAATATAGACTCATAGAAATATATTCAGAATGGCAGAAAAGATGAATTGTATCAGTCTAAATTTCAAGCGCATATCAACCTAATTAAAATGTAAAGAAATAAAATATGACAGAAATCCAATAAGAGTTATCTATAGCCCGAAACACCAACCGACAAAATTGAAATTATACACTTAGAAATGTTTCGTTAAAAGAAATAAACCTTTGTTAAAATTATTGCCAAATTACCAAAATTTACTGTTGCTATTTAATTAAGAAAGGAACTGGGTTAAAAAAGTTGCTATATTAGTTGGATATCTACCAACGTTTGATAAAGCAAAAAAAAAAGTAATGGATTTAATGAATTTAAATTAGAACAAATTATTAGGTATTTCCAAGAGAAAGCAACAAACTTGGGCTAAGCCCAATAGTCATACTAGGAACAATAGTCAAAGATATGTCAGTAAAACAAAAGATACAAAAATCTATAGCAAATTTTAACGATAGATATCACAATTTTCAGTTTTCAGTTTTAAATGCATTTTATTTACTTAATCATTAACTCTTACATACTAACAAAAAATGCTTAAATGCTAGCTTAAAATTACTTAACAATCTTATACTAACTTACTGGCCCCACACAGGCACTCTAACCTACTATAAATTCTTATGTCTATTTCTTTCGACTTTATTTACGTTTTATTTAGGAACACTTATTTTCTATACTTAAGGCTAAGAAAAAACAATTTATTATCAAAAAACTTAGCATATGGACATAACTTTTTATTTTTTATAAAAACTTAATATCTAACTTCTTTTTTTTTTTAATAATTTACGCGTGCCTAAGGGGTTAGATACCCTTTTACTGTTGCCAGGGCGCGGGCGGAAAGGTAGAAGGAGGAGAAAGGAAAAATTGTTTTTGTAGTGGTTTGGAACTCAAGTGTATTTGGTTTCGATATTCGCTTTCCAGGGGTGGGTGTCGGAGTAGGACGGAAAGTTTTTTCTTCACTCAGAGTGATTCGAAATTATAACTCGCACTAGTTTTATGTGCTTGAAACTCTACAACAGCCAAATCTACGTGTCAGTTTTATGCCTTCACACGCAGAATTTTTCTGGCAAAGTTCCAATTACACAAATAAAAAATTTGAAAGACTTGTCATGGGCAGGATTCGAACATTGACCCTCCGAGTGAGAAGCGATTGCTAGTACTACACCACGGCCACCCCACTTAAAACAAACCTTAGTCTACGTACCCTACATACACAATACACACATACATACGCAACAGCAGCCCTTGTACTGCATAGAAAAGAACAAGCATGTAAACTTAAAGATCAAACAAGTACAGGTAACAAATAACACTGCTAAAATCATACATACAAGGTGGCGCAAAAGTTGTCACCCGATGTTATTTGGCTGTAATTTTGTTTATGAATGAAAAACTTTGATTCTGCTTTCGGATTATGTTTATTTGATGTCTTAAATTTTGTTCCATTAAGTCGAGAAAATGATATCGGCTAAGTGGCCGACGCTAGAATTGATGACTATTAGGGCCCGTTTTGTGGCATTTTCCATCACTCTTGCCAGAACTTCAGGCGATGGGTCATCGCACTCTTGACGGATATTTTCTTTGAGGGCTTCGAGAGTCTGAGGTTTGTTGACATAGACTCGTGATTTAAAAGAAAAAAACCCACAAAAAGAAGTCTGGAACAGTCAAATCAGGCATTCTTGCCGGCCAGTGCAAATCACCAAAACGAGAAATTAGGCGCCCTCAGAAGTTCGGTTGTGATTCGTGCAGAATGCGCGTTGCTCCATCCTGCTGGGAGCACATGTTCTCCAGTCCAAATTCATCCAACTGAGGAAGGAGAAAGTTGTTGATCATGACTCTGTAGAGCTCGCCGTCCACTGTAGCCGCTTGCTCAGCGGCGTTTTCGAAAAAATAAGGCCCGATGATACCTCCAGCGTAAACAGCACACCATGCAGTAACTTTAAGCGGGTGTAATGGCTCTTCGTGGGTTATACGCAGATTTTTGGCGCCGCAGAAGCGATAATTTTGCTTATTGACATATCCACAGTTGTGTCCTTCGTTTCAGGATGGCTTGAGTGTAGGTTACGTGCGCTTGGCGGTCAACAGCTAACAGCTCATGCGCTGTCTGCACTTTGTGAGGGAACATCTTACATTTATGCCCAATTGCGTGTCACGTTGTCTGATCGATATTCCGGGGTGCTCTACAACATCTTCAACCAAAGTTGCCATATTCTCAGCAGAAATCCGGGGACAGCCAGACCTGCCAGCATCTCGTGTTGCCTCATACTCTTCTACGCAAGCGTCTAGAGGTCGTAGTGTTGCCCTGTTAGTGTCGGACGACATGGAAATCTGCGCCGAAATCGTAACAATTATTCCGCGTTCTTTAGGAGTATGGTGATTCGTGCCTTGTTGACGTTTATTTTGTATTTGTTTACTTCATAGCATCATAGCATAGCATCTTTGGAAAGGCTGATGACTTTTGCGCCACCTAGTAAAATAAATCTACCTGAAATGCTGAAAGTTTTACATCAATTAGCATTAAGCTTAGTACACTGAAAATTAGAAGGTTCAGTTGCTCCTTATTCAGAAATAATCTAAACTAAAAATCATAGGTAAATCTAATAGACAAAGTAGAGGTTTATTACACATTGCAGGCAAAGCTCAAAACTGGATATTCGGGATATTGGATGATTGACAAGCTTATGACGGTCATAATAATTCAATCAAAATAAATGATAATTTTAAAAAAACACTACATGATTTAAAAATGTGGTACTGATAGAAAACCATAGAAAGAAATGTTTAGGAATGTGCAATAATAGAAACAACACAGTTAAAGAATTAAATTACATTTTTTTGTATCAAAAAAACAAATTATGGTATTTGGAAAATAAGGAAAATTAAAAACTTGACAACGTCTAAGAACGAGTATGTTAACAATAGAAGAGTTAGACTATTATAGTATGTATTTTCATACGCTAAAAATCCTAAAATCTGGAGTAATGGAATATAATAATGATTTTTTGTTATTTGTACCACAAATACCAGTAAACTAAAGGGTCCGCCATCTAACGTTTTTTTTTTCAACTAGTGCTTATTTCGTGAATGGTAACACTGATTTGACAGATAATTAGTTTTATCCTTCCGGTTAATAATGGAAAATAATTTCATTCAAAGGGCTGCCTCAGCTGGCCATGCAGTAGCCTACACGATCGGTCCAATTTTTAAGCACATTATCGATTGTGTGCAGCTGTATTTCACCAATGGCTTCACGAATATTGTCCTTTAAAGCGTCAATTGTCTCTGGCTTGTCGGCGTAACACTTATCTTTTACGGCACCCCACAAATCCAACGGTGTCAAATCGCAGCTCCGAGGTGGCCAAACGACATCAGCTCTGCGGCTGGTAATGCGATCTTCAAAAACAGGGCGTAAAACATCGAGTGTAGCTGCGGCTGTGTCGCACGTAGCGCCGTCCTGTTGAAACCAAATGTTGCCAATATCCTCCTCTTCAATTTTTGTGAACAAAAATTTGTTCAACATGGCCCGAAAACGATCGCCATTGACTGTAACTTCCACTCCTTGCTCATTTTCGACGAAAAATGGCCCAATTATTCCTCTGGACCAAAATCCGCACCAAACAGTGACTCGTTTTGGGTGTATCGGCTTTTCAATGTATGCGTGCGGGTTTTCTGTGCCCCAAATACGACAATTTTGCTTGTTTACATACCCGCCAAGATCAAAATGAGCTTCATCTGAAAAGATGATTTTTTTGGCAAAATCGGCATCTTCCCTAAGTCGATCGCAGGCCCACTTAGCGAAGCGAAAACGCATTGGATGGTCAGTTGGCTTCAACTCCTGAACCAATTGGACTTTGTATGGCGTCATACCAAGGTCTTTACGCAAAATTCGTCTCAATGATGTCTCCGAAATGTTCAATTGTTGAGAACGACGGTGAATTGATGTTGATGGCGCCTCACGCACACTTTCTGCCACAGCAGCAATATTCTCGGGTGTACGCACTGTTTTTGGCTTTTCACGCTTTGGTTTATCGATGAGGATGCCAGTTTCTTTCACTTTTTTCACAAGATAACGAACATACGGAGCTGACGGTTCTTCTCTTCTTCCAAAATCCGTACGCAATTTTCGCACACATTCTGCAACATTACCATGATTTTCAAAGTAATGTCGCAATATTTCCCAGCATTGTTCAAGCATATACACAACCATACTCGTTCAGCGGAAGGATAAAACTAATTATCTGTCAAATCAGACATGAGCTAAGTGTTACCATTCACGAAATAAGTACTAGTTGAAAAAAAAAACGTTAGATGACCCTTTATATGGTAAGTGATCTACAATCAAATAAGCCGTTGCCAATTTCCAATAGTTTACAAATTGATGAATTGGAACCGCAAATGATCAAATATATGAATACAATGAACAAGCTGTTGAAAGTTGTATTCCTCAAAAAACATATGTTTTAATTTATGACATAACATAACATAGAAGAAATAGATGACGAATCTATTTTGCTGATAAATATGAATAATGAAATTATTTTGCAAAATTGTAATAGGTTAGGTATTCTGGGCTAGATGAGTCGAGAATTAATTTTTAATAGTTGGAGAAGAAGTCTCGGTACGCTTAGAAAATAATAAAACACGTAATTTCTTATTTTTTATTGATCTTTATTTGATGAAGAGGTGAATTCAACTGTGTCAATCTGCTCTTCGCACTAACCTCGTAATCTCTGTACCTTGTAAAACAGCTGGTTTTTCTTTACATTGGTACATATATGGTCATTGACCTTGCCTTGCATTTTATGTGTCATATTGTTCATTTATAATGCACTAATATTGTTACATTTGTTAACAATGCCCTCTACTTTACATTGTGTCAACGGGATGGCTCTATCGCATGGTTAAGGTAGTTTTAAGGTATGAAGGTTGGCAACCTTGGGTTAGCTAGCAGTAGGTTAGCAACTTGAAGTTTGCTAACAATTAAGTTAGATTAGATTGTATAGTTAGGCTAAGTAGTTTAAGGTTTAGTATAAGTTAGCAATAGTTAGTTTAAGTAGTTTAAGTATTTATACCTCCAGTATAAGTTTTATGTAAATACAAAAAAAAGCTCATTTACTAAGTTTTTTCTTAAACAATTAATTTTTTCTTAGTTTAACTATAATAGATGTTAATGAACAGTAATTATGATTGAAAATAGTAAAATAGACGTCGAAAGACATAAAATAAAAATGTATTATAGTTTAGCTTAGAGCGCCCGTTTGGAGGGCCAGTAAATTAGAATCAGTTAATTAAGTTATGATAAGCTAGCATTTAAGCATTTTTTCTCTTAGCATGTAAGTTCAGTAAATTTAAGATTAATAAAATAAAATGCATAGAAAAAAATCAAAAAAAAATGGCTCTATAGCTGATTACTCTCTCACTTTATGTGTTGACAGCACTCCTATTTGATTGAAGGTGGTTGGAGTGACCCTTTTCCAGTCCCTTGTGGATTTAGCGCAGGTGTGAGTGAGTGGGCTTGTTCCTTGACCTGCTGCTTGTCATTCTTGTGACCTTTCAGCAGATCTTTTCGTGGTTTGTGAACCAACATGCTCCCCGCCTCCCAATTTGGTGGTTGATGCTGATGGAGTTTTGCTCTGGTGTCTTTTTTCTGTTCAAGTCATCATGTTCCTCGTTTGGGTTCAGGTAAGGTGCATGTACAAAAAATAAAAAGTAACTCGAGCGAGCAGCCATGCAGACGGTGGGAGATTGTCTTCTTTGACTAAAACAATATCGCCGATTTTAATGTTGGTTTGAGTTTGCAGCCATTTTGGTCGATGTTGAAGGATGTGGAAATATGTTGAACTCCACTGTTTCCAAAAGTCTTGTGTTAAACGCTGCACGAACTTCCATCTGTCCAAATTGTTGAGTTTCCTTTCCTTTAAATTTCTTTCTGGGAGCGAGCGCAGTGATGCCCCGATTAAGGAATGGACTGGCGTTAAGACATTTAAGTCATCTGGATCTGTTGTTATCGGACACAGTGGGCGGGAGTTGAGGCAAGCTTCAATCTGTGAGAGAAGTGTTATATACTCTTCGAACGTGAGTTTAGCTGCCCCAATGGTTCTCTTCAGATGATGTTTTATCGACTTTACTCGCGCCTCCCATAGTCCTCCGAAATGTGGCGACGATGAAGGGTTGAAGTGCCATGATGAACCTTGTGTTGCCAAATTTTGTGCGACTTCAGCTGACCATTATGCGGATATGAACTTGGATTCCTTTCTGAGCTCATTGATGGCTCCCTTAAATTTTGTTCCACAGTCGCTGAACATGTTGCTGCAGCTTCCTCGTCTTGCGACAAAGCTTCTGAATGCTGCAGAACTTAGGTCGCTAACGAGTTCGATGTGTATGGCCTTTGTGGCCAGACACACAAACACGGCTATGTATCCCTTTGTCGATCTGTTGCACCTCCCTTTCCATGATTTTATTTCAATTGGGCCAGCGTAGTCGACACCTGTATTTGTGAAGGGTCGGCTAACCCTTACCCGTTCTGCTGGTAGGTTTCCCATTAATTGTTGTTGCATTTGGGCATTGTAGCGATGGCAGCGGATACATCCGTGGATCGTTGATTTGACCATTCCTTTCAAGTTTGGGATACAATAGCTCATTCGAATTTCTGCCATCATCATCTGTTGTCCACCATGCATGGTTCGTAAATGAACGCCGGTTACTACCGTTGATGGAATGGTAGTACTGTGTTGAGCTATCTGCCACCCACTCTTAACAGTTTCTCTTCATCCAGAAATGAATTCAGATTGTGAATCATATTTCCTATCCGAATTGCCTTTTTCTGCTGAAGTGCCTTGATCTTTTCTTGGAACATTTCCCTTTGAGCAAGTTTCACAAGTTGATCATGTGCTGATCTTCGTTTAGAATTATTCGTGTTTGTGTTTAGAATTATTCGTTTTTTAGGGTTTTTTAAATTGAACAAATAGTGCCGCTATATAGCTATGTTGCACACGAGGCGTTATAGTGTTGAACATTTTTGAAAACATTCATTGTTGAGCAGAATGCTGTACGAAATTATTTGAAAAAGACTGGTTACTGGTCTTTTCAGGTTTCTGCGGTAGTATGATTCCACCGTATCCTGTGTCAATTTCTTTTCCTTACTTTCCACATTTGTTTCTGGTGGAATTGTTGTTGGAAATTTATCTGCCTTAAACTTGTGAAGAAAATGGGGCCCATGCAACCACAATTAATTTAATTAATTGAATTTAGTGGGGCTAACGCCCCATTATTTCGGTTAATACAAGCTTAAAGTAACTTAAAAACTAGGACTTAAAAACTAACAAGAGTTAGGGGTTAGGAAGTAAGGGAATGGTGGAGGAGATCAAATTTAAGATTAAGAAGTGCTCAGGTTAAAATCAAAAAGGGGGATGTTTGAGTTGACCTTACGGAGCATGCGGGAGATTGGTTCGTTAGAGCCATAAGAGGTGCGGTGGGTTGGGATATAGAAGAGACGACGACAGCGTAAATTACGAGGGTTAGTGTTGAAGTAAATAGAATTGTAAAGCGAAGCGCAGTCCACAGAACCGGAGAGTAGCCGATGAATAAAAAGAATGTCAGCTACGTCTCTGCGTTTTTCTGGGGTATTCAGGTTAAGAAGTTTGAGGCGGTCGAGATAGGGAGGTAAGATAAATGGGTCACTCCAGTGTAGTCCACGAAGAGGAAGCCGAAGAAAACGACGTTGAATGTTCTCGATTCGGGATATATGAATCCGTTGAAAAGGGGACCATACTTGGCTGGCATATTCAAGAAGGGGCCGGTCAAGGGTAATGTAAAGTGACCTTGTCACATAAGGGTTGCGAAATTCTTTAGACCAACGTTTTATAAAACCGAGCGATGAGTTGGCTTTAAGGATTATCTCAATATCCGAACGGAAGTTTAACTCTCTATCGTATAAAATTCCAAGATCGCGAAGGGATTGAACCTGGGGTACACGTTGGTCATGCAGAAAATAAGGTCGAGAGGGGGATTGATTGGACTTACGAGACAAAGTCATAGATTGGCATTTGGAGACATTAAGTTCAAAGCAATTTTGTAGACACCAAGTAGAAAACCTATCGAGGTCTTCTTGAAGGAGAATAGAGTCTTGGAGTGAAGAAATAGTTTTTGAGAACTTAGTGTTATCGGTGTAAATGGATACGGAGCAATGTTTGATAATCTTCTCAAGATCGTTTACAGTTAAAATAAAAAAGAGAGGACATAGATGGCTGCCTTGTGGGACACCAGAAGTGTCTAAAAACGGGGTTAGGAAAGCTGACTTAAAGCGAACGCTATAGTAACGGTTCTCCAAATAAGAAGATATCCATTTTAACAATATGGGGTCAAAAACGATGGAAGACAATTTAAAAAGGATCAGTTGATGTGATATTTTATCGAAGGCCTTAGCGAAATCTGTAGCAATAGCGTCAATTTCGTTGCCATTTTCTAGGGCTGAAAGCGCAAAGGATACGAATTCAACTAAGTTTGTATTAGTTGATCTACCTTTTAGAAATCCGTGCTGACTGGGTGATATAAGTGACTTGTCGTCATCTCGGAAAACATTATAAGAAGATGGAAATAGCTCCTGGCTCTTTATATCGGGGATCAGATTGGTTTCTGTAAGAGCATAGACGTCGACAGAGAGACCGTGTGATTTAGACAAGACAGCACGAGTTTCAGAGCGCAAGCCTCTTAAGTTTTGATAGTAAAATGTAAGAGATTGTTTATTGCGTGGAGGAGTAGGGGAGAGTAGATGAGATGCAGGCAAAGAAGGCAAGTTAGGAAAGAAAAAATTTGTCGTGGTCAGCTCAGCTACCCTGAAGGTGGGAAACTCTTTTAGAGTGTACATAGTTGCGGAAAGCAGCGAGGTCATCCGAAACCTTTTGAGGAGGTGTGACGAAGATTTCGTGGTACCTGTTGTAAAGCTTTCTGAGACTAGTTATATGGGTAGGAAGGCCTTCCTGTTGGATGGAGACCATGACACTTGTTTTGGTTTTTCCCCCAAAGCAAACAGAGTCATTATTAATGAGCTCGTCTGGGTTCAATCCACGGGATCCAATGTCAGCTAGGTTGCCCTTGCTGCCTACATGTCTTCACATTGCCTTGCTGGTTAACCTTTGGGTTTCGGTTAATCTGTTGACTACAAAGGTGTTCGGCGTGGATGGATTTCCTTTTATCCAAGCTAAGTTGACCATGGAATACGACCTGGAAAAGGTCTCTGTTCAGAAGTCTTGCCAGAAGCACTGTTGCGCAAAGTTCTAACCTCGGCAACGATACATATTTTAACCGAGCGACTCTTGTTTTGGATGCTAACAAGTGTATATGTTCTTGACCGTTTTTTGGCACTCGTGCGTATATCACCGCCTACGCCTTTTCAGAGGCGTCGCTTAACCCATGGAGCTGCACCTGGGATCCGTTTTCGTAGCCTATCCAACGTGGAATTTCCAAAAGTTCTAGTTGTTTTAGGTTGTTTTGCAATTTTATCCACTGCCTTTCTATCTCAAGACTTATTGTGGAATCCCACGATAGTTCATTAGTCCACAGTTAGTGCATAATGATCTTGCCCTTGATTATGCATGGCGCTATCCATCCCAACTGTCCTGTCGTCTCAAAATCAGTTTTAACTACCCTCATGTGCGCCAATGCGACGTATTCGTCGATGCACTTTGTGTACTCTTCCTTTAGTTTGCTATTTCCCTCTAGCCTTCTTTCTATTTGGAACAGTCGTGCCATTGATTCTCTCTTGGAGTTTCCCATCTTTGGCCGCTCATTTTCCTTAAACGGAAGCCGCACTTCGTATCTCCCATCGCTCCTGCGCTGTGTTGTTTTTCTGAAATGTTGTTGACACCTCTCCGCTTCTTCTGTTAATTTCTGCTCTTCCAGGTTTTCCTCGATTTCCCAAAATTGACTGAGCTGTTTCTCGAGTGTTATATGGTGATTCTTTACTCTTACTGTGTTGAATTGCGGATCACCTTTAGTCGCTCCTGTCAATATCTTTCCCAACTCTGTATTTTGTGCTATTGGAGATCCATTCTGACTCTTAATTAACCCACCTAGGTTTGAAGCCTTTGGGTTGGTAAAATCGAGGTCAATTTTGGTAAAACAAACTCCCTAACATGGAGACAAAATGAGGGATTGGTAAAAGAAAACATTTTAAATTCGACCTGGCTATTTGCAGTACATGTTGACGCTTCTCCTAATCCTGTCACACTTGCTACCGCCCGCTGCTTCTTTAAGTTCAGCACCTGTGCAACATTTTCTCTAATAAAATTTGGCTTTGACCCTGTGTCTATTAAGGCTCTCAAGACATGGTTCTCCGCGCTGGCAGAAAAAACCTTGACTAAAGCGGTGGCTAGTAGCACTTGGGATCGCAATTGGTTAAAATGCGAGCTTAGAGCTTGGATTTGGGAAGATGAAGGAACTGTTTGCCCACTGAGCCAGTTGGATTGTGTTGGTGAATTCGTATTTGGGATGAAGTTGCTGTTGCATTGCCCGTGAAGAGGATTTGGTTGATTCGCATTTTGAATCAGGTGATTATTGTATTTCGCGTTGTGTTCCCCTTGAAAAGAACCCATTTGATGAATGGATTATTTGTTGTTATTGGGATGGTGGTGTCCATATTGTGTATCTGAATGCAACATGGTTTGGTGTTTATTTCCACATTTTTGACTGCTACTGCAGCTTGATGCGTGGTTGTCGTATCCGAGACAGCTGGTGCAGGTTGAGCTCCTCTTTACTACCCCTTGTCGTTTGACGTCATGATATTTTCCAAGGGGCCGGACTATGTCTTCAATGAAGCTAGCAAATGACTTCCACTCCGGAAGAATCTTAGAAGTACCTAATTTCTCTACCCAGGCCATTTGTGTCTGAAGAGGAAGTTTATTATAAATGACATAAATCAAAATAGAATCCCAAGTTTCTACCGATATTCCTTGATTTGAGAGTGCAAGAATACATTCATTGGTCGTATCGTGCAGTGACATAAGTGATTCCGCAGATGCATGAGTGATTATTTGTTGCTCAATTAAAATTCTGACCTTTGTGTTCACAAGCCTACGCTTGTTATGATAGCTCTCTTTTAATATACCCCACGCAGATGCATAAGTTTTCTTGTCGAACTGGAGGTTAGAAATAAGATCCGCAGCTTTGCCACAGACATGAGTTTTGAGATATTGTAGCTTTTGCATCTCAGACAGTTCAACGTTTTGATCAATCATGCTTTCGCAAAAGCTCAAAAATTACCACCATTCTTCTTGTTTGCCGCAGAATGACTTTATTTGAACGGGTGGAAGACGGATATCACACACAGATGTGCGACAAGTGGCGTTTAGCCGAGAAGCATCCAGATGGTCACTGCTTTTCTCTGTGAATTTATCTATTTCATCGCTTAGCATACTCACAAACGCGAAATAAACCCGTTTTATTTTGGAAAACGTCTCTACTTCCAAATATTTATCCTGACGATTGAATCGTGATCCTTCTTGGCTCGTTTAAAGCCTTCTTTGATTTCGGCCAAACATGCATTCATATACCCCCTTGACTTACGCGCTTCAAATTCTTTTTTGAACTCATCGAAATCCGTTTCGAGCTCTTTTAAAAACAGGTCTTGTTTTTCAATATATTTGGCGTTTGCCATTTTGCCATTTTGTTAAAATGTATTTGGTTTTTTGTAAGGCTATTATGCTATCACAATCACATACTGATATGGGCTTTCAGATCTCTGATATAGATAGATAGATATATATTTCGTTTGTAAAATTTG
Source organism: Volucella bombylans (assembly GCA_949129095.1). NCBI lineage: Eukaryota > Metazoa > Arthropoda > Insecta > Diptera > Syrphidae > Volucella > Volucella bombylans. The sequence continues at coordinate 234,497,849 of OX422140.1, forward strand.
TACAAGGTTTGCCACCACACAATTTATACACAGAGATATGATATTTAATATATCTTTCAACTGAAAAAGAACTAAACAATAGTGTTTACGAACTTTTTTGTATTTTTGAATATTTTTAAAAGGAAAATAATGATTAAAAACCCTCTTATGAAGAAAAAAAAAAATAAATAAATAAATAAATAAATAAACAAATAAACAAATAATAATAATAAATAGGTAATAAATAAATAAATAAATATATATATATAAATAATTGAATACATAAATTAATTACAAAATAAATAAATAAATAAATAAATAACAAAATGTAATAAATAAATAAACAAGTTGACAAAAAACAGGAAAGCAAATAAATAAATACAGAGCTATATATTTACACATTAACTATTATATTTATATATTAACAACAAGATTACAAATGGCTTAGAAAATAATTTAACAAATAAATAAAGAACGATTTGCTAAGAGCGATTCTGTTTTGTATGTCAACTTAAGGTAAGTAGCATTTAACTCATTAACGAGGGGATTTCCAGGTATACTACATCTCATAAGAAAAAGTTAGTTAACCTTTCTAATCTGTCAGAAACCAATTCAACACTGGCATGTCGATGCAATTTAGAGGTAGAATAGTGCCAAGGTAAGTTTAGCATCATTTTTAGCAGTTTATTTTGCTGAGTGGGCGCGGTAAGTACCTAGATGGGGGACCACATGGAAACTCGGTACACCGCGTGCTGTTGACTAGCGCCACATGGGCATAGTACCCCGGCGTGAAAATTCCGGACTTTACAAATTCATTTGTAAAGATCCCTCGAAATAATAATAATAATATTTTGCTGAATCTGTAATTTTTTAATATGACAATTTTATACTATTTCCCCACACAGGGCAACCATAAAGCAAGAGTGCTTTAAAAATGACTTTATGTATAATTATTTTATTTTTGTCGGATAAGAGAGACTTTCTGTTTATAAATGGGTATAACATTTTTATAGCAATGCTAATTTTGTGCAAAGTTTTGCTATTTTGCTCCTGAAATGTCAATCTTTTATCAAGATGTATACCCAGATATCTAACTGTGTTTTCCCAGGCTGCCTAATGACCATGATTCGTTCAGATGGGACGAAACAATGTTTTCTTTTTCTAGAGAAAAAGATAGCTTGTATTTTTCCCACATTCAATTTGAATTTCCATTTTTTGTAATAATCACTAAATACTTCGGCCGCATATTTAAGATTCGTCTCAATGTTTAGACCGAACATATGCGACGAAAGTATCCCTGTGTCATCAGCAAATGCTGCAAATTCACATCCTGGTAGATCTGGGAAGTCGGATGTATATAATTTATATAGGAGTGGTCCTAGGACAGAGCTTTGGGGGACACCAGCAGGCACACCTAACAAACTAGACGAGCTATTATTTACAAGCACTTTAAAATTACGGTTTGACAAGAAACTTTGAGTAACTTTGCACAAAAAGGGAGGAAAGTTAAAGTTAAGCATTTTGAATACAAGTCCATTGTGCCAGTCGGAGTCAAATGCTTTCTCTATGTCGAGGAGTAGCATGCCCGTCGACTTTCCTACACGTCGATTTTTCCTGATAAGATTGGTGATTCGAAGTACTTGATGGCTGGTACTGTGAAATCGTCTAAACCCAATTTTTCATTTGGAATTAATTTGTGTACATCAATTACACTTGGCAGGTTGTCCTTGATAACTTTTTCGAAAATCTTGCTCAGGCTGCTAAGCAGGCTAATTGGCCTATAGCTTTCCGGGCTATAAGTTGCTTTTAATGCTTTCGGAATTGGAACTACTTTAGCTATTTTCCAGACAGTAGGAGAGTATTGAATTTTGAGGCATATATTTATTATAAATGTCAATTATTCAATTCCAATCTTAGATAGATGTTTCAGATAACAATTTTTGATATTATCCAGGCCATGTGTTTTCCTAGTCACTAAGTTTTTTATGTAGTTCTTTGTTGTGTTCTCATTAATGAACGCATTTACTGGAGTTTCAACATCGATAAGATTAAATGCCTCCAAGGAATCGCTTACTACTTTAATTGTATCCAGATCCACTAAGCTATTCGAAACAGTGTAATTTTTGGCAAAAGTTTGGCTGAATAGGTTAGCTTTGTCATTATCCGTGTAGTATGTAGTCAAATTATCTTTAAGAATTGGAATTTGTTTATTTTTGCTTTTGACAATCCTGACAATATTCCAAAAAGGTTTGGAAGCTTTGTCAAGGGAATTCAACTTAGTATTCCAGAATTCATTTCGTTTATTTTGTATTAACTTCGCGATTAACTTGTTAAAATATTTAACCATGGTGTGAGAAATTGTATGCCTATACCTTTGCCAGTTTCTTCTATGTTTATTTCTTAATTTAATAAGTTCAATGACGTTGAAGTTGAATACAATTATGTTTATTTTTTGGGATACTGCGGTACGCAGAGTTTAATATATACTCAGAAAACATACTGATAATGTTATCAACATCTTGTATTGTAGATATACCTTCTAGCGTAGTTGGTAAATTTTGAAGTTTTGTTTTTAGTTCAGCCCGAAAATTGACCAATCTGCGTTTTTCATATCTAAAAAATATTGCACTTTTTTCTCACCAGATCTAGGAATTCGACAAATAACTGGATTGTGATCTGATGACAAATCATGAATTTGACTAGATATATTAGTTATAAATAGGTCCAGAACAGATGGACAACTACGACAAATACCTCTGGCATTCCATGTTACAATGTTTAAATTATTATCTCTTATATTACTTAACATTGGAGTAAAAGAATTTAGTAGCTAATTGCGTGATGGCATTAAATTGATCGACTTTTGTCTTACTAGAAGTTAACTTGCTTATCATTTTCTTAACTAATAGATTTAATTCCTCCATAGAAAAAAGATCGTTGTTGCATGTACCCCATGTTGATTGCTGTTGTTCATTTCCCTAAGTGGTTGTTGGCTGGACGCGTCTTCTGAGTGAAAGAGATGGGAAATCCGTCATTGATTGCAAATCAATATGTATATTATGAACTTGTGCAGTAGTGGGAGCTTTCACATGGGGAAAGCTTTTTTTAAGCCCGAGCGAGATTCATAGGCTAGATGAATCACTTGCTTTATGGTCACCGGTGCAGTTAGAACATTTAATAATTGCATTATTGTTGCAATCGGCAGTCTTATGTGAACCCGCGCAATATGGCAGTGGCGTTCGCAGTGTCCGAACATCTGACAGTTGTGGCATTGTGTCAGTTTCCCTTTCATTTTACTTTGAAAATTCCACCTGACTTGTGTGTGAAAAATTGATCGAAAATTTCTTTTTTTGGTCGTTTAATTTCACCGAACCATTTTCTAGGGAAATAAGATAGAACGTGCCTATGTAGCTCTCGTAGTTCTTTATAATTTTTTTGATTTCCACTTCCATATTGTCGAGTCCAAACAAAACAACTTTGAAGGCTTTTTCATTCTTTCCATCGTGTGTAAAAAATTGGCAGTTTTTTTTTCTTTAAGAGAACGAAGAACCGAGTTATATGAATCCACAGTTTTGCAAAGAATTTGTATGCCGATAGAAATTTATTTACTGAATATGTGGAGATGTTTAAAGGTTTCATCTGATTATGCACAAATTCACTCGTTTTTTTTTGTAATAATTTGATTGGAGGAACATACACTTTTTTTTTGCTAGCAGTCGGTGAGATTATTACGTCGTCCATTTCATCACTATCTAAACACTGCAAGGGACTCCAGTAATTATGCCTCGAGTCCCTTTTCCCTGAATTTTTTCTTATATTACGACGCTTTTTTAACCGAGGGATTAGAAATGCACTCGGATTTCGGTGATCTACTGCGTTTCGGAATTTTTTCTCTTTATCTAAGGATGCAAAAGCTCGTCGATGATAGATCTCTGATATGGACTTTAAATTTTCTGATATGGGCTTTAAAATTGTATTTATGTGTACATAAAGTGTACGTCATAGATAACAGTTGAGCTCCTTAAAGCTGTTGTTCTTTTTTTTTCTGCACCGTTGGCAAGGTACAGTTGAGCTCCTTACTGTTGTTGTTAATTAACCGTTCTGCACCGTTCAATTGTCTGCACCATTGGCACCGTTAAATATAGCTGGAGATGTGTTCCTTGAACTGTTTCTTTGCGGATCTGGCATTAAAAGACCCCTACACTATCCGTAAATCCTGTTGGTCGATGGGTACTGTGGCCGATTGACTGTCCGTCGTTGATTGGATATGATTTTTATTGGCTTGATGACCAACTACACTCCTCCCACAGTACACTTTTATATTCGTTGAATGTTTGATTAAACTTTTAAACACTAAGCACTTGTTCTTTTTTAAATACTACCGGCTCGAAGGACCATGTCATGGACTAGATGAGCCGAGAATTAATGTTTAATAGTTGGAGAAGAATTTCGGAGACGCTTAGAAAACAATAAAACACGTAATTTCTTATTTTTTTATTGATCTTTATTGATGAAGAGGTGAATTCAGCTGTGTCAATCTGCTCTACGCACTAACCTCGTAATCTCTGTACCTTGTAAAACAGCTGGTTTTTCTTTACATTGGTACGTATATGGTCATTGACCCTGCCCTGCATTTTATGTACCATACTGTTCATTTATAATAATAATATTGTTACATTTGTTAACAATGTCCCCTGACTCATATAAAGAATCCCTCAAATTATACAAAAAAGAACTGAGGAAGGCAAAGCGACAATCCTGGAGGTCATTCTGTGACAAAATTACAGAAACCTCTGAAGCATTGCGGCTTAGAAAAATCCTCTCCACAAATCCTATAATGCCCAGCTGTTTGAAAAAAACCGATGGCTCTTGGACAACCTCAAGTGATGAATCACTCAACCTGCTTCTGGACACCCACTTTCCAGGTAGCTCCCAACTCACGGCCAGTAACAGCCCAAACAGGCCTACTGCAACCGTGATCAAAATTCATGGTCTGATTACGAGAGATAAACTGCTCTGGGCGCTGCATGGCTTGAAACCATACAAGTCTGCTGGTCCGGACGGTATTATACCTGCCGAGCTACAGAGGTCCTCAGATATTATTCTACCAGTGTTGGAAAATATTATGAGGAGCTGTGTAGAACTTATCCACATTCCTCTGTCATGGAGAGAAGTCAATGTAGTATTCATTCCCAAAGCTGGAAAATGTTCTCATGTAGTCCCAAAGGACCTCAGACCTATAAGTCTATCATCATTCCTTCTGAAAACTTTAGAACGACTGATTGATATCCATATTCGAGCTAAAGTTGATCCAAGGCTTCTGTCTACGGCTCAACATGCCTACTGCAAAGGAAAGTCGGTGGAAACGGCTTTGCACTCTCTGACTAGCCACATCGAACGATCCCTACAATATAAGGAGTACACAATGGTTGCTTTCCTAGACATAGAGGGCGCCTTTAACAATGTCAACACATCCGCAATCACGACTGCGCTGTCAACTCTGCAGGTAGACGGCTCACTTGGGGAGCTGATCAGTCTAATGCTAAAAAGCAGGATAATCAACTCCAAACTGGGTGAGACTTCTGCTAAAAGATATGTCAGTAGAGGTACGCCGCAAGGCGGTGTCCTCTCTCCCCTTCTCTGGAACTTAGTAGTTAACGAACCACTGATATACCTGGAAGCGGGTGGTAGCAGAGTGATTGCCTATGCGGATGACGTTGCCATAGCCGTCTCAGGAAAACATCTAAATACCATTAAAGAACTCCTCCAAGTAAATCTCAACAGATTAACCCGCTGGGCAGATCGCTGTGGATTGGGAATAAACCCCCATAAAACTGATCTTGTCCTCTTTTCTAGGAAATATAAAATTCCAATCATAGACCCTCCATCAATAAACGGTACCAATGGTTTTAGAATTTAGCGAAAATGAGTCCAGGGATTTGATAGCAGCCTGACTCTCCGAAAAGATGCGGATATACTTTGCAGGTATCACGTCTTTCTTCAGCCAGGACAGGACTTCTTTAATTTACAAAATTTCCGCATGGAACACGCTACATTGATTTGGAAGGCGGAAGGAGAGTCTTAGGTTAAGATATTCTGAGAAACACCGCCGCCAACCCCGATGCCAGTCTTGGGTTAATTGTCCATGATTGACTTGTTGTCCATGAAGGCATCTTCCTACCAGAAAGATCTAGAGAGGATGCTAACAAGAAAGTGTTTATCAAACTAATGTTTCTATGTATGAAGAATATTAGCGTTTATATTAAAATAATATACTTATAGGTCTTTGGGAAGGCATGAGGAATTTTTTGGGCTTCGGGGATGAAAACTACATTAACTTCTCTACATGACAAGGAAATGTGGATCATTTCTGGTGTTGGCTCGATGATATCAGAGGGCCGTTGTACCTCGGTAGGTATTATATCGTCCGGCCTAGCAGACGTGTATGGTTTGAAGCTATGGAGCAGCTTGTCTCTTGTAATCGGACCATGAGCTATGCCTAAAAGGTTTCTGTTTTCTTTTCATAGAAAAATTGCGATAACCACATTACAAATTTAACGGGAAACTCTTTCATCAATTTTTATAACTGTATTTAGAAATAAACACAGTAAATTATAATGAATAACGTAGAATATTTAAAGCAAATTGAGCAACAGTTGTACCATACAAATATAATTTTTTCATGTATTTTGGATCTCAGAAAAGGAGGAATTAACACAATCAATAATTTGAAGCTAGAGACTTGTGACCTAAAACGAAGAGGCGTTACATACATACAAACATTAGCTACCAAGAGCACAAAACAGGAAATGATGATGAAAAACTTGCTATTTACAACGAACACTCAATTGCATCCAAATCCAATCGAGAGCACAACCGTTTGCTTGGTGATTTGTATAGCGAAAACCCCACGACAGTCATTCACATGAATGGATTTTCGTTACATGTTACATACAATACATTAATGTTGCATTGTAATAAGATTAGGATCTTGGTGTCTTTTTTTTTTAAATCGAGCGCCATAATCATTTCATTGAAGACCAGTGAATCGGCTTCCAACGAATAATTCGACACCTTTGGACTATTTTCTGTGAAATATTCTACACCGATAATCCATACACGATGGACGCCTTGAAAGCCAACATTCACCGCATTAATGCAGATATACGATTTCCGCTGCTCGAACAATTGTTCAAAATTTAACTTGCCCGAAATCATATTTAAGCATTAATAGCATAACATTATCTTTCGAATGAAGCTAATTCCACGGCAATTACTATATTTCGTTTTAAAATTTTTTATCTCTAAAACAAAAAAAGCCCTTTACATACGTTTTTTTTTTTGTTGTGTCATGCCTCGTTTCTATGCTCTCAACAGAAGTCGACGTACATACATGTAGAAAAGAACACTTATTAACATGGACCGTAACTGTCATGACTTTTTTTTAAAAAAGTGGACAAATAATCGTTATTTTTTGAGTACAGTGATCGGTCCTCCCCATCGAAAACAACACTATTCGTAGCAAATGGAATCAAAATAAAAACTTTTGGACAGATACGGCTGGTATCTGGTATTAAAGCATTCGATGTTAATTATCCTTTTACACATATTCTAGCTGAGTTCGGGGAACTGTTTCAAACGAATAGAAAGCCAATCAAAGTCGCAGCAACAAAACAGCGATCATCACAATACTGCATGGGCTCTCTCATCCAGGTAGGAGGGTAACGTTTAAGATGGTTCATTAGCGTTATGTTTGGCCTAACATGCGAAAGGACATTACAGTCGTGGTCAGAAACTGCGAAACAATGCCAAAGGAGCACGGTACAGAAGCGCAACAAAACGCAACTTGGTTCCTATCCACAACCACAGGCACGACTCGACCATATTAACATCGACTTGGGTGGACCACTGCCGACGTCACAGGGCTGTCGCTACATACTCACGTGCATTGAACGTTGTTCGAGATGGCCCGAGGCATTTCCGCTCTTAGACATTACGGCCGAAACCGTTGCGAGATCCCTGGTATTTGGCTTGATATCACGATATGGCGATCCATTACGTATAACGACCGATCAGGGGAGTCAATTTGATAGCAACATATTTAAGGAACTCACACGCTTTTATGGGATCAAGCATCTGAAGACAACCCCCTATCAGCCGCAATCCAATAGGATAATCGAACGATGGCATCGAGCGTTAAAGACTGCAATTCGTTGTTACGGATGATTGATGCAGTATATTGCCTACGATCCTCCTGGGACTGCGATCTATACACAAAACCAACATCAAAGCAACGTCAGCAGAGATGTTGTTTGGATCATCACTTCGTCTACCAGGTGAATTTTTCGGCTGTCAGCGGAAAACTCATGATCAGACAGAGTTCATCAAGGACTGACGTCGCTCAATATCCAGGATACGTCCAACTTTAACATCACAGCACGACAACGCTAAGGTTTTTGTTAAACCCAGTCTTCAAACTGCCAGCCATGTTCGTCCAAAATGATGCAGTCAGAACGCCCCTTCAACAACCATATGACGGACCTTTAGAGGTTATCGACCACGGACACAAACACTTTAAGGTGAGAGTTAACAACCGCAAGGTAAACATTTCCATTGACTGCCTCAAAACAACCTTCATACAAACGCAGGGGGCAAGAATACACACCTTCATACACTACCAGATCAGGAAGAAGGGTTAAACTGAAAATAAGTAAATTAACATAACTTTTAACGCATTGTTCAAAACTTTGCTAATTTGAGGGGGAGTGATGTGGCGACCTATTAAACTTGAAAGCATAATTAGAAAATTATTTGTGCGTAATGTACTTTCATAAACTATTTGTAACACTCGCTATCTTATCTTTGTAAGATCATACTGTTAACAATACACTTAACAAATTTTTCATTTTCTGCGATAGTATATATCCCTTTTTCTTTTTTCGATCGTGCCGCGTGGTAATTTTAACCTAGAAAATTGTAATTAGTTGGAAGAATAAAGAGTTTAGAGTAATTTGAGGAATATTTTTATTTAAACTTTTGCGTTAAATCCACAACTAGTTCATTAACTACTAAGTTCCAGAGATGGGGGAGAGGACACCGCCCTGCGGCGTACCTCTGATACATCTTTTAGCAGAAGTCTCATCCAGTTTGGAGTTGATTATCCTGCTTTTTAGCATGAGACTGACCAACTCCCCAAGTTAGTCGTCTACCTGCAGAGTTGACAGCGCAGTCGTGATTGCGGATGTGTCGACGTTGTTAAAAGCGCCCTCTAGGTCCAGGAAATCAACTCTTTATATTATAGGGATCGTTCGATGTGGCTTGTCAAAGAGTGCAGAGCCGTTGCAGAAGTCTTGTATCAATTTTAGCTCGTATATGGTTATCAATCAGTTGTTCTAGAATTTTCAGAAGGAAAGATGATAGAGTTACAGGTCTGAGGTCTTTTGGGACAACATGAGAGCATTTTTCGGCTTTGGGATTGAATACTACATTGACTTCTCTCCATGACAATGGTATGTGGAACTCCCTCCCTCGAAACTGGGAACCGTTGTCACACACGACAACCTTGGGTACGCCTAACAATAAGAAGACATTTTCCTCTAGTTCCCTGCGCACTGCCCGTGCAGTTGGGGTACGTAGAGGAAAGAGCAAGAGGAGTTTGGAAAAATATTCGACCACAGTGAGAATAAAGTTGTAACCCCGAGTGGACTTGGGAAGTGGGCCTACCAGATCTACACAAACCATTTCGCAACACCTTGAGACACCTACCCTCGCAACCATCAGACCAGCGGGTAGCTCTTTCACAGGTTTCACCTGTTGGCAAATCGTGCAATTTTTTACATATCTCTCTCTCCACAAGGGTTAGACTAACGGGTTAGCTTCTACTGCCGCAATCATTTTCCTAATCCATGGGTCTTGATCCGCTTCCGAGATCCCAGCCAACTCCGGGACTCTTTGCGTAAGTATGTCGGGAACTGCATACTCTTTCCCCTTTCTGTGAACTGTCTGAAAATCAAATTGCTGCAGCCTCACTGCCCATCGTCCTAGTCTCCCTTGAGGTTCCTTGAGGTTCCTTAAGGTTACTCAGCCACATCAGCGAATAATGATCAGTTACGACCGTAAACCGAACCCGTTCGATGTATTGTCGCAACTTCTCAATCTACCAAAGCACAGCCAAGCATTCCGTCTCTGTGGTAGAGTAGTTTCTCTCGCTTCTCTGCAGGGACCTACTGAGATAACAGATAACTTTCTCTCCATCTTCAAACTCCTGAGATAATGCGGCCCCTATTCCATAATTCGAAACGTTCGTCTGAACTACGAACGGCCTATCGAAGTTTGGACATGTTAAAATGGGTGTAGTTACTAAACATTGTTTCGCCTTCCTAAAACTTTCCTCACACTCGTCTGTCCATATACATGTCCTATCTTTCTTTAACAAATCTGTTAAAGTCCTAACTAAAGCGGTGAAGTTTGGTGGTACAAAACGCCTGTACCAAGAAATTGTCTATACACAACTCCTAATTTCTTTCACACTCCTGGGTGCGGGAATCCTAACCATGCTATCTACTTTCTCTAGAGCCACATGTACTCTACCACATAACCTAAATATTTCAAAGACGGCCTACAAAAGTTACACTTTTCCCGACGGACTTTTAACCCTGCCTCACACAATCGCTTAAAGACCTCCTCCAGTATTTTAATGTGTTAGTCGAATGTATTTGTGACGATGATGATATCGCCCAGGTACACGAATACGTGTGGCTCTAGATCAGCACCTAAGATGCTGTCTATAAATCTCTGCCACGCAGCAGGCGCATTGTGTAGCCCGAAAGGGATTCTCTTAAACTGGAACAGGTCTCTATTCGGAACCGTGAAGGCTGTGAGTGGGCGCGATTTCTCCTCCATAGGGATCTGACAGTAGGCCGACTTGATATCTAATGATGTCAAATATTTGCCGTCCCTAAGCTTATCCAATGTCGATGAGATAAATGGCACGGGATCAGCATCCTTATCTATCACCTTATTAACTTTCCTATAGTCGACGCAGAACCTAAAAGGCCCAGATTTTTTCTTGATAAGGACTATTGGACTGTTCGATTTCTCGATAACTCCCGCCTCTAGCATCTCGTTTAGCTCCTTGTCAATGTGTTTTTGCATCGCAGCCGACACAGGGTAATACCGTTGTTTAATAGGTTCTGCCGATGTCCTAATCTTGTGTTCTACCAAATGAGTACACCCCAATCCCTCGGGCATCGACTTAAAAATACCGTCGACCCAAAGGTTCCAACTGCCCTGCCTTGGCAACTTCCAGTTCGGAGATCTCGCGAATTGCGGTAATCGAGGCAACCGACTGTTGGCTCGAAAATTTCCACACTCGTGATTTAAATCCGGGACCATTCCCGCCAGTGCCCAAAAATCTGCGCCAAGGACCACGGTGTGGGGTATCGCTATTATAACGAGACATTCTAAATAAACGGACCGACTTTGTACCTCAATTGGTAGAGACACCACCCGCACGACATCTACGCCTAATCCTAACCTTATTTTTTCCTAATCTAAGCCCTAAATCTTTCACTACACTCCATCCCTCACCCCCTCTTATAGTGCGAGAAGCGCCACTATCTAAAAGACCTAACATCCCTATACCATAAGTACTAACTCTTACATATGGACGCCTATCATTGCCGTTTGCCTCCATGCTAAACCCAAGATGAACTACCGAGTTCCCGGACTGGTTTCAAGCAGGCGACCTATCCCCTACTTGCGCCGGCACTCCTGCCCTGCTGGCCCGAAACGCCCGTTGTGCGTTTCCTGACGTGCCGTTGCAACGTCGACATTGGCGCCGTGTCACTCCTGTCGCTCCACACCCGTAGCAGCGTCTAGGAGCGGAACACGCACTCGAAAAATGGTCCTCGCCATTAAAATTGAAGCACCGGATGGGTGCAGGCGGTGGGATGTCCTCTCGAATAACCGAAACTCTGGGTTCCTAGTTCTTAAATGCCAAATCTGACTCCGGCAACCGACGCGACCTCAACCCAACGTTGGCTGTGATGGTCGGTTCTTGAGAGCCTCGAGCCCGTTGGCTCTTGCTCGTCCTCGTTGCCTACCTCACCCTTATCGTCCGACTCCTCTTCCGTACCTCCGGCTAACTCTCCGGCTAGTACGATCAACCTATGTTTCAGGTTACACTTCTCCTCTGTTTGCTCAGGAGAGGTGTCTCTCGCCCTATCCAACCCACTAAGATTTTGGTAAGAACCTTCAGGTATTCTTTCGACTTAGGATTACTTGGAGGTTCTTCCAAGAGCTCTTCTATTTTTGCAAGTATGGCGTCTCGGTCCTCTGCAAATGTAAATTTCTACAATTGTAAATTTGTAGGCCGAGTCTAAATTTAGAGACCCTCTGCGGTCGAGCATACGAGCGGATCTCTACGACTTCCTCATGGCGTCCAAGGTACCAGTGGGAAGATCGCGAGCCTCCATCTCATATGCCATCTCGTCCACAGCAAGCCTATTTCTCCATATTCAAAAATTGTTAAAAAAACGCGAAAGTAAAACAGGATAGAAAAATCGATGTCGAATATGGAACACTTCATATTTTTGTAAGAGAAAAAGAGGAAAAAAAGGCAAACCCACGGTGTCGACGAAACCTTTAAGGAAAAGCCAAAAAAAGAAAACGCACAAGTGAAAAAAAACAAACGAAACAAACAAAAGGTAGCTGGTCACACTGAAATTCGAGTAGAAAATCACCCTGAAGAAAAAAGGAAAAAAAAAACTAAGGGAGAAATGTTTTACATCAAAAATAGATTCGTACCAAATCAATCGAGTATAAATATGTATGTATATACCACCTTGATCAAAAAATTAAAAATACAAGTTTATTCATCTAAATCTAAATATATTGTGCCCTTCAGTCGTTCACGGACTTTCATAGAGTGTAGATGTGTTTCGGTTTTTCTCTCGCGATAAGTGAAGTAAAGTTTTAGTTTTGCGTTTTAATACAAAGTTTCTGTTAACTCAGTTGGTCTAGTGGAAGCATACGTGGTGTGACAATCTCGAGGCCTGGGTTCGATTCCCGTTAGAAAATTGCTTTTTTTTTCTTTTTTTTTTATACTGGAACAAGTGACAGTGTAGATAAATAAGAACAAAAAAAAACAGAAAAATCACGTGATGTGTGAGCTAGTGGCAGCAGAAAAAGAATGGAGGAGAATTTAACGTCAAGCTACAAGTTATGGTAGCAGACGGCGATGCCAAGTGGAGGAGGAAGCTACGTCCAACCACCAATCTGGTTAAACGCCCCTCTCTGACGAAATCCATCGAAAAGCTGCCGGGTGGATTAAGAGAGGTCGCGGCATCAACATCAACAACAGCAGCAACAAACTCTACATGTCATTAGTCGAACATTGACGACGGCTCATATGTATCACATGGGGGCAAAGGTCGTTTCATGGGAAACGACAACGGCTTCGCAGCTCTTGGCTGTCTCAGAATCTGCCGACGAAGAGGATGAAGTTGAAGCTATATATAGTAGCATCAGAGAGCTGGAGGCAAAGGTGCTTGCCATTAAGGTAAAAAAACAGCTAGACGAGGAAAGGAGCAACATGCTCCCAACAACTAGAACAACAACAACAACAAAAGGTTGCAAACCAGCAACAGTTACAACAGCAAAACCAGAGCAAACAAACACAAAAACAAATGCTAACGCAGCCGCCACAACAACAACAAAAGCTGAAACAGCAACAACCACAACAACAGCACCCACAACTACATCAGCAAAAGCAACAGCAGCAGAGACAACAACAACAGCAAGAGCAGAAGGCCACCAAACAAAAAGTGCCCTCAATTAACACCTCTCAATTGGAGTTAATGGACACCATTGAATTATGTAAGTCGGCCATAGGCAACATCTTTTTTATAAAAAGATTGTCACTAGATAGACATGCGATCCACTGTAACACATTGCTATTATAAAATAAAAAATTTACTGAAGGATTCGTCCACGGAGTTCTTCTCCTACACCCCGAAGGGGAACAGGCCGCAAACAATGCTGCTGAGGGGATTAGAACCGTCGACTGATGCGGAGGAGCGCCTTGCACTGCTCAACAAGAAGGAGAGCGAAGGGCTTCAATTCGTGGGGGTCAAGCTTTTCACCAAAGCCAGAGCCAAAAGGGAGAAGCGGCAACTGCCAATTTTCCTGGTCCAGCTAAGTCCCACCAGCAATCTGGATGGTCTAAGGAGTATTAAAGTCCTAGACTACCACGTTGTCCATTGGGAAAAATTAAAGAGGAGCGAAAACATTTTACAATGTGTTCGTTGCCAAAGGTTCGGGCACACCGCGTCGAACTGCGAAATGCAGCCTCTATGCGTGAAGTGTGGAAAGAACCACAAATCCGAGGAATGCGTTCTAGGTAAGGACGGGGCGTCAGAAAATAGCCAACTCTCTTGTGCCTTATGTAGGAAAACGGGACACACCGCAAATTATCGGGGTTGTCCCAAATTCCAATACATCAAAAGAATAAATCTGGCTCGGCTGCTGAAAGTAGAAGTTTAACGTCCACTCGTGCAGGCAAAAACACCAGCCATTACTCCCCACGTTACCTACGCCCAAATGGCGGCAGGTAGGGGAAATACGGTACAACAACCAAAGGTAGCTTCTCAGACCCAGTGCCTAGAGCACCGGAACCTGTACTTGACATGCTGGCTATCTTGCTCTCTATTCAGGGGCAGATGGCTCAGCTTCAGCGTCAAATACAGGAACAGGCTAAGCAGGTAAATCAAATATACGCGCTGCTGCCGGGCTTAACGCACCTCCAGTCGTAATGGGTACGTACATGGCGGAGCAAACCCTGGAGGTCCTTGCAGTGAATGTTAATTCACTGATTAGGTTCGAATGAAGAGCCACACTGTTTAAGTTGCTTAAAGGCCAAGCCCCTGATGTGTTCTTGGTTATTGAAACTAAGCTTACTAAAAGACACAAAATGAGGCACAAATGAAATAAAATAGTTCGGAGAAACCGATCCAACTCCACTAAGGGAGGAGGTGTTACGATCTTTATAAGAAAAGGACTGCGTTTCAAAAGAGTATACAGCCATGTAGTACATAGGTTCCAGGTGCTGGAAGCACGTATCGTATATATCCCTCTCCGTAGTGGAAAGCGGTTATATATGGTATCTATTTATGCACCTAAGGCTACTCAATCCACTTTATTCATCTCAGAGCTCGAGACACTTTTCCGATTCCTAAGACAGGAATTGGAGGAGAACTACTTTATTATCGGCGGAGATTTCAACGCCAGACATAGAGATTGGGGAAATAATACACCAAATACTAGAGAGCCCCTACTATTAAATTGGAGGGGTCAGCAAAGTATAATGTATCGACTCGACCTTAAGGCGACGGATTGCCAGTCGTTTCCTAGACACGGGTCCTATTTGGATCTCCTGCTCTTCGACACACGAATATACCTGACATGCACAAACTAACAAACCATAAACTGTCTACGCACTTTTGTATATGACAGTGACTATTGCGGTCTCAGTACCAACATAACCGTTCCGAATGAAGCTGCTGAATTGGACGAGTTTGTTCAAAGGCATTTCTACAACTACAGTAGGGTGCGCTGGACACACTTCTCCAGAACAATGACGAGAGCACTCTCCTCGAATTCGCACTACCCACCGTCCAATAGAAATCTGTCAAACGAGGAGATTGACAGGTATCTAAAACTAATGGACGATACAATTAAACGAACAATTGAGAAATCGATACCTCGTTATCAACGCACTGACGACGAAGACTTATTCCGCAACACAACCATTGACGCATTGCAGCAACATAAAAGTAGACTGCTGTCAAGACTAAAAACCTTGTACAGAAGGTTTACTGACAGACTTAACCCGGAGATCATGACACTGAAGTCGTCGATCAAAAACTTCCAAACATTAATAAAAGAAAATTACAGAAATTCTGTAAATTTGTATTGGAACAACAAAATTCGGGCAGTAAACACCAGCAACCCGAATATTTTCCCACAAAAAAATAAAATATTTCGGAGAAATAATCATAACGACCTTCCATGTCTTAAAATCGCCCGAACGACGAACAACGAACAAATACTTGTAGCAGCAGGCATAGATCCAAAAGAGGCTGTTGATGATGACAAATTCTTTGTGATCGAGGATCCGCAGGAGCAGGTGGAGGCTATAGGAGCGACTTTCCAGGAGGTGTACAAGGCGAATGACATCATTGGCAGGAACCGCGAACTGAACCAGTGCACTCGCAATATTATTGTGTGCAAAAAAAAAACACCGCGCGCGTGTGCAAAAAAAAAATGCAAAAGAAAACAAAAAGTGCAGTGCAGTGACAAAAAAAAATATCAGACAGTGCGGGTATCGCACCTCTCCCGCTCCTAGTTGAAGTACTGTTGCTTGCACTCAATCACTGCCATTAGTGTATTTACCATACGGTACGGGCAGTGGCTGAGTGTATGTAACAACTGATGGATAGCGGGTTGTGAGTGAAAATTTTGTTGGTGCACTGTTTCATATTGTTGTAAGGGCATAACGCCTACAACAATTTGATCCGGTAAATCAATGTCAGAATTTTCACTTCGAAGCCTTGCTTAGTATCGTCGGTGTTTGTGTTTTCTGTGTTTGTCTGTGATTATGATTAGGGAATTCAGGGTAGACGTAGCCAATATACGCATGCTAAAAAGTAATCACTTTTCTGCGTACGTTCACGTCAGTAAGTACAGACCAGCTGTTTTGGCACTTAGTGAAACACAGGTAGATTCCCGTCCACACCTCTCAGATCATGCTGATCTAAAGCTTCCTGGCTTCGAACTAATGCCATTATTCTTCCCTCACCGCGGTCTCGCCATTTATGTGCGTAGTGATGTAGCTTACCAAACTCCACCACAATGTGATCCATTTTCCAATCTGGAATTCAACTTCATGTGGTTAAAATTCCTTCACCGTAAGCAAATTATCCACTACTGCTTTATTTATAGAAGCCCCAAACTGGACAGCAATTCATCTTTTAACGGGTTTGATGCGCTGTCTGACTCCATTCAAAGAATTGTATCCCTGTATTCTCATACTGAAATCGTTATTACGGGCGATTTCAATATACACAATTCTGGGTGGCTTCGACATTCTGGACAGACAACACCCGAAGGACGGTGTATTGAGATCTTCGTTGCGGAAAACAACCTAACGCAGCTTGAGAATGAGCCCACGCGAATACCAGACGTTGATAGTCATACCACCAACACCCTGGACTTGTTTTTAACTTCTCACCCTGATAAGTACACCATTGATGTGCTCTCCCCTCTAGGCTCATCGGATGTGTCATATCAGCTAATTTCTCGTACACCTATCCCACAGTTAGAGAAAAAATTCCTAAAAAAACCGTATGGCAATACAAGAAAGCCAACTGGAAAGCCAACAGCTTCTTTAGGAATTTTAACTGGTCGTTATGCTTCCTCGCTAACGATGTGGATGCCGCTGCTGATATGATTACAGACACCATTCTCTTTGGAATGAGATCCTTTATTCCTCATCGGATGAAGAGTATCAAAAGAAAAGAAAAGGCACGGTACGGCTCGAGCTGTAAAGAGGCCATCAGGGTTAGAGAAATGTTTTTTCGGTCCCACAAGACCAACCCGACAGAGGAAAACCGAAAAAAGTTCAAACGAGCCCGAAATGACTTCAACGCCTTTCTTAAGCGTGTGAAATTTCTATACGACCAAAAACTGAGGCAAAAAATACTGCAATGTCCCAAAGGCAGTAAAAATTGTTGGCCGTTCGTCAAAAACATTAGAAATTCCGCCTCATCCTCCATCCCAACGCTCATTTACAATGACATTCCAGCTGTCAGCTCTTTGGATAAGGCCAATCTCCTTGCTGCACACTTTGCGGCCAGCTCAACACTCCCAGATTGTGCGTTGTCTCTGCCTACACTTGAGTGCGTCGAATATCCAATGGGACAAATCTGCTTTCGCACTCGTGTAGTAGCAAGAGTACTTAAAGATCTCAACATACATAAATCCGCTGGTCCAGATGGTATATCTCCCCTTCTTCTGAAGAGGTGTTCTTCCTCGCCGGCAAAACCACTGAGTAAGCTTTTTCATCAATCCAACTCTTTAGGACTCTTCCCGAGCAGATGGAAAACAGCATTTGCCCAGCCCGTCCCTAAAAAAGGCGAATCATCTTCTCTCTCCTCCTACAGACCCATTGCACTTACGTCCCTTCTCACCAAGGTCATGGAAACGCTGATAAATCGTCAGCTCATAAAATATCTCGAAACACGAAAACTTTTTAATGACCGGCAATATGGTTTTCGTAGCAACAGGTCCACTGGTGATCTGATGGCATGTCTTACCGAAAAGTGGAACCAAAGAGTTCATCAATTTGGCCAAAGCAAGATAGTTGCACTTGATATTTCTAAGGCATTTGACAGAGTTTGGCATCAAGATCTTTTGTAGAAAATGCGTGCATTTGGGATCGACGACTCTCTTCTTCAATGGATTAGAAATTACCTTTCGGAACGTTCAATTCAAGTTGTCTTGGACGGTTTCAAGTCTGATATTCACAAAATAAATGCTGGTGTGCCCCAGGGCTCTGTTCTGTCTCCGACACTCGTTTCATTTTTCATTAATGATCTCTTGTCTGCTACTACTAATCCAATATATTCCTTTGCTGATGACAGTACTCTCTGCTTTTCATATTCGTTTCCGGACTCACGGCCCTGCTCTTCGGCTGTAGAACGAGAACGGCAGCGTATGTTAAGCTCATTAAATTCCGATATCAACAGCATAACCAATTGGGGAACTATCAGCAGAGTGGGATTTAATGCTTCCAAAGCACAATCCTCTCTACTGTCTTTAAAGCGAAATTTAAACACCCAGCCATTATCTATGAATGGCACTTGCATCGTCGAAACCGAAAAACTTTCCATTCTCGGTGTGTGTGTCAATGAAAACTTACGTTGGAATGACCACATATTTGATATCGCCAAAAATGCTGCGAAATGTCTAGGTTTCCTCAAGCGATGTAAGAAATATTTTACCCCCTCTGATCTGGCCTCAATATATAAAGAATTCATCCGCCCAAAATTGGAGTACAATGCCCACGTCGGGCCAGGTGCTCCTAAAACATCTTTGCACCTGCTAGATAGGATTCAAAATCGTGCGATAAAACTTATTGATGATACTAATACCAGTCGTAATGTCTCCTGTCTCACTTTGTTTTATCCCTATTTCCACCACCAGTGCTCCACTGAAATCGCCAGTAGCATTCCGCCCATTCAAACTTTCAACCGTAACACCCGTCTCGCTATGAATGCTCATCAGTATACCCTCAAGCCCATTTTCGGGCGTACTCTAAAATATCGTGATTCGTTCCTAAGTCGTACAACTCGCTTATGGAATGCCCTGCCGATCTCTGTATTTAGTGGTCGTTATAACTTGCAAACATTTAAAAGCAATATACATCCGTACCTCTCTTTTCTTCCTGCCTAAATTTCCTTTGCCCGCGCCGTGAACAATCACCTTAAGGTAATAAAAAATATAAAAAAAAAAATCAGCAAAGAAATGGTACTACCACCGTTCATTTCGAAGGCAGAGCTTCAAACGATCTTCGAATCGCTTAGAAGTAAGAAAACAGTGGGAAACGATAAATAACGAACATTGTGCTTCGACATCTCCCACTAGAAGCGGTGAACATTTATACCACCCTGTTTAATAATGCAATGAATAATGCACATTATCCAGTGCATTGGAAAACAGCGGTGGTACACCCCATCCCCAAAGGGATAAAGACACATCCTATCCGGTGAATCTCCGGTCGATCAGTCTCCTTCCAAACATCAGTAAGGTTTTCGAGAAGGTGATCAATAGAGTCCTGACTAAGTGGGTTGAGGACAAGCATATAGTTCCGGATAATCAATTTGGGTTCAAGGTGGGCCATGATGTTATTCATGCTGCGTCTAAACTGGTTTCTGATATCAAATGGAACAAAGGCAAGAATCAGT
Source organism: Volucella bombylans (assembly GCA_949129095.1). Classification (NCBI taxonomy): domain Eukaryota; kingdom Metazoa; phylum Arthropoda; class Insecta; order Diptera; family Syrphidae; genus Volucella; species Volucella bombylans. The sequence goes on from OX422140.1 coordinate 234,517,852, forward strand.
GCACTGGTGCCTGCCTGATTGACTTGGAAAAATCCTTCGATGCCGTATGGTTAGAGGGACTCTTTGTCAAGCTGGACAGGTTGGGCATTAGTAAACCACTGCTGTATATTTTTATTGATATGCTCTTCAGTAGACAGTTCATCGTGAAGAATGGCGATGTGACTTCTGTTGGAACATTTAACATTAAAAACGGTCTGCAACAAGGTGCGGTAAACTCGCCGATCTTATTCAACATTTACACTAGTGATCTGATAGGTTCACTTCACCATGCTATAGCGTACGCAGACGACATAATCGCGTACAGATCAGGTCCAAGGATTGAAGTTATTAATATATTTTGCAGCGTGACTTCGACAAAATTAAGCGATATTGCGATGACTGGAAGTTGAAAATCAATCAATGAAATTTAGAGAATCGTTGCCGAAACACTTTTCCACCATTTCCAACGTTCGCGCACCATTAAAGCCGTTTTTACGCAAAATTGAATGCAAGTTCGTTGTTGCAAATTTAAATCCATTTCTAAAATTGTAAAAAATCGCCAATACACACAGATATATATGTACTCTTGGCTACGTAACTTTTGCAAATGTCAAGCTATGTTGCTAAGATTTAGAGGGAATGTCAACAACAGATGTACCAACTTAACAAAAAAAAGCAGAACTCAAATCTGAAAAATGGGAGCGCAACACGGTTATTCCGGGAACTTTTTGATAGATGTGGTATATATATATTTTTTATTTATTTTATTTTTCTTATATATATGGATATGTAAGTAATAAATATGTACATATCAATCAAAATTAGAATCAAAATTAAGAAGAAACAAAATTTGCCGATAATTATTTCTTAAACGAGTATATGTATGTCTGTATGTATATACCTCTAACCATTGAGGTATAAATATAAATATATATATATGTACATGTTCGAATGGATATTTATCAATATATTTTTTTGTATATTGATATTTGGTAAGGACAAAAGCAAAACAAAATACAAAACTCCACTAGGAAGTGTATAAAAGAAAAAGATAAAGACACACCTACTTGATTACCTGGTACTTGCACAGGTATAGTGATCCTTATCCTTGTTAACCTCCTAACTCCCCGCTCCACATTTACTTTTCTTTTTGCCCTGCCGAATATTCTGCTGCACTTGATGCCCTTCCACTTGCACTTTCCTAGGAAAGAAATCGGAAGAGTATCAAAAGATTCTTAAGCCGAAAAACACACAAACATCTTCCCTAACTGTAAAAAAAATTCGACCGAAGAAGCGAAAAAAAAACACGGATCAGTACAAAAACAATTAAAATGAAAAAAGAAACCGGAAAATGAAATTTAAAAGCCCCACGTTGGGCGTCAATCGCTAGGGTTTATTCCCGGCACCGATACGGCGATGCGCCCACCCAAATGATAACACTTTCTGGGATCTAACTATCTCCGCGATGGGTTTCTCCGGGTAGCGCTTAGACGCCAGCTAAACCTGGGGAAAACAAAAAAAAGGGTGCCCTTGATTTTTCTTCGGCGTCACGAAACCTCTCGATAAAAACCGTAAACGGAAAATCTTACTCGAATCAAAAAACGAAAAGAAAAAAGGAAAGAAAATAAAAAACTTAATTTCCTCAACGTTATAAAGCACCGCTGGGCTCGATGATTTATTTTATTTGTTTTTTTTGGTTAGAGGAACACTTGTCGATGGAGTGACCCGCTATTTTTACGGTCCCGGTAAATGCAAAAAGATACTCTAACGGATCACGTGTCCCGTCTATTTTCGGGAATTTCACAGGCACGTGCGGCCTACCGGAGTCTCAATTTGCAAGTACGGAAAAAGGCGAATTTCTACTTTTTTTCTACACTACACTGCACTATACTTATCTTTTTCCTGGCGGTGCTGTGCCCCTTTCTGGCACCGTTCCTCACTAATTTTTTCCCACTACTCCCGGTATCCAATTCCTCGCACCCGTCCTTGAACTTCCCTTCCTCCTTTTTCCCTTCTCGGTTTCCTTTAATTATTTGTTTTTTTCTTTTTCTGGGGTCAAAACTCGTGACTCAACGTTATGAACCAGAAAAATCTACTCTACTTTTTTTTTCTAAAAAACATTCAGAAGAAATAATATTGCTTTTCGAAATTACGCTTCGCTTGACCCTCTTTAATTGCTGGTCGTCACCAAAGTGACTTCCAGATCTTTTATGTTCCACAGCTCCCGCCAGACACACACACACACACATTCACCCGTACACTCTATCACACATTTATTCAGCACTATTGGACCCAACGACGGGATTTCTTTGCTAGTGTGTGCACATGTGTCCGAGTAGGCCTCTCACACATATCATTTTCCACATACATACTTAACTCCTCAGTCTCGGAGTTCGCTCCCGCTTCCAGTAATGACTGGGAACTCCACTGAGAGAGTTTGTGGAAGTTGTGGATCCTAACTATGCTTAACTATTTCCCAACTTTTAGGTTCTAGTAATAAATTGCGAAAAGCAGAGTTTCTTTCCCTTTCCCGAGAGTTTTTCCTCCATCGGATTGCACTAATAAAATTTTTTTCCAAAAATTAAAACGATCACGACGAAGAATGTGTAGATACAAGAAGGGATTGTATCGTGATCTAACCATCCGCTGGATCGCCGCCCCTCACAAAAGCTAAGTTCAATTTTTATATTTTTATCCGCGGGTCCCTAACTACTCCGGTGAATCGGCGTTCAGATTTGGGGGATGGGGACGGACCAATAGCGTGTCACTCCTTACAATTATTTATTTATTTTTTTGTAATTGGGCCCTTCTGCCCTCGGGCCACGGCCGGTTTTGTAGTTTGTACTGTCTTTCCTTTGTATTGGTTGTTATTTGTTGTAGTTGGTTTTTGTAGTTTGTTGTTGTATGTTGGTTGTTCGATTTTGCTTGTATGTTTGTGTGTTTATTCATTGGAGGCTACACGCCTCTACTGGTATTAGTAAAAAAGAGATCGTGGTCTCTTCACCCATCGATCAATTGTCTGGGTGCATCTACATCGATTGTAGTGGTGTGCTCGTACCCACATCGGTAGAGGAATGGGGTGTTATTTAAGCCTCTTGTTGCTTGGCTTTCGTTGGGGTGTAGTTTCCAGGGATTGTCTTCCCCCACCCGTCATCATCGTGTTGGGGTTTCTGGATTGAAAAGACCGTTCGTCCTCACCCGTCGGCGACGTTCAGACATCCTGTCTGATGCTGCCGTTACGAGTCTCCCGTCTATGTATGGGCTCCGACAACCGTGTTCCTGGCGGACTTCCTGTCGCACCCTGGGGTTCCTGGTTCGTCATGATCCTCCCTACTGTACTTAGGGCTTCACCGACCGAACCTCCTCGTTCTCCTCTGCAGGGCGAACCGCCCGTGAACTTATGTGATTTGTTTTCCGAGGTCTGGGGTTGGTGGACCACTTGCTGATGGGACCATATCTGCCCTCCACCTCCGCCAGAGCTCGGTGTTCCCACTCAACGAAAAGAGGGACCGAAGGGACTTGCAAGGAAAAGAGAGCCAAATCGTCACCTGAAATAGATATTTTCAGTATTATTAAGCCTTCCAGCATAGTATGACATTAATTTTTTTTTTTTTCGGAACATGGCGCTCAGACAAGGGACACTTTTTTTTTTGTTATTTTTAATAAAATTTCTTAGACACTCGAAGAGAGATGAGTAGCCTATTCAGTATCTAAGTGCATACATTCCCATACCTTTCGAATCAGGGGAAATAACCCTGACCTTCGCGGAGTATGTGCTTCACGGCATTGTTAGCAGTCTCAAAGCAAGCGACAATAGAGGTGGAGTTATTAAAACCTATCATATTTAAATGCTAAGCACGATCTCAAAAGTTTTTCCACGTGAATGTTGCATTTTAAATATAGCGTACATTTGCAAGGCGCACATAAACCTTTTAGCGTGGTGATAATCAATTTTTTCTAAATGGCACATATGGGCTAAAATGATCATTGAGCCCAAATGTTTTTTTTCTCTCTCTCCATCTAATTTCCCAAAATCTTTACTACATGGTTCATGGTTCATCTGTCACTTTAAGCTTACTAATTTTGTTTGCTCTGGTTCTTAAAATGTCAATTTTTACCTTAAGTGCAAAAAATAACTTTTTCGACATATTTTACTTTCTTATTTCCATAAAGGCAAAAAAACTGCTGAAAATCACAGAAACATATGTTAAGTTTATGATGTTGACTGCTTAACAGACCGCAAGTGTCAGAATTGGTTTAAGTTTTAATTTGTTACTCAACGGTGGCCAAAGTTCTGGTAGACCAACTGATGATGAGTGTGCGACAGATTCCAGAGAGTTCACACACAACAATTGAAAATCACTCGGATTTCACACGAAGGGATTCACTTCACACCACTAACCAATACTTGCGAAGAGCATCTCAAATACAATAAAACTGGTCTTATTTTGAATCGAATCATCACTGGCGATAAAAAAAATGTATCGTCTGCAACAACATCAATCGAAAACGATCATGCTCTAAGCGTGACAAACCAGCACAAAGCCGAACTGCACCAAAGAAGGTAATGCTGGCAATTTGGTTAGATTATAAAAAAGTCGGTTATTTTGTATTGTATCGGTATTCATACTCGTATGTATAGTGCCGAGAACTAAAACTGATGGGAGGAATCAAAGAACAATAGCCAGAATTAACAAATGGTAAGAGAATCGTATTCCACAATGACAACAGTTTGAGTTGCATTTAAGACTTGGTTAATGCTATTGCTTTTGTAAACATTATTCAGATCGAATTTTTTAATTATGGGAAAAAAATTACGAAAGTGGGTTGATAAAATAATAAGCTAAGACGAGATTGGTTTAAACAAGTTTGTCGTTCCTACTAAAAGGAAAATGATGGCGGTATGGATGGAATCCGTAGTTGCCAATAAGAAAAACCTTGCTAAAGGAAATATGAGCAGGAATATAAAATTCAAAACACTTGACGCTGCTATATTGGGAAAAGTGACAGATCTCCTGACAACTCAAATAAGTATACTTACAATATCTATGCCCTGGAGTGGATATTAATACACCCGCCCTCTTTGTGGGTGGGTTTTTGTGGTGATGATAGTAAAAATTCCTGAACATGCTTTAACTTTCGATGAAATGAGAAGATGTCAGTATATTGTAAAATCGGGACAGCTGGTTGGAAAAAAAACAACAGTGTTGAACTACCGAGAATTGTAATTCAGAAATTACGCACCCGTTGCGACAATTATTAAAGAAGATATGACATATACTTATGACAATATTAAGAATAGACCTACCGTACCGTATGTGGTACAATCACATTGTAAAAAAAATTTGAAGTAACCACACCAAAGTAAACTTATCAATTCTTAGTTAAGTTTTTAGAGCAATCTCAAAGTGTCCGTTTTACGTGATAGTATTTGCAAATACGTTTATGTACCTGGCCACACAAGCGTGGGATTGAAAGACATGCAATTGAACGAAGTGGCTACACAAAAAAAAAAGGCGTTATTGGAATGAAAGAATTTTTGACAGATAGAGGAACAGTGAAATCTGAAACGAACCATTTGAACATTTGTTTTGTGTTGCGTTCACCTGATGAGGCCTTTCGCTAAGGTAGAAAGTCATATTTGAAAATGATTTTCGGTGGATTTTTGGTGGAATCAAGCTTTGTCTTTCCAAATTACTAAAAATCTAGCTGTTTCGCCTGACATGCCTTTCAATCCCACGCTTGTGTGGGCAGGCATTAAGAGAGTGATTTTGAAAATACATTTGGAATACACCGGCAGGAACCTAAGAAAATATTTACAATGTCTTCAATAAGGTAAGCCCCATGTTGTTTATTGTGAGTTTTACTTTTCAGTTTTATTTAAAAAAGAGGATAAATAGATATCATGACTACAAAAAAAATATCACTTGGGTTATTTTGTATGGTGTACTCCGTCCTAAAGTAGGTGTACCGTATTGGGTGCAGTAGGTCTATGCATGAGCAAAATATGTGTAAAAATATAGTTTGATTTTCATTATTTACTTCATTTATTATTTTTTTTAGGCCATTGACACTGCATGATATTGCAAACATTTTTCAAGAAGATGATGATTCCAAGAACCAAGGACAAGATCTTGATATTTTTTTATTGCCACCTGACAAGGCTAATCAAGACCAATATAAATAAATTGCCTCCGAGCTTATTTCGAGCACCAGCCGAGCTTGCTACATCAAAAGGAGAGCCAGAAACTCAAGGCCTAGTGTCTCCGGAATCGCAGGAACCTTTATAGAAACGTCTCATGAAGTATAATATGAAAAAATTAGAGTTACAGCCAAAACCTAATATTTGGCTACCTTCTTATGATCTTCCTATCGAAAGAACTCTGATAGAATGGTTATCGTTGTTATTTTCTGAAGATGTACATATTTGAATTTTGTTAGTAAGCGGTTATTCTCAAGAGATCAGAAGCAGAATGTATTGCACCGGATTCAAGAGATAGTTTGATTGCCTCAGCCTTGCCAAGCGATAGATTCACACTAATATATTCCAACATTCATGTAACTGATAATCTGAATTTAGATCAATCGGATAAATTTGCAAAAGTGCGCCCTTTACTGAAACTTTTAGCTGCAAAATTTCTCGACCACTGTCCTCGTAATAAGAATCATAGCATCGATGAGACAATGGTTCCATATTTTGGTCATCCCGGATGTAAGCTTATTCGGAAAACCTATAAGATATGGATACAAGTTATGAGTTAGTGCAACATCAGGAGGTTACATTGCATGGTTCGAACCATATCAAGGTGCGTCTACACTTGTTAATGCTCGATATTCTAAGCTTGGTCTCGGTGACAGTGTGGTTTTGACCTATGCAGATCAATTAGAGACTTTGGGATATGGAAAAGCCTACCATCTCTTTATGGTTTGCCTTTGGTCCATGAACTCACTGAGAGAGGATTCCGTATAACTGGCACTATTATAGTAAATCGGTCCGGAAAGTGTTCTTTACTGATTCTCTGATTCTCCATTGCACTGATATGTCTGCGCAAAATGGTTGGTTGCTCTACAGACATAATAGTGGCAATTTGGATTTATTAAATTTCCGTCGTAGTATTGCCAATTCAATTGTTGAAAGCAGTAAACAACGCGTTAAGCCAGGTCCTAGTCTTCCATCCTCAATAACCATAGAAACTTCATATGATGGCAAGGAACTAAGCAGAAAAAAAGAACCAGGTGTGGACAATGGCACAGACAATGTCCCACCAGGTGTGTCAAGTGCGATTTTGGTGTCCATGTGCTTTATTTTATATCATACCAACTAATAAATAAAAACCTTCTTTGAACAACTAGTATTTATTGCATGCATATAGTCCTACTGTACCCTATATGGTTCGACCCCTCCGCGGCCCCCTGTTTATTGAATGTTTTTGTAAATATTTTATCATGCTTAGCATGCAAGTTATTGCTAAAGAAACACTACTTTTGACAAAAATAATTATAGGTTTAAATGGGATAAGATATCATTCAAATCATGATGCCCTGCCTGCATCGCAAGGGCGTTGACCAAAGATTGGCTATAGCATTGCGAATGTCGAAATTTAAGTATGCTCATCATGTGCTGAATTGCAAAAATTTTGAACAACATAGAAATTATTTTCTCAAATACAAACATTGTTTGAAAAATCACAGTTTAATATTTTAATATTTAAGTTTTTATGTACAATAATAACGGAATCAAACAGATAGAAGCAAATAGAGAATATTAACTACTAAGAGCTGAACCGGAATGATAATCGTAATTTATGATATATAGTGAGAATCAAAAGAGATAATATTCGAAAATGCAAACCAAGGGCGGGGGGTGCCATTTCTGACACTATTCTGAAAACTTGAATAAATTGATTATAAATAAACGTACAATACAAAAACCTATACGAAACATGTCAGCCTACATCAGAGCAACATAATTGGAGTACGAGTATTTATTTTACTGTTGAAATTTTATTTAAAAAGGTCAGAGTTGTTCTACCATAGTGTTAAAAGTGATCTTTGACCAGACGGCGGTAGGCCACAAGATTTGTTATTGTAAAACAATTCAGAAAGTTGTCCGCGAAAATTTACAAAAGTTTTATTTCCACAGAAGAAAACAAGTTCAGATAGCGAAATGGTTACAAACGACATACTTATTTTACATATTTTAAATAAGTGATTCAAATAAGGAGGAGTAGTTTAAAATAAAAATTGTCTACAATCCAAAGAAAGGTGCTTTCTCAGGTGGATACAAAATTTGGCTATCACACAAAACAGTTGTTTTAAAGAAAATCATTTTTTAAAAATATCCTAATTCGGAACGACCACCGCGCTACCATTATGCCATTATTCTTCTCTCACAGCGATTTTGGCATTTGGGTGTGTAGTGATGTAGCTTACCAAATTCCACCATAAAGTGATCTATGTTACAGTCCGGAATTCAACTTCATGTGGATACAATTCCAACCCCTTAACCAAATTATACAATATAGCCCCAAACTGAAAAGCAATTCGACTTTCAACAAGTTCATTGCGCTGTCTGACTCCATGCAAGGAATTGCATCCCTCTATCCCAGTACTGACATCGATATTGTAGACGATTTTAATATACACAATTCTGGGTGGTTTCGACATTCTGGAAAGACAACACCCGATGGACGGTGTGTTGAGATATTTCCTGACGTACCAGACGTTGATAGCCATACCGCCAACACGCAGGACTTGTTACTAATTTCTCACTCTGATAAGTACACTATTGATGCTGATCTTTTAAAAATCAATAATAAATCTCGCCAAATTTTAGATTTTACGGCTGGTGCAGGACTATCGGTTGTGAACTTTTTCGCTACCCGCTTTTCTCCTAACAACCCTTCAAGCCTACTTGATGTCATCATGATTTCAAATCGTTCTAATGTCTTACTCCAAGACCAGCTACCTCTGGGTGGTATGTCAGATCATGATCATATTTTCTGTACGTACAACGTTGATTAACGTTGTATCCCAATACCAACATCATTTAATTTTAGAGATTTGTCCACTGTAGATAATGACGCATCGCAACTTAACGCAAGCCTTCTCCCATGGCGTAGTTGCTAGTAGTTGCAAACCCTAGTACTTGGTTTATTTAACAGGCATGTGCCTTTAAAGACGGTTGCAATAAGTAACAAAAAAGTCCATCGTTCACTAGTGAAGTACACCGTGCAATGAAAATACGTAATAAGTTATATGCCAAATGGAAGTCATTGCCAACAAATCTTAATTGAGAGATATTCTGTCGGGCACGTAATCAATCTACTTCCATTACAAGAAAGATATTTCCAATCCAAGTTGAGGCCTGAACAAATTCCGAAAAAGCTGTGGAACTGCACGCAAGTTGTTGGTATTGGTATTGGAAAAAAATCGGCAATTGATAGTATACCTTAACAATATATTTATTTCTTCTACTATAAACAAACCACCTTTCACCCCTAATCATGATCTATGAGTAGCATATGACTTTGTTTTTGATTTTAGCGTCGTCGCTGAAACAGATGTTGTTAATATTATACGTAATTTGAAATCGATTGCTATAGGAGAGGACGGTGTACCTATCCAATTTGTAAAGATGATTCTACCCCATATCCTAAGCAGCTTAAGGCATATCTCTAACTTTTCCACCTTTCCTGATATTTGGAAATTGGCTAAAGTTATTCCTGTCCCAAAAAAAGCCTCACTCCTCTTTGCCAACCGACTTTCGTCCGATAAGTGTATTAGCATGTCTGTCCAAAGTACTTGAGAAGATTCTAGCAAACTAAATCTCGAATTACATAAGTCAACACAATTTATTATCCCCAGTTTAGTCGGTCTTTCGAGCGAATCATTGCTGATCCACAGCTATGGTTAAAATCCTTGATGACATAAGAGTACAATTTGATAAGGACTTTTTCACGGTGCTGTATTTGCTATACTTTTCCAAAGCTTTTTACAGCGTTGATCACATGGTACTATGCCAGAAATTTAAATTATATTTTGGGTTCAGTGAAAGATCTGTTGGAATGGTTTTTAATTATTTAGACAATCGCCAACAAAGAGTTGTTACTAATAATGATATTTCCGATTTCCGCACCTTAACTGCAGGCGTACCTCAATGATCAATACTCGGCCCAATCTTGTTCTGTCTTTTTATTAATGACCTACCTAAAGTATGCTCAAATGTTGCAATTCATCTCTATCTTTCGAGATCTAGTCGAGATCTGTTGAAGATCTAGTCGTCAAAACAAACAAAGACTTATCTCAAATATATAACTGGTCATTATGTAATGGATTATGTCTTAATCCAACCAAATCTCATCCTAATAGCTAAAAACATAATCAACTCAGAAGAAATACCGCCAGTATTCCTGAACGACAGACAACTCAATTTTGTGATTTGATTACTCTGTCGTAGTTTATTGCAAGCTTGACTCTCTATCACAACACAAGTTGCTTGTTGCCATCAACGATATGATAAGGTATGTGTATGGGCTGCGTCGGACCAATCATGTATTCCATCATCTTAGTTCGGTCCTTGGTTGCTCCTTAAGACAGTTTCTTGAACTAAGATGTTGTGTGTTTATGCACAAAATCATTCAAACAAGATCTTCCGCCTATTTGATGGAAAAGATACAATTCGCCCAATCAACCAGAACACAATTATTATCATTATCATTATTCCACCCTTTAATTACTTAAATTCCTCGCGCCTATTTTTCAACCACGTCACTATACTTTGGAACTTCCTACAACAACAAAACAAATAATGGGAGCTTCATCTTTTAAAAATGCCGCCTTAAAACATCTCAGCTAATCACACTAACTATACTTCTTCCATCTCTCACTCTTAAACATACTCTATTTCTTTCTCTACCCTTTCCACCTTTTTCTTTAATTACCTATATTTATTGTTAGCACATTACTTATTTCCGTATAGTATTTTGTTTATTTAATTTTTTTTTTCTCATATAATGTTTACATTTATCTAAATCATACAATGTAACCCTAAAATATGTGCTACAAAAGACATTTTGTAAGTCCTATTTGTACAATCCCGAATTATATATAAATAAATTGAAATTGAAATTGAAATTGATGTGTCTAGACGGGAAGGCTCGACGGACCATTGTATCATATCAGCTAATTTCTCGTACACCGGCTCACAGAATTAGAGAAGGAATTCCTAAAACACCGTACTGCAATACGAGAAAGCCCAATGGAAAGGACTCAACACGTTCTTTAGGAATTTTAACTGGTCGTTACATTTCCTCGATAACGACGTGGATACCGCTGTTGATATGATCATAGATTCCCTTTAGAATGAAATTCTTTATCCCGAAAAAAATTCAAATAAGCCAGAAATGACTGCAACGTTTTTCTCAAGATTGTGTAATTTCAATACGACCAAAAACTGAGGCAAAAAATACTACAATGTTCGACAGGTAGTATAAATTGTTGGACGTTCGTCAAAAACATTGGAAATTCGGCCTCATTTTCCATCGCACCACTCATTTACAATGACATTCCAGCTGTCAGCTCTTTGGACAAGGCCAATCTGCTTGCTGCTTACTTTGCGGCCAGTCCAGCACTTCCCAATTGTGCTTTGTCTCCGCCTACACTTGAGGCGAATCCATTTTCACACTCGTGTAGTAGGAAGAGTACTTAAAAATCTTAACATACACAAATCCGCTGGTCCAGATGGTATATCTCCTCATCTTCTGAAGAGATGTTCTTCCACTCTGGAAAAGCATTGCGTAAGATTTTTCATCAATCCAACCTTTTTGGACACTTCCCGAGCCGATGGGAAATAGCGTTTATCCAGCCCGTCCCTAAAAATGGTGAATCTTTTTCTCTGTCCTCCTACATACCCATTGCACTTACGTCAATTCTTTCCGAGGTCATGGAAACGCTGATAAACCGTCAGCTCATGAAATATCTCGAAACGCGAAAACTTCTGATTAACCGGCAGTACGGTTTTCCTGGCAACAGGTTCACTGGTGATTTGATGGCATGTTTTCCCTGAAAAGTTGCTCTTAAGTCTATACCAATCTGGTTAAGGTAAGATGGTTGCACTTTATATTTCTGGCATCAGGCTCTTTTGTCGAAAATGCGTGCACTTGGGATCCATGACTCTCTTCTTCAATGGATTAGAAACTACCTTTCGGAACGCTCAATTCAAGTTGTCTTGGATGGTGTCAAATCTAATATCTACAAATAAATATTCTCAAAAGACAGGGCTCCGTTCTGTCTCCAACATTCTTTTTAATTTTCATCAATGATCTCTTATCTGCCAATTTCTAGTCCCATATATTCCTTTACTGGGGACGGTACTTTCTGCTTCTGCAGTACTGGAACGACAGCGTCTGTTAAACACATTAAATTCCGATATGAGCAGTATAATTTTGGGGAACTATCAGCAGATTGGAATTTAATACTTCTAAAATACAATACTATTTGCTTTCGTTAAACCGAAATTTAAGTAACCAGTCTTTATCCATGAATGGCACTTGCATCGTCGAAGCCGAAAAACTTTTCAACTTACGTTGGAATGACCACATATACTATTTCGTCAAACATGCTGCGAAATGCCTAGGTTTCCTCAACCGATGTAAGAAATAACATCTCACCCCCTCTAAACCGGCCTCAATATATAAGGCGCTTATCCGCCCAAAACTGGAGTATAATGCCCACATCCGGTCAGGCGCCACAAAGACCTCTTTGCACTTGCTAGATGGGATCTAAAATCGTGCGATAAAACTGGTCCTGAGGTCCTGAGGTAATTTTAAGTCGAAAAATTTAAGAGGTAATTTTCTCGTTTTTCTTCCTTTTCGATTTGTAACGGTTTTTTATGATTTTTGGTCTCCTTTCTTTTGGCATTTTTAGGTTGTTTTTTTGACTTTGGTGGTATCATTTTGTTCACAAAAACGCGTTATTAAATATCATTTTTTTCTTTTTATTCTCTTAAACATATTTAAAATCTTTTTTAACAAAAAAATACATTTAAAATTATTAATAAAATAAAACCAAAAAAAAGAGAATTCAAGAAGTAATACAAAAAGGTGTTCAAAATCCCGCTGTCTCGGTTCGGTACATCAATTCAATGCGGTGATTTAAGTCTTCATATGTATTTATTTGATGCCCATGCACGACGTTTTTCAAATGCCCCCACAAGATATAGTCTGGTGGGTTAAGATCTGGTGAATTCCGCGGCAAACTGGTAAGATCTCCTCGATTGATCCACTTTCCCGAGAAGTTCTCATTGAGAGCGTTTCGCGCAACGGCAGTGTAATCGGCTGCAACATAATCGTGCATGAACCCAATAGTCCTCTGCTGTTCAAACAACAAACCTTCAATTAAATCTGGCAGGTTATTTCTTAAAAAATGAGCATAATTTGCACCATTGGGCATTTTCCAAAGTCGGATCTTAACTGAAAACATACGTTTTTAAAAAAATTATAGTTTTTGATCACAAATTTCCGATTAGTATTATTTAATATCTAGTCAAAAAAAATTATATTTTAATAAGAGAATAATTAAAAAGCCCAGACCGCAACTTGAAACTGAATTGGTATTGAAATTGTGTAGCCTGTAACACTTTAGGATTTTCCTCAGCCCAGAAGTGGTAATTATGACTGTTATGAACTCCACAAGTAAAAATTAAATCTAGGTTTTGATATTCATACACAGAATCCACTCTGTCTTTACTGCCAATATTACCTGATATGATAGCACACCTTCTGTGCGAACGCAATTTATAAGTTGATTAAAAGTATGGTCATCAGGATGGCGTTGATTTGGAAAGCAAAAGTCGGCCCTCGGGCACATTGTCCCATTTCATCGAATATTGTTATCATTTTTATATATTTTTCATTAATGCAATCCATTCTTATAATCGAAAAAAATTAAAAATTGCCCACTCAAACTTAAATCACGAATGCAAAATGTCAAATGGAGTACAAAGAGAAAAGCAGAGATGATGCAGCAGCCAGATTCTTCGAGATAAATACATATAATCAAACTGCATTTCATTAGAACCAATTTGTTGCAACGTTTTCTTAAGGGTTTCACTAATCGGTTTTTTTTTTGATAATAAATTTAAATGTTAAGTATTGTATTTTTAAGAGTAAAAAAAAAACAACTTAAAAAGGCAAAAAAAGTTGTAGGGCGGGTAAAAACTGCTAACTATTCTCGTGTAAATAAAAAAGAAATCAAGACTGGGTTGCAGTTTGGCAAAGTGAGAGCCAGTTAACAAAAACGATGCATAGCTGTGGGACACCTTGTATATTCCATCCGAATACTATTAGTACAAATTGTGTTTTTTTTATTCTTAATTAAATAGTAATACAACTTTTGAATAAAATACATATTTGCGATATTGAAATTAAATTTTAAGCCAGCCCAAGAGTGCCGATCGTAAATTGCGTACTTTTCCAATATCTACATCGTTATGTTAATCACCCATGACCAGACTACTGCTGACAAATGAATTCTTTATTGAGCTGCTATTATTGGTATTTTTACTTCCAATAAACGCTTGAACACCAGCTTGATTTGAATGTCCGATTTTTTTTGCAGCTGCTGGTGTGCTGTCAGACTCTTTCCTTATCACATTGTTTCTCTTAGTTGCCATTGGGGTGTTATTCTCCTTTTTTGCTCTGATGGTTCGAGTTGGGGACGTTATCGGAGAATTATTTACAACACTGGAAAATAATGAACTATTAATTTTGTTCAGTTTATTTTGAGCGATAAGTTGTTTTGGATGAGGGATCGATTTTTGTTCCGATTGAATTTTTTCACTTGTTTTGCTATTTTTTGCTGGCACGGAATAATCTAGTTGACGTATTCTAGCTGTTAGAGAATCACGCTTTATTTCTGGCAAGGGTGATGTAATAAAAAGATTATATGATATGACTTTTGAATCCGTAGAAATGGAAGATGATGATCCCCGACTTCTTAGAAATAGTGAATCGATTTAATCGCATTATTTCATTAGACATGTACCCAATAGTTCTAGAAGAATAAAGTGGTTTTGTCCCAGGAAGTGGAATTTTGCTTGGCTTGGAACGTTTAAGAGGCTGGAATGTTTCTTCATATTCAATTGTTTGATTATCATTATCTTGGTTACGAGCACAATCCACACAATATTTTGGTTGGCGTTGTTCTTTATCAATATTTACGCCCTTTTGCCCGGGTGAAACGCAAGTATTATTGCTTGTAATAGAACTAAATGAAGATTCTATTTGATGTACAGATGCATTTTGTGATGGTTTTTTGTAGTTCACAGCTATAGATGGTTTCTTTTCACCGGATTCCAGACATGTTCTTCTCCCCTGTGTTTTAAAAGCAGTCGTTTCTTATTTGGAACAACTTAGTCGTTTCGGCAATGGAAGTTTTGACTTCAGTGCTTCCTCAAGTTTATGTATCAAAACCTGATTTTGTACTGTAAGTTTAAGGAGATGTCTCTGCAGTTCAAGCAAGTTTGTTTCTAAAAAAATTGCAGCAACTTTCTTGGAATCGATTTCGCACGATTTACACACAAATTTTGGATGACTAAAAACAGCATCCAATCTTCCTAAGCTTTTTATATCTTCTTTTATGCTTTTTGGCGTAAAATCAGAAATACACTTTCGTGCTGAATGAAATGCACTCACTGTCTCTTTTGTATCTGATAGCCCTAAATTAAAATTACATCCCGAAGTTGAAGATTCGCCATATATGGAAAGGGCGGTTTTCTGATGCCTTCTCTTTTCCAGATCTTTAACGCATGACATTCTCGGATTGAATTTATTGATTTGATCAGTGACTGCTAAATGTTTAGTTGGCGATGAGCATGTATCACGTACTGCTAGTGCCGAATTGGATGATTGTACAAATTGTCGGCTAGGGCCATCACTTGCGCTTTGTGAAAGTTTAAAATTTAATTCTTGGTTTTGATTTATAGCTACTTTTAATTGTTCTTCGAAATCGTTGTTTCCAGAAGTTAATAACTGAAGTTGTTGTTCCATATGTGAAATTTTTATACGCCCTTCAAGCACTTCTGACTCCAATTCTGCCATTTTATCTAATAATTTATCTCTTTCCTTAGGCAAAACTAATAAATTTTCCTTGGGCGGGGTATTTGTGCTATGCTTTTGAAGCTTACGTTGGAAAATACGTGAGTTAACAATATTTGAAATAGATGCCGAAGACAGATATGATTCATTTTTGTCACGTTCATAATTTTGCATAGAAGAAATTTTTTACGAAATCTCGAAGTTTTACGATATATAACATCAAGAAGATTAAGTAGCTCATCATCCGAATCGTTTAAGACACGATTGGGTAATATTGTTCCCTGCAAAACGCCCGATGTCGAAGAAGCGCTGTGGCCATCTTCAGAAGACGTTGTTTCTGTTGGGAATCCAGAATCTTGTACCACACTGCCACTACCCTCCCCACTCTTTGGTTCTTTTTTGCAACTATTTGAATTACTGCGACTACGCGAAACAAATGCTGGTTAAGCTTCTCCTATAATAACTGCTGTATTTAAAACCGCTAGTCCTTGAAGGGACGGATGTGAATCTTTTCGCAATTTTTTGTTTTTTATTTGACTTCTTGGTGATGTATGTATTTTACTATCAGTTGCAGATATAGCAGCCGAAGACATTGATATAATTTTATTTTTGAGATCGGGAAATGTTTCAATAACTAAGTCTCGAAATTCCAAAATGGCATCTACTTCAATTTGCAACTCCTGTAGTGACTTTGTTTCCGTTTGAAGTTCGTAATTAAATGTGGGAGTATCTGTTGAATTCACAGACTGTCGGTACGAGTAACTCGTTATATACCTATTTTGGACAGCGCTAGTATTTTTTTTTTCTCCAATCACAGAATACGTGATTTGGCATAAAAAGTGGCAAAGAGTTGCATCTTCCTAACACCTCTTTTTCAGTTTTTATGCATTTTTATTTTTATAACTTAAACTACTCTTATATGCTAAACAAAAAACGCTTAAATATTTAAAATTTTATAGTAACTTACTGGCCCCATGCGTGCACTCTAAATTAAACATAATACTTAATCTATGTCTTTCGAAGAACCTTACAGTCTAATTTTATTTTTATTTTTACATTTATTATAACTAAGAAAATTAATTTCAAATAAGAAAACTTGGTGTCTGGACTTTTTTTTTTATCTATAAAAACTTAAAACTCAAAACTTATAGACTACCTAAAAATAAATCTTAGTCTACTTAACTTACTTACGTCTACTACATACACATACATACATACATATATATATATATCCATAATACATATATACTTAATATATAAGTATATGTATACACATATATTTTGTTTTTCTTTTAATTTTTTTGTTGTGTTTTTATATATTTTTTTTCTTAAAACCTAACTTAAACCTACCTAAAACTATGTAAGCCGGCCATGGCTACAAAAAAAATTAGGCTGGCCCACTTTGCTTCACATGAAGCAAACACTGGAGGAGTTCGACGACTAAGCATCCTCCCCTTCAACAAGCCACCAAAAGTGTTGGTGCTGCCGAGCAACATCCCTCATAGCGGCACCGCCAATCTGTCCTGGATCAGACCTTTGCTATCTAGATAGAGGAATGCTTCTGGAGGAATAAAGCCGTCAAAGCGAACTCTCTCGTGATACATATAATTGAGGTAGTAAGCCCCGGAGATCAGGATGTTCGATGAGGTCATTGCTCTTGCAACGTGCCTTCGAGTCAACTTAATGACGAAATTGTCCACTCTTATTAGGTTCGCCCTATTGTATAAGACTTCATTAGGATAGAATTTTATGTACTCAGACTCTGGTGTTCTGTATACGCGAAGACAAGTCCTAAGACAAGCCCTTTCAAACACCCGAATCTTTTCCAATAAACTTACTCTCACGTTGAACCACACGGGACATCCAAATACAAGCATGGGCCTGATAAGGGCCATGTAACAGATTACCTTCACCCTCGCATCGAGTTGGCTGTTATAAAACAGTATCTTTGTAAGGGCAAAATCGCCTTTGGCTCTGGCCAGAGCAACATCTATATGTTTGTTAAAATACAGAAATTGATCTAGCCAGATCCCAAGGTATCTGACTACATTTCGACAAGCAAGTGGCTGTCCGTGCTGCCCCACGATCGAGAACTTTCGCCAATTCTTTCTGGTATCCCTAGCGGCCCCAGACCAATGCATCCTAAACAGAATGGTTTTCGACTTCTGAAAGTTGATCTTCAACTTCCAGTCATCGCAATATCGCTTAATTTTGTCGAAGTCACGCTGTAAAAGTATATTAATGACCTCAATCTTTGGACCTGATCTGTACGCGATTATGTCGTCTGCGTATGCTATGGCATGGTGAAGTGCACCTATCAGATCACTCGTGTAAATGTTGAATAGGATCGGCGAATTTACCGCACCTTGTTGCAGACCGTTTTTAATGTTAAATGTTCCAGCAAAAGTCACATCTCCATTCTTCACGATGAACTGTCTACTGGAGAGCATATCAAAAAGAATATACCGCAGTGGTTTACTAATGTCCAACCTGTCCAGCTTGAAAAATTCTTAACACCTCTAGATTGTCTAAACTAGATGGTGGTATAGTTCCCGGGACCGCGCAATTTTTTCCAAAGATGTGGCATTAGTAATTCCCGTAAATTATTTTGTGTGCATAATCATCTTCCCAAAGTCTTCAAATCTTGTAAAAAATTGTGTCCTGTCCAGATAATTTCTTTTAAAGAAAATTACAAGTTACTCACAATAAAAAGAAAAAAAATAGATACCAACTGAATGTGTGAATGTAAGTTCCAACCTTAATATTTCTACTATTTAAAGTAGACAGGGATAAGGACCTCTGAAAGACGTGAAATGAAAGTAAGAAAAAATTCAGTTAGATATTTTTAACGTTAAAAATAAAATTATATTACTCGTATACTCTTAGTTCATTGAGTTGGCTTTTTCCTTACATAGAGAATAGTTTCACAAGTAAACTTGAGGGAAATTTTTCTTGTACAATTCAGTAAAAAATGCAGCTGAGATATGTTGCTTGCTGCTGTGATATGTTGCTTGTTGGCAAAAAAGATGCTTCCAAAAGACCTGACAGAATTCGTTTCCCAATGATGATCATGCCTTCTTGGTGTATCATGCAGGTTTCTTGCAGACTTATGGTTCCGCTGCCAAACAATGAGATCTGCTATGTTATGTTCTATCTGCTGCAATTATTGTTCGAATTGTGCCGAGGTATTATCGCAAAGAACTGTAAAGCGTTCTGATATATTTTTAATGTAAACATCTTTCATCCGCATCACGCATTCCTTGTACTCGTATGTGTAAATTTCGGACCAGTAGCTTGTCAAATTAAAAAAAAAACGATAGCTTTCCATGTACTGGCGATCATGTTTGCGCGGCCAACGTCTTCAAAGAATATACGAGGCTGAGTTTCGAATTGATTGACGTGGACTTGGTTCATATTCTGATCAGACATAGCTGTGGAGATAAATGCTTTTATTTAGCATATCCAAAAAAGAGTATTGTTTGTTGTTATATTATGTCTACCAGAGTCTTGGTCTTGAGTATCTGTATTTACTTGATTGCAATTTGTTAAATCTTTAGTTGCAATTTGAGTTTGAACGATTGCATTCTCTGCAGCTGTGTTTACTTCTTTATTGGGTAATGAGCATAGATTAGCAGTCGGTGTTTTGTAGTGTGCGTGATTACTCTGAACTGTTGCAGCTCGAACCTTTTCATTTTTTCCTGGGTGTCCCTCCGTCACTCTTCCTAGTAGCCATTTTGTAGGTGGGAGTCGGTCATCTTTAATGAGAACTATGTCACCGACTTAAGCGTGCTTCCTTTTGTTTCCATTTGGAGCATTGCTGAAATTGTGATGGAAAGTCATTCGACCAAGCTTTCCAGAAGTCGCGAGTCATTTTTTGGATTAACATCCATCGGGAGCCGTAACTATGTGTTTGGTCAATTACTGGTTCAGGTAAAGCATTGAGAGCAGATCCAATAAAAGTGTAACCTGGAGTGAGTATCAGCTTATCTTCAATATCTTTGCTTACAACGGTAAGGGGTCGAGAGTTTAGGCATGCTTCTATTTGGGTAAATAGCGTTGAAAGTTCCTCAAATGTAAGCGTTGTTTCACCAATTATTCTTTTAATATGGTATTTCACCGACTTAATACCTGATTCCCGTAGTCCGCCAAAGTGTGAGGCAGCAGGCGGAATAAAATGCAATTTGATGCCATCAACTGCCAACTTCTCAGTGATTTCATCTCTCCACTGTGCTGTAGTCAACTTGATTAATCTCTGTATCTCTTCGTTTGCTCCTATAAATGCCTTGTCACAACCAGAGTAAATATCTGAACATACCCCTCTTATTGATGTAAGTTTTCGGACGGCGTCACACAAAAACAGCTATGTATCCCTTTGTAGTGCGATAACCTCTTCCTTTGGACAAAAAAATTTTTAGTGGGCCAGCATAGTCTACACCAAAATGAGTACAGGGTCTCGAAGGTGTTACTCTTGGTATTGGTAACATTCCCATTATTTGTGAATTGTTTGCCTAACAACTCGTTTGGATTGCAAAAAACAGTAGGACTGTGTTTTAAACGAAACTCATTATTACGACGGATGAACCCTTCGATGATTACACTCGATAGTTAATCGAAAAAAAACGAGAAACGAATGACCAAATAAAAGAAACAACCCAGTAAAATTAATTGGTTTATTGCGATTGATGGGACGAGTGAAGTGCCCAAACTCCCAACCAGTTAGACCAACCCAGAATTCATATATTGCACACCACCCCAATGCACTTGGTGATGTAAATAGTTGTACAGTGGGATGGTCAGGCGATGCTTCACTGTGATTTGTTGTTGTAATGCAACTGCTCTCAAGAGTGGTTCAATGCAACCGTGCTATCAGTAAATTTATTTGTTGAATGAATTCGTACGATATCATGGTGCAGTGAACAAGATGTTTTTTTTTCCTTTTTCTACTTTCGTACAAAAGTAGCGTGCGTCGAAAGTTCGGGAGAACAATAGTATAATAAATAAAAATGATGAGTTCTATGTTATTTTAATATTAAACAGACTGTCTTAAAGTTGCTAAAGTCAGTTGGATACCTCCATGAAATGTTTTTTCGTGAGTGTTTTTCACCAACAACCTTGTAAAAATACTACGGTATGGTAATATAATTGAATGTTTCGGGGATTCTGTCAGAGGTGCATTTTCCAGTCGATGTCCGACTCCTATAATTTTGTCCTTGTTGATAAGAGGATTCAATGATAACAGCTTACTCTTCCTCTCTAAGCAACATCCACCTTGCAAACAGGCACATTCTTCTTGGAATTCCCTTTGTTGAAGAACGAGTATCAAGGTCTTACGACTGGCTTCTAATTCCTTTGTTTTTCCTCCGACGAATACAAACAACTGCTTTCCCAATTTCGATCTTACAACAGGAGGCAAATACCCAAACTTTATCAGCCCGCATATCTTAAATCCCGCTTTCTCCCTCGGTTTCACGGGCCCTAGCCCTTATTTTTGATCCCCTTTCGCAGCCTAACGTTAAACTGAGCCAAAAGAATATCGACACCACGGAATGCCGTTACGCGCTCTCTAGACTAAGGGATAAAAAGATACGAAAATATACGTCTCTTTCTCGCATATCTTTACGACAAATCCGACTCTGTTTGCTTTGAGGGAAAAACCAAAACAAGCGTTATGGTCTCCATCCTCAAAAGGTTGCGGATGGCCTCGCTGCTTTCCACAGCTATGCACACTTTAAAAGAAACTACGTTCAGCGCAGCCAACCTGACCATGACAAATTTTTTCGTTCCTAACTTGCCTTCTTTGCCTGCTTCTCATCTACTCTCCCCTACTCCTCCATGCAACAAACAACCGCTCACATCTTACTACCAAAACGTAACAGGCTTGTGCTTTAAAACTCGTATTGTCTTGTCTAAATCAAACGGTCTCTCTTTCGACGACTATGCTCTTACAGAAACCAATCTGATCCAATGCTTTCCGCGATGACGATCACTCTCTCCATACATTTAATGATCCTACCATCCTTAAAGATGAATCTCCATGTAGAGGTGTCCTACTTGCTATTCACAATAACTTCAACTCTTCTCTCATCGCTATCTCTTCTTCTGTTAAACTTGACTTTGTTTCAATTAAAATAACACTTCCCAATATGTCCCTATACGTTATGTGTTGCTCCATTCTCCCAGATCAACCTATCGAATCCTACATCCTTGGTATTAAAGCAATTGACCAACTAATTGACCTAAGTGATTCCATAGACGATATGCTTATCTTTGGTGACTTTAATCTGCCCCTGCTGAAGTGGATTCCATCGGATGACCACTTATTTTTTACCGCGTCAAACGCCAGTTCATCCAAGAAATGTCTTTTCATTGATAGCATTACTGACTCAAGACTGTGCCAAGTAAGTGGTTTCCCAAACTCTATCGGTAGGCAACTAAACCTTATTTTTACTAGCGATCATATTAACAGTAACGTTCTGGCCCTTTATCCTATCAACTGTCGACAACTTTCACCCCCATCTTCTTCTCTCATTTTTCTATAACTCTGCATCCCAGCCCACTTCTTCAACTACACATCTCTTCTTACAATTTCCATAAAACAAATTTTCGCAAAATCAATACCTATCTTAGCAAATGTTCTTTTGATTTTACCAACCAATTCTTATCTGATGCTTTCCATTTTCTATAGTGAAATATTTAATTCCATTTCTCTCTACGTCCCCTTTTCACGGCATAAAACATCATTTATTTCCCCTTCATGGTACAACTGAATACTTCGCTCTTTACATAATAAAAGAATCAAATTATGGGCAGTCCTATTATGACTACTCTAACTATTTTGGAACTTCATCCAGCTCTATAACTGCCTCTATCAGCGCTTTCTCAACCCAGCGCAGACCAACCTTATCAACGATCCTAAGACATTTTATAAATTCGTCAACTACAAAAGAAAATCAGACGATTATCGTTCTCTGTCGTTCGATAATATATCATCGACCGACCCACATATTATTGTCAACTATTTTGCAAACTTTTTTAAACAGTCATTTGCAGACAACATCTTCGTACCCGACCCCATCTATTTCAAGTACCTTCCCAATTACTCCAATGGCCCTTCTCTCTCTCAATCTTTTGATACCACCCTTATCTAAGAAAAGTCACAAAATCTCAATGATGAATTTTTATCCGGTCCAGATGGGCTCCCAGCAATATTTCTCAAAAAGTGTGCCTCCAATCTTTCACACCCACTTACCTCCCTATTTCATCTGTCCCTCACACAAGGGGAATTCCCCCAAGTTCGGAAAACCTCTTTCATAACTTCTATTCACACAAAGAGATCAAAGAATGAAATAACCAACTACGGTCCCATTGCTAAGCTTTCTCACATACTTAAAGTGTTCGAAAGTTTTTTATATGAAGTTCTAAGCTTTCAGTGCAAGTCACTTATATCACCAAGTCAGCACGGATTTCTAAAAGGTAGATCAACTACTACAAACTTACGAGTAGTTGAATTCGTATCCTTTTCGATTTCAGCCCTAGAAAATCGCAACCAAATTGATGACATTGATACAGATTTCTCGAAGGCCTTCGATAAAATATTACATCAACTGATCGTTTTCAAATTGACTTCCCTCGGTTTTGACCCCACATTGTTAAAATGGATATCTTCTTATCTGAATAACCGTTACTGCAGCGTTCGTTTTAGGTCAGTCTTCTCAACCCCGTTTTTAGCCATTTCTGGTATTCCACAAGGCAGCCATCTAGGTGCCCTCTTTTTCATTTCAACTATAAACGATCTTGAGAGGATTATCAAACAATGCTCCGTATCCATTTACGCCGGTTACACTAAGTTCTCCAAAACTATTTTTTCACCCCGAGATTCTATTCTAATTCAAGGGGACCTCGATAGGATTTTTACCTGGTGTCTAAAAAATTGCTTTGAGATTAATTTCCCAATCTATGACTCTGTCTCGTAAGTCCCATTAATCCCCCTCTCGAATTTATTTTCCGCATGAGCAACCTGTACCCCAGGTTCAATCCCTTCGCGATCTTGGAATTTTATACGATAGAGAGTTAAACTTCCGTTCGGATATTGATGAGATAATCCTTAAAGCAAAGTCATCACTCGATTTTATCAAACGTTGATCTAAAGAATTTTGCAACCTTTCTGTGAAAAGGTCACTTTACATTACCCTTCTCCGACCCTTTCTTGAATATGCCAGCCAAGTGTGGTCCCCTGTTCAGCGAATTCATATATCCCGAATCGAGGACATTCAACGTCGTTTTCTTCGATTTGATCTTCGTGGGTACCCTGGAATGACCCATTTATCTTTCCTCCCTACAGCGACCGCCTCAAACTTCTTAACCTGAATACCCTCGAATACCCTCCCTTACTTCCTCACCATTAATTCTTGTTAGGTTTTAAGTTTAAGTTTTTAAGTTAGTTTAAGCTTAAGGAGATGGCAGAGCAGTTCAACATTCACCTTTGTTGGGTGCCGGCCCACAGAGACATTCCAGGGAACTGCAGAGCCGATGAACTCGCCAAAATTGGAACCACTCTACCTATCCTACCGGACAAAGGTAGTATAGGTATACCAATCGCTACGTGCAAACTAACACTAAAGCTAGATGCCAATAAAAGAACGGACCTTAGGTGGACTGCTGGACAAACATGTCTAGCGACCAAACATCTCAGCGCCATAATAGGTGTCATTACCGGACACTGCCTCATAGGCAAGCACGCAAGAAGGCTTGGCGCCTTTACTAACGATTTCCGGTATCGGAAATATCGTATCGTCGGTATCGCCTTGATAGAAACTCAACGAGTGCTTCTTGAGTGGGCATCTTGTTTGGGTTTTCAATGCTTTGCTCGAACAATTTCTTGCTTTCGGGATCTAATGTTTTCAATATAAGATGACCAATGACTTGTCCCCATGAGGAGGTGTCGAAGCCCATGGTTTTCAGAGCCGCAATCCCTTCTTTATTTTGCGTCCATGATTTGCTTAAGATGATTTGATGATGCATGGTTCCCAGTATGATTTCCTTTAAACATCCTGTCCAGATGCATGGTAATGATTTTTTTTTCATTGGCATATCGTACCTTTAAAGTTTCCCAGGCATTTTGATAATTATCCCTTGATATTGTGAAATGTTGTATTAACTGAAGTGAGTTTTAAGATACTCCATTTTTTCTGTTACGCCCAGAGTAACTTTGTTATGAATTAATGTGGTAAAAATGTCGCAAAACGATTGCCACTCTAAATAATAATTACCCTTGAATATTGGTATTTTCAATTGGGGAAGGCGGATTTCTGGAGTGGAAGAGGAGTGGTTTTGATTATTCGTTTCTAATGATTTCAATGCCATTTGTAAAAGGCAGTAGTTTATATCATCTTCAACTTCTTCGTAACAATTTTCTTGCATGTAGGGAATCTCATAATCCTGTTCTGATGCTTTCGACAAAAATTCTTCGTGGAGTTCAGTTAGGTTCCTCCACTGTTCCTTAAACATTTTCTGTTGGTATTCATGAACTTCTTTTGAATACCTATGAAATATCTGCTCGAAAGCATTTTTTGAGCTTCTGTGTCTGTTGCTCATTTCCTGCTAGTTCTTCTTCAATGCTGTTAGCCATTTTTCAATTTTGCATACAAAGATTTAACCACTTGAACGGTATCTCTTTGTATGTACCGTGTGTCCGGTTTCATCACCTTTTTAATTTTTTGGTGATTTGTTTGGAATTCAGTCCAGATTTTTTCCATTTTCTGTAGTTTTTCCTGTATGCAACGAATTGTCTTTGCGCTGTCTTTTCCGAAATTTGTTTGTATTTACTCCAGTACCGTTGCAAGAGATTTTTGTCTTTTATTTTTTTTTTGTTTTACAATTTTATTTCACAAAAAAATTACACAGTGTTGCTAGTAATGCTATGTTAAAATAAAAAAAAATTGTTTCACTTAGATGAACCTGTGTTTGTAGCCCTGGTAACGCTTTCCTTTCTTATGGCTTCGAAGGACCAATGTTTAATTGAGAATGTTCTGACGCCTTACCATTGGTGGGCGGAAGTCAATAACGACACAACGATTTCAACGAACTGAACTTTATTTAAATTAATTTTGCCTTAAATACTAAAATTCTGCGTATTCTACATTATTTACACACCTTAAGTAGGCTAAGAAACAAATCGTAAAAGGTGTTCAGTTACGTGTCATGTGCAAGTATAACTTAATAAGTTGTGTGCTCTGGAGTGCATTACTTAATTCCCAAAAAAATGCAGAGGTTTAAGTTGTGCGTTGTTCGTCGTTTGTTGTTCGATGCTTGTTGTTGTGATTATTCACAACAGCTACGGTTTTAGTGAAATGAAGAAGAAAATTCAATTAATTACACAAATGTTTGCAAAATTTTCGAAATTTTGTTTTTATTTTTATATATAAACAAAAAATTTATTTTCTTGTATGTTGCTGATGATCTATCGCGTCTTTGAAATAGGTGTCATCATAATATTGAAGTGTTAATGTTATCTGGTATATTTTTTGGACACTTAGCACCTTGACGCGTCTGCGTCCTATAGCGTTATTGTGATTTGTATCTCTTCACAATGGATTGTAAATGTGCAGCTTACTGATGTGCGTGGTTGAAGCGTTAACCCATGCTAATATGCTGTATCTCAGTTTCGACTCCACAAGTGTGTTGTCCACTTGCTATTTTATTTCAAACGCTGAGGAGAATCCAAGGTACACTAAGACCTTGTTTGAGATCGGAACGGAGTTTCTCTTCGTGAACATCCCATGGAACATGGATTTCGATAATTACTCCTAAGTAACTGTAGGTATCGACTACTTCGATTTCTTGGTCTGAGAGGACTCTTTGGCAGGCATGTCTTATTAGGGTCACTCTCAGATCATTTTCGACTTTGTCGCATTTAAAATCAGATTACTGTCATGACATCAGTTCACAGCTTTATTGAACTTCGCCTACATTATTTTTTTACAAGTGGCAGGACATGTTTGTCTGACTACTATCGTTTATTTTTACACTTAAGAAATATATGCATGTATTGGTGTATACCTTTGTATATACAAATATATGTATATAATTGTGTATAATGTCTATGTGTTTGTAAATGTGTGTATTTTGTATGTAGGTTAGGTAGGCTAAGGTTTATTTTAAGTTAGATATTAAGTTTTTATAAAAAAAAAAAAATTTCCATATGCTAAGTTTTTTGTTTACAAATTGTTTTCTCTTAGCTTTAAGTATACAAAATAAATATTTATAAATAAAATGTAAATAAAGTCGAAAGACATAGATATAAGATTTTAGAGTAGCTTAGAGTGTCTGTGTGGGACCATTAAGTTAATATAAGATTGTAAGTAATTGTAAGCTAGCATTTAAGCATTTTTTGTTAGTATATAATAGTTAGTGATTAAGAAAATAAAAATGCATTTAAAACTAAAAACTAAACTAACTATCGTTTATTTGTGAAGGCACACATTAACTCGTTCATGAAGATTATAAAATTTATATATGCTATAAAGATAGCAGTGGTCCTAGCTTTGATCCTTGAGGGACTCTAAATGTGAAGGTAGTTTCTTCACTGAAGGCATTCTTAATTTTAACGTTGAAAATTCTTGCATCTAAATATTTCTAATAGTTCTAACGCGAGGCGGCTATAATGCTTCTATCAGCTTTGCATGATTCACTCGTAAGGTGTCGAATGTTTTGCTAAAGTCTATAAACATGGCAAAGACGTGATGATTTTTGCTAAGGCTTGCGTTGATGGTATTCGCAAATTCACCAAAGAGCTGCCCCGACTTTTTCTTTTTTGGAACCCGTTTTATTTATTACTTGTGGATTATTACGTGGTTGCTCTATCTCCAAATTTCACTTTTCTTTTGTTATCGTGGGCGCATAGATCATAAAAGTGGAACTCTGCCGAAACTGTAGTGAGCGATTTGGGGGGTGAGGGGCTCCAAAGTTGTAAAAAATCATTAAAATCATCATGATATTTTGCTTGATGAATCTCTAGACCGAAACATGCAATGTGCTATAATTGGCAGAGAGAGCGATACTTAATTTTAGCGATTTTAAACTTATTTTGTCAAGCTTGAAATTTGGGTATATCATGGACAACCTCCAAGTAAATCTATATCTGGAAAAGCAGAGCGAAATTTCGGGCATAACATCCCGTCAGAGCCTGCCGAACTGTATTTTGCGTAGAATTCGTTTTCATGGGCAGGTGCAGAGAAATGATTCATATCGCCAAAAGAATTTGCACGATAAATGTACATGATGTTAAAAGCTTATTCAATGATCTTTAAAACTACGTACAAAGTTTTATCCTAGCGCTTACACTTTTGAAAATATTTAACTTTCAATACGAACATTTTCAATCGACCTAACAACATTTGAAACGAATGATTACTTAATACGTAAAGTAGCTTACCAGGATAGATTTTTCCTATCTAACCAAATATCAGCATATTTTCAATACTAATATACTCATACATCGATTTATTATAAGTAATTGTAAATTAAAATAATTCGTCCCAACTCCAACCTCCATCCAGATCTTTAATGGACGATGGAGATTTTTCATATTCCCAAGCAGTACAACAAGGACATTTATATCAGGACATATTAGCAAAATAGTCGATCCATAACTGATTTTGCTTATGTGGTTTATTTATTTTAGTATCTGCTTCCTCGTGGTCTTCACAAGAGTAATTGTTGTCGATAACTTTTAGTATTTTATTGTTATGACATTCAAATCGATAACATAAATAATAATTTAAATATACTCGTATTATTCTGTTGCCTATAAATACCACCTCGTTACTCTCCCAATGTTGTATGAGGAATTTTACCAAAGTCACCTTGAACTTGCTATTTTTAAATTATTTCATGATGTTGTATGAGGAATTTTACCAAATCCACCTTGAACTTGCTATTTTTAAGTTCTTTCATGAAATCCGGAGGCCTTATTTGGTCTGGCTCAGAAATTACATATTCTAATTCAGTATTGTTCTTTAGGTTGTGTTCATAGTTCCTAATAGATAGAGAAAGATAGCGATAAAAAACGAAAAAATCTTTTTGGATATACTTCCGAACAATCTCATTAAATGTAACATGGAAAATCCATCCAGAACCACGACATCGATATTATTTGGTGCTCCACTTTTGACTTTTTTTCTAATACTTTCATTAATGCAGATTTGTCAGTTTTGCATATGGCTCCATCGTTATTTGGATAGAGCTGTTGGGACTGGTGTTAAAGGATACGACAATACTTTAACAATGTCTACGTTTTGCTCAATGGAAACACCCAATAAGCGTCCAAATAAATCTCTCTTCATCTTGATTTCCTGTATTTTGCCAGCAATTTTTATTTCTTTCTTTTTACTTCCGGTTAGGAAATTGCATTTCTTTTTATAGGTTTTTCGAGTTGGTCTTCAGTTGCAAAACATTCGACAATGAAGTTCCTTCTTAAATTATTACCCAATTCTTCAACACTCAATAAAAAAATTCAACAATTGGTCATGCTGCGCCTCTACCTGTACCTATGTTATAAAGATATTCTTTATTGAGCCCGAAGCTAAATGGGTTCATACTTTGCCTGATATTGGTAATGAACTTATCTAGGCGAATACAATTATTTTTTATTTTATTTTTTTCCAAATCGGCAGCAACATCTTGTGCTTTTTTTAACCTAGTTTATTCATATATATGGGATATTATCCTTGATCTGCTGCATCAGTATTCACCGTTTGTTCCAGGGTTAAGTCCACTGGTTGTATTTTAAAATATTTATCGTCCGCCTAACAATAAAGGATCCTTATTCAAAGACGCGTTTTAATCCAGAATAAGTCTTTTCAACTTTGGTCAAGTTGTCATGATATTTGACCAACCAGCGCGCATAGTTAGGCTGGTTAAATACGAGTACAAAAAAACAAATATGCAAGTTTTGGGATAACAAATTTAAAAAGCTCGAATAGTATACGATAAGGTTGATATAAATCATGTAAAACTCTGGGGTTTTGCCGAATTTACCATTCTTTCCCTCTTCCTTGTAAGCAAAATATTTCTCCATGAGGTTCTTCTTCTTTATTTTTCTTCTGCAATTATGTTTTCGTTTACACTAATTTTTAAATATTGAAGAAATGATTGAAAGTTCAAAATTTGAAACCCCAAAGACATCATGAGATATAATTGTTTGCATTGGTTAAAATGCTTTCCTGCTATAAAACCAGCAACAGAACCACCAGCTAACAGATCACTTCCAATCATTATGTGAGAAATCCCACACTCATCTATAAATTTACCAACTGCATGGAAATAATCCATCATTATGTGGAAGCTACCCAGATGAATAAACAGGTTGTTAAATTTTTGTTTTTCAGTTGCCTGAATTTGCATTGCAATTTTAGCTACAGCCAAATCGTATGATACTTGCATGTAAGTCTCTTTGCATTCTTCTGCAATTTTTTGAATTTATACCATTGTTTCATAAACAACTGATGCGTTGCTGGGAGACATGTTAATCGGAGTCAGGTAAGACATTCTCTGCTTAGAGCTAATATCTTGAATTATTATTCTGTTATACCTCACTCACATTGGTGTAATAGGTATTCCTAAGGCATGTGATAACATCCAAATTAGATCAACGTTTCTAATAGCGCCTAGATTTTTAGGTACTGATTGACTTATTTCAGACTCGGCAGGTGTTAAGAGCTCGATCATTTTTGGTCTTTTGGAATAGGATTGTAATTCTGGCATAATGGCATTGAAAGCTCTTCTTCTTTTGGTACCTACTTTGATTTCTGATGAACAGTAAGGATCAGAAGGAGATTCAATGAGTGTTAAGGTCAGATGATCACATGTTGATGTATTTTCCGAAGAGGATTCGTTGCGTAAGCTCGTTAGTTAAGTTAGGAACGTTAGGTACAGCATCAATTTCAATATTTTAAAAAATTATTCCAACTGTGTCATGTACGAGTAACGTATCCTTTCCACTGCATATATCAACGAATCTGTCAAGGTTATCAAAAGCTACCCCTGTGAATAAATTAGAGGACTGTTTAATGTTTTTAGGACAAAGATTGAATTGGTCAGTTACTGAAAAAGTTGCTTCTGTTTCCATTTCTTCGATCACGTTATAACTTAGACAGTGGCCATATCTATTAATGATATCTACGATTTTTATGCTATGGGTTAAGGTCTTTAAGGCCATTCCCAGAATCCAATGTTTCGCTGTTTTAATGTTTCCATTACTTATTGCATTACTTTGATTTGACTTTCCTGATACAATCCGAACTCTCTCGGCGTTGAAGAATAGTGCCGCCTACTAGTGTCACAACAACAAAGTTTTGAAGCTCTTGAGGAATAGAACACTCTCCAGCTATCAAATTCTCAGCTGTTAAGTGAACAGGTAACTTTTGTGGTTCTATTTGCAAAGTTTTCTCTCTCAGAATCACAGCTGCTCTTTGTAATATATCTGCTTCTTCTTCTTCATGGAAAAGGTT
Organism: Volucella bombylans; assembly: GCA_949129095.1. Lineage (NCBI taxonomy): Eukaryota > Metazoa > Arthropoda > Insecta > Diptera > Syrphidae > Volucella > Volucella bombylans. Next base: position 234,549,437 of record OX422140.1, read on the forward strand.
GAGTCATCTAAAACCACACTATGAATTGGAACAACAATTTTTTTCTTGTGCATTGCGATTATTTGAATCTTTTTGCCAAATGTGCTAAGAATTTTGTTTTCTAAAAAGAAATACTGCTCGATAAAGATATTTTATTTTCAACACCTGTATTTTGTGCACTTGTATTGTAAAGATTGTGCAAAAAGGATAGGAAAACACAATGTTTCTTTGTAGCAATTGTTTCTTCAATAAAAGAGCACAATTCTTTAAATGCTTTTTGATTGCAACGTCTAATTACAATCCAGTGAGTTAGTTTTGGGTTGTGAACTTCTTCGGAATTATGCTGGTAATGGAAATTAAACCTGCAGAAATGATGCTATTTAATCTCAACTCGGGACATATTTTTTCAGCAATCTTTTGCAACGTTTCTTCATCATTCAATGCATTTGCATACTGGACAATAGTTGATGTTGAATGGTTGAATCAAAGGTTCGTAGGGGTTGAATGTGACCTTTATGTCGTTTTTGATTATTGTTACAAAAAATTCAAGTATTCTGACCTTCTATGTTCACTTGTGAGGATACTGGTTGATAAATATTTTCACAACTAACTCCAATTTGTTCTTCAATTGCTTCAGCTTGCGAGATTGAAGTCGTTTCTGCAATCGCGGTGATTTCTGCATTAGCACCACTATTAATGGTATGTTGGTCAGAAGTAGGTCTTGCAGCAGATCAGTGTTGTCACTCTCAAAACTAGCACAATATAATTCTACTAGTTGCAAATTCGTAGGTAGAGGGATTGCTTCTTAACAAAAATATTTTTTTTTAAAATGCTGTAAAGCGCTTATAGCACTTACCGTGATAACCCTTAGTGCTACATAGGACAGGTGACAGCATCACAATATTTAAGTCTTAACTTATCACGAAATTTTAAACAGTCAGAACATTTTTTCAAACTTTCTTCAGTGAACAAAATAATTGTTCCCACATTATCACTATAAAAAATGCACGTTAACCTTGACGTGGCCATAATTAAACAGTTTATGGTTGGCAGTGTACGTTAATGACTTCAACTCAATGTGTAAATCGGTCCTGCTAACAGATGTTTATATTCTGCACAGCTGAAAGTTGGCAGAACAGCTACTATATAAGCGTTAAAAACGCGAAAATAAACGCACTGCATCATTCATTGAAGAAAGACGCATGAATTTAACATTAAGAGATAAGCAAGTCAATAGACTGCTGGTAGCAACTCGTGCGTGTGATTGACTTCACAAATGGGAGATTTGTAATCCGATGTTACCAAAGCATGACATCCTACTTTGCGCACTGTTTAGAATGACCCTATATATAAATGCTTTTGACTTACATACATACACACATACATGTGAAATAAAAGTTTATATTCTACCTAGTCCTAGTGCTATAGCTATGAGCTAAACCTATTAATGAAATTAAAAAATTAAATTTGCTTTCATTTGATGTGTGAAAAGACCATACGTTTCAAATGTTGTTAGGTCGATTAAATAAATATTGTTTCTTGCATTAAGTTCTCATTTTCTTTTACAAATTTACTTACATTAATTCTGTTTTTTAGATCTTTTATCTTATCTATTATTAGTTTATTTATAAAAATTTGTCTGTTATTGTTCTCTAATACATTATTAATTTTTTCCTGGATTATTTGGAGGTCGTATTGGTCGGGATTCCCGGTTATACACTTCCAAGCGCTTCCCAAGAAGTCGAGGGATCTTTGGTTTTGGGTTGATTAGGGATTAAATGTATTAGGAGGGATCTTATGGACGATATTTCTAGGGATAAAAGGTGGAAGCTGGAGTGGGAGGTTTGTAGGTGTTCTCTCATAGATGACTCTATATTGTCCCAGGCTTGCGAATATGCTGATAGATCCATTTCGTGAATTATTTTGTAAGTCCCTGTTTGTGTTCCAGATGTGCCTGTGTCGATAGTCACTAGCCTTGAGTTCGTATAGTCTAGTATCCGTACGTCACATACGCAGTTAGTCAGTAGGCATCTAAGCAGAAAGATTTCAAAAGTCTATTACGATTTTATGCGTGATTTGTGAACAACTTTGTCGGATTGTGTACAGGCAATGGTTGTTCTATTTTCTTTGACAACTTCTTTCGCATATCTGGGAGAGAGTTTTGACCTTATTCTCTTGCTTTTCCTAACATAAATGGTTTCTCCTGTTAAGTAGTTTTTTATTGCAGATTTTCCCTTGTTGTGGGATATTAAGTCATGTGTTTGTTTGTCTTTTAGTTTGGATTCGATTTAGGAACGTATTTTATCAACTTGAGAAGGATCTATATTTCTGCTGAAGAATAAATCTACTGGTTTTTTGTTTATTATCGAGTGTATCGAGAAATTGTAGGCATTTACTGCAGCTTCGAGGAGTTCCGTGAAGGACTTATGCACCTGCTCTTTTTTGATGCATCACATGAGTGCAGCGAGAGTCGAATGGAATCTCTCGACCGTTCGAAGTGCTCGTGTACGGAGGTCTCATGAAATTTCAATGTCGCATTCATTTTTGAGCATAAATATGATTGGGGTTGAGTTGAAAGACTTCTCATTATCGAATACTATAGTCTTCGGAATCAAGTAGGCAAATATGATCTCTCTAAGAGGTCGCCTAATATCCTCAATTGCTTTAGATTATATTTTCTGGACTTGAGCGTACTATAGTACAATAGTACTAGATTACCATTAGTTGAGAAAATGTCGATATGTATAATTTGTCCGGGATAAGTTGGTATTAGATTGGCATGAATTTCTTCGTTATCCGGATGACGATCGTACTTATTCTCTTTACAAATAGAGCATAGTTTTAGAATTCTTTTTATTTTGCGGGACATAATAGGGAAATAATATTTTTATAGAATCTGTAGTTTATTCTCGCGCTAATTTCTGTGAGCATGTTGATGGTTGTTAACGATTATTTCTTCTTGTTTAGGTTCATCAGTCACATCTTCCACTATGGCTTGAGAGAAGCTAACACGGCAGTTAGCAAAATTATCATTGCAGATTTCTTGAATCATTCCTTGCATTCGTTCCTCTGTTGTTATACAATTAGTTACTGTAGGGTTTGTTTGTCTTGTTTTAAGAATTTGGATCAACTTATTAGGTGTGTAAGATTGTTCGGTTATAAGATGCCTATGATATGTAGAGTCCGACCGAAGGTGAATTTTTTGGCCGAAGCCGAACTTCGGTTTTTTCATCACCTCCGGCCGAAGTCGAAGCCGAAGCCGAATCTAATGGAGATTGTATTTCAAAAGACTAAAGAGCCTAAAATATAATGATCAGTTTGATAAAATTGATCGGTAGATATTTTCTTCTTTATTAATATATTTTACAAAGACAGAAGCAGCAAAATAGCCAGTAAAATATTGCAGTAGACTCTTTTAAATAACACATAAACGGAACAATCAAAATGAATGCTTAGCAAAGAAATAAAAACAAAAAATAACCAGTAAAAAAAATCCAAAAGCCTAGGTACATTCGATAGCACGTAAATACAACAAACAAAGTTAATATGAGAAGACAAACTATGAAGTAGAATTAATAATCAAAATTAAATAACTTACTCGTAATATTATATGCAAGAAACAAAAGTTTTTGTATATTTTTTCCCTGCAAATTAGCCCCGATCAGCATAAATTTATCCAGCAGCACTGAATAATTGCTCACTCGCTATACTAGTAGGAGGAGTTGATAAATATTTGTTAGCTACTTCTTTCAAGTAGGTATAAGGTATAGGTATAATTAAAAATATCAACATTCCTTGTAGCTACCTGCTACAGAAACGAAACAAACATGAAATGACTTGCTCGAAATCTCCTCCAAAACACGGTGCGTATGATAGTTTAATTTTTGCGGAAAAATGGTTCGGCTTCGGCAAAATCTTCGGCCTTTTCTTGCCGAAGCCGAATGTTTTACCGAAGGTGGAAATTTAAGCCGATTGTGGCCGAAGCCCAAACAGAAGCCGAATGTTCGGTCGAATGTTCGGTCGGTCGGAGCCGAATGATATGTTGGAAAGATTATTCGAAACTCGTAATTACTTGTATTACCAATGCAATGTAAATGAAAATTTGGATTTTGAATGCATATGAGGCCAGGCGCTGAGCTTTCGTCACTGTGTTTGGTCGAAGTGAGGGAGTTTATCTCTGGTCGAATGGGAGGCCTATGCAACTACGTATGTTCTGCCGGGCTTATACTTAAGCTCGTAGTTGTACTCCTCCAAACTGGCTTTCCATCTTTTTAGTTTGACATTATTATTTTTATTACTTAGAGAGTAGGTATGCGGTTGATGATCAGTATGAATTACAATCTTTGCTGACCAATAGCGATAATTTCTGAAGTTGCTAAGTGCCCAAATTTTCGTTGGCTGCGTAGCTTTCTTCTTTCTGAGTTAATGTTCTAGATATGATAACACAGCACCTAGGGCATAATTTGAGGCATCGGTTACTAATTCGAATGATTTTGTGAAGTCGGGATATGCGGGTATGATTTCTTCTAATGTCAAGGTCTTCTTGATTTTTTGAAAAGCTTGTTTAGCAGACTAGTTGAGGTGAATAATTTTTTTGATTGAGAGGTTTTTGGACAGTCGTCCAACCTCCCCCTTAAGAGGGCTGTTAGGGGCTGATAGGCCGAGGAAAGAGCGAAGTTCCTTCAGGGTACTCGGATATGGAAAGTCTTGAATTGCTCTTATCTTTGATGGATTAGTTTCAATGCCTTAAGGCGAAATAATAAACCCTATGAACTCGGGTTCTTGGTTGTAGAATTCGCATTTGTCCAGCTGTACCTTCATATTTGCAGCATGCAACATTTGAAACACTTTCCGGATATTTAGCTCGTGTGTAGCTTCGTCTTTACTAAAAATGACCATGTCATCTATGTAGACATAGCATATTACGCCAATGTGTCCATGAAGAATGTCGTCAAGTGCTCTTTGAAATATCGGCGGAGCATTCTTGAGACCAAATGGAAGTTTCGTGAATTCATATTTTCCATTGTTGACCGAGAAGGCAATTTTTTTCTACAATATATCAGATGCTTTTAAGGGGATCTGTTGAAACCACAACGGGAAACCACTTATTCTGGCCAAGTTGTGCAAGAACTTCGTTGATTTGGGGAATCGGGTATCGATCTGTATTTTATCTCGCCTGAAGCATCGAGTTTCTTAGGCACTACCCATACATGTGAATTATATGGGGATCGTGAGGGCCTAATTATTTCATCGTTAATAAGCTGCTTTATTTGTTTCTCAACCTTTTAAGGGATGTAGGATAAGGTAAAATTTAGTATATACGGGTGAATCAGATGTTGTTTAGGGAAATCGTGTACAATTTTATCAATGGACAACTTTTGTTCTGGGGACATGTGATTGGTTCCAATATTGATGAAGTTAACAGATTGATAAACAATTTGCTTGATACGCACCTTTGTATGGTTATTGATAACCATGTAATTATGTTTGGGTTTTCAAATATAATTCTTATTATAACAATGTCAAACAATATTTTTAAGATGTCTCCACTGTTCGTTGGACATTCGAAATATTGCAGCGAAGAGTCGCTTAATCTAAAAAACGTATGTCGCTGCGTTCCATAATGTTGTTTGAATCGATATTTTCCGCTTGTGTCACTTCAATGTATTCTTGAAGGGTTTCGCTCTATTCATTGATTGATACCTTCTTCATGTGGCATGGCGTCAACGTGGAAATTTGTTTGTATTTTGGTAGGATGCACTTGGTGGTATTGAGGAGCTGATGGTCGATTTATTTCTGGAACTCCCATTTGAGGTCTGACCTTGTTCGTCAGGATTGTTTGGGTATCCATAGGCTCTGGTGGTGGCTGCCGCGGGGTGGCAAAATATTGTTAATATTGTTCTTGGTGTTGTTGTTGATATTGTTGTTGATGTTGTTGTTGGTATTGTTGCTGCCCCTGAGGCCTTGGTGGTGGAATATAACTCGCATTGTATTGGAATGGCACCTACTGCCTGGGTGGCTGAGCTACGTAGGCCAATTCGAGATAGAATGGTTGACGATTCGGACCTGGAGTGCTGTTTCCTCGTTTTAGTGGAATTTGTGGTGGTTCCGGATTATTTATTCTCCTGTTATACCTGTTTGCTATTGCGTATTGAGAGCGGTAATTTTGGTTTTTTAGCCTCAAATACAGATGCAGTGTTTGGGGCAAATCTACCGGTTCTCGCATTCCCGTCTGGGAGGGTTGCCTTTCAATCCGCGAGTAAATGTATCGAGAGTCTTGTCTCTGTAAGTTTGCATCAGCAAACTAAGGGACTCGGCACTGATATCCATGCACGAATTTTTATTTAGTATGAGCGAAAGGTATGAATTCAAGTGCTTTCTAGAATTCCTGGATGGATGCGTTGCCCTGTACTAAAGCAGTCATTTGGTACTCTAATGTACTCAAGTCACGTTTGTCTGCGTAGTGTAAAGTCAAGCATCGGGAAATACAATTCCAGTCTAATGGAGTATTATAAGACTCCATGACGTGGTCTGCGTTTCCAATTATTTTGTTTCTAACTGTATTAAAAATTCCAAAGTATTACGCTGACCCCTTGATGGGATCGTAAATCTTAAGAATTCGTCTACGCTTTTCCGCCATGAACTGAATGCAGCTGGTTGACCAGAGAACTCGCGTTGGCTGCGTACAACATCCGGTATCTTATAGGGGTCATTGATATTTTGATTAGGAGATATCGTTTGATCAATTTCCGTGAATTGATCCGCGGGTGGATTTAAGATAGAATGAATGAGTACTCGGCCTCGCGTATCATAGAGTTAATAACAGATGGTAGCGGGGGATTTATTACAGGATTTTCATTACTTCTACTACAGGGATTAGGACCTAGCTGGGATGTTGATGCTGCTTGAGCAGCTTGTTCAAGTACAGATTGTCGTATAATATTTTCGTTGTTCATTTTTACTTTGCAAAGACGGAACACGACACCCAAATAATATGGATTTTTTACGAATATTTCTTACTTACTACAGATTTTTTTTTAAGAATAATTTCTTACTGATACGAAATATAGAAATTACGTGTCTTAATTTTACAATATTTTGTCACAACGTTACTTAAGTTTTTGAATTATATCTTTATCCTTAGTATTTTCACAATATTATTCTTAAATTCATGTTACATAAATACTAGGCTTTTCATCCTCCTGGAATTCTGGGTAATGGCGGCTAGCTGCTGCTTCCTGTTTGCTGGTTCTTGACTGTATCCACCCCCGCAATTTATTTCCGCGAATATACTTCTTGAGTATTCTGCTCCGCATTGCACTAAGTGTTATCACTACCTGTGGACCACAGAGGATTTTTTTTTCGCGTAAAGTACCGACACTTCTTGAGGATGCCGACTTTACCGATACCTTAACGTTGATGATACTTTAGGATCTTTTCGATTAACGATTTTCCTCGTGGGTCCCTGCTAGGGCGCCAATTAAACTTATTTAAATTTTATTACCATAAAAAATCTTTATTACTCGGACAGCGATTCTGTCCTTCCAAAAAGCAACTACAAAAGTAATGAACTTAAAGCTACTGTATGTGAATTTCGATTAAATGAATCAAAATTCCTAATGGGTTGAAGGACCAGCACTTGCAAAGGGAAGCAAAAAGAAAGCCGACGAAAGAATTTTGTACAAAGATAAATTGAATATTTTATTTGTTTTGTTAGATGATACTTATTTCCTTGCTGGTCGAAATCCAAGTGCCGAGATATCTTTATTACACAATCTTTTCAGTGCAAAGTGTTATACAAAGTGTTATACAATTATTGAGAGCAAGTAATAAAGCAATTAGCGATTAAAGAGACCAATTAATAGAGCAAGAATGTATAATACAATGGTTCATACAACAACAAAAATAATTATGTTGATCATTTACAAATTCATTCTACGTTATGTGTGGAACATAAGATTGAAGATTAAATTAACGTACAATATTATCAAACAGCTACCTTAAATATTTCATTATTGCTGCAACTGCAATTATAGGTGGACGTTGGTCGTTATCTGCTGGCCATGGGAAAGCTGCTGACACGTCAAATTGACGGCAGCACGTGTAACAATCAATGTTTGTTTGTTGTTTTGTGCTAACTTATATGTTAACAATATCAGTGTATTTTATGTTGTGTTTAATTGTTTTTCCATTTGCTTTCGCAACCTCGACTACATTCTCGTTTGAGGACAAAAATATAGTTCCCGATATTAATGGGATTTGAAAGTAGGATACGATAATGTCGCTTTAATAGTATCTAATATCATTTTTTTTATAATATACGCTCGCCTAAGGGGTTAGATACCCTTTTACTGTTGCCAGGGCGCGGGCGGAAAGGTAGAAGGTGGAAAAGGAAAATTGTTTTTATAGTGGTTTGAAACTCAGGTGTATTTGGTTTCGATATTAGCTCTCCAGGGGGTGGGAGTCCGAATTCTTCACTCAGAGTAATTCGAAGGTTATAATTCACACTTGTTTTTTGTGCTTGAAACTATACAAGAGCCAAATCTACGTGTCAGTGTTATGCCCTCACACGCAGAATTTTTCTGTCTGAGTTCTAATTACACAAATGAAAAACTTCAAAAACAAGTCATGGGTAGGATACGAACATTGACCCTCCGAGTGAGAAGCGATTGCTAGTACCACTACACCACGGCCACCCCGTGGTGGCTCCACCAATGGAATTGACTTGGAGAGGACTTTTCACATCATATGGTTAGAATTAATAAACACGACGGTACATTTTTTTATAATATGCTGACCAGGCCCAGCAGACAGTTTGCCGTGAAGAATGGCGATGTGACTTCTGTAACAATATGTAACATTGTGAAAGATATTTTTTTTTTAAAGAACTTAACATTCAAGTGGGTATGAATACACTTAAAGTGCCTGAGCACGTGTTAAGTTTTTTGGAAAATGGGATAGAGGGAGAAAGATAGATGTTTGGGCTCAGTCGTTATTTCGCTCCATGGGTGGCATTCAACTAAATTTTTGTTGGAAGCTGGCTTGTTTTTGATTTATAGTCAACTACTCATCTTACTTGATTTTCGTTAACTGAAAAAAATGAATATGTCTTTCGAGCAAGGCTGGGATTCGAACACCGAATCTTCCGATTTGGAAGCCAGTCACTACCACTTGAGCCACGGCCACCCACAAGGCGCGGTTAATTTGCCGAGCCTATTCAACATATATGCAAGCGACCTTGTTATCTTTCACCATGACGTAGTGTACACAGACATTTGATCGCCTGCATATTATGTCCAATGATCAGGGACATTAATATACTCTTGCAACGTCACTTTGGTAAAACTATACGATGTTTCGATGACGGGAAGATAAAGGTAAATTGTCAGAAGTCGAAAACCATTATTTTTTTTTATCTTGTCTGGAGTCTCTGCGAAAAGGATTAAAATAGAAAAAGGTTTTGATTTGATTGTCGAAAAGTGATCAGATAACTTTCGACCTGGCTAGATCAACATATTTATTTAAACAATCATATCATGGATGTTGCTCTGGTCAGAACTAAAGATGTTCTTGTCCTTACAAGGAGACTCGATTCGAGGGTGAAGGTAAATTGTAACATATCCTTATCCGGCCCACGCTTATATTTCGGTGTCCCGTGCGGTTCAATGTAAGAGCAAGTTTATTGGAAAAGATCTAGGTGTAATAGAGGACTTGCCTTCGCTTATATGTATGTATAGAACACCAGAGTCGGAATACAGAAAATTCTACCCTAATGAGGTCATATACAATAGGGCGAAAACAATACTTGTTGACAATTTCGTTCGTTCCTCAATTTTAATACTAATGATATGGGATATGATAACAGCTGCGGACTCAACTAGGCGACCCAACTATGCCAGAGACGTCGGTTATAGAATTGCGAAACGTCTCAGGTTCAGTAGATGGCTAGGGAGTGGTGATTTTAGGGTTAATGGTTGGCAGCTTCATTCTAATCAGCGGTAACTCAGAGTTTGGGAGCAAAGTCGGAACGCTTATGAATATATGTATCCTTTTTGAATATAAGAAACGAATAAATTTCTAAATAAAATATACACACAAGATAAACAAATAAAAAAATACGTATTTAATTCTGTAACATACCTAACCTATGGTATATTAGAATTTATTTTAAAAGGGTCACATATGTTACAACAAAAAATATACATGTCCATTTATTTAGTTGTGTTTTTAATTCAAAATTTATTTTCATAGTGTAAAATTATGCACATTTTATAAAAAAAATATACTGTTATCACGTCGAAAGGAGTGTTAGATTAAGCTTAGAGCGCCTTCAAAAGGCCAGTAAGTAAAAATTAAATATTGTAGTTATATTGGTTAAGCTAATTTTAAGCATTATTTGCCTAGAATTTAAGTATAAATCAATTTATAAAACAAAAAAGTTAGTCTGAAATGAAATAAATGGTTCGTCGCAGTTGTCCGGAAGTGCGAAAAGTTTAAGTATTTTCATTCTCTAGTTAACGATCAAGACGATGTCGTTCATATTCGTGAAAACGAAAAATGATAGTGAAGGAAATAAATATGTTACTGATAACAGCAGCTGTCGTGATCCTGAGAAAGTCGTGTATCCGAGAAAGTCTCCACGTTATGAAGCCGATAGTGGAAAACTTCAAGCTAAGTAAATATAGCATGCTCAATGAAGGTCAAAGAATACAAAAAACAATTTAGGCTTAAGTTACAGCCGAGGTTTGAAGAAGACACCGAAAGGAAAATAATAATTGGATCAGTCAAATTCGTCAAGGATAGAAGAATAGAAGAAGCACCTGTAACAGCGCTTCTTCTTTTCTGGTCTTGCTCTTGACGATATTGACATAGTTTCATCGTAAATAAGTATTTTTACATGTTTTTTTGAAAACTTGTGACACATGAAACGAATAAAAATTGCCTCTAAAGAAATTAGACGTTATAGAATAGTTATCCATTCCCAATATTATGGAAATTGAAATTGATCACAGGTGGATGTGGCTTATACCCTGTAAGTACGTTGATATTTTTATAGCTGTAGTCCAAATTTACTTCGGTTGCCATTCCGCCCAATGCTATAAAGTTTGTCGTTGGTGTATCGACTGGCTGTGTAATTTTATAGTAGCCTGTTTAGTAAGTGCGGACAAGTTTTAGGAATACCTGGCCAGATGTGAGCATTTTACTCCAATTTCAAGCATATAAATGCTTTATATCATATATTTTTTATAACATTTAATTTTTTCTGACATTGACTGATAAAACTAATTATTTTGAAGCATTTCTAGCGATGTCAAATTTGTGGTCACTCCAACACAAGCTCACGTTGTCACAGATAATAGCTACGTAGGTGTTAAAATGCTGCTCTAATAACAGACGACAGCATTTTGTTTTAGAGGTATTAATTGGCTCGGTTGATAGTTTCCCAACCGAGTGATTGGTGATGTACGAGTATACGTATATAAATATTATATAACAGTGAAACTATTTACAGCTCCAAAAAAATTTAAATTTTTGACATAATCAGAAGTAAGAAATCAGTAGGAGCTGATGGAATACCGAGCCGAATCTGAGGTCGATAAGTTTGGTAATCGGTATTCAAAGGAACAAAAACCAGTGTATGGGTAGTACCTTAGGTGAAAGCCTTCGACAGGCTTTGTTCGGAGGGTCTCTTCTTCAAGCTGAACAGGCTGGGCATAAACACACCAATCCTGTATATTATTTTCTAAATGCTTTCCGATTGATAGTTCATCGCGAAGAACGGCTATGTGACCGAATACCATCTGCAACAAGGTGCGGTTAATACGCCGATCCTATTCATTATTTGCACAAGTAACAGTTAGGTTTTCTTTGCGTTCGCCGACGAATTGATTGCATACAGGGCAGTTCACTAGTCTACTTTTGCGAATTTAATTCGATAACATTTAGAAATGTTGCAATCACTTGAAGTTAAAGGTAAATTCTCAGAAGTCGAAAATCATTCCCTCCAAAACGCCTTTTCCTGCGGCGTCTACGGACACCAGAAAAAAACGGGTGAAAGCCTTCTCTCGCAACTACAGATATTTGCCTGTCGAAATGGTGCGCTACCGCTGCCGCTACCCTAGCCTTTCACGTTACTTGGACGCCGTACGAGGCAGGACGGCGGACTTATTCAAGTAAATTCGGTCAGCCTATTTTATCAACTTCGCTAGCTTATATGTTATAGGGAGAATAATAGTAGATTTTAGACAAAGAAAACAAAAACAAAAAAAATTAAATACCTCAAAAAATAATAACACGTTAGTTTGATGAGGGTAAGATTTATTTTAAGTTGTTATTTAGTTTTATTTACTAGGTCTATTAAAAACAGAAAGGTTTTTTCAATAGACACAGTTTAAGTAAAAATTTTCGTTGGAACAAAATAAAGTAAGAATAAGATAGTTAAATTAAATTTTTTTTGTATAGCATATGAAATTTAATGAATTGAGTACATAAAAATACTATAGAAATCTTAAATAAGAAATTTTAATCTCATCTCTCGCTCTTCCACCGTTTGGAGTTGACACAAAATTGTGCATAAAATGTCACAGCGATTGAGGAAGAGTAGGCTTTGGTCTACCACGGACTTTTTGTCATCTCACGCTGTATATGGTCGACCACGTGCCATCCTAGTGGCAAGTATATTTGAGAGATTATTCACCTCAGCTAAACACACATCTTGTTTTACGTTGATCAAATTTGATTCACAACTACAAAGTCACTGTCGTACCAACAAACAATTAATTTACGACATGGTTCGTCGCAGTTCGTTTTAAATAAATTGCAAAATACTTTGCAATAGCGCTATATAAGTTAACATAATATTTTATGCCACAAATTTGTTTTCCATAATCATCACTAAATGATTTGGCACGAACACATGAGATGACCACATTCCATCACGTACATCAAACATTGCCATACAGAAACATGATCCATCTGTACATCAAGCAGCCGCATGCAGCAACCTGAGATACTTGTGGGAGCACAAAGCAGTCGAAGGCAGCCATGAGAATGTCTGGGAAGAAGAAGCTCTGTGTCAGCAAAATAATAGTATTTAAGATCTAGTTTTTAAGCAAATTATGTTCAGTATTTCTATAGGCAGAATCGCTGCCGGTTGTTTTTACTAAATAAAATTATTTTTTTTAAAAACTTTAAACCTAAAGTTTTTTAATTGGCGCCCGAGCAGGGACCGGCGGTTTTTTTTTATATGTATTAAAAAGTGTGTTACAAGTGTTCGCCAGTTAAATAAACGCATTTTCCATTACCAGTACACTGCCCCGCCATAAACCTCAAGTAGCTTTCGTGCGGTAAAAAAATAAAACAGTGATTAACGAAGTGCGAAAAAAAAACACCCAAAACATAAAATTAACCGTCGGTCCAAAACCCAAGTGCGTGAGAAAATTTTAAAAGGGCCCCTGAGTAGCCGTAAAACAACGGAGGAAAAGGAAGCGTCACTCGCTAGCCGCTCACCTCGAAGACAACGATGCTGATCTACATGCCGTTAATAATTTAAGATAGTTAGTAAGAAAAGTGCATAATTTTTTTTTATTATAAAAAAAAAACAAAAAAAAAATAACTAAGAAAAAACTTACAATTATTGAATACTTTGTAATTTAACAAATTACTTTAAAATAAGATATTTAATAATTTTTTAATTATCAGACGAACCAACAATTAAAGAAAATTAAATCAAATTACATAAATACATCTTAACAAACAATTAGAAATAAGAAAGGTACACAAATTAAAAGCAAATATACATTAAGAAAATTATTACTGAAATATAAGTGAATACATAAGAATAAGTGCTAGTTCCTATACTCTATCGATTAAAAAAAATATAAGAAATGTCTACCACACAACGAAGTTTAAGATCAAACGCTACTGGTCAGCAGGAGCGGAATCAGCATAAGTCGGCAACTACGGCCCAAACTCCCGCTGTTCTCGATACAATTATTGAAAACAATACTAATACTTCCTTCCAGTCCACCTCCTCAAATTCCCACTCAGTTCAAGACCCTCAGGCAACTCCGGAATTTGAATCGCTAATTACGTCCATTATCACTCGCGTAATAAAGGAACAAGGACGAACCTTGATCCAAAACGTACTAAACCCAAATGCAGATCAGATGCAAGCTACCGATGAAACCATCGCCCCTGAATACCGTAACAACTTATCAGATTTAGATAAGGTTCCCGATATCGTACGCAGTCTTAGGACTTTTGCAGGCGATCAAGGGGAATTCAGCTCTTGGAGGAAGAGTGTAGAGAGAGTGTTACAGGTGTATGAACCTCTCATTGGTACCCCCAAGTACTATGCAATTCTAAGCGTCATTAGAAACAAAATTGTAGGTAACGCCGACATGGCGTTAGAATCTTTTAATACTCCCCTGAATTGGAAGAGTATTTCGCGATGCCTCATCATGCATTATGCATGACAAGCGAGACATGAGTACGCTTGAGTACCAGATGTCCTCCCTTGTACAAGGTAACAGATCGGTGCAAGACACACATACTGACAACAACACAGGTGACAACGAACTGAAAGCGTATACGAACACAATGGAGAAAACGAATGAAGATCTTAGCCCAGATCTACACGACTACACAGAACAATATCAATTAGAGAGCTCCCAGCTAGTAGAAGCTCCCGACTACTCCGATATTCATTTTTTAGACAAACGAATTCTTCGCTGCCATACTTCGAATGTCGAGCGAAGAATAATGAAATTTTCAAGTTTTTGATCGACACCGGCTCTAACAAAAACTACGTGCAATCCTCAATTATAAAAAATCCTATTCTAAACGAATGTCCATTTTACACTAATTCCGTGGGAGGAAAAACAAATGTCACTCACCACACCTTTTTAAACCTTTTCGGCCTTCAGGAAAAAATTAAATTCTTTTTGCTTCCTACATTAAAATCCTTTCATGGCATACTAGGCCACGATACTCTCAAAAACCTCTCGGCAATTATCCACACCCATAATGATTGTATGATTATCCAAGACGATATAAAAGTGCGTATAAAATATCAAAACACTCAGGATGTTAACAACATCAACATTCGAACCAAGCACTTAAGTACCGAAGATAAGCAGTCACTCGAAAGAATAATAAAAGATTTCTCCAGTCTCTTTATCGATCCAAATGAAAAACTTACATTCACAACAAAAGTCAAAGGCGAGATACGAGTGAGAACTACCAATGATAGACCCGTTTGGAGCAAATTCTATCCATACCCTATGTCATTGAAGGACGAAGTGGAGAACCAAGTCCAGAACTTACTCCACGATCATAAGGCCATCAAGGTCCGCCTATAATTCCCCTGTTTGGGTGGTTCCGAAAAAAACAGATTCAAGCGGACAAAGAAAATACCGACTCGTCACTGACTACAGGAAACTCAATAGCGTCACCATTTCAGATCGATATCCGATACCGGAAATAAATGAGGTACTGTCACAGTTGGGCCAAAGCAAATGATTCACCGTACTAGACTTGAAAAGCGGTTTCCATCAAATTCCCCTTAGGGAATCTGACATTGAGAAAACTGCCTTCTCTATCAACAACGCAAAGTACGAGTTTACCAGACTACCATTCGGCCTGAAGAATGCCCCCTCAATATTTCAGAGGGCATTGGATGATATCCTTCGCGATCATATCGGAAAGATATGTTTCGTGTATATAGACGATATCATAATCTTTAGCAAAAGCAAATCGGACCACTTGAATAACATACAAACAATATTTCAAACATTCGAGCAAGCAAACATGAAAGTCCAACTCGAAAAGTGCGACTTTTCTAAACAGGAAGTCGAATTCCTCGGCTTTATCGTCTCAGCTAACGGCATTCGAACGAATCCATAGTAAGATTCCCTTACCCTAGAACTGTTAAAGACCTCCGATCCTTTCTCGGTCTTTCTGGTTATTACCGGCGGTTTGTAAGGGATTACGCCAAGATAGGGAAACCTCTCACAACCCTTTTAAGGGGGGAGGAAGGACGCTTGTCCAAAAATTTATCCCAAAAAAAACCAGTAACTTTAGGCAAAGAAGCAATAGAATCATTCGAAAAAATCAGAAACGCTTTAGTATCAAACGAAACCATTCTTAAATAGGAAGGGAAGCCCATCATGTTCATTTCAAGAACACTCAATCAAACAGAAGAACATTACGCTACAAACGAGAAGGAAATGTTGGCGATAATTTGGGCCCTGAATTCACTGCGAAATTACCTTTACGGTTCCGCCAGAGTAAACATTTATACAGACCATCAGCCGTTAACGTATGCTCTCAGCAACAAAAATAATAACGGAAAAATGAAACGATGGAAGGCTATCCTGGAGGAGTACAATCACGAGATACACTACAAACCGGGTAAAGCTAATGTAGTAGCGGATGCGCTACGGCCTCCTGATACAGCCGTAAATACCATGACCCCCACATTACATAGCCAAGAGAGTTCCTCCGGAAACCTGATTTCAAGCGTCGAAGTTCCTATTAATGTTTATAAGAACCAAATATTTTTAGAGATAGGCGAAACATCCACCCACCAATTCAAAATTATTTTTCCTCGATACCATCGCCACAAGATTACAGAACCGCAATACACAAACGAAAATCTTTTACCCATTCTTAAAAAAATCTCAATCCTAGCGTTATTAACTGCATAAAAACGGAAGAAAGAGTTATGGGCCTGATACAAGAACTTTACAAAACCCATCTCAACAGATATAAAGTTAGATTCACACAGCTTCTGGTACAAGACGTCCTACAAGAACAGGACCAAGACGCAATAATCGTAGAAACACACGAACGCGCTCACAGAAATGCTGCGGAAAATCGTTCTCAGATTCTAGAGAAGTACTATTTCCCATCTATGATGAACAAGATAAAAAGAATCACTAAAATCTGCTCCGTCTGTAAAAAGAATAAATACGAAAGACATCCCAACCAACCAAAGCTAAATGAAACCCCAATCCCTACATTCCCAGGCCATACAGTTCACATTGACATCTTTCATACAGAGAAAAAATTAGCCTTAACGGCACTCGATAAATTTACTAAATACGCACAGGTCAAAATTCTGGATAGTAGATCAATAGAAGACGTCAGAAGACCTCTAAGAGACTTGCTCTTTTTCTTCGGTGTTCCAAAATCTGTAGTCTTAGATAACGAACCCGCTATAAATTCCCCCTCCATAATTTTTATGATGAAAGACGAACTTAACATCGACATATACAAAGTACCCCCGTACCGTAGTGAAGCTAATGGTCAAGTA
Organism: Volucella bombylans; assembly: GCA_949129095.1. Classification (NCBI taxonomy): domain Eukaryota; kingdom Metazoa; phylum Arthropoda; class Insecta; order Diptera; family Syrphidae; genus Volucella; species Volucella bombylans. Next base: position 234,566,733 of record OX422140.1, read on the forward strand.
GAGCGTTTTCACTCTACATTAACAGAAATCATGAGGTCCATTAAAGAAAAAGGTACCGAAAGAAACTTCGAAGAACTGTTAGAAAGATCCGTAAATGAATACAACCACAGTATCCACTCATTGACCGGAAAAAGACCAGTTGATATTTTCTTCGGGCGAACAGTCGAATTTAGTCCCAATGATTACGAGAAAACCAGGCAATCAAATATAGAGAAACTCAAAATGAAACAGAAAAGCGACTTGGACTATCATAATAAACGAAAACACGAAATAAAACAATATATCCCAGGACAGGTCATATACGTCAAAATGAACAAAAGACTAGGTAGCAAACTTTCCAATAGATTCAAAGAGGAAATAGTTAAAGAAAATAGAAATACCACCGTCTTACCGGAAAGTGGTAGAATTGTTTACAAATCCCATATACGAAACTGACTTTAGATTTTTTTACAGGGCTTTACTACGACGGACAAACGCGGAGACCCAACTTCTTGATTATACAAACTCGCAACTTATAACCCTAGAAACAGGATTAGCGAAAATTCAAACTGGATCATTTAAATTAATCCATACAATAGATCTGCAGGAATACAGGAAGATTGCTAAGCATTTTCAAACAATAGCAACAAAAATTGACCCTAAACATCCCCTATATCCTTTCCTAACATACGATATAAACCTAATTAACGATCACTTAGATCGGCTATTTCCAACAAAAAACACAAAAACTAAAAGATGCCTCAATTTTATTGGCAGCGCGTGGAATTGGATTGCTGGTAGCCCCGACCACGCTGATTTCGAAATAATTCAAAGCAAAATTAATAATGTCTTATTAAATAACAATAATCGAGTAATATTGAATAAACTTACACTGAATAAGATAGAAGAACTAAGAAATATAACAAATACAATTATAAAATTAAACGAAGGAAATGTTAAGACCGAGGGTATACTAGAATTAAAAGCCTTAGTAACTATTATAAAAGATGAAATAATAAATATCGAATATGCCATTAATTGGGCAAAAACATTACAACTCGTTTATATTATCGAACAAAGAAATGCATATTATTAATAATCACTTAAAAGAAGAAAATGTACCATTTACAAACGTAGATGAAGCAATTGAACTAGCAGATATTAAGTTAGCCTCGAATGGCTCAAGTATAATTTATATTGTTAATTTCCCCATAACTAGTAACGAGATCTGTAAAACATTATTATTAAAATCAGTTAAAATAAATAATCTAATTAACAAACTTAATTTCGAAGATATAATATATTGCACAGATGTTATTTCAGGTATAAGAAGTAAATGTAAACGTTTAAATGAAATTCTTATTTGTAACAAAGAAAATGTAATAGACATAAGTAACGACACATGCACGACACACCTTCTTAAGAGCAAGACAGCCAATTATATGAAAATCAACAATGAACACGTTCCACAGGTTGAGGAGATACTACCCGACACCTTATTCCTAAACAACTTTAGTGGCCATGTACAAGTGGATCAGAACATTCGATCTAAATGGAACCTTCCTCATTCGGCATCATAACTCAACAGTGAAGATACACAATCAAATCTACACCTCGAAAGAAGTATCCGGAACAAAACCACTCCCAGCAGTAGTCCAGATGAATTCATTAAACTACTCCACACACAAACATCTCTCATTGGAAATGATCAATGAAATGAATGCCAAAAATACGGAATTTATAAAAACATTGGAGGACAAAAATACCAAGGGACTAATTACGAATATTACTATATTGGTAATACTCTTACTGCTGTATTTCTCGATCAGACGATGTAAATTAAGACAAGCTAAACCTAAACCTAAGCCTACATCAAATACTACACCACAAGATCATAAAGAACACGTAGAAGAAAGTGTTGCAGAGGCAAAATTATCGCATAACATCCAAAGGGAAAAACCATCACCAAAAATACTTCGCATAAATCAAATCCCGCTTTTTTAATACGCAAACGAGGGCGTTAGCATTTAAGGGCGGAGGAGTTAACATAATAACATCACTAAATGATTTGGCACGAACACATGAGATGACCACATTCCATCACGTACATCAAACATTGCCATACAGCAACATGATCCATCTGTACATCAAGCAGCCGCATGCAGCAACCTGAAATACTTGTGGGAGTACAAAGCAGTCGAAGGCAGCCATGAGAATGTCTGGGAAGAAGAAGCTCTGTGTCAGCAAAATAATAGTATTTAAGATCTAGTTTTTAAGCAAATTATGCTCAGTATTTCTATAGGCAGAATCGCTGCCGGTTGTTTTTACTAAATAAAATTATTTTTTTAAAAACTTTAAACCTAAATTTTTTTAATTTATACACCAGCGGAATGAAGAATAAGTGTGTACAATATCTAAGTTGCTTCAGACATAAAATTATAAATTTGATTTCGGTAGTCTGAAATCTCAATTTCATAAATCCATAATTCAGGATCAGCAAATAAGGTCTGGTTGATAATCCAACGATCCTAGATGAGAGAAAAAAGGATAGAAATTCCTCCTTAAGAGATTATCTATACAAAACATTTAACGCTATCAAATGTAGGAGGGCTAAAAGTATTATCAGTTTATCTAAAACGAGAATTATTATTTAATTAAATATTCTTTGAAGATATGCTGCCTAACTTTTCAACGGAAAATGAATTCTCTTAGAACTGGTGAACTGTTCCAATCCAAAACTCTATTCGTTATACGAGAATGCGCTCAAACCTCATTACTTAGAAATGAAATACAACTTCTTATAAATCTTTCGGAATTACCGCCAAAAAATTTCCTTAACCCTTATCCTTGACTTTCTCGGTGCTACATGCGGGTTGTCGATTAAAATTGTCGGACTTAACTTATTCACAAAAACACCCAATTGTGCTCTGTAAATCACATTCAATATTAAACCTAACCGTGGAATGTGAACAAAAAAACAATTACATGCTGGAGTCACTTTCTTATTTGCAATACGAGTAATAAAACAAAATTTCAGCATTTTGGGGTGCAGAAATTTTGTGCGGGAAGATGTTGATGATTATATTACTTGTTTTCGAAAACGAGAGAACATTACACAAAAATATCTCTATTTGTCTGCTTTGTGACTAAAGCTATATACCTGCTCCAAGCTCTGGATCTGTTAGTCTCGCGTCGTAGTAAACCTTACGAATTTTTAAGCGACAACAGATGAGATATACAGATTTTCTCAACCAACATTGCAAAACTATCGTCATCAACCATCTATCCAAAGACAATATACAATAAGAGTTTATACCATCCGTGTCACCTCATTTAGGTTTCTATGGGAGTTCGGTTTTCATTCCGATAAGAGATAATAGAAACCTTATTAAGCTTTCGACCGTTGTGGGATACTTCTGATTCTGAAACCCTTATCACCCTTACATTTTTCAATCCAGGAATCACCGCTGTTCCCCAGCCAGATGTGCAAAAATCTGTAGTATCTTTGGCAGGCACTGATGCAAGGTTTCAGCGATTGCATCAAAATGTCTTACGCCTCAAAATAGAGAAAATCACAGGCCAAATTAGAAGTCGACGACGTTATCATTAAGAAACCAAATCTACCACCTTCAAAATGGATTCTCAGACGTATTTTAAGAGTACATCCTGTGTTTGACAACAAAAGCAGAGTTGTAGTAATATTCGGAGAATATGTGAAACCTATTGTTATATTCTGAATATTTTAACTCTCTTTACTTGATCATTCAGTAATGCAGTAATAAGTAATAAGCGAACCGTTAATTGTTGATTCTTTTGCTTTGTCTAATCATAACGCTCTAATGTAGCACTTACTGATTCTTATCATTCTTGCAATTGAACACCCATTTTTTATTATTCTTAAGTATGACAAGTTAATTTTTTTCTAAACAATACACAATATTACAAAACGCAAGTGTGGGTGACAACACCAAATACAAGGGTAGTAGGGAAAAAAGCGTAAAAGGGGCGGAATATAAGTTTATATATTTAAGAAACATTTAACATTTCACACATAATACAATATGCAAAACAATCTGCATAAAGTTATTTATCTTAACTTACTAAAAACATTAAACATATTCAATCTTCTACGTAATACGCTCGTCATTATGGTTGATGATGGTCGGATGATTATTATCACTTCTGGAGAGAAATTTGTTACTACGACTTTCGTCTTCGATTATCTTAATATATCATAGATATTTCAATTCTATGAACGGTGCGAAACTAGAGTTTCAGTATCTATGATTAACGGAAGTGGGTTTGCACTTTAGAGTTAATTGCAAGCGTTTAAGGCAAATGTACATTGTATCTCTCTTTTTTCCCTCCTAACTTTCTTTCGCCCGCATTGTGGGCAAGCATTTTAAGGATACCAAATGTCTTATTAAACAGGTTCAAGAGTAATGTTCCGGAAAAGATTTATTAAGTTGTGGGGATGTGCTGATTTTAAGTGCCCATGAAAGTGCGAAAGTACGACTCCTGAGAAAGTACTCCAATACCTAAATTAAATCTTTGATTTTAATGACAAATGTAAGTGAATTACATTTCTTGATAAGTCCTTAAATGTGTAACCATAATTTATTAAAAAAAATTTTTTTTTTCATGTAATCATTTAATTGGTAAATTTCCACTTCTGGTAGGTTTTAATAAAATTTTAATAAAAGTACAAAACTTGCTTTAATTGATTCTTTAATTAGGTAGTGTAAAATAACACTGGTACCTATTTACTCAATGTAAAGCATATTCTACATAAATTAAATTTTCTTTAATAATATCCTATACTATAATTAATATTTGATATTAACAAACTTTATATTATTAACTATGAGACAAATTGATTCCCCATAAGTGCTTACCTGTATTCTTCTTGAAACCATGAGTTTCATGGAGGTGATCAGGTAAAACCTGGCACATCACTTCTTGGTTTCTTGGGATCCTATGTATGGTTGCATACATAGGACACTCGCTTACATGTCGAAAGCTAAAGACTGCACGTGGCCTGTGCTGTTGCGACAGCCTTTGTTCTTTTTACGGTTTACAGGGTCGTCAAGAGTAGATCCGTCTAGATCTCTGTTTCATTTTGCGTTTTTTTATTTCTGAACCTGATTTTTCCTCACCAAATACACTAGGTTTTCACCTTTGTAAAATTATTTGTAAATACAACTTTTCGTCAGTTTCTGTAAATATGTGCGACATTAGTTTATTTGTTTGTTAATATTCCCTTGATAATTTATAATAGAGTGTTTTTATGTTAATGAAAAATACATACTCGTATGTTATTTTATTTTTGTTGAAAAGATGGAAAAAGAAGAAGAAGAAATCGGCAGCCTGTACAGGTTTATCATCTAATTCTGATTAATTTGTTATGTTTACGAAGAAAGAGTTTTTGCTTTCGAAGCAAGGTTTGTTATACGAGTAATTTAATCCAAAAAAATTATACTCAACAATACTTTTACATCATAAGGTGAAAAAGTGCTTGCATTTCCACAAGAGGTGGTTTGCATTTAACATAATCCATGTTCGAAGCTTGTGTTAGTTTTGCATGTTTGTTGATATGAAAATTCTTAGGTTGTTGTTTTTCCTTGTTTTTCTGCTCGTAGTCTTTTTCCTCGGTACTTATGTTAAGTACAAAGTTTGGGTAGCCCATCTGCATAATTTATTGGTTGCATGGCTCAGGCATAGGTTGTGGTTTAGATTATCACGGCGGTGGTGGAGGCATATTATATTGTTGGGAAGGATAGTTTAAAGAAATTATGTTTAATTGGACAAACAGACAAAGCAATGGAGTGCTATACTCAGCCAGAGCGTGGAATAATTGTGTAGATGTTTTTGACCAATAAGCAGAGTGAATTTCGACTTTGATTTCCTAATTGTGTCGCGCCAGCTGGGCAAATATTTCAGCGCTTAACTACTTGACTCAAACAGAGTGGAACCACAGGAGACCGTGCAGGGCGTGGCCGCCATCGGACTGGTAGTTTGGCCGAGAATATCGCGGCTGTGGCTGCCGATGTCACTGAGAACGAAGAAACATCAACCAGATGGCCGGCCACGCAATTGGGCATCATCAGACTGACCTTACAGCGAATCTTAGTGAAATACTTACACATGTTCCCGTACAAGTGCAAACAGTGCATCGGTTAATGCTTCCTGACCGTCCGTCGCGTGTGAATTACTGTCAAGCCATCCTCAATCTCAATAACGAAGAAGACGATTTTGGGTAAAAAATCATCATGAGCGACGTGACACATTTCCACTTAAACGGTTACGTCAATAATGATGCACGAAGAGAAATTACATTCACTTAAAGCCACTGTGTCGTGCGGCGTTCACTTAGGAGGAGTGATTGGGCCGTCTTTTTTTAAGGACGCCATCGGTAATACGGTCACTGTTGTCGAACGCTACAACGCCATGATAAACGACTTCTTACTGCCGGAATTGGATGAGCGGGGATTGATGAACATGTGGTTTCAACAAGACGGTGCAACCGCATACACAGCACGAGCCACAATAGATATTGTGAAGGAAGCGTTTCCTGGTCGCGTAATTTCCCGTTTTGGCGATTTGACATGGCCAGCAAGATCGCCCGATTTAACCATTCCAGACTTCTTTTTTTGGAGCTACTTGAAGTCGCGGGTTTACGCCAATAAGTCTCAGACAATCAAAGCCCTTAAGGAGAATATTCGACAGGAATGTGAACAGTTATCACCGGAAATCTTACGGAAAGATATGGGAAATGCGGTAAAACGGGTACAAATGTGTATCAACACTGGCGTCAGCCACTTGAAGGATATCATCTTTTCCACTTAACAAAAACAATTATAAAGGTCCAAGTAAAGATTTTCATCACTCGAAATCATTTTTTTTATTTAGTAAAAAAGTAATTCGAAAACAAAATTGGATGATTAATTTTGTATGGCTCTAAAAAATATAATTTTTTTTATCACAATGCTTTAGTGGCCCTTGATACTATCGCCCAATTAAAGAACTCTGTTCATGAGTTAAATTCCTCTGATTTTCTACTGAAAGCTTTTTAACAGCGCACTACGTCTGATATTTTGTCTTATTTGTCAATTATCTTATCCCTTTCAATGAGTAATTCAAAATTTGGTTTAATTATTGACTCAGCGATATACCGTCCTTCAATTCTGAAAACACGGTTTACAATTCCTTTATCCAGTCAATTTACATTAGGAGGAGATAAATGAGATGAGTTATTTTCAGGCGCATGTAGGAATGGGATCTAATAAAACTTTAGCTAGCCATGGTAGATTAATGTTAAGAAGCGAAAGATACACAAAATCATTTCTATATAATTTTTTTATAAATATTTTTACAGAAAAATGTACTTTTGGATATAGTGAAGTATTGACGTTTTCCTATAAATAGGACATAAGCCTTGCTTTCCCAGTTATAAATTTAAGGTTCTCTTCAATTTTTTCATATTTATCTGATAAATTCCTATTTTTAAACTTTCAATTCCAATTTTTTGCTCAAGTTTTATTTCAAGTTAATTATACTCAATCTACAATTCTTCAAATAATCTTATACTAGGTTTACAATACCATGTAAAAACTGGTTGCCATTCGTCGAAGAGTGTCTATTAAATAGAGCTTGTTTCCTTAAAGTGGGGGCGGGGCTAAGGGGGCCTTATTTCCTCTCGTAGATTTAGTCCTGAAATCAGATGAGTCCCGGTGCTATTTCAGGATCTTGTTTTAATGCTCTTTGGTTTAGAATTGTGTTGCTACTTGAAGAGCTTGTTTTTTACTTCTTATGTTTATTTTTGATGCTTATTACGAATTTCGTTTAATTTTTACCTTACTATCGGATTTTCCAATAAGGACTAGACAATTTTTTTTAATTAAAACGCAAACCATTTGAGATATTTCAAAAACTTTATTATCGGCTTGAAGTACAATCAAAACATTTATGAATGGAACTCGACTTCGTTCATACGGCCACCGCGGGCACGTTTGCAGCGGTCGATTCGTCGGACCCAATTTTCAACGACTCGGCCACACATTTCGGCCGAAACGGACGCTATTTCGCGTTCAATGATGGTTCTGAGCTCTTCCAACGTCGTCGGCGTTAATGACTTAACGTAGCCCCACAGAAAATAGTCAAGCGGCGTTAAATCGCACGAACGAGGCGGCCAACCAAGTGGCCCATGTCTTGAGATAACACGCTCACCATACTTACTCTTCAATAATTCGATTGTAGCGTGTGCTTGTTGCTTGTGGCACCATCCTGTTGAAACCACATATTGTCCAAGCCCATATCTTCCAATTCGGGCCAAAAATAATCGGTGATCATGGCGCGATAACGCTGACTATTCACAGTAACGTGACGATCGTTATCGTCGACGAAAAAATATAGCCCAACAACGCCGCCGACATGCAAAGCGCACCAAACAGTTATTTTTTGTGGATGAAGTGGTGATTCATGAAGCACAAGTGGATTTTCACCCGACCAATAACGCATATTTTGCTTATTGACGAACCCATTGAGGAAAAAATGAGCTTCGTCACTGAAGATGATTTTGCAATGACATTCATCATCTGGGCGCATCTTCTCCAGAACCCAATCGGAGAACGTACGTCGCTTCAAATGGTCCATCGGCTTCAATTCTTGAGTCAGCTTGATCTTGTATGGGTGTAAACCAGGATCCTTACGCAAAATACGGCATAATGTGGTCTGAGCGATGCCCAATTCTTGAGAACGCCGTGGAATTGACTGATTTGGATCGTTTGTTACGGACGCCTGAATGGCAGCGATATTTTCGACAGTTCGACCAACCCGTTGTCTCACTGATACGGCAACATCACACAACGAATATCTAGACTCAAATTTTTGCACTAAACTTGTTATTGCCTTTCTACTAGAGCGAGAATTACGACCGAAAATTGGAGTTAACGCCCTTAAAGTTGCAGTCACCGACTCCGAATTTCGGTAGAAAATTTTTATAATTTGCAGACGTTGCTCGTTCGTGTACTTTGTGTACTTTACTGTACTGAAGATGTTGAGTTTACTGAATAAATTGACAGCGACAGTTTGATGATTAGTGAAAGAGTGCTTTCACAAATTAAATTCAAAGTTGTCAAGTCCCTGTTGGAAAACCCAAGCAAACAGGGTTTCCTAAATGATAATCCTTAAAGCGAAATTTAAATACTCATGCTTTATCAATTAATGCACTTGTATAGTCAAAACTGAAATTATTTCCATTCTCGGTATATTTGTCAATAACAATCTACGTCGGAATGGCCACATGTTCGATATCACCAACAATTTCGCAAAATGCCTAGGTTCCCTCAAACGACGTAAGAAATACTTTACCCGTTTGATCTGGGCTCAATATGTAAGGCATTTATTCCCCAGAAGTTGAAGTAGAATGCCCACATATGTACATGTGCTTCTAAAACCAATCTGTACCTGCTCTAAAGTATTCAAGATTGTTCAACAACATTCCATGGAAAATTTAAACCATGGAAAATTTAACATCATTTTCAGAACTTTATTTTGTGCAATTTGTAGTTTCTTTATATGCATCTGAACACAATTTCCCCCTCACAGGTGACGCGTATAAAATCATAGCTTGAAATACCACTTTATATATGATAATTTTGTTTTCGTTACTAAGTAATGATTTTCGATTTATCAGACGGTATAGTATTTTGGTGGCAATGTTTATTTTATTATTTATGTTAGCAGTATGGGTTTTAAATCTTAATGTTTTTTCTAAGCTAGCTCCAAGATACTTAACTGTATCGACCCAATTGATTTCTGTATTACCAAGCACTAGATTTTTGCTAGGTAAAAAACAATTCTTTCTTCTTCTCGTAAAAAAATAGTTTGAGTTTTGTCAGCATTAATTTTGACTTCCAGTGCTCAAATATAATACCAAGTGCTCTTTGCAGATTTATCTCTATGACCCCCCCTAATTCATGTGAAGAAAATATTGCTATGTCATTGGCATGCATACTCGTACATGGCATTTTTACATGCGGGCAAGTCAGGGAAATCAGCTGTAAAAATATTATATAATATAGGAGCAAGTACTGATCCTTGAGGACGCCTGCTGGTATCGTTCTTCTTGAAGAAAAAACATTATTTGTGTATACCGTAAAATACCTATTTGTTAGGAAACTTTGGATTAGTTTGATTAGATATGGGCGACACCTTAATCTAATTAATTAATATATTAGCCCATCGCGTCACGCTGAATCGAAGGCTTTCTCGATATCAAGAAGCGCTAGCTTAGAAGATAAATTGCTTTTAATATGGTTACAAATTCTATGGACTTGATGAGAGGTGCTGTGATTTTTCCTGAAACCAAATTGTTCCATTGGTAAAATATCATGCATACAGAGGAAATCTTGTATTTTTGTTTTTATTACTTTTTCAAGTAGTTTACTGCAACTACTAAGTAGGCTTGTTGGTCTATAGCTTTAAGCATTATTTTGACTTTTTCCTACTTTTAAGATTGGAATAATTTTAGCGACTTTCCAATTGCCAGGAAAGTATTGTAAACTTAAGCAAGCATGAATGATATATGTTAATTATTTAAAACCATTTTTGGGTAGTTCCTTAAGTATTTGATTATTTATCTTATCAAGTCCTGGTGATTTATTACTATGCAAATCAGCAATACAAAATTCAAGATCCTTTTCGTTCCATGCATGGTTTCGAAATTTTTTTATTTGATCTGGGATCAATCTATTTAAAAAGTTTATTTGGTAATAAATGATTTGGATACAATAACGTTGACATTGCCTTCTTAAACCATTTCGAACTTTTATAATGTTGAGGATATAGTGCGGCAGTAAAATCGATCTTCTGTTTAGAAGATCTGTTAAGGCCTTCATAAAATTTAAATATTGCACTTTTTTTAAAATGGCTCTAAAACTAATATCACAGTAAACAGGAAGATAGTTTGAACTGAGCGCATTAATTGCTACAGGTTGTGTAATAAGATTAGAGATATTAGTAAGAAACAAGTCTAGTGTCGATGGAGAGGACCTCACAGATTCAGGAATGAAAGTCGGGCTGTTGGGATATAAAATATTAATTGAGTATCTCATTTGGATATCTGAAAGAATATTTCCGCAGGAGTTAGCCCTCTGACATCCCCATCCACGATGTCTGCAGTTTAAATCTCCACCTACAGGAATTGGTTCGTTACAGTTAAGTATCTTTCTTAGATCATGTTCTATTTACTCGATCAAACCTATAACAAGAAAAGTTGGAATCGGAGAATCGGACGTCATTACTGAGCCACGATTGACATACGAGACTTACATTAACATTTAGTATGCAAAGAAAGCTGACAAATTCTGTACACTTATTTCGGATGCTTCTAGCATTCCAAGTTAAAATCTTCAACGAATTATCATTAACATTATATGACATTGGAGTAAAGATATTTTGTAGCAAGCTGTGCTATTATTAGAGAAGAAAGCTCCTCGTGAGAGAAAAGCGTTGTAGACGAAGATTTCTTTTGTGTGGGTATTGGTGCCTGAATCACCTGATCTTCAATTAAAGATGACCATCGTGGTACAGTTGCTGCTGGAGGTGTTTGATGACGATGTATTGAGCGCTTTGGGAGAACTCTTCGGTGCTCATATGATTTATTGGCTTTTGTTGAAAAACAGAAATTTGTTTTTTGTGAGTCAATGGCAGTGAAAGAGAATTATTTTTGGATAGTTTTTCTTTCATTTCTTTATACTTAATGCGATTTAAGCAAGTTTGGTCTATGAAGCGGTGGTTGCCTTTACAGTTTACGCACTTAAATATTCCTTCAGAGAAACAGTCAGAAGTTATATGAGATCCGGAACAGTTAGCACAATATGTTTTAACACTGCAGTTTCTCTCACCATGCCCGAACATCTGACAATTGTGACATTGTGTAAATTTATGCTTAGAACGACGTTGAGTACGAAACACTGACCGGATATTTTTACGCAAATCGGGCAATCTTACTGTTCCACGATCGATATAAACGATATAAAACACACCAGTATAATTTTCATATTTATTTTTAACCATTTTAATTTCTTTGCAATTTAAACCAAGTGTTACCATCTCTTTTTTAAGCACTTCAATATCTATATCATCCAAGCCGAATAAAACAACTTTGAATGATCTTTCGCTTTTAAAGTCATGCGTGAATAATTGTATATGAATCCACAGACTCGCAAAAGATTTTAAGATTAGAGATTTTTCGCACTGAATAATCTTTAACATTCACTTTTTTGCATAAATTGTGAACATATTCGCCAGTTTTTTGCAGAAGTTTAATTGGGGGAATCGACACTTTATTTACATTTTGCTGCATAGACAAACTCGTAGACGCATCTCCATTGTGAATGCGGTCGGCGTTATAGATAGCGCTCATTTCTATTGTTAGAGGTGTGTATTTGGAAATCTTCGTTGCATATGTTGACTGTAAGTTTCGATTTGAAGTTATTGCCACATCAAAGATTTCTATTCGTCGGGCTGCCTTATGGAACCAGATGATGTCCGGCCTGTTGGCTGGAGTATGCTGATCGGTTGTTATGGCTCTATCCCAGTATAACTTAAAATCCGCATTTTCCAACACAGGAGGTGGATGGTATTTGTAGTACGGGATGTAGTGTTGGGCCAGGACACTGTTTAGAGCCAGTTGCTGATGAACCTGCTTGGCTACGTTGTTGTGTCTAAAAGTGTAGTCTTGTTGGGCTAATATACTGCATCCTGATGTTATGTGTTCTATCGTCTCTCCTGCCTCACCGCATCGTCGGCACTTGTCCTCTATTATTTCTTTGAGAATAAACTTACGGTAATTCCGTGTTTTCACTACTTTGTCTTGGATAGCCATTACGAAGCCTTCGGTTTCCGAATATAGCGTTCCCTGTGTAAGCCATAAATTTGAGGCATATTGATCAATGTGGTCAAGCTGCATATCAGATGGGTGTCCTCCATGCATGGGCTTCGCCTTCCAAGACGCTGTAAGTTCGCTTGTGGTTTTGACATTCACGGGAATAGGGAAGTGGTCTGTTTTTAGGTGTAAAGGAGTAAAGCCATCATCGGCTAGGACAATAGCCTTTATCAATGGTGATGTGCTGGTTAAAAAGTATCGGCGGAGATTTAAATTTTGCTGGTAGTGAAGCCGGCTAATGTTTACAATTCCTCTTCCACCTATTCTTCGCGGAAGAGATGTTCTTTCTATAGCACTTTGTAGGTGTTGGCTTTGGTATCTCGTCAGAGATGTGCGTATCAACATGTCGAGATTCGTAGTATCTGTAGGTGACCATTTTATAATCCCAAAGGAATAAGATAATAACGGAATTGCCCAGCTGTTAATTGCTCTACATTTGTTTCCTCCGTTAAGATTAGTTTTCATTATAGACTTAAGCCGCAATTTGAATTGTGCAGTTAGTCTTCTTTTTATAGAGCCATGGTTGACTCCTTTGAGCTGCAGGAAACCAAGATATTTGTACGACTCGCCATGTTGCATATCTTCGATGATGCCATTATAGTCGATGGGGTATCCTTCCTCATTAGCGTCTATTTTTCCCCTTACCAGGTGTATCATTTTACATTTATCCAAACCAAATTCCATCTGAATATCGCTGCTAAAACTTTTGACCACTTCTATCATCCGGTGGAGTTTTTCTCTTTTGTTGGTGTAGAGTTTGAGGTCATCAACGTATAAGAGGTGGTTAAAGGAGTGGTCAAATGTTTCAGTTTTGATAAGAAATCCAGACCTCATTTGGCTCAGAATTCTGCGGGTTGAGTCCCAAGCAAAACCAAAGAGGGCTTAGAGCATCTCCCTGAAAAATACCACTTCTTATGCGAATAGTTTTGCTGACTGACCCGTTTTGATATAGTTTGGTGTTCCATTTTCTCATCAGAAATTTCAGACAGTCTACTATGGAGGGATCAACTTTGTAAATCTCAAGTATTTTGATTAGGTATCCATGGGGCATTGAATCGAAAGCCTTTTTATAATCTATGAAGGCCATGCTTAAGTTTCTTTTTTTTCTCAGGGCCAAACCTGTAATTACAGAGTCGATCGTTAGTTGGTCTTTACATCCCATAGTTTGTCTGCTGCAGCCTTTTTGTTCGTCCGAAATGATGTTGTTGGACTGACAGTGGCGATAAATTCTATTAGAGAGAATTTTTGTGAACAGCTTGTATGTTGTGCATAAGCAGGTGATGGGACTGTATTTCGAGGGATCTGTGCTTACCTCTCCTTTCGGAAGCAGAAAAGTTAGTCCGGTTGTCAGGAATGCTGGTGGTATACTCGTCAGCAGCAGCATGCTGGTGAAACATTTCGCAAGTTCTTCATGGGTTGTGGTGAGCTTTTTGAGCCAGATGTTTTGGAGTTTATCTATGCCAGGTGCCTTCCAATTGATAGTTTTAGAAATGGCGTCACCAACTTCCTCTTTAGTAATTTGTTGAGCCAGCATTGGTGTTATATGCTCGCATTGTACGCTTTCATTTGCAATCCATTGGGCAGAGTCATTATGTTGTTTAGCCACACTCCAGATGTTCTCCCAGAATTGTTCTGTTCTATCCATTGATGGATGGTCGTTATCCTTCGATGGTTGTGGTGGGGATGCGATATTCCTGAAGAAAGCCCTCTGATTTTTGAAGAACAGGGTGTTGTCTGCCTTTCTTTTGCTGCACTTCGTGTATCGGTTTAAGCGCTTATTCAGTGCTGCTAGTATCTGGGTTTTCCTGTCCAGGATATCCGCGATCTGATCCATACTTATGCTGGCGCATCGGAGTGGCTTAATTAGTCGCGCGACACGTCTACTGAGCCTTTTAGATCTTAGTCCGCTTCTAAAGGATATTAGCCTTCCAATATCCTGCCTTACCCTTTCTATTTTGTTTTTTAATCTCTTTTTCCATTTAGGCATCACGACTCTTTCTGATGTTGTTGGTCTGGAGGTTTCTGCAAACGCTTTGGGTCCCATTCCTAAAGCCCTGCTTGCTGTTATTGCGCAGACATAGAGGAGCGCATTAATGCGCTGCAACTCAGCCCCTTGGTCTAGGTAATCGGGCAGTATTTCTGTGTTGATGGTGGACAGAATGGTATCCAATTTCTTGGATTCATAAATTCTTGGGATTCTAGGCCTTAGTGGTGGGTCCATCGCTTCATATTCAAGCAGTGCTAAGCTAAAGATGTTTCTGAGGCTTTGTAGTTCGCTTTCAGGTTCTGAGGAATTGGGTAATGATTCTAAGATGATGTTATCAGGTATTACCTCCGATGGTGGTGGCAAGTTGTCTCGGGGTGTTCGGCTGGCAGGTTCAGTAGTGGCAGTAGTGGTTGTTTGTATTGTGGCACCTGTTGTTGGTGCCAGTATAGTATTTTCTCCGATCGCGGCCAAAATCTCATCTTTTATTCTTTGTCGACGATCGGATTCGACATAATCTTGATCTCTTGATTTGAACATACCCGACCACCCCAAAGAAAGGAATGCAAAAGATCATTTAAATTTTTTTTGAATCTATGAGTATTGGGGAACGATATGGGTTGCAGATTTTGGGGATGAGTCGGGATGCCAAAAACTTTACTCGGTGCTCAATGGATGAGAAACCTCCCTCAACATTTTTTTTATTGGAGAAGTCCTAAAAGCTTTTAATGATGTCCTTATAGCTGAGTGATATGGAGAATTAAGAATCTTTAAGTTTGTTTTTGCGCACTTGTCATATATACTCGTAACTAGCCCATAATCAATCTTTGACAAAAGAATAGTTTTGGTTATATAAATAAGTGTGCTAATGTGAACATAACTATTTTTTGATGATAAATATCTTATAATGTTTAGCCTAGAAACTAGCTTCTTTTTTAGTTCTAAACAATGATACTTATACTTAAATTTACGATCAAAAATGACCCCTAGTATACATAAAATATTTACATTTGGTATATTTACATTACTTAATCCTAAATCGAAACCAGAGCAGTTTATTTTTTTGCATATATGTAGATGCTTGCTTTTGTCAGAAGATATTAATGCACCTAACCAGCTACACCAATTACTAATGTCATTAAGTACTTCATTAAATACGAGTAAGTGAACGAATTGGTTTTTGTCATTACATTTTGCCATTAAATATAAGTCATCCGCATAAAGCGAATAATCAATATTTTTAAATTTAATAATTCTTTCACTTAACTCGTTATAAGCAATGATAAAAAGGACTACCGAAAGAGGAGACCCTTGGGGTATGCCGTTTCTTAAATCATGTAAATCCGAAAATGTGTTGTTAACTTTGGACCTAAATTTCCTGTTTAATAGAAATGATTTTATGAAATTATACATTCTCGGTCCGATTTTCCATTTAGCTAATGTGTTTAGTATGGCATGTATGCCTATGCGATCAAAAGCTTTCACAAAGTCAATCTAAACTAATGAGACATGATTTCTAAATGAAAGGGCTGATGAGATAAACTCATCAATGTGCAGCAGTGAGTCGATGGTGCTACGACCAATTTTGAAAGCGACTTGATATGTGTTTATGAGATTGTGCGTTTCGATGTACCATAACAATCTTTTAGAAATAATTTTTTTCTAAGACTTTGCTAGTGCAAGGTAGTGAAGAGATGGGTCTATACCCGTTGATATTGGTTGATTGTTTTTTTGGTTTAGGTATTGGGATGGTAGTGGCAGTTTTCCATGCCTGAGGTATAATACTTAGTTCAAAAATTTGGTTGAACAGTGTCATAATTCGCATTTTGACTTGGTAAGATGCGTACTTGAGCAAAGGATACGAGATCCGATCGTACCCCGGAGTTTTCCCTTTTACAGAGCTAAGACAGCTATCTAGTTCTAGACAGGGCATATCAATGAATTTGGCAGTAGTAGAAAAATCATAAACTGTGTAGTCTGTGTTTAGTACTATCCGTTTAGCTTCACGAAATTCAAAGGAAAAATTAATGTCACTACAGTAGGTCGACCAGGATTTTACAAAGTGATCTGCAATTTTTTTTTTAATTGGTGAGCGGTTCAGAACCAGCTATTATAACTTTAATCGATGAAGGGACGTAAGTGACTTAATATTAGACCCTATTTTTTTAATTGGTGTGTTGGGGTATAGATTGGAGGTGAAATTTTGGAAGCTCACTCATTTCGATTATTTTGCTTTTCTACGAAACAGTGCGTTAGCTTTCCGATAATTTATCAGATTGTAATCGTTGGGAAATTTTAGGAATTTTCTCCATAGGGTTTGTTTGTTTTTACGCAAAATCGCGAGCTCGGGGGTTCCACCACGGTACTATTGCTTTTATAGGTTTGTGTTTAGTTTGTGGGATGGATAGATTGGCAGCGAACCGAAAACCTTTGCTTAGTGTTGCTGCTTCTTGATTAACATTTAGGGTTGGAGGGTGTTTATTAAAGAATTCAAGGATCTTTGTTTGGAAAAGGTTCCAATCCGCGCGATCGATTTGGAATTTGGGAGTTGGAGTAGAGAAATTGTTATGGCGACCGAGGGAGATAGTAGTAATGATAGGAAAGTGATCAGCTCCATGAAGTGTATTTATTGTATTCCACTTTGAGTAAGGTAGCAGCTGGGGAGAGATGAGGGATAAGTCGACGTGGGTTAGGGTATCGTGAGTCGAGAAATGAGTTGGACTACCGTCATTTAAGACAGAAAAATCTGTATTGGATAAGAAAGATACAACTTCTTTACCTCTTGCGTTAACTATAGGGGAGCCCCAAAGGGACTCCATGAGTTAAAATCACCTGTCACAATCATAGGTGGGTTTAAAGTACTTACTATGTTTTCCAGATCTATTGCGGAGAATGGTTGTGTTGGGTGGATGTAGAGAGATACGATAGTGATTTTTATATTAAATTGAATTTTAACGGCTATTGCAGAGATGCAAGAATTTATTTTATGGATTTTATTTGGGAGGGACTTGTGGATCAAAAGACATATGCCTTGCTTAGAAGTTGTGTTAGTGTTAAGGTTGTGGAAATATGGTTCATATTGCTTTGGAGCTTTTCCTGTAGAGTTGAAAGCGATATGGGTTTCTTGAAGAGAAATTATGTGTGGTTTGTTTTCTTTTATTAAGGTTTCAAGCTCATGATAATTGTTTAAGTATGCATTAAGGTTCCGTTACAGAATACTTAGGAGTGAGCTTGTTGTTTTGTGGGACTTTTGAGCAGTATAGTTTAAGCTATATTGCGAAAAATCAGGCGGTGGTATGGTTTTTGTTTGATTGGCCTGACACTGTAGCCCAGACGGCGATTCGTTCAAACGAACAGGTAGTACAGGTAGTGTTGTTAGATGACATCATCCATATTCGAATCTATTATTGTATTGTGGGGGAGTGTTGTCAATTGCTGGGGAGCGTTTCATTTAAATTTGGTTGTGTGTTGGAGTTGAGAGAAGAGTTTTGAGAAATTAAGTATGATGTGGTGTGCGTTTGTGTGTTAAAGTTAGCAAAATGCGAGTTAGAAGTGCTGTTGCTATTGGACAAATGTGAGGTGGTGGCGGCAGGAGAACCCGGGGTTTGGATGTACGAAATGTGAGGTTTGATTGTTTGATTGAAGATGCAAGGGGAGAAGCGGTATTTAATGTTAGAGTAGTGGTATTTCTAGATGGTGTTTGAGTTATGCTATTTAAAGTGTTAGCGGGTTGAACGGGTTTATTATTGTTTGGTGGAACAGGTGGAACAAATTGCATTGTATTCCTAGAAACCGTAGCATATGAAAGAGATGATGGTGGGCTTGGATTTTGCTCATTGTAATTTTTTTTGCTTCTGTCATGCTACATTTTTTTTATTGTTTTTATTTTAAACGTTTCTTTAGCTTGTATGAACCGTTTGCAGATTGTGGTGGATGCAGGGTGTTCTTCAGCACAATTAGCGCAAGAGGTGCGAGTGCAACGTGTTTTGGCGTGGGGGGGGGGGGAAGGTTGCAGTTTACACAGGTTGGTCTACGTGAACATCTTTTAGCGGTATGTCCGAGAATTTGGCAATTTTTGCAACGCATCAGGTTGGGGAAGTATTCTTGAACTTTGAGATTATACCACCCAACATTAATGGAAGTGGGGGGCCGAAGAGATCGAAAGTGGAGAGTAAGAGGTCAGATGGGACGGCTGTTGAATTTTTATTATTACCTATATTTTCCGTTTTTTTGTGAATTTATAGACGTCTATGACTCCTTGGTGTCTCATTTCATCGATAATTTCTTTTTCGCTAACATTAATTAGGCAAGGTGCGAACACGGTACCTTTAGATGAGTTTAATTGATCATGGTGGGACACCGCAATTGGGCAAAGATTAGAGAGAGTTTTCTTTGCTAGGAATATGTTGGCAATTTGTTGTGATTTCACAAGAATCAATATGTTTCCATCACGGAGTTGGCTAATATATTCGTAGGCAGCACGAATATATTACCATCTATCGCTTTTTTTTAGCAGGAAAACACTGAAAGAAGTGAGTTTTTTTGTGGGGTCTGCAGAAGATATCATTAGAATATGGGATTTTTGGAATTAAGGTGGGTGGGAAAAGCAGTTTCTATGGGTGAAACATTTTTTTTTCTCTTTTACTGGGTCGATCGGAATAATGGTTGAATACATCAAACCTGAGGCCATAATTGAAGTTATAACCACTTGATGCACTTGATTTTCACACACTTATTGGCGCGCAATTAGATTAGATAATGGCGGAAAGCGAGCGTGAGGGGGGAAAGAAATAAGAAAAAATAACACAACTTATGAAAGAGCAGAGAAAAAACGATCGAAACGATGTTATCGACTCGGGAGATAGTCGATGACTACGAGACTAAATTGTTAGTGGAAGTTGACTTGTTGTTGATTTCTAGTCAACTACTCATCTTATTTGATTTTTGTTAATTGAAAAAATTAATGCCTTTCGGGCGCGGTTGAGATTCGAACACCGAACTTTCCGATTTGGAAACCAGTCCACTGCCACTGCAGCCACGTTTTATAAAGACTTAACTGTGCCGAGTTTTTAGCTTTCTGACAGGGAAGATCTTGCATTTACCCCGGAAATCAAAAATGAAAATTCGGCTTACGTTTCAGGAGGTCTATAATGATTTTAGACATCCTTTTAGACAATGTATGTGTAAGTGAGTACGCATGTCTGCTTGTGAAATTTTTTTGGCTAGCGATAACTCGCGAACGAATACCGCTATCGGTTTGAATTTTTGTCAGATGATGCGCCTTCATATCGAATCGCGGACGTCAGATTTTGTCTAAAATCAGAAGTTGACTTTTCAAGTAAATTAAGCAAAACATACACAATTAACTTAAAAATATATTTGCAGTACTAATTCACATCCATTAATACAGAACGCATTTAGTGAAAATTTTAAAAACATCGGACCAGTTATTCAAGAAATAGCAAACATTTTAGAACTGTCAGCGCAGTTCTAAATACGATTTCCTAAATACAGGGAGACTCAAACCCAGTTTATCTGACAGCTCAATTTGCGTTGAAGCAATCCGCATTGGTACACTCAAACCGCATTGAAATATTCAACATGCATACGTTCATTCCTGCTTATAAAACGCATTGGAAATTTGTAACTGCTTTGAAATATCATATAAACATTTTCATATCGCATATAAACATTTTACTCTCTCGCGCTCTCACCATTCTTTCATCATCGGGCAAGTATTAGTTGTGTATTTAAATGGTGGGGTTGCAAACGAAATATTTGGATAGACAAAGAAATAAAAAGAATGGATTCTCCCATTATAGGGCAGTGAATCAGTTGTGTATTTAAAATGTGGGATTGCAAACGAAATATTTGGAAAGAGAAAGAAATAAGAACAATGTATCAGGGTTAATGTGAACTATCAGTTCAACCAGCTGTTTGTTAAACTTCTCTCAATTTTCTCTCGCTCATTTTGAATAATTTCACATAAACACGAGCATTTCTACAGGTATTGAACCAATGCGGATTGCTTCAATGCATATTGAGCTGTCGGGTATCAGATCTGTTCGGTTAAACTTTTATGGGTGATAGATTTTGGTGTGACAAAATTAGGAAATTACTTGAGAGGTGGGGCTTATCCGCACTTCCCTCTAAGTAAGAGGGGGATGAAAACATGCCCATGACTTGTAAAGTTGTTATTTTTAGCGTTCCAAAATAAACTGAAGTCCGTAAACTGATTACCTATTAAAAGATATATGTTTCGCTTAGATCGTTAATTGAAGCTTTTGGCTTAGGTCCTGTAACTTGTTTCCAATTCACTTCACTTCTCTCTAGGCTCGTCGCACCATTGTGTCATATCAGCTAAATTCTCGTACACAGAACACAGTTAGGAAATATATTCCTAAAAGAACTCTATGTCAATACGAGAAAGTCAGTTGCAGGGGACTTAGCAGTTTCTTTAGAAATTTTAACTGGTCGTTATGTTTTCTCGATAACGACGTGAACGCCGCTACTGATATGATCACAGACACTATTCTCTTTGGAATGATATGCTTTATTCCTCATCGGATGAAGAGTATCAAACCAAAAGAAAAGCCGTGGTACGACTCGAACCGTAAAAAAGGCTTTCAAGGCTAGATAAATATTTTTTCAATCCTACAAGACCAACCCGACAGAGGAAAACTGAAGAAGGTTCAAACGAGCCAGGAATGACTGCAACAATTTCCTTAATGAGTGAAATTCCAGTACGACCAAAAATTGAGGCAAAAAAGTACTACAATGTCCCAAAGGTTGTACAAATTGTTGGTCGTTCGTCAAAAACATTCTGCCTCATCCTCCATCCCAACGCTAATTTCCAATAACATTCCCGCTAAAAGCTCTTTGCACAAGACCAATCTGCTTTCTGCACACTTTACGGCCAGCTCAACACTTCAAGATTGTGCTTTGTCCCCGCCTACACTTCAATGGGACGAATCCACTTTCGCACTCGTGTAGTAGCAAGAGTATTTAAAGATCTTAATATACACAAATCCGCTGGTCCAGATGGTATATCTCACTTCTTCTTAAGAGGTGTTCTTCTTCGCTGGAAAAAGTACTGCGTAAGTTTTTCATCTTTCATACTCCTTTGGACACTTTCCGAGCAGATGGAAAACAACATTTGTCCAGCCTGCCCATAAAAATGGCGAATCTTCTTCCCTCCCTTCCTACAGACCCATTGCACTTACGCCCCTTCTTTCCATGGTCATGGGAACTCTGATAAACTGTCAGCTCATAAAATATCTCCAAACGCGAAGACTTCTCAATGACCGGCAGTATGGTTTTCGTAGCAAGAGGTCCACTGGTGATTTGATGGCATGTCTCACCGAAAAGTGGAACCAAAGCGTACATCAATCTGGCGATATTTCTAAGGCATTTGACAGTACTCTGTGCTATTCATACGGGAACATAATCAGAAGCCACAAAAGGGTAAGGATGTGAGGTGTGAGGTCAATCGCACAATCGCTTGACCCTGAAAGGCAGCGAGTTACAAATATGATCTCGTAAGGACCGGCTCCTATGCAAAGCACTGGTTCCATTCGGTCAATTGGACCTTTTTTTTTTAAGTTTTCTTTCACCTATCTTACAGATTGCGGTGTAACAAAAATTCAACGGAAAACTCATGAGAATAATACCAATGTGACTGGTTGTTACAAGAAAAGAAAGACAAAAAGTGAAACCTAAAACGGTTCTCGCAGAATTTAAAATATTTAGGTTTCTTTTACTAAAAATTTAATGCTATGCTGAAAAGAACCAAATGGCTGCGAAAACAAAAAAATATAATATAAAGAAGCAAATTACATTAAAATAAAATTAGTATTATATTTTGCATAAAATTGTGCTATGCTGGAGATATTCAGCTGTGTGAAGATCTTTGAAATATATGTGTTTGTGTTATGCCTAAAATCAGAACTAAAATTAAATATAAACAATTTTCTTTGATTAAAATAAATTCCAATTTTAAAATTTAGTGCTTTTACCATCTGTGACCATTTGCCAACTGCAGGTAAGAGTTCCTTCTTTTTTAACCTTTCATTACTGCGCAAATGGATTCTTTACATAATGCCACATAGTGGCTGGTGGCATTAACACCGTGCTGGTACAGCTAAGAGCCATGGAAGCTCGTCTGAAATCTCTGGAAAATAAAAGAATATTCCGTCGCCGAAGAGACTTTAACCCATATTATCAAAAACGTTCCTTTAATGGAACAGTAGGAAAATATGGCACTGTAATATCTTCATCGTTTTTTTAAGGGAAAGAAAAAAAAACTCTAATAATTTGACTATTTTAATACATTTTATTTAAATAACAGATTTAAATTATTATATATATTTACACTTTTAAATTAAATAATACTAGTAATACGATAAGATATTTGTTCCAAGTTTTTAAATTTCAGTTTGATTGGAATTTTTTTAAGCAGTTATTATGTAATGCAACGTTAGAAGTTTCACATTTCATTTTCGTATTTTTGTGACAAAATCCGCAGCGGCTTTGTTTTTATTAGCTATGTGATGGCTTCTTCCATCAAGCCGAATACTGTCGGGAACACGTTCAGTTCAGCTGACACTTTCAATATCAATTCTAACACTACAGAGCCCCCTAGACCGAACTCTGGACGAGTATTTCCTGTACTGGCTTCCTGATAAAATTCCCCGTAGTTCAAATAGGTAAGCTGAGAACATATAGACCATATTTTTGAAGCCAAATCGGATCGGTTTCCCTTCTATGTGCTGTTTTGTGGTATGCTTCCCAAAATATGGTATCATCGATTCATCGATACTCAAATTTGTATCACCAGGGAAGTATCTTTTCCTGAGAAGGTTGCAAAGAGGTCGAATCTTTGCAAATTAGTCGTTTCGAATAAAATTATTATTGTCGGAAGTGTGAAAATACAGCAGCAAATCCTCAAACTTATTTTTTGACATAGTAGATATAACTCCCTGAAAATTGCAGTCAATACTTTGTTCCCAATACATGCGATATCTCGCTACGCTATTATAGCCTGATAGTAATAAAATGCCAATAAAACACTTAATTTCTGAATGGCATTTTGTTCTGTTCAGAACGCAAAAGCTCAAAAACTTCTTCATCAAAAAAGAACTCAAAAAAATTGTATTGGATTATTTAAATCTTCGTTGGCTGAATATGCTCTTTCACTGGTCTTTCGGGAATGTCTACAGGCTTCCACTTTCTTGCAACTGGCATTCGTTTTTTTTCAAAGGCGTACCATAATCTGCTGATGTACCAGCAATTGACTCATCAGTTTGGTCGATAAGAGAAGTTTCCAAAATATTATCGTTTACCTCTATTTCTGCACGATTAGAGAGCGTGGCTTGGAATTCCGCCTCTGCTAAAAGTTGGTGCTTTGATAGATGATTAATATTATTTGTTGATTCTTAATCACCGCTATCTTCATCACTCATGTCGTTGTTTTCAGCAGCCAAAATATTGCCGTCTTCTTCAAGTTGTGAAATGATTTATTTACACTCAACCTGATTTCATTTACATACAACAATAAAAAGTTCCCATGAACTGAAATGTTTTTGCAAATATTTGTTACACTAGCATATGATCCTACTGTTCCACTTGTCGAACGGTGCAAACTATTTCAAAGAAAAGATCTAAAACCTAAACAATTTTTTGTTTTGATATGAAAAGCACATTATTCAAACATTTACAAGTAAATCAATGTAACGTGGAAGATATTAGTCCAAATAGTTTATAAAAAAAACTTACACTATGCGGCGAGACATTTTTTTGCAGTTTTCTTAAAATCTAACACACATTAAATAAACCGACATTTCTCAAAATCAAACCAACGGTAAATTATAGTGATGCCAGAATGCAAAAATAAATAATGGACGCGTTCAACAAATATTTGTAGAAAATGAAACAGATACCGTTCCACTAATGGAACATGAGGATGATACTGGTTAAAGAGATTGGGAAATTGTCTAACCCTTTTAGGAGATTCGCAGGATACAGGTTTTCACTGGAAATTCAACCCAGTACGACTCTTTAGTTTACGCTGTAGAGGGAGTTCTGAAGGACTTCAGGATTATCAAAACCAAACCGCTGTATCGTGCAATTTTACAGCATATACATGGGGTGGCCGTGGTGTAGTCGTACTAGCAATCGCTTCACAGTCGTTCATAGACCTCGACAGAGGATAGACGTGTTTCGGCTTCTTTTCAAGTGAAAAAGTAAAACAGAGTGATAAAAGAACAACTAGAAACGTTTTAGCCAAGTGCTTCGGTGGCGCAATAATAGTGGTGTCGGCCGAGAAACCAAGGGTCGTAGGTTTGATCCCCGGAAAAGACGGACTTTTTAATAATTAAAAATCCAACAAAATAACTAATAAATTCAGTGAAACCAGAGCAGAGAATGAGTGGTGGTGAACGGTCCGCTATCCAAATAGCAGGTCCGGGAGATGGCACGATGTCATCTGATGACCAAACCGTAATTTCGGCCCATTCGGAAACTAAGTCTAAGAGGAGGAGGAAGCTGAAGCCAACTCCAAATCTCGTGAAGCGCCCTTCCGTATCTGCATCTAGTGAGAAGCTGCCTAGTGGAGCAAGGGAGGAGGCTCCAACAACGTCAACAAAAGCAGTAACACAACAAGAACAACTAAAGACGCAAGACGAATACCCATATCTGTCTGACGGTGGGTAAGGCCACTACATGGGTGGAAACAATAGCTTTGCATTCCTAGCTGCCTCTGAGTCAGATGACGAAGAGGACGATGTCAAAGCCATACATAGTACCATCATGCAGCTACACCAACAAGTGCTGGCTGTAAGAGCCAAGCAAGTGGCTAGGAGGAGAAGGAGCAACAACTTCAGATCCCTCAGAAGCAACAAAACACCAACGTGGAGCTACCACAATAAGAAAAACATAACCAGACACTAAAACAACAAAAAATACAAAAACCAGTACAAGAACTAACAAAGAACTAACAAAGAAGGATCCTAAACTACAACCTAAAAATAAACAGCAAAACAACAACAGCAACAAAAATCGCAGCAGCAGAAGCAACAGCAAAAACAACAACAACCAACCAAGATGGAGTTGAAAGAAACAATTGAACTATGTAAGTCGGCCATAGGCATTAATTTTTATATTAAAAGACTTAGTTTAGATAGGCATGCGATCCACTGTAACACAGTGGAGCGCTACAATAAAATAAAAAACTTACTGAAGGAATCGACGACGGAGTTCTTCTCCTACACCCTGAAGGGGGACAAGCTGCAAACAATGCAGCTGAGGGGGTTAGAACCATCGACTGATCCGGAGGAGCTCCTTGCACTGCTCAACAAGAAGGAGTGCGAAGAGCTCAAATTTGTAGGGGTTAAGCCATTCGTCACGACTAGAGCCAAAAGGGAGAAGTGGAAACTACCTTTATTCCTAATTCAGCTAAGTCCCAACAGCAAACTGGATGGTCTAAGGAGCATTAAAGTCCTAGACTACCAGGTTGTCCATTGGGAAAAATTAAAGAGGAGCGAAAACATTTTACAATGTGTTCGCTGCCAAAGGTTTGGGCACACCGCGTCGAACTGCGAAATGCACCCTCTATGTGTGAAGTCTGGAAAGAACCACAAATCCGAGGAATGCGCTCTACGTAAGGACGGAGCGTCAGGAAAAAATCCAACTCTCTTGTGCCTTATGTAGGAAAACGGGACACACCGCAAATTATCGGAGTTGTCCCAAATCCCAATACATCAAAAGAATAAATCTGGCTCGGCAGCTGAAAGTAAAAGTTTAACGTCCACTCGTGCAGGCACAAACACCAGCCGTTACTTCCCACGTTACCTGCGCCCTGTAAATACGGTACAACAACCAAAGGTAGCTTCTCAGACCCAGTGCCTAGAGCACCGGAACCTGTACCTGACATGCTGGCTATCTTGCTCTCTATTCAGGGGCAGATGGCTCAGCTTCAGCGTCAAATACAGGAACAGGCTAAGCAGGTAGATCAAATATACGCGCTGCTTCCGGGCTTAACGCACCTCCAGTCGTAATGGGTACGTACATGGCGGAGCAAACCCTGGAGGTCCTTGCAGTGAATGTTAATTCACTGATTAGGTTCGAACGAAGAGCCACACTGTTTAAGTTGCTTAAAGACCAAGCCCCTGATGTGTTCTTGGTTATTGAAACTAAGCTGGGTTTACAGAATCAAAGAAGATCTAAACAAAATGGGAATCCAAAATTGGAAGAGAAAAGCACAACTTCTTAGACTTAAGTATTCAAAATAAATAATTCTAAGTAAAATGTAAATAAAGTCGAAAGACATAGTCATAAGAATTTAGAGTAGCTTAGAGCGCCTGTGTGGGGCCAGTAAGTTAGTATAAGATTATTAAGTAATTTTAAGCTAGCATTTAAGCATTTTTTGTTAGTATGTAAGAGTTAGTGATTAAGAAAATAAAATGCATTGAAAACTGAAAAACTGAAACTGAGAAAAGCACAAGGTCGAGAAGAATGGAAGACGATCATAAAGGAGGCCAGAGCTCATAACGAGCTGTAGTGCTAGTAGAACTAGAAGAAGAAATCATATATAGAATGTAAGAAAAATAATAAATCCACCAACTTTAAAAATTAATGGCAAAATAGTAAAATTAGCTAAGGAAGCTAAAGGAAATGTACATAGACCACAAGAAAAAATGGAAACAAGATATAATCAGAAAACGAAATCAAATTAAGTATAAATTTAGACAACTCTACGGGATGCTAGGAAGAAATGCTTTACTATCAATAGACAACAAGCTGCTCATATATCAAACCAATATGGACATACGGACTCCAAGTATGAGGAAGAGCGAAACATACAAATTATACAGAGACACATGTGTGATTGCACAGCGCAGGCGAAGGAAATTTAGGGAGGAAACAACGATAGGTACCGACGCACACTGGGGCAGCTCCATAGATATCTGTGCGCAAAAGGTCACTTTAAAATTTGGGTAAACAAAAAAAAAATGTTACTTTTCACAAATTACTCGGCATTTGTGATAAGAAAAATGCATTTTCTTTTTGTTTTTATGTTTTGCACTAAGTTAGTCAAGCGATCAAATTTGACAAGTTTATCGTAAAATTTGCAATTGGAAAAAAGTAAACAAAGTAGTTCCTACTGTTTTTGCAATATTTTTGTTATTTATTGTGCGATTAAAAATATAAAATATGTCCGGTAAAGGTACAGATATGTAGAATTTACTTGCTTATTTCAAAAATGGAAAAAATATTCTTTTAATTAATTACGGGGTTTGAAGTGGGAGTGTTTTCTTTTAGACTTTGTTTTAATTTTTGCATAATATCTTCTGTTCCGGCAAAATTTAGCAGGTCTATTAATTGCCCATAATTAATGCATATTTCCTTAATATAAATATGAAAGCAGAAGTGCTAAACTTTTGCCGGAAATATTTTTTTTTTTATGCTAGAAAAATAGGGTTAGCGATTTTTCAAGAGAGTCGATTGTTGTTTTTTTGTTGTATTGTTTTCAGTCATTTATCCGCTACCATCACTGGAATTGATGAACTTTTATTTCAAAAATTTCACATAATTTAGCAATGCCTTTCAAGTGGTTTCAAGCTCAACGACGAAAAATGCAAGAGCTATTGTGAAGATACCTACCGACATTTCATTACACTATAGTGCACAAAATATTAATTCATGGCCATTTAATTGCTTCTACTTGCTTCTTACCGATTGATCAGTTAAGTGAAGAAGCTTTGGAATCACGAAAAAAAGGTTTTACAATTTTCAGAGAGCAATTCAACCGAAAAACATCAAGAATAGACAATTTAACAGTCAAAACCTTTTTGTTAATAAAAAAGATTTTCATTCAGATGCTATTATTATGTTTGATCAGGAGAATATTTCTTTTGAAAATGAATGAACAAATTTTTATTAAATATTAAATGTATTATTAAATGTTAATTACGAGATTCATTACAAAACATTGTTAATATAATTTTTTATCCTTGATAAAAAAAAAACAAAGATTGTTTTCGCTGTAAACACGGAAGTTTACCTTCAAATAACCCTCCAAATTTGTCTTTTCTTAATACAAATTAAATTTCAATTCATATTTACTCTTATACAAGGCTTTAAAACACAAAAAGTCACTTTAGATTTTTCAAAATAATTTATCGCACAAAACCACTATTTTTACCCCACTGTGTGACGTACGTCCATTTTAAATGTTTACAGGTTGTAGTGACTAGGAAATGAAGAGCTCGGCAGGGCATTCCATAAGCGAGTTCTATGGCTTAGGAAAGAATTTCAGAGTACGATCGAAAGTGCCCTCAAGTCCACTTTCTGAGAATTCGTAGCGAGACGGGTACTACGACTGAATGTTTCAAGGGGCATAGTGCTGCTGGCAATTTCATTGGAGCACTGATGTTGAAAATAACGATAGAACAAGTTGAGGCAGGCGACATTATTCCAGGGTTCAAGGGTATTAATTGATTGTGCAAAATTAGCATCACGTACAAGTTTTATCGCACGGTCTTGAATCTTATCTAGCAGGTGCAGAGGTCTTTTAAGAGCCATATTGGGGCCTGATCAGAGGGGTAAAATATTTCTTACATCGCTTGAGGATCGCTAGACATTTTCCAGCATTTTTGAAGGCATCGAATATGTAGTCGTTGCAACGTAGTTTGTCATTGACACACATACTAAGATGGGAAAGTTTTTCAATTTCGATGATGCAAGTGCAACTTATGAATAATGGCTAGGTATTTAAATTTCACTTTAACGACAGCAAATATCATTGTGTTATGGAAGCATTAAATTCTACTCTGTTAGTGGTTCCTTAATTAATTATGCTGTTAATACCGGAATTGAATAAGCTTAATATATGAGCAGGGACGTGAGTACGTATCTACTCTATTTATGAAATCTGCTATTATCTTTTTTCTTACTTTTTATATAATTTATTTTGATATAATTTTCTCCTTATTGCACTAACTATCGTTAAAGTCTTGGATTAATGCTCCAGCCTATAATTTTTGGCTTGGATCCATTTGATGGTCTGTTAGCTAATAAAATTCCTTATCAAAAAATATGGTCTGAAAAATTCTCCTCCCCTCCCTAGCAACTAGCTCCTTTTCAACCATGGAATAATTTTTTCTTCATGGTCCTTAAGAGTTCGTGTAGCGTAACAAATAATTTGGGTTATTGCGATTAATTAGTATAGTCCTTAATAAACATCCTGCAACACTCTGTTACACCAAAAAATGATTTAATTTGCGTTTCTTAAATAGGTAATTTTGAAATGTGTATAGTTTTTATCTTCCCTGTGCGAGGTGGTGGGAGAAATAGAAAAGAGTCGACACTTGTGAGTTTGCGATGGTGGCAAAAAGATGTGGTCTCAATGTCAACCCTTCCAAAATGGAACGGAACGAAACGGTTATTTTTACCAGAAAGTACAAGATACAACAATTCAGACTCTTAAAACCCAGCCGAGTGGAATTGTTCCTCTCGGACATCGCGAAGAATCTGGGTATAATTCTGGACAAAAAACTGTATTCGAATCTTTACGTAACGGAAAGAGCATTATATGCTATGCTCTTTTTATCTGCAAAAGAACGGTAGGAAAAATTCGGGGCTTAAAACCTGCTATGGTACACTGGCTACATACGGTAGTAGTAAGACTCATACTTACACCTTACGCACTAGTATGGTGGAAAGCAACAAACAAGAAAACGGTTTACGGAGAGTTAGCTGCGGTTCAAAGAACGGCTTCCATATTCATTACATGTGGGCTCTGTACCACCCGTACGGCAGCATTGAACACCTTTCTGCACATAACACCGCTTGATTTACAAAAAACTTACTGGCAACAGTACGATACGACTCACTAATTTGGACTGCTTCAAGAGCAGCAGCTTCGGATACGGCACGGTCCCAGCGCAGTTTCTGGCAGGTAATCCAATTCTAACGGATGAAGTTCCTTCCTTGGTCGACTTCGACATTCCGTATGATATAATATATCCGGAGAGGGAGGATCAGGTTAAACGAAATTGAAATTTTCACAGACGGTTCGAAAACAGGGGAAGGAACAGGTTCTGGTACCTTCTCAGACGACCCATAACTAAGAGTGTCTATAAGACTGCCAGTCTCACGCAAGCAGTGTCTTCCAATCAGAGGTTCTGGCTGTCCTCAGGACGGCTGAGCTAATTCAGATGAGATCAGTATACGGAAGCGATATCACTATCTACATCGATAGCCAGGCCACACTTCAGGTAATAGCTTCGACCAACATCGATTCTGATATAGTCAGCGGCAAGGCATTATGGAGTCAGAAATGCGGCATAAAGGGAAATGAAGAAGCGGATGAGCTTGCAAGAAGGGGAGGGCTACTCGATAATAGTGAGGTTGCTAACATCAAACCACCCTTTTGCATAGTAATGGGCACTATCGAGGAAGAAATCATAAAGAATTGCAGATTCTGCGGTGATCTGCAAGCTGTTGAAGATATAACACACACACTGTGTGACACACACACACCCTGCTTAACTCATTGTGGAGTCAGTGTGTCCGAAAAATTCGGTTTCTTTACCAAGAAAATAGCATTTATCAATTTGAAATTTCAATCTTACCTTTTTTAATGTGGTGAATACTCGTATATTCCGTAGATTATTTAAATGCTGATAGAATGATGTACTGAAAACAATAATATCGTCCAAATATACAACACATGTTTTATTGAAGAGATCCCTTAAACCCGAATTCATCAGCCATTGGAATGTAGTGGGCATTTTTAAGCCCAAAAAGGGATTCTTACATACGCAAAGTGACCAAATGGGGTGGAAAATGTTGTTTTCTTCCCGACTTCAGGCCTAATTAAAATTTGGTGGAAACCTTTAACTAAGTTGAGAGTTAAAAAATATTGTGGTTTTCCCAATTTATCTACTTTCACTTCATTCAACTTCCTATTGTGTAATATATGACAATTCTCCATTTCTGTTGCCCTGAGTTACCTTTTTTCTTCGAGACTATCCATAGTGGACTATTGTACGGAGAATTGGTACTCTAGCATTTCTTCAATCTGACGTTCAACTTAATTTGTGTGGATTTTTTGATATCTGTATATTTTTGAATATATGGCATTTTTGTACTTACTAGTGACTATGTCGTGGTTAATTGATGGGTAGAAGCTAATGTGCCATTTCCGTTAAAATGTTAGTCTTCAATTCCTTA
This sequence comes from Volucella bombylans, assembly GCA_949129095.1. Classification (NCBI taxonomy): domain Eukaryota; kingdom Metazoa; phylum Arthropoda; class Insecta; order Diptera; family Syrphidae; genus Volucella; species Volucella bombylans. The sequence continues at coordinate 234,598,877 of OX422140.1, forward strand.
CAAAAGCTCTATAATTTACTTCTTTTCCTCATTATTTAATTGATCTAAATTTATGTTTTCCATTAGTTGAGTTTCTATTGGCTCAAGAGTTCAAATATATATCTTGAATGTTATATGGTTAACCGTTATTATAAAAATTATTTTATTACGATTTATTATTATTACCATATATTCCATCATATTTAGGTTCAAGATCGGTTTTCTCTTTTAATAGTGTTGATGTATTTTGCCCTAAAATTGGGTCAAAGTTGTTGCTGCCTCAAGCCATTACTTTCCAAGAAATTATTCCTAGTGGGCTCAACCCTTTCGGAATAGGGCTAACTATTTTATTCATTACCTTATTAATACCGCAAATAGTTATATAAAACATTTTTCGTAAAAATTGGTAAGTATTTCGGGGCAGATTATACTTGTAGTCGAAGCCGTGTCAGCCAAGCACCTTATTTTTTAATCTTCATTACATATATAATATAAATCTAGGGCAGGCTGTATTCAGAGGCATGTTTTCAAAATGTTCTTCACTTTAATGAAAATTACCAATTTTGATCATTTGCTTTATTTCTATTAGTTTGTCGAGTTTGGTTAGAGTTATTATAAAAGTTTGTTGAAGTTCTACTTCAGTTTGTGTTGTTCTAGGTACTAGAAGTCTGTTGCCATCGAAATTGGATGGAATTATAACTATCGTGTCGTGATTGGTCCAATCCTTGTTTATTGTTATTATTATTTAATTGTTGATCTCTTTGAACCTCTCTCCTGCTATGATTGTAATTAAATGTCTGGGTTTGAGTTTGTCGTGAACTATAGCTAGGCCCTGAATTATACAGATTTTTCGGTATTTTATTATTTTTACTAGGACTATAATTGTTAATATTTTATTGGTTTTTATAGAATCAATTTTCCTTTGATTGAAAACGATGGCTCCACTATCATATAATAGTCTAGGTATGTCATATTTATCGTAAATATCTATCGGACTGGCATTTTGCTCTATGTGTGCTCAAATATTCGAGTCAATTTTTTCTATTAATATCTGTGTTAAATTCCAATCAATAGTTTCCGGTTTATATGGATCGGGTTGGTTTTCATTGATTTGGTAAAGTTCAGTTAACAGATAGCATATATTTCTAAATTTTTGAAATAATTCTCTAAAATTTCTAACCTTTATATGTCGGCAGTAGTTAAAATATTCCGCGTAGCTATTGTGTGGTTGAAAATGTTGTCCCAACTTTACTTTTACTGCATTCCAATCGAAGTTACCAGTAAGTTGTAGAATACACCTTCCTGCTTCTCCTTGTAACTACTCGTTGTACACAGTCTTCATTCCATACATCTAGAGTAATGTCATCTCCACAAATTTCATAAAAGATGAGAGGCTATACTCTTCTAGACTTTTGTATGGCTTCAGCTGACGAAATTTTTTCAGGATATTTTTAGAACGCTTTTAAATCTATTTTTTATAAAGAAGGTGATATGTTAACTTTTACTGGAAACATAAGAAATCGAATTAATACTAAGACTGATATACTAATTTATAACAAACTCTAACCCTCTAACACCTCGACTGATTAAATGGAATAAAGGAAGGTAATATAAAGCCCCAAAGAACGAAAATAGTGCTCAGTGAGTACGACTTTAACATTGACTATTTGAAAGGGTAGGATATATGAACCGATGCTACAATCCATAGCGCTTTTGAGGATGAATCAATTCACATAAAGGGTATCCAGAGAGCCCAGATAGCCAGATGATAGTTTCTACAATTGTTATTTTTCAACAGCTCTTAAAGCTACCAATGGCATCCAGCTGTCAAAATATTCCGTAAGGTTTGCCATTTCATCATGCATCCTTTTAAGTTTTCCGAATGTGTGGAAATTGTAAAAAAATATTATCGAAAAAACGGCTCAGTTTTAAATACGCAACGTGAATTTCGTCGCGAGGTCGGTCATCCTCATGGCTTCAGCGTGCAGGCAATTCGTTGCACCGTGCAAAAATTTGAGCGTAAGTACACGCTCTTGGATCTTAAGCCTTCAACCAGATAGAGATTTGTCGGAAATTAAGAAAGCATAGCCGCCGTAGTGGCCATTATCTAAGAAGACCCAGGAATGTGGATTCGGCGCCGATCAGCTGAATTGAAGCCGACCAACACGCTAGATGATAGATTCGGATCTGATCATGCTGATCATCTTCTCGGACGATGCCCATTTTTGACTCAATGGCTATGTCAACAAGCTAAATTTCCATTATTGGAGCGAACACAATCCACAAGTGTTCGGCCTTAGTCGACGCTAACAAGCCAACCTAGTCTAAGAGCCGACAGCAAATTTTGGGAGTGGAGGTATAACCAAAATATATGTACCTGTATGTGTAGGTATTAGCGCAGTGATATCGAATTCCACCATCTAGCGGTTTTTCTTTTCAGTCGTGGCTGAGGGTGAGGGGTTTAAAATTGTAATTTTTTCGATTTTTGTATCGGGAGTATAACCACTTGAATTAATATATAAACAGTAGAGACTAATGCACTGATTTCGAATACCTAGGTCCCAGACGTTTTGCTTTCAGCTTTGTTGGTCACAAAAAAATATTGTACACATCTTCCTGATTACAAATATATAAGTCCCAGACAAATTACTTACAGCTTACCCCCCAACAGACGTCCTTGAAATATCCGAAAAGCGTTTTTTTTACAAAAAACATGAAACACTTTTTTGTTTTCAAATATAACCATATGTTGGTCACAACAAAATATTGTACAGGTCTTCTTTATTACAAATATGTAAGTCCCAGACAAATTACTTACAGATTACCCCCAACAGACGTCCTTGAAATATCCTAAAAGCCTTTTTTTTTACAAAAAAAACATGAAACACTTTTTTGTTTTCAAATGTAACCATATGTTGGTCACAATAAAATATTGTATACGTCTTCTTAATTACAAATATATAAGTCCCAGTCAAATTACTCACAGCGGTTCATCTTCCAAATAATACCGGAGATGTCCCAAGGCCAGCTCAGTTCGGACAGCAACCACACGTAGAGCAAAAGGGCAAATGCTCACTTGATCTCGGTGTTCAGTAGAGACAGCAAGAGGTGTTACAATAGAAAATTGACCACAGGGATAACTGGCTTGTGGCGGCGAAGCGTTCATAGCAACGTCGCTTTTTGATCCTTCGATGTTGGCTCTTAATATCATTGTGAAGCAAAATTTACAAATGCAAGGGAACGTGAGCTGGGTTTAGACCGTCGTGAGACAGGTTAGTTTTACCCTAAGAATGGCAATTGCTGTTGCGACATAATTCCTGCGTAGTACGGGAGGAACCGCAGGTACGGACCAATGGCACAATACTTGTTCGAACGAACAGTGGTATGACGCTACGTCCGTTGGTCGTCCCTAAGGTCGTATCCGTTCTGGATACGGGGCAATTGTATTGTATGGAAATAAATCATTTAAAGTTTACAATTTCATATTATAAACGACAATGGATGTGATGCCAATGTTAACATAGCAAATACGGGATATATTAAATATCGCCTGTATGCCGCGTTAGTTATGGATATACAATAGTTAAACATTATTAAATACATTGTTTAACAATGCCTAGAATCAAATGTAAACGACTTTGGTAACGGGCAAGGTGTTGTAAGTGGTATAGCAGCTGCCATCCTGCGATCCACTGAAGCAACTCAAAAGTTGCAGAGTAGATTGATTGTCATTGAATGTATGTGTTTAAGTATACTTCATTTATGATTTAAAACGTTATTTCAATATGTTTTATGAATAATGCATTTAATATGAATCGTTCTCATAAAATAAAAAGCAAATTTCCTAGAAACAGATTGCAGCGCCGCCTGGCAATAAAATGTTGGTGTTACATGTTCTGATTTTCTTTTTTCCGGCAAAAAATTAAAAAAAAAAAACGATTGCAGTCCCACCTACCGGGTCCGATTGTAAATCCAAGTCATCCAAGGTACCACTCAAAAACACACAAAATCGTTTCAGCCGTTTAGAAGGAGTTCAGTGACATACACACGTACAGTAGAATTAGATATATAAAGATTTGTGTGACAGCATAACTACAAATCTAAATTTGTTTTATTATATTTTCTTAATTCTATATTGTACAATAGACAACTAAATATATAAACTGCTTATAGTACTCACCTTTTCTTCTTGCATTTAATTTTCTGTTTATGGATTTTTCGATTGTTGGCCTCGACAGTAATTTTGTTGTTTTTTGTTATAGTAAAATTTTTAAATTTGGCAACAAGCTTATCTCGTCTGTCGTCGCGTTCGAAGATAACATCGCCAAGAATAAAGAATTAAGAAAGAATTTTGAGTAGACTGATTCTATTGTCTTAAATGTATTGTTGTCAGATAAAATAGCTATTATTCGTTTAGCAAAATACTTATTCTTTTCGTACTTTTCTTAGTATACCTTCCGTATACTTTCGAAAACTGTTAATACAAAATCTTCCTCTTAAGGGTTACTGTGTTCTATTAGATATCGTTTTTTGTTTCTGAATAGGACCCACTTTTTTTCAAATACATTTGTCCTGGCAAGGTTTTGCTTTATAATGACTTGATGGGAAAATTCGTTAAGATGTTCTGATATTGGAATGCTATCTCCTAAATTTTCCTCAGCGAAATGTATAATTGAGCTGTGGGTAATTTGTCTGGGACTTACATATTTGTAATCAGGTACAATATTTTGTTAAGACCAACATAGGGTTATATTTGAAAACAAAAAAGTGTTTCATGTTTTTTGTAAAAAAAAAATGCTTTTAGTATATTTCAAGGACGTCTGTTGGGGGGTAAGCTGTAAGTAATTTCTTTGGGACTTACATATTTGTAATCAGGAAGACGTGTACAATATTTTTTTGTGACTAACATATGGTTACATTTGAAAACAAAAAAGTGTGAAAGCTGAAAGCAAAACGTCTGTGAGCTATATATTCGTAATCAAAAGATTTTTTCTGATTTTTTGAGTTAGCGCTTGTGTGGTTATACCTCTGACATAAAAAGTGATTTTTTGCCCACTTTGAAGGGTGTCTGGCAATATTCGACACCTTATTGCCGGAATAACGCCGCACATCTTGGACCGGGTCACCAAAAATTGGACGGACCGCTTGAAGCACTGCCATTGAGGTCGAGGCGGCCATTTGAATGATGTGCTATTACACACATAATGGCACGAACGTAGCTTCCAAAATGCCAGTATCAATTTAATATCTCACACCGTTGTTGTTTCAATTAAATTTTTTCCCCTGTAGTTCTCATCTGTGGCCTATTTCACCAAACTAAAAGTTACAACAACAAATTTGTACTTGTGATTCACAACTACCAATTTGTGATCTAGTTTTTCAAAATTCCCAAATTACAAATATATATTTCACAAATTTGTGATAGGAATGCAAAAAAATTTTAGAAAAAAATGTGTTGATCACAAGTGATCAAAATCTCCGTAATAACTTGTAATCTAAAAGTGTTATTTCACAAGTTTGTTAAACGCCGTGGTGAAAAGTTTGTAATAATAAATGAACAAAGCAAGATCTTTTTTATTCGCTCATTAGAGAAAAAAAAGGGATTTTTTTGGGAAATTTTCAAATAATTTAACCCACGAAATGAAAATGAATGAGTGGAAAAATATTTTAAACTCTGTAAAGTTTCAAGGTATTTTAAGTAACAAAGACTGGAAATATCTTCGTTGCGTTGCAAAATTTGAAGCGGGGAACCATGGTAAGTACCCTACATATGTATTATATACTAAAAAATGGTTTCTAAATTATTACTATTACACATTTAAAGGCAAAAATTGATAATTCGAGGAAAACTGGTTTCGCAGGTGGAGCTGCGTATTAACTGATTGATATTATCGGTAAGGAATCGCTAATGTTGGATGGCATTTTTGTTGATTCCTCTTCAATACCATTAGAAATGGCCCGTCACCTAAATACACAAATAATGAGTATATTGAAAGTGAAATAAGGTAAGCGAAAGCGTTTATTCTTTACAAAATTCTATTTGCACTAATATGTTAGTTGTTATTCTTAAGCCTATCCATACTAAAAAAGAAGGCGTGCTCCAAACGGAAGGCGGCAACAACATCCGACGAAGAAGATATTATTTCCCTGAAGAAACAGAGACTTCAGTTAGAAATATAAAACTTGCAATTGGAATGCAAGAAGAAAAGAAATTGATTTAGGGCTACCAGTAAGTGGCCTACCTGCGGAACTGGAGGAGACATCGTTCTTTCAGACTCAGAATCCTCAAAATTCAGAGTCTGAAGAAAGACCAATAAACTTTAGTTTTTATTAAAAAAAACAATAAAAAAAAGAATAAAGAATAAAAAAGAATAAAAAAAAAAGAAAAAAGTTTATTATCGAAAAATCTTGCTGTTTCATTAAATTTTCATGAAAGACCTAGAAAATATTGTAAGGTAGTTTGGTCATTCAAATTATCATCATTTTCATTTGGGTACTCTAAGTTTTCTTCCTATTCAATGCTGGACATCTCAAAATATTTATCTCTTGGTTGTCCTGAAATGTTAGTCAAGACAACACAATATTTTATGAGAGTAACTGCTTTTATCGGTTGCAATCGTAATTTATTCAAGCATGGGAATTTCTCCTTCAAAATTCCAATAGCGTTTTCTATTATTCTTCGAGTTAATTTATGTGCTCTATTTTATCGATCAATTTCGGAAGTTGAATTTCTCCAAATTGATGTAATTAACTAATCTAATAACGGATATCACGTATCCCCAAGTAAAACAGTATGAGGATAAGGCCGAAAGCCTTAATTTCAAATTTAGAATAAAGGGGACTTCTTCGCAACACTTTTGAATCGTGTACACTTACGGGCCAATTCACGTATGCATTGTAGAAGGTATAGTCAGGCCCGCATACCAGCATACAATTAATAGAGTGCTTTCCATGCCTTTCGACATATGCATATTCAAACTCGCTGGGAGCATCTGTTGCAGTTGATCAACACTAATGATTAATACAATGTTTAAATAATAAACGAATAAAGTGTTAACCCCAAAATATAATGTAGTAGAATGTCAAATGTAATTATTATTACCAAATGTCAAAATGAGCAACTATTAACCATTGAAAATATGTATAAAACCTATGAGAAAAAATAATAAAGGACACTGTTGATTTTATAAAGTTTAAGAACGGTCGTTTTCTTAAAACCTCTAGTCACCGGTAACTAAGAAACGCTTTTCTCAAACCCCGTTTTTTCGATTGCTCTGCAAACCCATCACCCTACAACATATGTTTAATAAAATCCCGTCTATACATCCATAAACACATGGCATGCCCAATACAACAGATACGTACATATTTATATATATGGGTGATTAGTACAACAATAAGAAACAAAAAAAAGAAAAAAACCATACCTACGCATCTCAGGGAAAAGGTCGACTGACAAGTCAACGAAAAAAAACAACTACTCGTACACTGAATTAGAAAAGAGAGATGAAAGAAGGTTACGGTGCCGTATTAATGCAGAAGCATGACGATGACCACTATCACCCTAGTATTTTCGTGAGCTTTAAGTCGACTGAGACTGAACAAAGGTACCCAAGTACAATTTAGAAGTTCTGGCAATAGTTCGAGCCCTACGAAGGCTTCGCGTTTATTTGCTTGGCCTGCGGTTTGAAATTTTCACAGATTGTCAGGCATTCAGGCTTACGATGGCCAAAAAGACTCTTAACAGCCGAGTCGCTCACTGGGCTTTGCAGCTAGAGGAATTCGATTGTGAAGTTAAGCACCGTTCTGGAACGGCCATGCGACACGTAGATGCACTAAGTCGCCATCTAGTTAGTGTCTTTACGATCGAGGACGGATGTCTGAAGGCAATGAAACAAGCTCAACTAAAGGACGATTTCTGCGTTACCATCCGTGCAATACTTGCAGCATCGGGTTCATACGAAAACTATTTAATCAGAGGCGATGCGCTGTATCGGTTCTTAGATGGCTCCTTCCTGCTAGTTGTTCCGAAGTCCTTGCAGAATCAACTCATACGCATGGTCCATGAGAGGGGATCAAAAGATTTCTGATGTCATCGACAATTGCATTGCCTGTATCCTTGCGGCCAAGAAGTCTGGAAAGAAGGAGTCTTTCCTACATCCCATTGACAAGCCAGACCAGCCCCTGCACACTTATCATGTAGATAAGGGCCCACTTCTCTCCACTCCTAAGAGTTATCGTTATATTTTCGTGACCGTAGATGCGTTTTGCAAATATGTCTGGATATACCCAACGAAAAATACAACCTCCATCGAAGTCATCAACCGTCTTGAATTACAATCCCAAGTTTTCGGCAATCCCCAGCGCTTAATATCAGACAAAGGTGCAGCATTTACATCCAAGGATTTCGAAGAATATTGCAGGGAAAGGAAAATCGCACATCATTTGGTAACAACCAGAGTTCAGAGAGGAGAGCAAGTAGAAAGGATGAATAAGACAATCGTGCAGGTGTTGTCTCGTCTGTCGATTGAAGACCCCTCCAAATGGTACAAAATGGTTCCGAAGGTGCAGTGCATACTCAGTGTAGTGTCGCGAAGCACCGGAAGGACGCCGTTCGAATTAATGTTTGGTGTAAAAATGAGGACAAATGAAGACATCCAACTTAGGGAGGTGCTAGAAAAGGAGATCCTAGACATGTTTGAAGAAGATCGGTCTGATATGAGAGCGGAGGCAAAGAGACAGATACAGGAAATACAAAGAGAGAACCAAAACACATACGACAAGAAGAGGAAGAAAACTTATACTTACGATTTGGTAGATCTGGTAGCCATCTGGAAGACACAGTTTACGACAGGTCAAAAGTTGTGTCCGAAGTATCTCGGCCCCTATGAAGTTACCAAGGTGAACAGAAACGATCGGTATATGGTAAGAAAGGTCGGAAACCACGATGGGCCTAATCAAACTTCAATAGCGGTGGATTTCATGAAGCGTTGGCGAACATTCAACTCAGAATCTGATGCGGAAGAACCGAATGACGAAAACCCTACTTCGACTGAGGCAGCCGACCCTCAGGATGGCCGTGTGGGTGATTAAGACAATGGTACAACAATAAGAAACAAAAAAAAGAAAAAGACCATACCTACGCATTTCAGGGAAAAGGTCGACTGACAAGTCAACGAAGAAAAACAAGTACACTGAATAAGAAAAGAGAAATGAGAGACAAGTGCGAAGTAAAGAAAAAAATACAAGAAGAAGGGTAAAGCAGACAGTTGAAAAGTAGATCGGGAAAAGAGTAGACGTTCGGGACGGTTGAGCAGAAGAGATGAATCTATCCATTTGAATTTTGTTTATATTTTCACATAATTTTCTAAAGTATCACATATTAAAATAAAGTTTTGTTTATAAATCATTAATCAGAAAACTCATTGCGCATTTAATTTCTTTTCTTTTAAACTATTAACTTTCCACATATATTCTCAAAATTCTATAAAAAAACATGTATTTACCGGCAATATTGTAACACCGTTCAAATATGTTTTCGTTGTCATTAAGCCAACATACAACACTTTCAAACAGTAAATCAACAATTGTTCTACAAACTCTTTAAACACATCTACATACGGTAGACTTTGATATTCCGTGCATGTGAGCAACTCTATGGCACAGTCCTCCAGTCTAGGTGTTAATGCAAAGTTTTTTTCAACCGTGTGGGCTACGTGTGGTCCAATAATTGCTACTATTTCCTCTGCCTTGCATCGACTTAGACGAAATTGTTCATTAAAATTAAATAACTCCGAAATGACAAAGTTTATTCGCGGTCTATAACTTTTTTTTTTAATTAAAACATAATCGTCACTTTCGTTATCGCTACTACTATGCCTTCGTCACAAAGACATTTTTTCGATTACTTTGAATATAAAACAAAACCTCTAGGAGAAATTACATGTCAACTATCACTTGCAAAATATTGCAAATACTGAACAAAATTTGTAAATTCAATTTCCTTAGTGAAACGTAAACTCACAAATATGTGACATTTTCACAAATTTGCAATTGTAAATTACAACTATAAATAACTTTTGGTGAAACAAAAAGCGAAGCATTTCTACAAATTTCCCTTTGTAAACTACAAATTTGTAATACCCAGAGTTTGTTTTAACAACATAAATGAAAAAAACCACAAACTTTGTTAATAAGCACTTGTAAATACAAATTTGTAAGTTCGTGAAATAGGCCACTGGTCAGGTGCACCTAAGATCTTTTGAACTTTCTAGATAGGATCTAAAATCGTGCGATAAAACTCATAGGTGAACGCCGAACACCCGAACACCGGCGTAACGTGTCCTGTCTACCTGTCCTGTCTTACCCTTAGTGCTCCAACGAAATTGCCAGTAGCATTCCGCCTCTTTCAAACTTTTAACCGTAACACTCCTCTAGCTATGAATGCTCATCAGTACATCCTCAAACACACCTTCAGACGTACTCTGAAATATCTGAAATTTAAAAATATATCGGGATCAACCCCAACTCGCTATACAATATTGCATCTTAGAGTTAGCGAGACCGTAGTAAATCATCTTACTTGTTTGGAGCAGTAAGGTTTCACAAGATACGAGTACATTATTCAAGCCACACGCATCATATATGATTTAACTACTTGCGTATGATTTTTCCAGCTTAAATTGAGATCAAATAAAACTCCCAGATATTTAAATTGACTAACAGACTTAATTTTAAAGCACCCGCTTGAACATTGAGCATTTTCATTAAAATTTATACATTCACAAGTATGCAGACGTAGACAAAACTTTACACAGTCGTGAGAATGATAAAACACATGGAAATCGGTAACAACATTTCCTAACATTTTGAAAGCCATCAATTTTGTTTTTTTCGCTGATAATCAGCTTATGAAAAAAAACCACTGCCTTAATATTTGTAGATCTTCCTCAATTTTGATAACACATTCGAACGACGACGTGAGTCCTTGATAGTAGAATGCTATATCATCAGCAAACGCTGTTGGTAAACAGTTGAAGTTCTGATTGAAGAGTGAGTTAATATAAATTAAGAACAAAAGTGGACCGAGGACAGAGATCTGCGGAACACCATTCTATATTTTGAGAGATCTACTAAAACATCCATTGATATTGAGATAAGAGCGAAACCAATCATGAAGCAAATTATGATCCACCATGTCAAATGCTTTTGTCATATCAGTGAAAGAAAAAGATTGTAGATTTGGAATTATTAAACCCTTCATACAATGGGGTACAGAACTTAAGAATTTCACCTTTTGTGGATTTTCCCCATCTAAAACCGAACTGATTTTCAGAAAAAAAATTCTGGATATCCAAAAAAGACATCATGCGTGATTTTAGTAACTTTTCAAACAGTTTAGAAAATGGGGGAAGCAGAGATATAGGTCTATAATTACTCTCATCTTTGCAATTTCACTTTTTAAACAGCGGTATAATTTCTGCACATTTTAAGGACTGTAGAAAGCATCCATTACTTACACTTAAGTTAAATAAGTGACAGAGTATATAACTTATATCAAAATCAATCCTTTTTAAAAAGACATTTGTGATACCATCACTTGTGCACGAACTTTTGTTTTTTTTATAGATTATATAGGCTTAAATATTTCTGCAGAAGTAATTCTAGTAAAAGCAAAACTATTAACTTGGTCTCACTGTACGAGAACAAATGAACTAATACAATTGCATGCATAATTAGGTTGAGCAGAAGGCTTTAGTAATGAAGTACTCATTACATTTATTTGCAATGTTGGCCGGATCAGATAAAATAAAGCTATTTATTTCCAACTACTTTACTACTTTACAATTTCTGTCTTTTCCTAGAATATAACTACAATTCTGCACTCTTCTTTAGTATTACCTTTAGCATTACGCATCTTAACATAGTAGTGATTGCGAGCTTCTGCTATTTTTTTATTTACGTCTTTGCACAATTTGTCATAGTATTTTTTTATTCTTAGATTTTGTGGATGTTTCTTACATTTTTAGGCGAATTTTCTTCTACTTTTCACTTCCTTTAAAAGATTGGAATGTATTTTGTACTATTAAAATTTTGCATAGACCTGTTGGTGCAGTTTTCTATGTGATTTCTTAAAACCGATAAAAATATATCATAGGCAACCAAAATATTACTTTCTGAGTAAACTAATTCCTAAAACTCATATTTTAAAACTTCATTCAACATGGCGTAGTTTATACGAAATTTTTTCTGGAAAGAATCTTTAATATAAAATGAAGTATTATATTGTAATTACCATGTGATGATCCGCTACTCTGAAATCGTAAGCATTAACATAGAAACAACTTTTATTATTTTTATGTATTCGAGTGAAAATATTGTCAATACAACTTTTAGTTGAATTCGATACGCGAGTAGGACCATAGACCATACGAGGCCATTAACAACAAGTAGTTCTCAGTGTCTCTGTCACACTCATTTAAAATATCGATGTTGATATCGCCAAGAATAATTAAGGTTTTTGCTTTAGTTTCACTCAAAATAGAATTCAGCTCATCAATAAAGACATTTTTACTACATTCATGCAATCTGTAAAAACATAGTATTAAATAAGATTTAATAAGATTTACATACGAACGGACAACTTCACTACATCGACACAAGGAATATTTATCAATGAACAATCAAACACATAACCAACTTTGACATAAACTGCTACATCACCGCCAGAGTACGAGTCGTTGCAGTTGCCAAAAGGCAAATAACCCGGAATATTATAAATGGAGAAACTTCGTTGATGACTTTGTTTTTAGAAGAGATACTGCCCTTTATTATTGCATTTAAATATCCAAATTTTATTTATTCTTACGTTCATAAAAAAAAATAGTTAAACGTTATGTTTATTACGCATTTTCTGGAGAAAAGCGACCTCAAAGTTAAAAATTTATCATGAGCCAGAAAAATGAACAGGCTTAGAAATTGGATATCTGAAGACCCTAATAATATATCAACTTTATTTAAATGTAGTTACAAGGAGTAGTATCTCTAAAAACAAAGTCATCAACGAAGTTTCTTCCATTAGTAATGAGCACTTTCCGTTAACATGTGTCAGGGTATACCAAAGTAAGCCTTTCCTTAAATTTTCGATAAGTGATGTCAGCTTTGGAGTAGACCCTTACTGTAGAACGATTTTTTTTCTTGGAATATACGAGTACATAGGAATCATTTCCCAAATTGTCGTTCACGAATTAGGGGACACCCTGTATATCAGCATAACTGATAAATACTCAAAATGTTGCTACACACGAGAAATTCCGAGCAAAAAGAGTACATACAAATACTTTGACGAAATATTATCAAAAATTTACTGAAACGCCACGATATACTCGTATGCGCCAAAGAAATTTACGAAAAACTACAAACTGTAGCTACAGTAACATCGTCATTTCATTCCAAAACCAACGGTCAAGTTGAGCGTACACACAGCACGATGATCGAACTCTCTAGGGTCCTAGCACATTAAAATAATTCTTCATCAGGAGACGGAATTTTTAACGCGGAAATTTTAACAATAAAACAAAACAATACATTCAGTCACAGGAGAGCAACCCGAGGATATGTTTTTCAATCGAGGAGGGTATCCTGATATAAAAAAAATCTCGAGGTAAATCAAAATAAGTATACAATGAACTATCCTCTATTGCTAATACAATTAATTTCGCAAAAAATGGAAACTTCTATTCAGGTAGTATCCAATGAAGCATTAGATTCAGTTAATAAATGTATTAGAATACGCCGACGTACATGTTTGTTATTTTCACCAAGCAACTGTAACTATAATATTTATAAATCCCCAATGTTAAAAACAAAATGTAATTTATTCAATCTACATCCACTTGCATACGAGCATGGAAAAATATTACTAGATTCTGAGATATCAAAATGTAACAATGTATTTACACCAATTGAAAAATTTAATAACTATGTTCTCTCTAGATTGTCGTGGGGTGCGCAACTATTAGAAACGTAAAAGTCACTAACAAAATGAATTGTTCCGTGTGCTCGCAAAAAATTGACCGCAACTGTTCTACAAAAATAAATTGCAGTGATTGTAAGCACTATTTCCACTACTCATGTGCTAATATCACTGCAGAAGATGCAGATTACATGAAGACAAGTGGTAATTTATTTCGGTGTGACAAATGTGGAGTGCTAAGACGCCGTTCTTTACATTCGCCCGTCTCATCCATACAGAGGGAATGTAACAACAATGCTCAGGCTAGTACCAACGGCAACAAAAAACAAGCAGGAAGAGGCTCTCCACGATCACCAGAGATGGTATCTCCTCAACAAATAGTGGACAGCGAAAGAGAATATACCCTCCAAATGATTTATGCCAAACTCTCGAGTTTGGAGGAATTAAATCATCGTTTCCTTCAACAACTCAATGAATTACGCACGGAAAATAAAGAGCTAAAATCGAAGGTAAATAGTCTGGAGAGTAAGCTGAACTGGCAGCAACAACAGCTTCGTAGCAATCTCATTGAAATTGTTGGTGTCCCAAATGTCAATGACAGTAATGCTCTCAGCAAGGCAAAGCAAATCTTCAGCAAAGCTTTGTCCATTGATGTTCCTGACGTTGAAATCGAAAAATGCTACGTTAAAAAAGTGCAATCCAAAACTGCTAAAGTGAATTCAATCATCTAAGATTCTCGGATTCAGCTATGAAACAACAAATCATGAGTGCAAAGAGGATGAGCAAAAAAAATCTCAACACACAAGTAACTGGTATCAATGGGGACAGTAGCAGCAGCAATGACAACAAAAACAGCAGCAGCGGCAAAGGCACTGGTTCTCTAATTTATATTAATAATTCTCTCACCAAGTACACGCAGGCTCTCTTCATGAAGGCGAAAGAGACAATAAAGCAGAAAGGTGTAAAATATGTATGGTATAAAGATAACCAAATTCTTGTTAGAAAGGTTGAGGGTGGAAAAGTCATTTCAATTAGATCTTTTGATGATCTTATGCTTATTTAAGGCGAAATATTGGAAATGATAGACTCTATAAACTTGATAGATGACTTTTCTATCCTCAAACTCAGTAGTTCCAACTGTGTAAATGTTTTTACAAATAGTTCTTATTGTAAGAATAAACTTTTCATTGTTCACCAGAATGTCAGAAGTTTGAGAGAAAACTTCTCATCTCTTGTAACACATCTCGATTCCTTTGAATGCATTCCAGATTTTGTCTTTGTCTCTGAAATTTGGATTTATAATTGCGAAAAAAATGATTACAATATACCCGGTTTCAATTTCCATGCAAATACGAATGAAAATTACGCTGCAGGTGGTGTTGGGTTTTTTGTTAAATGTGAATATCAGATTTTTGATGTTCTATATCTCGATTTCTTAAGTGCCGATATTATTAGAGTTTCCTGTGAAATAAATCATGAAGTTTACGTTTTTCTGTGTGTTTATAGACTGCATATGTTTAATATATTGATGTTCGTAAAAGAATTTTCTGGTCTTTTGGAAAACGAAAAAGCAAAAAATCTAATTATCTTAGGGGATTTTAATTTGAACATATTGGAAACTAGTGAGATGGTCTCGAATTACATGGCGTTATTAGCATCGCATGGTTTAGCTTCTTTTATCAATGAGCCCACTAGGACAGTATCGGGCAGATGTTTAGATCACATTTATGGTCGATTTAATAATGTTTCTTTGAGTAATTGCGATAAATGTGTTTTTGATCTGCGGATAACCGATCATTCTATGACAGGAATATTAGTAAGCGTTTCGAATAGCATTGTTAGTAAAGATTCAAAACTCCCTAGTAAGCAATTGATAATTAACTTCAGTAAGCTTAAAAACCTTTTGCTGAATGAGCTCTGGGAAGATGTTTTCTTGTGTAGAAATGCCTCAAAGTCCTTTACAACCTTTATTAATTCCCTAAAGAAACATATTCTGAGTTGTGCCTCATTTTTGCCCTCGAGAAAAGTGGTAAAAAGGCTGAAACCGTGGATCTCTATGTATTTATTGAATAAAGTAAAAGTCAAAAACAAACTTAGAATCAAATGCTGTAAGTACCCAAGAAATTTGATCTTGAAAAGAAAATACAAGAAATTGTGCGGTGAACTCAAACAGGAGATTCCTATTTGCCGTGATACATATTACCGTTCCCAATTCAATTCTGCTAAGGGAAACTTAAAAAACGAATGGCAGGTAGTTAACAACATTCTAAATAAATCGTCTTCCTCTAAAATACCTACAGTTATACATGCCGATGACTGCGAAATAACTGACAAACTTACTATTGCAAATAAATTCAACAACTATTTTACTGATATAGCTAGCAAACTACAACCGTGTCCGGTTCAACCAATCTGTTCCCTATGTTCCACTCATAAATGTACGGAACTGTTTCAAGAAAACAGTTTTGTGTTCTATCCCTTTACTCCCCTCGAGGTATTTAAAGCTATTGGTACTCTAAAAAAATCTAATTCGTGTGGGGTTGATGGTATTTCGAGTTTCATTCTTAAAAGGATTGCATGTTTCATTTTAGACATATTGGTACATATCTTTAATTGTTGCGTATTTGCAGGTGTATTCCCGGAAGCACTTAAATGTGCAGATGTTGTGCCAATACATAAAAAAGGTTCTGCTGCTGAAATCTCTAACTATAGGCCCATATCTCTTCTTCCAGCTCTCAGTAAAATCTTTGAGAAACTTGTAAAATATAGGTTAGTGAATTTTTTAAATGCAACTAAGTTTTTCAATCCAACTCAGTTTGGTTTTCAAAAGGGGAAGTCAACTGAAGACGCACTACTAAAGTTTTGCTCTCAAATAATGTCAAATCTCGATAGTAAAAAGTGCACGGCTGGTTTGTTTATTGACATCACCAAGGCCTTCGATATGGTCAATCATAATCTTTTATTGAGAAAACTGGAAAAAGCAGGTCTTCGTGGTTTCATGCTTGATTGGTTCAGGTCGTATCTTGGAAATAGGTCGCAAAGAGTGAAATTAGATGATATTAGGAGTGAAGTTAAGTTCATCAACTTGGGTGTACCCCAAGGCTCTGTTCTAGGACCAATTTTGTTCTTGATTTACATAAATTCACTTTTTTCACTTAATTTTAAAGGCACACCAACTGCTTTTGCTGATGATGTTGGCTTTTCCTATGGTTGTAACAGTCCCTTGGATCTGGTTTCGGACATTAATTGGGATCTCAACTTACTGAGAAACTGGTTTGCTGAACATATCTTGGCGATAAGCTCTAAAACGAAAATAATTTTTTTCAGTTTATCATCCTTACATAACTTAGATGCTAACGTGTATTTTCATGCACCCGAGTGCCAAAGATACAAACTGTCCGTTTGTCATTGTGCGGCTGGTATTTCTTCTAAATCTTTTTGTAGCAAATTGAACTGCAGTGACAAATGTTTTTTAATTGAGAAAGTTAATGAATTTAAATACTTGGGACTCACTATTGATTCTAGAATGAGCTTTCTGAATCATGCTGAAACATTGAGAAAGTATTTTCGATGGACTCTCAGACACTTCTTTTATTTGCGTAATATCTGCTCGAATACACTCCTGAAAACAATCTATTATGGAATATTTCATTCTAAGTTGCAATATGGAATCGCTTGTTGGGGAGGTGCATATTTTAATAAAATTCAACCCTTGTTAACCTTGCAAAAATATGTAGTAAAAATTATATGCCGTAAACCTGGCAGACATCCTAGTTATCCTTTGTTCTGTGACCTGAAAATTCTTCCAGTTCGTCATTTATATTGTTTTAAGGTTTTAAAAGCTTTCTTTATGAAGTCTGGTAGTCGTAACTTTCGTTTAATATCATCTTATAATCTACGTGGAAACATGTCTAATATGTTATCTGTACCTACTTTTCGTACCACTGCTTATCGTAATTTTTACTCTATTTTGTCGTTTCGCTTATTTAACAAACTTCCTCACACAATCAGGGCAATTTCAACATCTGGTTTGTTTATAAAACATTTAAAACGTTGGCTCCTCCAATTTAACCATGCTAGTCTAGAATCATTCATTCACTGATGCTCGACTTCTGACATTCTGGTTAAACCTTAGCTCACTGTTGTATTCATCCTTTGCCTATTTAGCTATCTAACGGATGTATTTTTTTTCTTAAAACAAAAATGTTTTTGTTGTACTCTCTTATGCTTCATGAACTTTTTCTTACACATTTTTATATTGTTTAAAATACTTCAGTCTTATATTTGCTTCCTACAGGGTCACCCCACCTAAAAAATGTAATTTTATATTGTTAAAGTCCTTTGAAGTGACATTCAACACTATTTTCTTTACTTCTGTAATCTAAAATACAGAATGTCACCAATCTCCTTATTTCTATTGCTCTGCATATAAGGTTTTTATTTATTTATTTTAAGAATTGTGAATTATAATGAATTTATAAGAAGAAATAATTATAAGAAATTATATATGTAAGATACAAAATTCTGACAATTGTACTCGTACTATTAATATATTAGAAAATAAGCCAACCAACTGTAAAGTGATACATGAAAATAGCGCACCACTCCAGCTACTTGAAAACGGTAAGATTATTACACACCTGGAATAATGTAAAAATAGACGGACCTAAATTAATACAATTCAATTACTCCACAACTATCGATGGAAAGCAATACTTCAACTACCAACAAGAATTCAAAGTTGCCATGTATAATACTCGTATTAGGCTGTACCACATGAAATGTCCGATTTTCGCTCAGTCGGAAATAAGAAGTTCTCGACTGAGCGTTCAATTTTGTTTTTTTATAAAATAAAGTGGTACGTGTGCATGACGTGTGAGAATTTTACCGTTATTTTTTTCTAGGAATTATTTACCATGCTGTCGGCAGTTCAAGTTTGAACCCACTTCTTATACGAATTTAAAATGGGACATAATGCGTCATATCAATGCAAAACATTAACGATGCATTTGAGGATGTAGCGGTAAACGGTATGGCGTTGGTTCGGAAAGTTCCGTTTGGGAGATTTCAGCCTCGAAAATGAACCACGTGGAATCCGTAAACATTAGTTGACGAACATATTTTAAGAGCAGCGGTGGATGCGGACCCAACGAAATTGGTGCGGGAGATTGCACAAAGCATTGGAGTATCCCCAATGACAATAAGTCGACACCTTTCTCTTATAGGAAAGGTAAAGAAACTCGATAATTGGGTACCCCATGAACTGAACGAATCCCAAAAACTACGGCGCATTGGAAATCTGTGCATCGCTTACATTAAGAAACCAGGCTGAATCGTTTTTGCACCGGATAGTCACCTGTGATGAAAGATTGATACTGTATGTTAATCTTTTATTTTATTTTGTTTTTTTTAAGTATCTGTGAAGCCTTTGGCTTGTCTGCAGAAGATTAAATCTCTTAATTCTTAATTTAGTGAGTTTAGTCCTTCCAAATTACAAGTTAAAATATTGAAACTAATTTAGTATCTACGAGTATAATTGATAAAACATTTTACCTATTTTGGTTTTATATTTCATTATTTAAAAAGAAGGTTTTGATCGCCTTTTTTCTAGTTTACAATAGTTCTCGGGGTAGGTTGTTGATTATTGCCGGAACGCTGTGTAGGAGTTGTTTTCTACCATATTTGTTGCAAATGCAGCATACCTTGGGCCCGTCGTCTAGTATTTACTTCATGCTCCACTGGCCGAATAAACCGTATTCTAAAGTTATCTAAAAAATGTCTTATACTTGAATGACTTTGAAGCTAGTGTCGTTGTTTCGAGTATTCATAGAGTTGATATGTTTCAATGTAGATTTTTGCAGTTTTTGGATATGGGTTGCCGCTGCGTTGCCCCAAGCAGCAACCTACCTCAAAACGGACACCGTAGCGTGATGTTTCAGATGGGCTAGTGCATAGATGGCTGTCTTTAAATCCATGCGTAGCTTATCAATCTGTTTGTTCCATAAGAAATGACAGTCTATGATGACTTCTAAATACTTGCAGCTGCCAACAACTTCGATGACTTCTGTATTGGCACTAGATCATGCATCATTTCTCAGGTATACTGAAATTTGTTTCGATGTGAAACTGGGATTGCGGATGTGTACCATCTAGGTTTTCAACGCATTAATCACCAAGTCGTTATCGTGGCACCATTTGACAGCAGCATCCAAGTCTTCCTGCGTGATTGCCATTTCCAGTGACCTGTGATGTACCACGATTGCTGTGTCATCTGCCAAAGCAAACTGTGTGCTCTGCTTAAAAGATCATTAGTGTACAAGATAAAAAGGATTGGACCTAATTTCCATTCGTGTGGCACACCTTATTCCACCTTTGTTCTTACGCTCTGTACTTCGCTGATTTTCACGCAGAATAGTCTGTTACACAGATAATCGGTTAACCAGTCCGCCATTAATCCTCGTGTACCAACACGTTGAAGTGGTTCTATTAGGGTTTTGTGGTTTAAGGTATTATATCTGGGCAGTGGTTGGATGCAGATGAAAAACCAAAACATACCAATAAGGCCGATCTTCACCCAAAAGAGCTCCCGAAAGAGCTGAAGTCGGATACCGTCCACGCATCGTTGAAATATAGAGGGTGCGTTTTGTAAACCAAACGTCATTCTAAGGAATTCGTATGTTGTTTATACTGAATTTATATGTGAGCTTATACTCAAAAAGGTCAATTTGTGCTTTCATGACCCTAAGACAATGTTCACCCAAAAGCATGTTGAACTCCTCTAAAGCTTCAGTTTTAAAAAATATTAAATTGTGATTAAATAATGTAATAATTTTTTTAGCTTTAATCAAAGAGTATCTATGAAGCGTTTTAATCTTTGCTGGTTTTTTAGGTATAGATTCTCCTATTTTGCACTTAGAACTAATATAATTATTTGTCGCGCCTATATCAATTAAAATGTTAACGGATTTACCTGTTTCTTGACACCGTGTGTGGAGACATGGTAATCCATTTTCTTTCCTTTTTCATAGGTGGTATCAGCATGTGGGATGAGTGATTGTAGATCTTCATCTTTGGTTTGTTTTACTCGTTGTACCTTGTTTGTGTTGTAGTTTCTTGTTGACGGAATTTTTTCAGGTTTTGCTGCTTATAGTGCTGTTGCGACTGTTGGAAGTTGTTCCTTGGAGGGAGTTGCGTGTTATGTTGTGTTGGTCGCATGTATTGACGAGAGTTGTCCACTTCCATAGGTTCGTAGCGTGGTTGATGATTACATTGTACTTGTATATTTGGATTGTATCTCCTTCTATCCTCATATCTCTGTGGTGGAGGATTTGGTCGTTCATTGTATTGTTGTGCTGTAATTTGTGCGTCAAACGTCAAACGCGTTATCGTGGATGTTGTGCTTTCAATTGCATATGCCGTTTCTAAATCCATTGGATGGCGACTGTTCTTGATTTTCGTATTCTGACATGGATGCAGATCCCTGTTCTACTAACATCTCTATCTTTGAGAGTGCAAGGTTCACTGCTTTGCTGACTTCGCTGTGGAATTCTGATAGTGTTCGTCTTCCTTGTGTGATTTCTTCGAGAAGTACATACAGTGGTTGATGGTCAAGTGTAGTCAAGTCTGTTGATGATTGAATAGAAGTTCACCTTGCTGTTGTGGTTAATTAGTATGTCTGTTGCTTCTCCAATAATTTTTGAATGAAGAAATGTAAAAGCTATATGGGAGCTCCGGTGTTTAGAGAATTGTTTAATATTTTCCATAAATGTCCAGGCCCCTTTCCTCCAAGATCTGTATTGATTCTTATCTCCACTGAAGCTTGGTATGGCTTCGAAGGTTTTTTAATTTATTTGATTTACATCTGTAATGTTTGGGGTAAATTCTTCATGTTGATCTATCGTATTGATTGTCGTTGTTCCTCCAATGTTTCTACTTTTAATTGTGTATTCTGCAGACACTGTGTGAGTACTTCTATCTGTACTCATAAGTTTGCGATATCTTGAACCATTGTATCGTCGTCGTGAAGTACTAAGCGTAGGGAATTAAATAATTTCCGACGTTTATTTCGTGAGTCCAGTGTGAGGGTTTTTTTTTGTAGTCAGGAAGCTTTTGTTCCGTTTTGGATGCCTACTATTTCAAGTTTACCGTTTTTAATGGGACTGGGTTTAAATTGTTATATCTCACTTTTTCAAAGATTGGTTTTATGCTTTTCTTCCAAGCCGTGAAATTTTTATTTTGTTATCCTGTATTTCAAGGGTATTTGGTTGCTGCCAAGAGTTAGACAGTCTTGAGCTCCCAGTTAATGTTAGTGGTTGAGTAAAAAGATTATTTATTTTATGCTACGTAAAAATGACTTGAGCTCCCAGTTAATGTTGGTGGTTCAGTAAAAAGATTATTTATTTTATTCTACGCCGAAATGCGTGCTCTTTATTGATATTCGTACGACTAACTACTATATGCAATAAGATCTTAATGCAATTTATACTATTGATGCGACGGCTGTTATCACCATGGAATATTCCGTTGTTTGTTGTTTACTATTATTTGGGTAGTTAAGTGTTTGTGTTGATAATGCATTTTCGGTGGTTTCGGTGGTAATGATGTTTACATTCCTAAATGATTATGTAATCTGGTGTACGTGACTTGATTAAATTTACGGAATAAGCAGAGATTGAGATTACGTCCTTAACTCTCGCCAATTCTGTGGTCACAAGGACCGCTAAAGTCTATTTTACCAATTTTTTCAGGAGAGCAGTTTAAATTTTTTGACAATTCATCAAAATCTCAATTTCGTCTAAAGTCGACTTTAGCCGTTATGGTTTGTGGCCACAGAATTATCAGACAAAAAAACCAGGTTGTTTTTTTTATCGCGAACCATAATCGTAATCCCGAAATTGGGATTATATGACAATATTTTGGATAAACCAGTAAAAAAATGTTTATTACTCATTACAAGAAAAATTAAAATTTGAGTTTGAGTTTATAACTTTTCAAAGTGCTATACTTCTCCAATGAGAGAGAGAGGGAGAAAAAAAAAATTAAATTTGGCTAATGTAAGTTGACAGACTTGAGTTTTTAAGTATATATTTACAAATATATAGTGATTAATTTTCTGTAGACTTTAGGTAGGACTTTTTTCTTTTAGGCCTAAAGTCTAAAAAGTGCGTAGGAAATAATTTTTCAAAAAACATTAAATTAAATGGATTTGAAAATTATAAAAAAGCTTGGTCCAATTCTGATTTCACAAATGAACAGGTATATCGCACCCACCCGAAAATTTAATTATGCAAGCTGTTTTGCCAAAATGAGCTCCTGTGCGACGGCTTCCCTTAAAACAGGCAATTCAAATATAGAAAGGTTGCATGCACCTTATATTATCGCTTATGGATTCAGTGCGGTCCCAGCATTTTGTTGTAATGCTTGCTGTAGGGTTGTTAGAGGTTTGTTGGATTCATTGTTGCGTTCATTGTAAGTGGTAACTGCCCTTCTTGGAGTAAAGCTACTTGTTATAGTCGACGGATTCCTTCTTGAAAAGTTTGATGTTGTGCTTCTATTTCAACTTCACTCAAGTATCTTATCAAACAATCTATTTCTGATGTATTACACATAATTTTTTCTGATGTATTTCATACAATTGCTTATTTAATAGCACTCATTTTTAAAACGTCTTCTCTTCTTAAGAACAAAACTCTATTACCTTCGGACAATTATATATTTATTTATTCACGGAACAACCGAGTTCTTCCCTGAACCATTTTTCTTTTTAATGGGATCCTACTGACTGCGCCACTTAAATTATTATCTTCAGATAATAGGTAGGTTTTAATGTAGGTTTTAACATAACCATTTTCATATTTTGACGGGAAATTTTGATTTCTGCACCATGACGGCAATGCAAATATTATAATAGAATGACTGATTCAAAATCAGTTATATTCTAGCACGTATATTCAATTTTTACAAGTGGCCTGAAGAGCGTGCACATCGTTGCTTATGATAGTCCTACTTTAAACGAACAGTCGCTTCGGCTTCAATTGATACAAAGAATGATATTAAAAAGCAATGAATTTCGAAACTTGCTGTGGTTTACTCAATATTTAACTAATACGAACTCTCCAATTATTCTCGCTGAGCATTTAGAATTTATTTTATTGACATCGTAGATATTGCATATAACTTGTATATACCATACGTCGGCTGCACGCCCTCAATAAATTGTGTTTACTGTTTCGCTTACTTTCATAATCGTGCGCAGAAGACGATTGAAGGTAACTTCGCGTTAAGTAGCTTCCTTCCACCAATTGAAATGCATTTCTTATATAGCTTATTGTCAGTTAATCGGCTGTGAAAAATGTATACTCCTTGTTCTCGACACAATGTATCTACTACTAAAACGCGTGCTCTAGCTGCCTATCTGATTCACTATTTCCACTTTACTTATTCCAGGCAAAAGCCTTTCTTTTTGTTCCTTACAGCAATTTTCATCTCATTATTACATAACCACCCTCTCATCTACAGTGGGAAGCAAAACTGTCCGGATGTTTTGCATTTCTATAGTTATGTTAACAAAATAAGGAAGTTAAAGCAATTTGACATATATTTTTGATTTATTTATTTAATTAAACGTCTTTCTTAGACTTCTTCTTCCGCCTTGCGAAACACCAAGAAGTTTTTTTGTGCTTTCAATCTTCATCGATGTTGTTCCATATATCTTGCGCACTTTGTTCCTATTCTTGTGCGCTTTCCTTCTTTGTTGAAATTGAGCCAGTTTACTTTTCCTATTTTTTATTTGCTCTTTGGTTTTTGTGAGCAAATTCTGAGCTTACTTGCTACTGGTTCGCCTAAGGTCGCTTAATAACTTTTACTCTCCATTTTGCTTTATTTCAATATACATATGTACATATGTATATGTGATCTACCTCCCTATGTTGTCCACCGCTGCAGTATGCAATCTATAGCCGTTCCTGATTAGTACGTATCGTGCGATTTATCTTTCTCCCGGTACATTTCTCGGTCCAAAAGTGTTTGGACCATGGAGGCAGTTTTGTATTCGAAGTTCTATTCGCCGACATGTCCACCAAAACAATATCTTCTCCAGATATTCAATTAAAAACTCACCAAAGTCACGCCACAATATTTATTTTTCTTAGACTTGCGATTATACTCGTAGCTTTGTTCAATGAGAAAAAAGGCAAGGTAGAGCAGCGGAAATTTGTGGAAAATGTCAGATCAAATAAGAGCAGAAAAGTACGGCCATATGTTAGTTTTCAAAAATGACTACTTCATTTTCGATTATTGGATAATTATTTGAGTTTAAAAGTTTAATATAAATCGTGAAATAAAAAGAATAAAATAATGGATATTAATTTGTTGAAACAACAATAGTTTTTCAAGTGATAGTTTGGAATCCAGTGACGACGAAGTGTTAAATATAATACCATTTTTTATGGGGAAACATAAAAGGAACTGTATCGCACAATTTTTGGAATAAGTAGTTCCTTCTTATATTGAAAAGGAGTTTATAACTCATTTACGTATAAATCGAACGCTTTACAAATGTTTGGTGGATATCTTTTCCGTATCGGAGGAATATAATAAGCTGGAGGCCCGGAAAACCTTTTCTGAAGAAGCGCATATAACATAGCTCTATTCCTCTGGATTGCTGGTCATATTCCTATAAGGATATTGTTGACCGATTTAACCTCGCTCTGGATACTGTGTGTTTTATAATAAATAGAATAATCTATTTTAAGAGCAATCTTTGCGGCTCTATTATTCGATAGCCTACGGAAGAGGAAAAAATGGCAACTGCTCTGTGCATGGGAAACAAAACAGCAATCCAAGGTGTTATAAGTACATGTGTAACATAATAATTTTAAAGAATAATAATAATAATTTTGAACATTAGCTATTGACTTTCTTTTAGAGGAATAATAGATGGCACTTGAATAAAGATTGACCCCCTAAACATGGAAAAAACGACTACATCGGCAGGAAAAATATCACAAGTTTAGGCTTTTAGGCTTGCAGGCAATATGCAACGAAAAACGAAAATTTAAAGATATCTTCGTTGGATATCCAGGATTCGTACACGGTAACAGAATTTACGAGAATTCCGATGTATATTCTCAGTTGCCCAATCTATGCGGAAGCTTTTTTCTTTTAGGAGATTCTGCGTATGCTTGCTCGCAATATTTAATAACGCCATATCGGGACAATGTGCAGTTGTCATCAAGGCAAACATTTTTCAACCGGAAGCTCAGTTCTGGCAGATTTGTGATAGAGCATTCATTTGGCCTTTTAAAACAACGATTCCGACAGCTTTATTATTACAAGCTAAAAGGAATTAAGAAACACTGCCATTTCATACGCGCTTGCATTGTTTTGCATAATCTATGCTATGATGATGAACTTCCATTCGAGATAGGTGATGAAGACATTGAGGAAAGCGTTGAAAACAACAATGTAGTAGACCAGGAGCAAGGATTTAGGCTCCGAAATAGGCTATGCGAAGAAGTTTTCTCCCATTTCAATAGGGAACAGTAAATACAGTAAAAAAAAAAGGAATGAAATTTTATTATTTAAAAATATTTTTAATATTTCCTGGTTTTGCTCTCTTTGCTTTTTCATTTCGAGTGTCCGCTCTTTATAGTATATGACTCCAGTTTGGCCTTGCTGTACTCCCACTTAAACTTTCTGTCTTCATCAAATTGCTCCCTCCACTTTCTCAGTTCTGCTGCCACTGTGCTCTTCTTTTTTTGGCCTCTTCGGAACCAAAGAAGAGTCCACTTCTACTGCAGCAATCTCGCTTCCACTGGATGCAGTTGGCAATGCTTCTAAGTAAACAAATATGAGGAAGTAACATTTTATGTTTTCTTAAAAGAAAAAAGTTTTAAAAAACCTGTAAAGGAGTAAATGCCCCCATCCTCCAGAATTGTTTCTCAGATTTTCCCACTTGCAGTTGTACTTCCCAACGGAACGGTGGGAACGGTTGACATTCGGTCTAGAATGATGTCCAAGAGCACACTTTAATATATATGTAAATAGGTTTATGAAAAAACTTTATGTTAATACAGAAAAAAAATGCTTTTTATATGAGCATGTGGCCTTATCGTTGCCAGTTTTATTTGTTGTGGAGCATTTTGTTTTTGAAGGCCCTATCTAAGCTTTTCCACTTGCTTTCATTTTGATACGGAGTATAGGAGGATCCATGCTGGTTCATTTTTTTGAAAGTCAACTCCCATAGTCTCCGCTTTGTCTTCACCTCAACATTTTCCCCCAATTTCGGGTGCATATCCTTGTAAATCGTTATAAGAAGTTGACAGTTCCTTTCTAGCCAAGCCGCTTTCCGCTTATCTTCCTGTGCCTATTGAGAAGTTGAAGCTATTGGCACGAAATCTTCATTTTCCAATGCACCGCTGAAAGATTGCTCAAATATTTTATTATAAAACTCTTTATCTAAAGAAAATGAACATCAGCTCAATTTTTTTTAATGAACTTTAATCATGTACTTACTACTTTCCAAATTATAGCGCGTATTGGGGAAGCACTCAACAACAACCGATTGCACTTTATCAGATTGTATTTCGCTTTCTTCCATTTTAAGTAAAATAACAAACAACTTTTCACTTCGAGGAAGTTAAAGATGTTGGCACCACAACATCTAAAATAATACCCACGGGCCAAAGCCCGTGGCGAACAACCAACCGTTCGTTTAAAATAAAATGAATCGGACTACAATTGAACTTGACTTTATTCGTCTATCTCCAAAACAGAACTGCACTTAAAATCTAACTTAACTTACTCCACACCTTCATATCGGTGCATTTGGTGTATAGCGCGTGCAAGGGTTTTAAGTTGCATCAGCAGTTTCCCAGTTCGAATCATGGGAAACAATTGTTAGTTTCCGTCACACGCTTCGTGTTACGGCGACTTACGTTAGGTGGTGAAATATGATGTCCACAAGTTGTAATTAGATGTAATTAGAAAGTTTATTGATAGTTTTAAAAGTACTTAACAATTTTTATAATTTCTGCGAAGCTATAAGCTTATCTGCAGAAGATTGTGTTTTTAAATTTTTATAATTGAAGTAAGCTTAAAGTGATGATTTGAATATTAAACAAAAAAAAAAAAATGTGAGATGATTTCATGAACAAAATAATAAAATAATAAAAAAGAAAGACAAAAAAAATAAACAATAAGTTGACTACTTTAGTTTAATAAGTACAATTTTATGTGTTTTTTTCTAGTTTTGAAATTTTCTATGTTTACTATTTCTCGGGGTAATTGGTTGATTGTTGAAGGAACGCTGTATTGTAGTTGTCGTCTACCATATGTGTTGCAATTTCTGGGCAATGGAAGCATACTTTGGGCACGTCTTCTAGTGTTGATTGCGTGATCAATTGGTCGAATGAAACGGTTATCGTTAAAGTACTCCAGTAATAGTGTCATTTTGAAGATTTTGTCCACGTGAAGAACTTTGAATGTTCTTTCATCGTTCCGTGAGTAACTCTGATATATTTGTTTCAGAGCTGAATTTTGCAGCTTTTGTAGCTTATTAATGTGGGTTGTTGATGCGTTGCCCCAAGCAAGTATACCATATCGTAACTTTGACTCAACTAACGAATAGTATACTTGTTTTAAAACAGGAGCCGTGGCATGGTATCGCAAATGGGCTAGTGCGTATAAAGCTTTCTTCAGATCATTGCGTAGCTTGTCAATGTGCTTGTTCCATAAAAAATGACAGTCAATGATAACTCCAAGATATTTATAGCTTTCAATTAATTCAATAGCGTTGTTTGCAGTGTTCGGACAGCCCTGGTTTCTTAAATATATTTTACTCTGCGTTGGTTTGAATTGTGGATTCCTGATGTGCATCATCTTGGTTTTTGCAGCATTAATAATCAAGCCGTTGTCGTGGCACCATTTTACTGCAGCATCAAACTCCTCCTGCATTATCTTCGTCGCCGTATCTAATGACCTGTGACTGACCACAATCGCCATATCGTCTGCAAAGGCAAAAGAGATGCTCTGCTTGAAGACGCGAAGAAGCTCATTCGTGTATAGGATGAAAAGAATCGGCCCTAGTTTTGATCCCTGAGGGACTCCAAACTGCAGCTTCTTTTTAATACTCATTGCGTCCTTAATCTTGACGCAAAACTGCCTGCGGTGTAAGTAATCCTTAAACCAGTCAGCCATTACTCCACGTATACCAATTCGTTCCAGCGCTTCTAATAGCTTCTCGTGGTTAAGAGTGTCGAAAGCTTTACTGAAGTCCATGAACATGACTAGAACATGATGGCTTTTATTTAAACTTTCATTGACACAATTAGCGAATTCGCCTAGCAGCTTTCCTGTACTTTTGTTTTTTTGGAATCCGTTTTGATTTTTGTGTATAAGCGAGTGTTTGTCAATAAAACTTTGCAACCTTTGCGAAATTACACCTTCTAAACACTTTTCTACTACTGGAAGTATAGATATCGGTCTATAGTTGCTTAGCTGATTTTTAATACCACTCTTATAAATCGGCCTTACAACAGCGGTCTTCAGCGTTAATGGGATTTTCGATTGTTTCAGACTGAGGTTAATAAATTTACATAGGATGGGAGCAAAAATTTCGTCGTGTCTTCGAATATCGACGGCTCTAATTCCATCAATTCCTGGTGATTTATGTTCTCCGAGAGAGTTAATTATTCCACGCACCTCATGAACATTTGTAGCATTAGCAAATATCGTGTTTTCAACTCGTGCATTTATGTGAATCGATGTGATAGAATTACAGTGATGCATAATTTGTGATGTCTGTGAAGAGAAAAGTTCTGCACATTCATTGGATAATTTTTTAATGTCATTAGTAAAATGCTTAGTCATCGTTTCGTCGAGATTTGGCCTTTTCCTTCCTAATATTTCATTTATTAATCCCCATGTTTTTCGTGGATCGGCCTTCAATTGGGTGAACTTATTCTTATAATATTTTGATTTGTGAGCTAATATCATTTTATTAGTTTTGTTCCGGAACCTTTTATACTCCGTTTCGAAACCATTATTACCTCTATTATTTTTCCACCTTCTGTAGAGTTGATCTCTTTTCTTACATTCGTCGATGATGAATGGGGTTGTCCAAGGGCTATTTTTTCTTTTGTTCTGTTTCTTTTTTGTGTAAGTTGATTTTTTATATATATCATCCAGTTTGCAGACAAGTTTTTTATATAGCGTCTCAGCATCTTCTTCGCAAACGATTTGTTCCCAGTTATATTCGCAAATGAGCTCACTTACTCTGGCATTACATATGTACGAAGTATTTACTATACGGTAATCTGTTGTTGCTGACGAATCTGTGTAGTGCGAGTATAGTGTTGGATAGTGATCGGTGATACCACTCTCGATGACAGCAGACTTAATTTGTCTGTCTATTCTGTTTATAAGAATGTGATCAATTGCTGATTTCGTACCATTCTTAGGATCTACCCTTGTAAATTCAGTAATGATATTTATCAGTCTCAATGATGCCAACATTTCCAGATAATCTTTTACATAATTTGAGTTTGTATCACGAATATTAATATTCATATCCCCCATCACTACAATTTCTTCATTTCTTCCTATTGGTCCTAAATTATTTCCAATTTCATCGATAAATGCTTTTTTACTAAAACCTGGTGGTCTATATACTCCAACAACGTACTGTGTAATATTTCTCTCATTAAAGCAAATTTTTATATTTTCATACGATTTAGTCTCCGAAGGTAATCATTTGTGGTCTAGATTGCTCCGGACAAACATCATAATTCCTCCACCTCTCTGATTGTTTCTGTTTAAAACTTCCTGCTCGAAACCATCTATTTGATAGAAACCCTTTTCTTCATCTATTATATTTGTTTCTACTAGAACAATAATTTTTAATGCACTTAACAGGTGACTAATACTTAAACAAAAGGTGTTCCAGTGTAAACGGAGCGATCTTATATTAAAACATAAGTAACAGCAATTATTATTTTTTAATTCATAAACATTTATGCCGTTAAAACCTCGTATTACCCTACAATCTAAGTTGACTAATAATTCATCATTGTTTCCATTTGTCTTATTCATTTTTTATAGAACAGTTTTGCTTTTCTCATTTTTCACACACAATACATAATTATATGATTGCGATTTTGTTCAAGTCATTAGTGGTGGTTATAATTATCGGTAGTGTACTCTCATTTCTACGTGCCAATATTTTGCCGGCGCTCTCCCACACAAATCGCCAGTTTTCTCGTTTTGCCTTCTCCTTTGTCAACCACAGTAGTTGTTTGTTTTGCCTTGACAGCTGATTGTTTACGTACACAGTGGTATCAAGCAAAGGTGGTGCGCCTGGACTTATGTTATCTTTGTTGGTGTTTTGCATTACTGCACTCAGTGTGATGGGACGAGTTGCGCGCGCTTGTTTCACGAATTGGGTTTTACATATATTGGAAGAGAATGATGCAATTACCATTGACTTTTCGGGGTTTTTAGTTTTTGTTCTATATATGTCAGTAAGATCATTGTCTTTTATTTCACACTTAATGGCTTTACCTATTCCTTTCACAATTTCTACTAGGTTTTCTTGAGCAGTAGGTGGAACGTTTTTGATTTCGATATTGTTTTTTAGCATTTGTTGTTCTATAGTGTTTATTTGTGATTGCATATTTTCTATGATTTCATCTTTCTTTTTGTTGTTTTCCTTCAGTTCGTTTATTTCCTTTGTGAATTTTTCTATGAGATTATTGTTTTTTACCATATTTGAATTTATTTCATCATACTTGGCCCCTAGAAATTCGCAGCTTGCAGTAATTTCCTTCATTTGCTCTCTCAATAGACGAATCTCTGCTAGAACCACTGAGTTGTCATTAGCGTTGTTCTGTATGTGTTCTGGGCTGCTTGGTGACCGTACTCTTTTCGGCGCTTGTACATCAGGTGCTTGTGGTTGTGAAACAGACATTCCGATATTGCCGTAAGCAGTGGGACCTGGAACATCTTGAGCGTTTCTGCAGAACTGACACTTCCACACGTCTTTCCTAGCGTTGCCCATGTTTCTCCAAGTTCTTTCGGAGATCGTGGTGCACTCAAAGTGGAGCTTACGGGTGCACGTCGTACATACCGCAAAGTCGCCCTCAGATGGGAGTTTATCACTACAGTGGCCACACACATTCATATTAATGGGTACATGTATGTACAAAATATTTGGGGTACAGGCAAAAGGGATTTTCAATGGAATAATAAATAAACTGTAATAGTAATTAATTTTCTTACACTTTGATGTTTATTTTAAAAAAGTCACTGTCTTATTAATTTTTTTTCACTCGCACTCGGAAAAATCTATTTTGTAAACTGGACAAAATAATGCAGTAAATTGCGGATCGCTTGCAAAACACGTCTAATCACTTATTCACTCAAGCTCTTATGTGCATGAAGTGCATGAAGTCAAGGTGACTTCTCATCTTTCGACTTGTGGAATCGTGGCGCGTTAACTCCTCCCCCTTTAAGAATCCACGTCCCGTAGATACTGCTGATGTTGGGATGCTCTGGAATGATGAGGCTCCAAGCTTGACATTCGTATTGGCGGTATATAGAGCTTCTTATTAATTTTGTGCCAGACAATCGCAGCTGCTCCAACAATTGCCAGGAAGATCGTTGTATCCATGGCTGTAGATAGGTTGATCCTATTGGTAATGTTACTCAGTCGTTTAATGTTGCTTAGACTGATTCCATGGACGTATTCGACGTCAATTATATGTCCCGCTGTGAATATGTTGGTAAGTACTGATGGTAAGGCTTGAAGGGATGTTTCCATGAAACTGGAAAATGTGCGGTTGTTAAGCTGCACTGTCTCGTTCTTAATTTGAATTATGTAAGTTCCAGATAAGTTCCTTTTAGTCTCTTCCGTCGTGATTTGGCCCTTAAAATTCGTAACGAAAATTGTATCTTGCTTCAGAAGCTCAACGATTTCGACAGTATTGGTACGGTATATGCAGGATGCGTGTCTTCCTTTTAACAGTCGAGCAATACATTCGTCCTCACTGACTTTCTTCAGGGCGTTTTGTTCACAGACGGTCAGATTACTTATAGTAAGGCATTTTGCGACAACACCATATGTCCCTTCGTGATTAACCAACATTCGGTCAAATGGTAGGTTGACTTGCCTTCCGTTGAAAATCGTTGCTCTTGTTATCAAGAAATTGTACTCGATCTTGCTCAGCTTAGGGACTGACAGGACATACAGCAACATAGTGTCATTCGTAAAAGCTGACGGAATCCCATACTAGAGCGCTTCGACTTCATTTGCAGAGGGCAGAGTCTCGAGTTCGTTAATCACCCTGTTTACCTCTTCTCTGTCTAGATTTGTATTGACGATACCGCTCTTTGCCATTTGACATGCCATCACCACTTCATTGATTTCTTCTTTGATGATCGAGATTTCATTAATTTATCTTGCTCGAATCTAGCCTTGCTGGATGCCGCTACTTGGTTTTTGGAACTTTCGATGACCCAGTTGATTTTTCTCGTTATTTCCTCAGTTATTGAAAGGACCCTCTCATTGATACTATACTGCTGGTGGTTTCCTTCTATCAGGTCTTGTTCACTTCGTAGAACCTTATCCCAGTCAGTTGCGTCTGGACTTCCAGCCAACCATTTCCAGGCTGAGCCAATCCAGTTGATAGATCCCGTCCTCCTGGTCGTTCTTCCTTTTAGCTGGCTGATGCGTTCGCTGATCTGTGCCAGATGGTGTTCCTCTAGGTTTTTTGTTTCCTGCTTAGGAATTTCGCTGGTAACGAGGTTAGCCATTTTTTTCAGTATGTCTTCAAGCTTCTGTAGGTTGACCATGTGTATTAGCTTAAAATGCCCAGCGATGATCCAGGCTTTACCATCCTTGATTGATGCGATTGACGAATGGTACTCGAAAATGTAGAACCCTTGCACTGCACTTGCTAGTAATATTCTGCGTAATATACAATTTTAAATAATTATGGCAAAGATTACAATAAACGTTTCAGTGAAACTGCACGTAAAAGTGATAATGATTAAATTGTAAGGTTAACATTTATAAACAAATTTACATTTTCAGAATATAACAATTCTACTTTGATTTTAGATTATACATGTTCAATGAAATTAATATAGGATCATGTCCATACAATTCGAAATATAAATTTTATTATCAAGAAATGAATTTAATTTACAATGTTGGTTGTATTTAATTTTAAAGGTTTTTTTCTTAAACATTGAAATAGTTAAAATGTCAACTAAAGCTAATTTTCCAGCAATAGTTATATAAAATAGTTTTCATTTTATGGTGCGAAATTTGTGCTATGTGTGCTGGCGTAAAATTAATATATGTGAGTAAAATTATTACTTGCTATTATGAGTTTCTAATTTGTGCCTTGTGTATTCTACTACCAGTGGTTGCGACCACTGTTACCTTATTATTCTTTTCCACCACCTCTTTTCGATAGAGTGGCTTATGCTTGCCTTGGATTCTTTTGTACGGAGTGTAAATTACACTACCTTTCTTGAACTTTTTGGGTGTGGATCTTTTGGAATTTCGCCATTTATTGGCTAGTTCCTGTTTTTTGTGCAGTCTAGCTCTAATGTCGCTGTTAGCTTTTATTTGAAAGTTTACTAGATTCTGAAAGTTTATTCTAGAGGTTCGGTTAAAAAAGGTATCGGACGGCTTTTTGTTTGTCACTGAATGAATTGTGGTATTATACCTGTCAACTGCAATGTTTAGAAGTTCTCTTAAATTCAAGTCTTTGTATTCTGCCTTTAGACAGCGGTAAATTTCCAGGATTGTAGAGTGAAATCTCTCAACCTGTCCATTTACTTCACTCCGGTTTACTGGTGTCAGATACGTTTGTATGTCCAGCATCTTCACAAAGTTCAATACAATAGGACTGAGGAAACTTCTTTCATTATCAGTCACTATCTCTCTCGGAACGGTAAAGTAATGCAATACCTTCGCGAACTTGTTTCCTAGGTATATCGAGGACTTATTTTTTATATGGAAAAGCTTTGCAAATTTGGAGAATTTGTCGATACAGCTCATAAACTTCTCGTTCTGGATCTCCATTATATCAATATGTAAGATTTCGCAAGGATAGGAGGGCACAGGAGTCTTCTGGAGTTGCGGAGTAACTGGATGTCTATCGTACTTATTTAAAAGGCAGATTTAACATGTTTTAGTATACTGGGTGATCAGACTGTTCATCCTAGAGTACTTCTCTAAAATTTGTTCTTTGTTTTCCCTCGCATTCCTGTGTGCTCTCCTGTGTTCCTTGCTAATCAACTGCCAAATTCGCTCCTGGTTCCTAACGCCTTCCACTACTCTTTGTGTCAACCTAATCTTGTAGTGTTTAAAGGTTTAAAGGTATACCTCCTGCAAGAGACCTATATAAGTTTCAGGTATTTTGATCCCATTGTTGGTGTTAGGATTAAGATTGCATTTTAAAATCTGAATTAGTTGCTCTTTTTCTAACTTTCCGAAGGCGAAATAATGTCTGAAGAAGCCCGGATGTGGCTGCTCTTTGATTTCCAGACCTTTTCCTATTTTTATAATGATTTGATTACGAAACACATTGAGTGGGACTTCCACGTGTGGTATTAAATCTGAAGAGTCTTGCATTGCACTATGGATGGTCTCACTAGCAGAATCCGTTGATTCATTATCCGCTCCACTCGTTTCCACACAGGAACCATTCTCTGCGGCTGTCATTGTTTGGGATTCTGCATTGTTAGTACCAGAGCTACCTTCCTCGGCTGATTCCGTTAAGGAATCCCTCATTGTATTCAATTGAGGTATTGGTAGGCAACTGCTATTAAAGGTCTTCAGTCTAGAAAGAGCATCGGCTACCAAATTTGATTTACCTGGTTTATAAATTAATTCGTAGCTGTACTCTTCTATGCGAGTTTTCCATCTCTTCAGTTTAGCGTTGAAGTTGCTATTTCCCAACGCGAATGTTAGTGGTTGGTGATCTGTGAAAACCCGCACTTTCTTAGCACCGTATAGGTACGATCGCAAATTATCAAGAGCCCAAACTATAGCCAACATTTCTTTTTCGATGGTTGCATAATTCTCTTCGGTCTTATCAAGAGTCCTGGAGATATATGCAATTGGTCTATCATTTCCGCCCTAGTCTTGAGATAAAACTGCGCCTATTGCGTAGTTCGAGTCGTCAGTCGTTAGATTAAATGGTTTTTGGAAATCAGGAAAGGCTAGGATCTCTGCAGATGTTAAGAGAGTTTTCAAATCATTAAAAGCCCTAAGTGCTTCATCATTTAAATTGATCGGAACACGAATGGATTCATTCGCCTTAACTCGAGCATGCTCACCCCTTGTAAGGTTAGTCAGAGGCTTCGCTCTCTTCGCATAATCGCGAATAAATTTTCTATAATAAGATGTTAAACCTAGGAATGATTTGAGTTCTTTAAGATTCTCTGGGGGTTTGATTTTTTCGATCCCATCAACCTTTTTATTATCTGGCTTGATGCCATCAGGAGTTATTACGTACCCCAGACACTCCACTTCAGTTTGCATGAAGTGTGTTTTTTCCAGGTTTACTTTTAGGTTTGCTTCTTTGAGTCTGACCAAGACGATTTCAAGGTTTCTCAGGTGATCTCCTTCATTACCAAAGACGATTATGTCATCAATGTAGACGTAACAAATTTTGGCAATATAAGGTTGCTACATCGTCTATCATACGTTGAAATATAGCAGGGGCATTTTTCAGCCCGAAGGGTAGCCTGAGAAATTCGTATTTGCCGTTCAAGGAAGAAAAGGCATTCTTTGGAATGTCTGACGGTTTCATCGGTATTTGATGAAACCCAGAAGTTAAGTCGAGAGTTGTAAAGAATTTAGCTTTGCCCAGACTGGCAAGAGTGGAATTAATGTCCGGAATTAGTTATCTTGTTCAATCTTTTATAGTCGATGACCATTCAATATTGTTTTTCGCCATTTGGCTTTGGTTTTTTCGGAACCACACAGATCGGCGAATTGTAAGGGCTTCTGGAAGGTCGAATTATGCCCTCTTCAAGCAACTTAGCTATCTCTTTTTCCACCTCTCCTCTCAGACAGGCAGGACAGGGATAGCTTTTAGAATATATTGGTTCATCGGTGCTTGTTCTAATGTCGGCAAGGACACAAGTGTCAACTACCACTCTCGCGACGATGGGACCAAAAAGTGAATCGTATTTCTTTATTAGTTCACACAGTCTGGCTTTAACGTGTTCAGGGAGTGTGGGATCTATTATAGAATTTATTCCTACGGACAAGTTTTCTTTTAAAGGTATTTTAATATTATGTTTAAGGGTCAATATATTTTCCTTTCTATCAATGAGTGCCTCCATTTCCTTCAACGTATCATCTCCTATGATACCGTCAAAGGAACTGAGACCTGGTAGGACATAAAATTTCGACGTATTTTGAGATACGTATTTTACCACCGGCTGACTGGACACTAAAGGGTTTTTCTAGACTAATTCTTTGTTGTTTTATTCGATCGGTAATACAATTTTTGTTTGCTCCTGTATCTAATAGGAACCTCAGGATTGCTCTATCCCGCGTAACATATTCTATATATGGTACGCTGGATGGGCGTCCGACATAAAATTTAGCACATCGCTGGTTTCCTCAGCCGCAGTTTCCAAGTATTTTTCTACTGCTTCGTCCTTGACAGTAACGGTGTTGAAAAGTCTTTGATGCTTTTGGTGGTTATGGTGGTTAGGGTGGTTATCTGATCTTGCTCCTCTTTTCAGGGAATTCTTGTTTTTAGGGCGATTGGCATAATCTACTTGTTTTGTTTGAATTGAACGGTCCACCTCCATTTTTTCGTTAGGTTTGGGACCTACCCTGGGGGGGGGGGGCCATGTTAACGAGGAGTGTGCCTCTGCCCAGCGGCACATCGTTGATTAAGGTGAAACTTCCTTGGTGGGACAGTAGGTTCCTCTTGAGAATGAAAAGTTTGGTTAATAGGGGAAGTAATCGTATTTGGGCCAGTATTGGCGTGGATTGAATGATTCCTAAAGTTCTAATTCTGCATTTCGAGACATGCTGAATAAGCTTCAGGTAGAGTTTTGGGTCTTTGAACAATTAACAGCCTAGATAGGTCGCCGTTGAGGCCACGGATAAAAACATCTAGTGCTCTATTTCTGTATGTTTCGACTAATGCATTAGCTGTTTCTTCCGTGTATGATTCTGTTTTGAGCTTGTTAACCATCAGAGAAAGTTGATGGTTAACTGCAGCATAAAATTCATCCAACTTACTTGATCTTTATGACAGCTGATTAAGTTGGTGTTCTAAGGTTCGCATGTCCCTCTTGTCCGCATAATGTAGAGAGAGACACTGCTTTATTTCCTGCCAACCGTTGTTAAATATGTTGTATGAAACGAGGGCTGCATCCGCAGAACCCCTAACCTTTCCACGTATGTGCTGCAAAATCGCACGATACAGTGGTTTGATTCGAATGATCTCAAAATCCTTTAAAACTCCCTCCACAGCATGAACCCAAGAGACGTATTGGGTTGGGTTTCCCGTGAAAACCTGCAACTCCTTTACGCTATCCGGGAGCCGGCTAATTTCCTTGAGATCGGCTTCCGTTTGAGGTCGGCAGAGTGACACTGGCGTTATTTGCTTATTCACTATGGTAGAGCTTCGTGATTCCTCCCAGAGGGCTAGGCGATTTCCTAAGCTCCTTAGTGTTTCTTCGGAGATAGGAGGTGGTACTCTCCTATCTTCCAAAACCTTCAACCGAGTTTCTATTGCTCTTAGCTGGACTAGCACAGTGTTAAGACCACCGGTAAGTTCGGTTACTGCGTTTTGCAGACAATCCATTTTTGCCAAGCAATAAATAAGGATAAAAGGAAATTAAGTCTTACCTGTAATCAAGAGGTCGAGTGAACTCTTTGTCACGGATGGTAAAAGCACCGAGGTACAAGCACTGATTTTATATTTTAATATTTTAATTTAATTTAGTTAGCTCAAGGCAAACTATTATAACGAGCACAAGCACTGATTTTCAACAAATTGCCTTTTAGTTGAACGCACTTAAGCTCAGTGAAATCACATGGATTTTAATATGTTCTTTTGATTCACAAAAATTAATAAAACTTTCTTCTTATTCACAGCGTAATAACATCGATTGCAAGATTTTTTTTTTTTTTTTTCTCAAAATTTTATAAAATTACTTTTCTTTCTTGTAACACACACTCAGCGTAGTTACAGGAGTTTAAATTTCTTGCCTTTTTGCACAGCACAAATTTAACTTTAATTATAATTCCTTTCTTTTTTTTATTATTGAATTATCTTATAATT
Organism: Volucella bombylans; assembly: GCA_949129095.1. NCBI lineage: Eukaryota > Metazoa > Arthropoda > Insecta > Diptera > Syrphidae > Volucella > Volucella bombylans. The sequence goes on from OX422140.1 coordinate 234,638,159, forward strand.
TACGAACACTGGTCTATGGTTTAATTTTTATTCTTACATTGGTAAGATTATCATTTTTGATGCAAATGTTAACACTCAATTTCGTTACACCGCGATCTGTAAGATAACCGAAAGGGAACAGATTATTTTAAAAAATAAGATGCACAAAACCGACTAGTGCTTCGCATAGAAGCCGGTCCTGAAGGGATCGTATTTGTCCTCTTTGGTAACTCGCTGCCTTTTTAGGGTCAAGCGGTGACCTACTAGGGTACGATTGACCTCACACCTCGCATCTTTGCCCTTTTGCGGCTTCTGACTATGTTCTGACTATGCGGCTTCTGAAATAGCACAGAGTATTGCGTAGATGAGTGAGCTGGCTTTTTAGGCTTACAACTACTTGCACCCAGAAAGGAGTTCTACACATGCCCTTAAGTAAGGACCACCGCCAGGAGTATCAAAAGATGGAGGTTGGACCGGTCCCTGCTCGGGCGCCAGTTAAAGATGTTGGCACCACAACATCTAAAAAAATACCCACGGGCCGAAGCCCGTGGCGAACAACCAACCGTTCGTTTAAAATAAAATGAATCGGACTACAATTGAACTTGACTTTATTCGTCTATCTCCAAAACAGAACTGCACTTAAAATCTAACTTAACTTACTCCACACCTTGATATCGGTGCATTTGGTGTATAGCGCGTGCAAGGGTTTTAAGTTGCATCAGCAGTTTCCCAGTTCGAGTCGTGGGAAACAATTGTTAGTTTCTGTCACACGCTTCGTGTTACGGCGACTTACGTTAAGTGGTGAAATACGATGTCCACAAGTTCATGCATGAAGTCAAGGTGACTTCTCATCTTTCGACTTGTGGAATCGTGGCGCGTTAACTGAGGACAAAACAATTATTTTGCAATCACAGCTGATTTTGACGTTTCTCACAAATCTACTCTACCTCAAATCTGAAATTTTCATCCTCTGGACTGAGCTGGGCAGCCTTATTGAACAAAGCTTATATCTAGGAGTCCAGCTGCCATACTGATTACAACTCCGCTCTTATTTTGGTTCGTTCCGTTATAGTTCTGTAATAATACATTCCAGTAGTTTCCGTATTTCACTATTACTGGAACGAGTTTTATTTCCAACACTTTGGCAATATTTAGAAATATGATTAAGGCAAGAGCAATGAAAACATCTTACAAAATTAGCATATGGTTAAAACGACGTCAATCTCATTCAATACTAATTTTATTTGGCTTTAGTTTTTCTCACACATTTTTTGATTGATTTATATTGCGAGACATATTCGTCGGGGATGTGTATTTTATTACACGTGTACTGTGTAAATTAATTTATTTTAAGTTTTTGATTTAAAAAAACAACACCTTTATTCATCTGAATCCAAACTTCGACTAAATTACGTTACCAAAATTAAATCTAAGGTAACCTAAGCTAAACCTATTGCATCAGCATCAGGTGTCACTCAACTTGTTGTGGATTTGCAACCCAGACGCTGTGTAGATGGAAAACGAACGCTTGAGTGCTGAGTTATTATTGTTTCCACGGGAACATTGTTCATAGATTGAAACTTATGTGTCGTTAACTTGTATGCCTTCCACTGCTTACTTTTGTTTGTTTTATATAAATAAAGTCCATTTTGTTTTTGACTATTTCGGCATACGATCTTTTTATATGGCTTTTATTATCGGCAATGTTGTCTCAATGCTTATTCCTGAGTAATGATTAAGTGTCATCACAACTTTCGGACAACATATGAATTATGTTTTTATGACACTTTAAATATTCTGTAAATCTAATGACATTATAAATACTCCTCTGACTGCACAAGTAAATTTATTGAAAATTGCTAAATTAATAAGTAAAACTATAGAACACGATATAAAAACACTTACACCACTGACATTTATTTGGTTCTGCCATGTTTAATGCAGTGGTGAATAACACTACCCAAAAAGCTGACGGGACGAATCAAATAATTGCAAAGGAAAAGTCAAGACGAGGAAATTCAAAATTTGTTTGGCGGAGTGCGGGAAAGATATCAGCACGACATATTGAGGCTTCATAAACGATAATAATAGTAAGTCACGCAAATGATGTCAAAAAAATATCTAGCACGCATAAAGTAGTTCCTCCATTGTACAATATGTAAATAAAATTATACATATGACATGACATATGCCTAAATGCATACAACTAATCGAAACAGTGAATTACGAGTACATACTTGTCAATCTGCTTACACTACTCAAGGTTTTAACGGCGTGTATTCTAACGAATTAAAAGCTAATTTCTGATGCTTATGTTTTAATATACATAAAATCATTGCGTAGTAATGGTTTTTGATTAAGAATAAGTCGCATTAACATCACAGTATTAATAAATTAAATGTGATAGTTCTTAACTTAGCTGACTATGGGAAGGACATGTACAAAATACCAAAATGTTTAAAACGATATAAAACGCAAGGAAGGTAGAATTTTAATATTTATTCGGAATTAAACAACACACTCCTTTCATTTGAATTAACTTTACACGATGGTATAAAATATATTCAGTTTCAGTTTTAATTGCATTTTATTTTCTTAATCACTAACTCCTACATACTAACAAAAAATGCTTAAATGCTAGCTTAAAATTACTTACTAACTTACTGGCCCCACACAGGCACTTTAAGCTACTCTAAATACTTATATCTATGTCTTTCGACTTTACTTACATTTTATCTTGTATACTTAATTATTATATTGTATACTTAAGGCTAAGAAAAAATATTCGTTAAGCAAAAACTTGGCATATGGGGTATAAAATATATTTCACAGAGGTACGTTCATATAACTCTGCGTATGTACATTCTGGAAATTTGCAGACTTAATAATGCAAAAGGCAAAATTCTTTATCAAATATGCAAATTGCAAAGGCAATCATGAGTCTACTGATAACATATATATGAGCAGAACAAATATCTGGAAATGAGGGTAAGAATTGCATCTAAGATCAATTTCTCTGGTCTTAAAAACAGTAAGCAAATATTTAACAAAAACAGCAATCCAGATATTTCTTACCACTCAATAGAAGATTTCCAAGCCCTCCCAAAACGCGCTTCTATACAGCGAGTCTCTCCTACAGCAACATCTCTCCACCAATAGCATCAGCGTTTTTGCCGCCACCATGCAAAAGCACTAAGAAGATTTATCCAAAATCTCTCAACATCTAGATGACGTAAATGCTAATATACGAGTACTTGCGTATCACTTTTTACAGGCCCTAAACTCATCCGAAGTGGAAACACTGGCAAGTGCAGATACAAGATATAGTAAGATAATTTACATTAAATAAAATAATATACATATATTATTCCAAAAATGTTGATGAGATACTTAGCTTTGTTAATAAACTGACTTAAAAACGCAATATCTTCGACTTGCTTGGAAAGTTTCTAAGCTACTATTCAAAATATCAGAAGACTGGTTGAATTTCTAACCGAACACTGTCACATTCGATATCACCTACACAAAATAGGTCTTATTCAGGAAACTGAATATCGCACGGAAGACGACGAAACTGTTGAATACATTTTATGTGAAAGCATGACTTTAAGTGCCTTAAGGACTCGAAACTTCCATAGCGAAATTATAATCCCTGGGGAAATTCTCAAGACTCACTAGAAAGATATTCAATTTCATGAAAAAAATTAGCTTCTCTTGGCTTCTTAATACAGATTTTGTGGTACAAAAGATCTTTTAAGTCGCAGTGCTCCCCCAATTGATGAATCAGGACTCCTTTAAAAGCAAAAAACAAAGCAGGTAAGTCTACTAATAATCCAGAAAACTATAGACCAATAAGTTGGATAAACAGTCTGAGCAAAGTTTATCAGAGTGTATAAAAGGAAAAACTTTCGAAAATTATTGATGGACAAACTATTTATTCTAATTAGCAATTTGGTTTCAAGCACTATAATAGTACTTGGCAAATTTTTAGAGCAAGTAAACACAACAAATCGTGCTATAAGAAATTGAACCGGAATAATAGTTCTCGATAGAAGGTACTTGATTCGGTTTGGCATGACGGGCTTTTACAAAAATGCTTGTTTCCCGTTTTCTATCATTCATAAAATTGTCCAAACTGTTTTTATCAGTTTTTTGTTTCAAAATGTATATCAATAACAACCACTCAAATTTGCGTAATATGTATTATACATGCGTAGGTATTTCATAGAGCTCATGGTCCTATATCGTACAATTTGTACACATCGAAACTGCCACATCTATCGGAATGTGACTACGCGGTATCCGCAGATAGCACTGCAACCTTTTCGTCACATACTCGTAGATTCAATTCTAGCATTGTAACAAATCAATATAATTGCGGCTGAAACCTTGAATATTTATTATTAAAAGTGGAAAATCAAGGTCAATATAAAAAAGACACAAGTTATCTTTTCAACAAGAAAAAGAAAGTTGTTTTCGCCTTCGTCTAGATAATTGTATATGCACATCATACATTTACTGTAGGAATAGACATTGATACTCGAGGTTATTTTACTTAAAATGGCAATGAGTCACCCGTCGCTTACCTATGTGTTTATCTTGAAGCAATGAAATAACATAAAATAGATATTGCTATCAAAAAGCTTTAAAATATACCTTTGTTAATAGAAATTCTCTGCTATCGGACGAGAGCACAAATACGAGTATTACGAGTATGTATAAAGTTATCGTCCAGGCCATATTGTTATGCGCTTGTCAAGTGTTCGGTTGTTGTGCAAACTGCCATATTGAAAATTTGTAATTGAAGCAAAATAGATTATTAAAAATAATGTTGGAACTACCCTGGCATCACTCAACTTGGTATCTACATAACAAAGCAACTTGGTATATAACAGAGCTAATATAGAATAAACAAGCTTATCGAAACATTTATGATCAGATGTAATTATTCGGATAGTCTTTTAATTTACGAGTTAACTCAAATAAACTAAACAATTTCACAATATTTAAAGATACCTATTTATTTACATGTTCGTTCATTTATATTTTTTAATTTATTTATTTGTTTACTTATGTACTTATTTATTTATTTGGTTATCCCTTTTTAATTATTTATTTATATATTAATATATGTATTTGTTAGTTTATCATCTTATGTACACGTATTTATTTTTTCACATTTGTTTATTCATTAACTTCCTCATAGGGGAGTTCTTGCATTCACCTTGAAAATTAAAAATGGAAGTCTTGTGATATCTTTAGGTTTTAATATGGCTATAGAGTTTTCAGATAGTTTTTAACCAAATTCAGTGTGTATGTATGTGTTTTTTTTTATGCGGTAGTCCGTGCCACCAACATGCACGATTCGCAACACCAGAATGTTCGATGCCAGAAGTGCGCCTACGTACTAATCCACACCCCTACGACCTTCAACCACTCTCCCCGCGGGACTGCCGTTAGGTATTATTTGGAGGGGCTGGTTAGCAATTATGCTCTATTCTACGAGGCCGCCTCTTGAGCTCTTCTTAGGGTTTCTGCTCGTACTGTACGCGCACTCTAAATGAGCAGATCTCCATCCACTTGTCCTCTGACTGCGTCATGTGACTAATGAGATTGTCTGGACTTGGCAGATTTACCCTTTCTTCTGCAAAGCGTCTGCAGTAGAATACTGCATGCAACGCATCCTCTTCCTCATTTTGGCATTCTGGGCACTGGGGCGAACTATCGTGTCCAAATCTGTGGAGGTATTTCCGGTAACCCCCGTGCCCAGACAGGAACTGTGTGATATGGTAGTTACAGTTCCCCAATGATCTCTTTGTCCATGTTTCTATGATGGGAATAAGCTTATACGTCCACCTGCCTTTTTGTGAAGCGGTCCCACCTCGTTTGCCACAGCATTGCGGATGCTGCCTTTTCTTCTTCCTTAACCCTCTTTGCCTCTTGCCGGTTCGATGATCGCCTAAGATACACCCTCTTCATCTCATCCGCGAGGATGTCTATTGGGATCATTCCAGCTAAAACACAGGCTGCATCATAGGAGATTGTACAGAATCCGCTGATCACTCTGATTGCACAGAGCCTGTGAGCTGATACTAACTCTCTCCTACACTCGTTTGTCACCAGCGCACCCGCCCATATAGGAGCAGCGTACAGAAGTACTGAGCTGACCACTCTGGTCAGCAAGATCCTTCGGGCGTATCCAGGTCCGCCGATGTTCGGTAGCATTCGGGCGAGTGCCGCCTGCATCAGCGATGCTTTCTTAGTAGCGTACTCGACGTGGGGTTTAAAGCGCAGCCGATTGTCGATCATGACTCCAAGGTACCTTAAGGATTCTTTGGATCTAATTGTCTGGTTTCCGACGCGGAAGTTCGCGTATTCCGCCGCCTTGCGACTGGTTATTAGTACAGCTTCAGTCTTGTGTGCAGCTACTTCCAGACCCGTAGACTCCAGCCATTCCTTTATCTTTGAAACTGCCTCGTCTGTGGCAGACTCCACCTCGTGGATGTGCTTGGCTACTGTAACCACTGCTATGTCGTCAGCGAAGCCAATAACCTTGACTCCCTCAGGCAGGGTTAGTCGCAGAACTCCGTCGTACATTATATTCCATAGAAGAGGTCCAAGGACCGACCCTTGTGGGACTCCCGCGGAAACACTGTAGTGCTTAGCACCATCGTCCGTATGGTACTTTAATCTCCTGTTACTGAAGTAGTCCGTGACTATCCTCAAGAGGTAGTATGGTGTATCCATCCTGGCCAAGGATCTCCTAATAAACGACCAGTTCGCCGAGTTGAACGCGTTTTTGACGTCGAGCGTTACTACTGCGCAGTATCTTTTTGTCCCCCATTTCCATCTTTTCCCTTGTATTGCTTCAGTTGCTGTATCTACTACCGCCTTTATTGCATCGATGGTAGAACGAGATTTTCTGAAGCCGTACTGGTGATCTGACAGCGCTCTGTTTTCCTCCGCCACCGCCAGCAGTCTGTTGTATATAATACGCTCTGGGATCTTACCTAGAGTATCAAGCAGACATATTGGGCGATACGATGATGGTTCTCCGGGTGGCTTATTGCCCTTTTGAAGCAGCACTAGGTGTTGTAGCTTCCATGGCGTAGGGAATATCCACTCCTCTAGACACCTTTGCATCGTCGCTAAGAAGATGTCCGGTCTCGTCTTAATAGCCATCTTTAATGCCTTATTCGGGATGCCATCTGGTCCAGGTGCTTTGGTGTCTCCAATTTTTTCGCAAGAAGCAAAAATTTCTTCCGACGTGATGGCAGGGATACTCGTATCTTCCATATTAGTCTCCCTTGTGATGGTGACCATAGTAGTTGGTCTATGCGGGAATAGGTGCTCTACTATAGTCCTTAGCATTGCAGGGCAGGTTACCTGTTGCCTTTGAGCTTCTTCATCACCACCCTATACGCTAAGCCCCAGGGGTCTAGGTTAGCCTCGTCGCAGAGCTGTCTAAAACTCCTTGACTTACTCTTTTTAATGGCACTTTCCAGTTCCCGTCTCGCCAGTTTAAAGTTGGTTAGTCGTTCTTGGAAATCTTCTCTTCCTCTGGATCTCTGAGATCTTCGTCGTGCTTGTAGACACTTCGTTCTGAGCTGTTTAATCTCGTCGGTCCACCAGTAGCAAGGCTCGCCTCTTTTACTGACAGATCTTCTGGGCATTGATGCGTCGCACGCTGCGGTGATGGTCTGGATTAGCTGATGAGAAAGGGCTTCAGCCGATCCATTGTTCATTGTTGCGCTGGTGTTTAGTATTTCCTTGAACATATCTTTGTCAAGCAGCGTGTCCTTCCACTTTGGCCCTGTTAGAGTGGGGCACAGTCTGCGTTTCTCTTTGCCGACATTGAATAAGATAGCCTGGTGATCGCTATGGGTATATTCTTCACTGACTCGCCATTTGGTTTTCCGCAGGAGTGAGTTGCTCATGTATGTGATGTCGATGATTGACCCTCTGCCTGCCTTTCGGAACGTTTCAGCTGCGCCATCGTTGGCCAGAGTTATATCCAGTCTTGCGAAGGATACGAGGAGAACTCTCCCTCTTACGTCTGTGGTTTTACTTCCCCAATCGGTAGCCCAGGCGTTGAAATCCCCAGCAATAATAACTGGGTGTTTTCCTCGTGCGTCAGCTACAATGTCGTCCAACAGCTTCATATAATCCACCAATGATAGACTGGGGGGTGCATAGCAGCTATAAAAATGTACACCATTTATCTTAGCAGATACGAAGTGGTCTCCCCGATGGCCGACTGACTGTAGGGCATAATTCCCGCAGGTCCATATCGCAGCCTTTTTTGTGTTATCATCTATCCAGCTGGTTCCGTCTATGGGTTTATACGGTTCGCTTATTAGGCCTACGTCGATTCTTTTCTCCCTTACTGTTTGCGCCAGAAGGTCCTGCGCGGCTGCGCAGTGGTTTAGATTTATCTGGACAGCATTTATCATATTAATTTGGCCAGTGCCTTCTTGAGTACCAGGCACTTGCTGCTACCAGCCACGTGTCCAGCGTTTTCTGGCGTAACCATCTTACACCAGAAGCATAATGCGTCCACTTTGCATTCTTTGGCTATGTGACCTTCTTCTCCACAGTTTCTGCACAGCTTGGATCGGTCATGCTCGCTCTTGCACTGGCGCGCCGTATGGCCAAACTCCAGACACCTGAAGCATTTGGTGAGGGTCTTTCGAACGCGAATACGGCAATTTACCCATCCGACTTTGATTTTACCGGATTCCAGCAATTTGTTCGCCATCTCTGCTGCTAGGCCCACTGTCGCGATCTGCGTGCCACCGTAGACCTTCCTAAGACTGAGCACATTTCCTTCGACAACTCCAATGTTGTACTGCGCTTTGATTGCATCGCAGATGTCACTTCTGGTGGTGACTTCCTCAAGCTCTTTGATTTCAATCGTGGATCTCTGCACTAAAGTGTGGATTTCCGCTTCTGCGCCAAGATTTTCGCCGATTTTACTCCTGAATTCTTCGGTTCTGTCACCAGATTCGCGCAGCTGGAACAACAGGTCTCCTTTCTGAGTTCTCCTAATCTTTATAACCGCTTCACTCAGGTTATGGAGTTTGGGGTCCCCTTTGACCCTGCGAAGTATTTCGGCATATGAAAGTTCACCCTTGCTTGCCACCACGATTGCGTCAGGTCGCGTTTTTTCGCGCGCGGGCTTTCTTGGCTTCTTTTTGGGAACTTTCAACCAGGCGCTGTCGTCGCCCTTGGACAGTTCTTTGCTCGCCGTCCTAGCGGTTATTTGATCATTTGTGGCCTGCTCATTCACTGTCGATTTGGCGGGCTTCTTGGGATGGGCCTTCTTTCTCTTTCCGGCATTGCTTTGATTTTGGGGCACCACTTTGCCACGTGATGCCTTCTTCGCTTTGACTAAGGGCGGTGACTTCGGCGGGCGTTTCGAGCTCGGCGACTCTATAGGCTCTAGCCTTCGTTTGGGCCCCGAAATCACCTTAAGCCATGGGGATGTTTGGGAGGTCTTTTCTTTGCTGATAACTTTCTTGGGCTTGCTATCACGCATCTCGTTCGCCGAGAGCTCATAGAGCGTTTTGATGCTTTCTATTGCATCCCGCATTGGTTAGTGAATTGATCGCCTTTTACCATCCTCCAGCATTTCCACTAGGGCTTTCATTTGTTCCCCTAATTTGTGAAACACGGAGGGCTGGCTATTCGGATCCAGCACCATCCACGTATTTCTTTGAGGCGCCGCTTCTCCATCAGGACTCCTCTGGGGCGATGGCGGCTGTCTAGCCGGAGATCTTCTCACCATCGAGCTCTTCCGGAATGGGTTCTCTCCGTTGATCTCATTCTCCTGGTTTTGTTGATGTTGATATTGTTTATTTGTGTTCATTTTTGTTGGGTCCCCACTAAAAGCCGCTGTCAATGCTCGGGTGTGTAGTCACCTAGCGATCCCATGGTTATCTATGCACGCAGTGAGGCCATGCAAGGGTTGACACAGACCCTTATGGGGTTATGTGCCAGAGCCGGATCGGTGCTAACCAGGAATGTTACATCTGGACCTACACCACCAACTTAATGGCGACGAAACATTGAACGTACTTTGAGGCCTGCCAGGGTTTTAACGGGACGGGGGCGTTCACAGCATTAGCCTGAAAGCCATTTCAACAGGATTTCACTCCTGCTTACTCAGGTAACAGAATACTGCAAACGTCAGCCCATATGTCAATCATTCTAGAGATTTGATTCCAGTATACCATAATTACGACCTTACTGAGCTCAGTCGTAATGCCTAAAAGGCAGTGTTGAAATTGAAGTGTCCACTGGTAGGTACCAGTGGAGCTATGGTTTCCCACTGTGCCATCTCTTTACCCAAAAGCTAGGAGATGGGTTAGCACATAGTTGAAGACGGTGCCGACTCGTCTTGTCGCAGAAAGTTCTTAGGGGTTCCTGTGGCCTTTTCAGCCGCGCCCTCCTTCTCTGCCGCTCTTGGTCGGGGACTGTTTATTTATTATTCGCAGCTAACCTGCATATCTGCAGGCCGATCACCATCTTTCGAAATTTCTGCAGTACAAATCGAAATATATTAACATTGAACGCATTTAACGAAATATAAAAACAAAAATTTTAGAATCGTCAATGCAGTATGATTTTGTAAATACATTGAGTCTAAGATCTGATCCGCCAAACTTTTATAGCTGATAGGTTCTGGAGAGACAAAAACAACAAATTGAACTCCGCTCTGATAAGAGGGAGATAAAAACATATTGAAACGCCCTTAAAATTATTAATTTTCTAAAATTGAAGAACGCTAAAATATGTCTTCTTTTTGATGTTGATGATTATGATGAATGTGGATTTCAAAAACCGATTGTTAAGTACGATCGCCCTTGATTGGGCTTCCACCAGCCCACTGAATTATCTTCGATTAATTATCTTATCTGGAAATTATCACGCTCAGGCTATTTAGATAAATTTAAAACGACAAGTATACAGTACTACAACTCGGTCAAGGATTGTGTCCAAAGCAACTTTCAAATCATATTTTGGCACGCTAATTGTGGGACCTATCACACATACCGGCGGCGTTGTGAATTTCAAGTTGGTGCAAATGTTGAGTGAGCAAATCCTCACCGGCAAAGTCGAGAAAATCTATCGTCAAGCCCGTGTTTCTGGGCCAGATATAAATTTTCAGTTGAACATACGAAGAGAGGATTCCAGGGACGAGCTTAAGTGAAACTTTATCTGACGATCTGCCTTCATAGTAACGCAGAGCTGAATGGGAGCCTCAACAAATAATATAGTTTTGTTTTAAGTAGGATAGGTTTCACCATGTATTACAAGAGCGAAAACCATGATACTGCTAACGCCTTAACAGGAACACTCCGGAGCCAACAGATTCTCTCAACGAATGCCATAAATTTCGCCAAGATCTACTATCGGTTTAGGAAATACAAGTCCTTGCCTGGATAAACCTTCTATCTAGATCAGAATGATGGATGTCCATGAACTATGCTATGTGTTCGAGACTGCTTACGCAGCCGCAGTATTTCTATAGGCCCTTGTCGAGTTCACTGTTGAATTCGAGCAACAACATTAATATGGAATGCGAGTACATCTATCGGCAATCAGGCTTTATGGATTTAATAACCCGCGAATCAAGTAACTTTATACCTTCAAGTATAAAGTAACTTTATACCTTCAAGTTACTTGATTCGCGGGTTATACATAAGTTCATGGATAAATGAAGAAGTATTTGCACCACGTGGTATTTTACCATCGACAATAGGCAAAAACAGGAAACTTAACCTTTTAGGGTTCATGTCGGTGAAGAACGGGTAGAATACTTATCATTTGAACAGGCTCAGAGCATAATATTGAGTTTGATCAGCACGAATATAACAGAAAAAGAAAAACGACTTCGCCAATCTACTCTTGCTTTTCAGAAGCCTAGCTTAGGTCAAAATGTTGTTATAAAATTGAGGTCCATATACGTTGGAGTAATTCTTAATCGATTGGAAAAATTCTTCATATTTAAAGTCTTTTATAAGTTTATTTTTGGATATCCCACAAGTAATTTAGAGATTTAATTTATCCCCACCATAGCCGCACGTTAGCATGATATGGGCTTGTTTACTCTCTGAGATGTCCCGATATCGAGAGGCAATAAAATGGCAACCGTGGCAATAATTTATAATTTTTACTACTACTTTTTTTATTACTACATTAGTCATCCAGTTGCGTAAATACTTTATACGTATTTATGTATAAATCCTCGATAAATTATGTCAACATTGGAGATAGTCGCTTACTGTTCAACGAATTTTTTCATAGAATATACCCAGGAATCATTTCCAAAATTATCGGTGACGAATTAGAGGACACCCTGTATATCAATATAGAAACTGTAAAACTGTGGGGCCACCTAATTTCTTGAAATGTGGCTTGAATGAATATTACCCTTTTCGAAAAGAGTGAGCAGATTACTCGTAGTAGATGCTAATTGATTTCACACTTCTTAAGACACTAATTTATTCCGAGGCAGGTCACTCCTTTAAGCGCTCTATAAAAATCATGCAAAATACGAGTAGAACAGAGTGATTGTTCGATGCCAATGGTTGATCAATCACGCTGGGCACAGAATACAATCCTCTATTTGGTTTTTGACCATGTTATCATCCCCTAATTTTCCTTCCAACGTCAATTTTAGCCTGTTCCCAAATATTATTTTTCAATTTTGTTAACGATTTTGACAGGTCCGAAGAAATAGTGATTGGAAAAAGCCATCACATGTCTGACGGCATGCAATCCACTTATGCACATGAAACGATTACAAAACCCATTATAAATTTATAAATATAAATCGAAATCGACATAATCTTAGCTGCTCGGATATTTAGTCTTATATTGGCTGCTTCTTTATTAATACTTTCAACAAATTTTTTTTTAGCAAAATTGATAAATTTGGTGCAATTGGCCAACTAGTCAACTGGCTATTGACATCTGATTAGAAATCCAACGCCAAGTTACACTTTCCAATCGTTATTTTTCCAGCCTGAAAATGATGTCCTATATTACAGTGCACACGCATGGTTGTTAACGCCCGCAGATGAAGATATTCTTAATCGAAGAGACATAACAGTCTATGCGCAATAAAATTTAACTAGTCAGGAAAGTGCGGTGCCGCAATACATTATGCGTCCACAAAAATAATAGAGTGCGCAACTGAAAATCAAAGACAGCACTAACTTGGAATAGTTAAGGTTGGTTAAGCTCTAGCTGTATCTCGGGCTGTAGCGTCGGTTTAGTAAATAATATGAGTAAAATGGAGAACACTTTAAATTAACCAAAAATGGAAAAAGCAGATGAAGAAGTAGAAACGTTATTCCAGCTTCTTTATCCAGTATAATTTACTAGCCACACCGTATAATTAATTCTTGTATTGTATTTCCATCCATACTTAAGTTTGAAATGGCGGATATCTTATTTGGTGATTCTAATTATGCAATTTATTATTTATTTTATACTTTTTGATACTGCAAGCCTTTGTCTAATTTAGTAAATATGTACTCGTATGTATCAGTAAATCTTTGCACTAGCCAACATACGGCTTCCTTAGAAAAACACGCTATGTACATATGTATAAAAAAAATAGTCTATCAATTGCGCGAATAGGCAATCGATTCAAAGGAGACTTTATTTGTTGTGAACTTGTTAGACTGCTCTTATAATGATTAGTAATAGCAGAAAGTGCGCGAAAATTAACTTTTCGATTTGACAGTTATGTTACCATAATTTAATATGAAGGAAGTTAATGTATTCGCCCCTAAAATCTAAAATGAAAACTTCAACATATACTCATACATATTTATGTTTTTGGGCAATTTAAAAAAATAAAAGTTTAAATTATGCACACACACATACATACTTTTTTTAGATCTGTTTAAAAACATTAAAAATATATTAAAACATAAATATGAGTCGAAGTTTTCCGTTTTTGATTTTATGGGCGCATATACTAACTTTCTTCATCTCATCTGATGAGAATATAACTGTGAAATCGAAAAGTTATTTCTCTTGAAAAATTACGATATCGGTATCAAATTTCAAGTTAAGTATAGTATGTTACAATAGTTTTTGTAATAAGAAAATTCTTGCCGTCGCCCTAACACCATGCTTTTTACGGCTTGTTTTTTCTTTTAACACAAGAATCTACCAAATAACTAGTCCATTTAACTGTTTGTGTGTTTCTTTTACAGCAGTTTCTCAGTATTTCATAATAAGGTGAGTAACCTCTTCAGTGATAAAGTGCTTTCAGTACTTGCATCCACCAAAACACGCGTCAAAATCACTCTTATAGCAGATATCGCAGGATGTTGTGTCATTAATACCAAGCATACATAAATGCAAAAGTGTAGTGCATCTATGTATAAAGCACTATACAGTCTTGCCTGCTCATGAACTCCAGGAAAGATTCTCACCTATCAGAGATCTTAGCCTACAGATTTTCTGAAGAGTCATGCTATCTACAGCTGACAGTGACGGCCCCATCCGACGCAGGCAATCCTAATGCAGGTTTGGGTTATGGGGTTACCAAACGATTGCATCGGCGATCTCATGTGTGACCATGGACTAAAAACAAATTCAGTAAATTCAGCCTTCCGACAGTAATCAGAGAGCCCTTACATTCTCAAACGTGCTTGAAAGTGGTGAGAGGGCTAAGTAAAGTAAGGCCCTAAGTGTAAATTTGAAGTCAGATGCAAGTTTTCTTAACTTGAAGCGAAATGCAACATTGTCATCTTTCATAAAGGCACCGACCCGGCTTCATTCTTTTCCTGGGTCACACACAGACCTAAACTTCAGCGCGTGTCGTGCGCTTTGAGAGAGAATTTGCGGAAGGGTTTTTGTTTAGTGGGTTGTAACTTCTTATTTATTCGTTCCAGATCGACGCTCCTATTATATTATTTTTGATTATAATCAAATTTAAGGCTCCTAGAATACTCTTAAAAATAAAAAGAGTGGAAGAACTTTAAAACTGTGTGAAATATTAATTCTTTTCTTAATATCCATTTTTTGCTGGGTATAGTTTCAAAAATTAAAAATTACGAATGTTGATTTGGTGGCAATGATAAAAAAAGGCGTCAAATCAATTTTTCCCCACTAAGCTTACAGCAAAACGGGTAATTCCTTTTCTTCACTCTCCCTGCAAAACCGAGCAGTGTTTGACTAGTTACATCTTTACCCTAAGCAATGTAAATAAATCATATGAAAATAACATGTCAGTTTCATTTTTTATCAAGGGACATTATAACATAATTAGCAAAATTTATTCACTGTGCAACCCTTTCCATTAATCTGAAACCATACCGGATGTACATATGTACAAGCATATAAATACACTGTGGATTTGTAAATAATTATTCTTTTTATTGTTCTCAAGTTATACGGGAAACAGACTAGGAAAAGCTAATATTAACTAGCTGTAACCCCAAGCCGTTTTATACATATATATATATATGTGCAAGTATAAATGCGTATATATTTTTCAATTATACTTATACTATGGCATAAACTGCCCACTTCCTCAATAGCCTTTCCTGTTGCTTAACCACTTAGAACAGATCTTATTTGTGATTGTCTGGAAAAAAAAATTTTACGGCCCGCAGAAATAAAAGAACATCCGGAAATACCCTCAGTCATGCATCAGAGCGCAAATTGGTATATGGTTCTAAGGGAAAATAAACGTTTGTCGTTTTCTTGTTGTAATAATTTTTACTAAACTAATTCCAAACATTCGATAATTTTGAATTTTTATGACAAAAAGCTGCAGGACTTTTAATTTTATGTGTTTTAGTACATGCATGTTTATAACTTCGAAAAAGAGATTTGCGTATTGTTTATCTCATTCACATATATGTATGTATGTAAGTATTGTCCAATTTATATTTTTTTGAAAAAATTTGCTATTGCGTTTAAAAAATAATATCGGGTGATGGCGAAAGTTAAATAAATAAATATGCTATTCGAAGCAAATAACTTATGCAATTACAAGTATATCTGATTACAAACTGGGTATGGGAAATTATTTTGGTTTACCATATGCGTTTTCGAAAAATCTAACGTGTATTGTAATCTTTTTATAAGTTTAATTAATTTTGAACTCATTTAGTACATAACAATTTCTTTGCAATTTGTTTTTATACACTATCATGGCTAAGAAGTCTGTTTTACCAGAAAAGTACCTACATAATACTAAAAGAAAGGGTATGGAGATATGTGTTGTTTTGCCGTCCTGGAAAAAATTGTTCGGGAGAATTTTCTTATGATAAGTATTATCGTAACCGGAAGACAGAGTATTATGCAAGTGCAATATCGAAGCCACAACTACCTAAAAAAATGTTTGGGTTATTGTATTATGTATCACCTTTCGAGTTTAACTAGTTACATTAATACTGTCGTTTGTAGTAATTAAATGTGGATAACCAGAATTGAAGATCCCGCATTGGCAAGAAGGAGCTGACAAATGCCAGATAAATTTGCTCCGAGAAAAAAATAACTTTGTTATTTCACATGCGAATGTTTAGCTGTCAAACGCCATTCTATAAATTTAAACCTATTTTTGACAATATTTTAAATTTACTAAATCTGTACAGTGCCTTGCAGATGTTAATGATCTTCTTCTTTTATTAACCGTTGAAACATGTAACGCCTAGTGGTACATATTACTCCCACGTATCAGCATCTCCGATGCGCCGCTTGTTGGATTGGCTAAATTTTGCGAACATTTGAATGATTATACAGGCCGCTCTATTTTGGATCACCGCATTTGTGAGACCCATAGTTTGCTGATGTTTTCGCATTTGAGTGCTGCTATTATTTTTCTTTAGGCCTCTTCTCAGAAATTCGGCTAAAACTTGAGCCTGTATTGCTTTTTGGACCGAATTTTTAGACGACCTTCGTTGAACATGGCAAAACCAGCTGATCTGCTGAGCTTGAAGTTTCTCTACTATCTGCTTCTCAATGTGAAGATTCATTCGGATCAGCGTACTTCTTATATGATCACGTTTTGTAACACTTGTTGGCTTTGGTGTTGTAACTTCTAGAGTCCCCTTTGCCTTTAAACAGTGGAACCATAAAGCTCTCCTTCCACGCTTTAGCTATTCGACCGCCTGTCATCACGAGACATTTAAACTCAAGATTTCCGATTGTAGCCCATACTTCGCAGGGTATATTATCTGATTCGACTGAAAGCCTCCGGTTCATTCTTTTAACATATTCGCTAATTTTAGCTTCCGTAAAATCTGCCGTTTGTTCTTCGTGCGCGGCTGAAAAGGAAATGAAAATCTCTTTGTCCACCGTTAATAGATTTCCTGTTCATCATCGATATACGAGTACTATTTCGATTGAATGAGTTTTTTTTCGTTGTGGGATGCGTTTAGTTCTTCTTCTTAGAGTATGCCGTTTTAGACCCATTCTTTCCTTGTTTAAGTTGTGTCAGTTTATTCTTTCTACTGAAGCCGATTTTTTTGGTTGCTCTCTAGTTTTTTTAACTAAAGAGTCTATGCTGACTTGCTAGTAGTTCGCCCAAAATCACTTTAGAATCATTTGCTTGCCGTTTGCATTATTTTAATACACATATATAGTAATCTATCCCCGTGTGGTATCCACCGCTGCAGTATGTAATCAGGCGCCGTTCTTGGTTAATAAATAACGTATTTAGTATGGTAAGAGATCGTGTGTTTAGCATGCATTTAGTATTCCTTTGAAATTATTATCATATTTTAAATAGTTAATAAATTATTTTTTTCTATTAGCGCGCTCAAGACTTTAAAGTACCCTTAAAATGTTTGCACACAACGCGGCCGAAGGAAAATTAGGGAGGGAAGATAGGTACCGCTGTACGTTGGTTTTAAACGTCTGAATATTAAATGACTAGGAAATAGAGAGCTCGGAGCAAATCACGAAATCTTATAAAGCGGATTCACGCTATCAAAGATAGTAGAGTGCCTAATTCTAAAGAGAATTTTTGTAGTAAATTTAACGATATTTTTGAAGCCCTAGGTCGCATCTCCGGTAAATGCAACATCCAATTAAAAGACGGGTCCAAACCTCTACTCGCGTCCAAAAAGAACATACCATTTAGTTTGCACGATAGGCTTAAGGCCCAGTTGAAGTTTATGGTTGATGACAGTGTTATTAGTCCAGTAGGGCACCCAACTGAATGGGTGAACAGTTTACAGATTGTAGAGAAATCTGATGGGTTGCTACGCCTGTGCTTGGATCCGAAACCATTGAACGAATGCATTCGCAAGGAGCATTTTTCAATTTCGATAGCTGAATCCATTACTAGTCGAATTGCAAATAAATCAGTTTTCACCGTGATGGATCTCAAGAATGGATTCTGGCAGTTGGAATTGGATAATGTGAGCTCAGATTTGACAACTTTTATCACTTCTTTTGGTCGATTTAGATGGAATCGGGTGCCGTTTGGTATCGGTAGTGCGCCTGAGCAATTCATGAGAAAAATGGTTCAATTATTTGGGGATATACCAGGCGTTGAGATCTATTTTGATGATTTATTTATTTCAGGCGTAGATTACGAAGATCACGATAGACCACTTACAAAGGTCATACAAAGAGCGAGGGCGAACAATATCAAAATTAATAGAGATAAATTACAGTACAGACAGACACAGGTGAAATTCATGGGCCAGTCAATATCAGCGGTAAGAATAAAACCAGACGACAAATATCTTAGGGCCATAGTTGAATTACCATCTCCCCAAGACAGGACAGGTGTGATGAGACTATTGGGTTTGTGTAAATATTTAGCAAAATATGTACCTAACTTGTCGATCATAACAACAAGACTTAGAGACCTTACAAGAATAGGAAAAAGTGGGAGTGGCAAGTGGAACATCAAAGAGAGTTTGAAAATATAAAAAATATAATAAGTAAGGCACCGGTTTTACGTATGTTTGACCCCAAGAAGGCGTTAGTAATTCAGGCCGATGCTTCTAAGGACGGTGTAGGTTGCGTTCTTCTACAAGCAGGTCAACCAGTAGCGTTCGCTTCAAGAAGCCTATTGTTAAGATTTATATAACTTTAAAAAAACCTATGTTAGTATGTCCAAATTTACTTGCACACCCCATTCTAAATCTCAGCGCAATCCATTTTCTTTCTTTCCTACCAGACTGTAAAATATAAATCCACGACTCAAATTACACATTCCAGTAGTATCCCATATCTATCCTATTTTTTGCTCCCGAATGTAACACACGTAAATGCAAGTCATATGCACACCAGCAATTTGATTTTTCGCAAGGTGTCTGTATCAGTTGTCAAATATGCGCTAGCAATTTGATGACTCCAAATTAATTTCCACACCAAATCCCGGTTCCATTCCCAGATATTCATTTGTAAAATAGTATATAAGTTTGAATATATTCAGAATAAACTTCACTTGTTATGAGTTCAGCACAAGAGACGGTGTTTTTTATTACTCAGTTGTACTGGTTTATGTGCCTTTACACAATCAACGCATTCGACAAGTTTATGTGCTTGACGATCATCTTAGAATCAAAATAGATTCTCTCAAACATTTGGTGACCCCGACGTGATCACCGCTCTTGTGCTTTCTCTCTAAAAAACATTGCCTTGTTTGCTACCCCCCACCAGAGGTAAGGAGTAAACAAGTCAATCAAGT
The DNA here is from genome assembly GCA_949129095.1 of Volucella bombylans. Classification (NCBI taxonomy): domain Eukaryota; kingdom Metazoa; phylum Arthropoda; class Insecta; order Diptera; family Syrphidae; genus Volucella; species Volucella bombylans. Next base: position 234,657,819 of record OX422140.1, read on the forward strand.
CTGAAACAAAGTTTTTGAACATTGTGCTTCCTACTACCCCCCACCAGTGGTAAGGTAGTCCGAGATAAGAAACAAAGTCCCAAACACATCAGAGAGGCTTGAGTAAAACCAAGGAACAATGGAAGAAGTAGAGATCTACAAGCTCATTTCTCGTCAGGAGGCTCTGGCAGAAGAATTGACTAAACTTAAAATTAACTTCGGAAAGGATGGTCCACAGCGAAAGACCCCTGAGTACCGAGATGAAAGATTGCGACGAATCGACGCAATATGGGCAGAATTTTCAACCAATCACCAGAGACTTGCAGCGGCAATGAGAGCCGATACGCCTTACATACAAGGCGATACAGTTGGAAAAGTCGAGAAGCTCTTCCTGGATGTGAAAGCTGTATTAGAAGCGATTGCTCCAGAAGACGTTAAAAAGGGGGTTGATGCCTCGGCAGAAGCAGGGCCATCAACACAAGAGCCAACAGATGCAAAGCCGAAACCGATAAAACGAACTCCACAAGAAGCTGCAAGTTATACGCCTGCTGAAGAAGCAGAAGGTTCTAATGAAGAGGCTGATGCGTTGACAGAGGCAGGTCCATCAACACAAAGGTCAACAGACGCAAGGCCGAAACCAATCAGACGTGTTCCACAAGAAGCTACGAGAAATACGTCGACTGAAACGACAAGGCTCATAAGAAGACAAAGGCTGATAGCTGATTCATTAAGAAGGCTCCTCGCCATTGTCGATGCAACAGATACAACAGCCCAATCAAAATCATTCTTTGAACTAAAAATTCAAGGAATCAACAAATATTGGACCCAAATGGAAGAACTTCATCAAGATCTTGGAGAGCTCACTCAAGACTACAGCTCATTAGGCTACGACATAAAGGCGTACATTGAATTAGAGGAACAAGTTCAAGAAGTACTAGTGTGGCTGGCTACCAAACTGGAAGCTCCCATGAACACTCATCAGCAAGTTCTCAGCAAGCCGCTTTATCCATGCTACAGCTGCCAAAAATCACCATTCCAGAATTTGATGGAGACTATGGAAAGTGGCGTCAATTTTCTGATCTCGACTTGGAAATGGTTTATAAGCAGCCATTGAGTAATTGCCTAAAAATGTGGTATCTCAAGACTAGCTTAAAGGGAGAGGCCGAAAAGCTCTTGAGGCATTTAGCATTATCAGATGACAACTACAACGCAGAGTGGAAGATGCTTCAAGATAGGTACGAGAACCCGAGGCTTCTTGTTGCGTCACTTGTTAACAAGTTCCTCAACCAACCAGGGCATGTTTCCGACCATCCATCAACCGCCCATATTAAGACCGTGCATGATACCACAAGGGAATGCCTGATGGGATTAGAAAACTTGAAGGTCTCCACATCAACATGGGACCCGATCATTCTTCCAATTCTTTACAAGAAAATTGATCGAAGTACGCATGCTCTTTATGAACAAAGTTTGGCCAGTCCTAGGGAATTGCAGTCTGTGACGGAGTTTCCTAATTTTCTGGAAACACGTTTTCAATCTCTTGAAGCCTTAGGGAATAAAGGGAAAAAGATTGAGGAATTCAAAATCCAGACAAGATCTTCGGCTACACTAACCACAGCGAATAAAGGTCAGCAATCGCCCACGGAATGCATTGCATGCAACAAAAATCATACTTTGTACCATTGCAACAAATTCTTACAAATGAGTCCAGCTAATCGTAACAAGTTTGTTTCTCAAGAAAAACTTTGCAAGAACTGTCTTAAGAAAGGACATTTCGCATCCAATTGCACTCTGAGGGGATGCAAGATATGCTCTAACAAACATAACTCATTACTACATGTTGATGTCATTCAAGCAAATTGTTCAACGGCCCAACCAAAAAGGAATACACTTCAACAGACAGCACATTCTAGCTCATCCGCAAGCGCGTAGAAACATGCAGAGCCAACATCTGCACTCACCACAACGAGTCATACAAAGGAAAAATTCGTAATTCTTGGAACTGCGAGAGTGAGACTCACTAATAACAATGGAACCGAAATCGAATGCCGAGCACTTCTGGATTCCGGTTCCCAGATAAACATAGTCAGCGATCGTGCTGTAAAAAGGCTTGGTTTAGCGCCATCGTCTACAAACATGCGCATACAAGGCATTGGTCACGGCCACCTAAAGTCTCAAAAAAGAGTGAATGTACTGCTAAGCTCAAAACAAAATGCCTTTTCAACCAGACTAGAAGCTTTCGTATTACATACAATTATATCTCCAAAACCTAGTAAAAATTGGATATCTCGTCCTAGAACATACCACACAATATTCAGCTGGCAGATCCTACTTTTCATGAATCTGAATGTATTGACGTACGAGTACTTCTAGGAACTGAACTGTTTTAACAAAGATGGGCCCAAATTGAAAAGCAGTTACTCGCCATTGTGGTTGCATGTGAGAAATTTCATTTGTACATTTATGGTCCATACCGACCACAAACCACTCGAAGCGTTGATGGAGAGGGAACTAGACAAGGTAACAGTCAGGCTCCAACGGATGTTTATGTTTCTATTAAAGTACCCAGGTCTAAAATTAAAATATGTGCCCGGTAAGCAATTATTGTTGGCCGACTGATTATCAAGGGCCCATGTAAGTGCGTCAGATGTAGAGAAACCAGAACTGAATTATGTCGTCCATAGTCTTGTTAACCGACTCTGTATGTCCGAAAGAAACAAAAGTTATCAGGAGGCTATTCTCAATGATGAATGTTTAGGGCAGATTTTGAAGTTTCATACTGGTGAATGGCCACATTACGAGTTCAGAATGCCAGCAATTTTACAAAATTAAAAGTGAGATTAGGGTCAATGAGGGGATTTTGTTCTTCGGTGAAAAGTTGATTGTGCCCGAAGTATTGAGAAGTCAGATCATTGATATGTTGCATGCTCCTCACTTGGGTGTTGAAAAAACCCGATTGCGTGCAAGGAAATTATTTTATTGGCCAAATATGTCCAAAGACATAGAGAAAAAAGTTAAACGATGTCGAGTATGTGAAAAGCACCGGTATTACAATGCAAAAGAACCATTAAAACAGCGTGAATCACCTGAGTTTTCATGGGAAAAAATTGTTGTAGATATTTTTGAGCCTGCCGGGGTGCTATATTTGGTAGTAATTGACACATATTCCAATTTGTTATGTACTGAACGGCTTAAAGGCAAATCGATAGGTAACATAATTAACATATTAATGAACCGATTCTTTACAAAGTTAGGTTTTCCTCTTGAGATTCGATCAGATAACAATCCATTTAATTTACGTACATTTAAAGAGTTTGCGGAAGATATTAACGTAAGACTTGCGTTTTCTAACCCACGCTATCCACGGAGTAACGGTTTGGCCGAGAAGGGTGTGGCGATAGGAAAACGAATATTAAGAAAATGTTATGATGAGGGTCGTGAATACGAATTTAGGTATCGAATTTTAGAGTATCACGCTACACTGTTAGCAAATGTGTTGCTGTCACCTACCCAACTCTTCATGGGAAGGGAGGTCAAAACAAAAATACCTACGACCACAAGCAATTTAAAGCCACACGATGTTAGTGCCAAGGAAATTGTTAAAAGAATAGATGACAAAAGGAAATTGCAAGCTAACTATTATAATAGAGCATCCAAACCCCTATCCAGTTTGAAATGGAGCTATAATGTAATGTTTTGGAAAGCAACAAATTTAGACAAAATAGACAATATATAAGAAGGCCTTTTAATAGTTCACCAAGAAAATGTAGTAAATGATGAAGCCTTCGCAAGCATCAATAATCCGCAAATAAATAATCAGCATTCAAGTGTTGAATAATCATGTAACGCGTCAGAAGATAATAGCATTATTGATGACGGCGAAATTAACATCAATGATCAGCCAAACATGGTAACTAGATCAGGTAGAGTAGTCGCGGCGCCGGAGCGCTACGGCGACCCGGTAAAACAATAATATTTTGAAATAAGTGTAAATATATAACATAAGCTCAAGATATTATTGTAATTGTTAGTAAGCTTTAATAACATAATATACCTAAATATTAAAAAAAAAAAAAAAAAAAAACCTTAAAGTAATTCAGCTATCTATGGATGTGTATGTAATTAAACTGTGTGACATAGTCATTTTTATTTTTAATAGATATTTTTATTTTTATTTTTTATAAATATTGTCTTGAAGAATTTGTATACTTCGGTAAATATTACTCACTAAAGTAGAAAATTGAATCGCATAATTGCAACAGATTTATGAATTCATTTATCTTCTTGTGAATAATCCATCTAGTGAATGTTGAATTTCCAAGCTTGTCAACACATTGGAAACTGTTTATTTAGAGGTTGTAAATTTAGCATGTGAAAACAATGGGAGCAAACACTCTAAACCAATGAACAATCTTCGCCGGGCAGTGAACAATCCGGGCACGTACTTTCGAACAACATATGACAAATGGTGGAGCTCTCATCGTTTGCAATCCATAGCCAAAATGCAACACCCTCCCATGATTTTATTTTAACTTCCATTGTATCGATTGAAGCAAATCCAATTAAAAGAAAGTGAGGAATTCTCAATTTACTATTTTGTTTTAGTTTCTTTTTTTTCTTGAAGAAGATCACTTCTGTCTTGTTTTGTGTTACGTATATGAAGAAAAAAATGTATAGTGTATCTTCTCCCGTCCCGTTTCTCATTCCGAAACCATTTCCTCCATTGCAGTCTTCATATTCGTAATTCGATTTTCCGACGCCCCCTTTTAAATCTGCATCGATGAAAACCATTTCTTCTCTTGATATTCCCACGTTTCGTGTTCAATAATCAGTTTTATGGCCATTAGTCAGCCACTAGTTTTACATGCGCTTATGATTTTATCTAATAGCTCAGCTGTCGAGATGATGGTAATTACGTTCTTATTTTGTTCTATGCTTTCGTTTATAAGTAGAAGTAGAGGGCCCTGTTTCCGACATTTCGCCACTTCGTTTCTTGAACACATATTTTATCGATTTTACATTACCGGTATACATTTTCTCTTCTGTGCAGAAGGAGTGCCCGGCGGGGTATTGCAGTTATATACTCTTACTTCGATGATCATGTGCTTTCCTACTTTTCCCTTTTTATCCATGTGGCGCAGGTATTCATCAATATACATATGTATATATATATGCGACTTTTCTTTCGCCCCACCGATAATCTCCAGACGTGGGAATCACGAGCGTTTATATCAACTATAGCGACCGAATTAAAAAAATTCCATAAATATGAGGTTTTATTGGAAAAGTAAAGAAAAAAATATCCTGATGAAAGGAAAGCGGATATCACCAGAAAAGTTAATACATTGAGAACAAATTATACAATTTTTTGTAGTCGTCTCATGCAGTTATTTTCAATTCATTCAAAAGATTTTCATGTGTGAACTAATTCTTTTTTTTAAATACTATTTTATCCAGATTCTCTTTTTTCTTGACATTCCTTTTTTTCCTCTTTATGCGAAATACAAGAGTAATGCATGTAATACAATCACCCGTATCACTCATTGCACATCCGTATGCCACGAACACTCACAAGAACTAAAAACTTAATGTCAATCTATTGAACTGTGCAAGGGGTAGCTTCAACCCACACGTATACGATGCATGTCCCTAAAGTCTAAGCACTATAATATACAAAGTGTTCCGGTTTGGGATACAGATATTTTGGGATCTGGGTGGTAGCAGTAGGTACTAACAATTATTTAGTTATAATTCCTAGTATTTTAAACTTAGGGCAAATACGCTGTTTAAGAGCGGTCATCAAACACAATTTCTATAATTTTTTTAAATAAATTTTTGGAAAAATTGTTCCTTGTGCTTACAGTTCTCCAGGTATAAGGTTAAATAAATTAAACCCCAACAGAGCCATCAATTAGTACACGTTCGATGATTTTACGCCTAAGTGGGTCCCACCGACGAATTTTGCAAGTTTTGCGTAGAGAGAACCTCCATCATTATGTTGCAATACCAGTTCAAGAGTTATCACCAGCAGATCTGTCCTGACGATCACAATTTTGCATTTGGTTGCTGGAACGGCATTTCGATGACAATATATTTATCCAAAATATTCTATAGAGTCTATATTCTATAGAGCGCAACGTGTGGGTTGATGTAATTGGCAATGAGCTAACTGGGCCTTTCATAATTCCACAAACACTAAACAGTGAAATTTATTTGCAACTTTTGCAAAATTATTTCTCAGGACTGTAGGAAGTTTTTCGCTTGCACAAAGAAGAACTCATTTTTAATACCTTCAAGTTATTATGGCAGAATAGTTAAGAATTATTTAGATGAAAAAATCCCTAATCGATGGAATGGAAGAAATAGTCTAATACATTTGCCTGCAAGATCACCATATTTGACAGTTTTGGATTTCTACGTATGGAGACCGATGAAGGAACGGATATACTTATCTGAAATAAGAACATTGGCTGAATTGCAACAATATATAGAAGCAGCGGTACAACATATCAAAGAGATTTTACCAACTATTAATATTGAAAGAACCATTCAAAAAGAAGCATTAGTTAACATTCAGTCTGATGCAGCACACTTTGTGCAAATGCTGTAGATTTAAGATTTTGTAAATTACGATTAGCAATAAAATGATTTATAATTATTTATTATAACGGTAAACGAAAGCGCACTTATTATATAGTATTTTTTTAGTAATAATAAACAATCGTCATATTGGGGATTCATTTATTTAACCGTATACCTGAAAAACTCTATGTTAAGCTCCAGGTAAAAAAATTTATATCAGATTTGTAGGTAACATTATGACGCACTAAAATAGAAAAACAGGAACAAATTATAGGCCCCCTTTGCCAAGATAAATGCGAATTTCCCAAAAATTTATTGAATAAATTAAAAAAAATTATGTTTGAAGATCAATATCTTAAAAATGAAAACATGGATGGTAATGGTGTTTAAATATGAATTAACCATTAGTCACTTGGCTATCAAACGAGCTTGGTTGCTCTAGGTTTAATACATTTGAAGTCATAGACATCTGAATAATTGTTCACTTTTTTAGGATGAACTTTTTTAAAAAAACACCCTGTAACTCAGTGGGTGTTGAAGATAGCTCCCTCCGTTTTAAAAATGGAAATTTTCCAGGCTATGAGTAACATTTCACGATTAATACACTAATATATAATACTACCAATATATATGAAAATGGATCATGGTTTATTCGGAGGTTTAAAACTTGAAAACGACTGGACTAAATTGGATACTTCCTTCTGTGGGTTTGTTCGTAATCGATACACGAAGATTTAGTAAAACAGAAAAGTCGGAAATTTTCAACAGGTGGCGCTGTAAGCTCACATTTCGTTTTTCAGTTGAATCCAATTACCGTTTAACAGGTGTCGTTGTAGGCGGTCATTCCATTTGGAAGCTCAGCATATTGTTTGCTCGATATGAGCCAAACATTCAATACAACATTCAATACGCACTCTTTCACTAATCTTCAAACTGTCACTGTCAATTTATTCACGAACGAGCAACGTCTGCAGATTATAAAAATTTTGTACCGAAATCCGGAGTCGGTGACTGCAACTTTAAGAGCGCCAACTCCAATTTTCGGTCGTAATTCTTGCCTTAATAGAAAGGCAATAACAAGTTTAGTGCAAAAGTTTGAGCCTACGTATTCGTTGCGTGATGTTGCCGTGTCAGTGAGACAACGGGTTGGTAGAAGTGTCTAAAATATCGCTGCCGTTCAGGTGTCCGTAGCAAACGATCCAAATCAGTCAATTGCACGGCGTTCTCAAGAATTGGGCATCGCTCAGACCACATTATAGCGTATTTTGCGTAAGAATCTTTGTTTAGACCCATACATGATCAAGCTGACTGAAGAATTAAAGCCGATAGACCATTTGAAGCGACATACGTTCTCCGATTGGGTTCTGGAGAAGATGCGCCAAGATGATGAATTTCATCGCAAAATCATCTAAAGTGACGAAGCTCATTTTTGGCTCAATGGGTTCGTCAATAAGCAAAATATGCGTTATTGGTCGGGTGAAAATCCACATATGCTTCATGAATCACCACTTCATCCACAAAAATAACTGTTTGGTGCGTGATCACCGATTATTTTTGGTCCGAATTGGAAGATATGGACTTGGACGACATGTGGTTTCAACAGGATGATGCCACAAGCCACACAGCACACGCTACAATCGATTTATTGAAGAGTAAGTATGGTGAGCGTGTTATCTCAAGAAATCGGCCAGTTGATTGGCCACCTCGTTCGTGCGATTTTCTGTGGGGCTACATTAAGTCTTTGATTTATGCCAACACACCGACGACGTTGGAAGAGCTCAGAGCCAACATTGAATGCGAAATAGCGGCTGTTTCGGCCGAAATGTGTGGCCAAGTCGTTGAAAATTGGGTCCAAGGAATCGACCGCTGCAAACGTGCCCGCTGTGGCCATATGAACGAAGTCGAGTTTCATTCATAAATGTTTTGATTGTACTTCAAACCGATAATAAAGTTTTTGAAATATCTCAAATGGTTTGCGTTTGCATGTCAACAGTTACAATTGCTGGAACACGACAGTCACTGGAATCAAACGCTAGATGGTGCAATAGCTTCTTCGCCTGCCAATCAATTCGTACACTTTCCGCTAGGATCATTTCCACATGTCAGCCTTCAAACCCACGTCAATTATGGGATACGTACAAAGATGGCATCACAGAAGACATTTTGTATCGCTTTTGAGTCGAGACAGGGAATTTCGAATTGCAAATGAACGATGACATCTACAATGAAGCGTTATTGCTGATTGAAGATTTGTGTTTGCTTATGAGTGGCAAACTATTGAATTAAATTAATCTGCCATCGCCAAATCGTATAAACAAATGTTCCACTGGTGAATGAACAGCAAAAGGGTGCGCATGATCCGCCCGGTGGAACTGGGAAAACGTTCCTGATATCATTGATATTAGCAGCAATACGTACTCAAAGTGGAATTTCGTTAGCTCAGCAACACTGTTGGATGGTGGAAGAACGACACATTCAGCGCTGAAGCTTCCGTTGAACCTGCAAATCAACGAAAATCCTGTTTGCAACATTTCAAAGCAATCAGCCACGGAAAAAGTGTTGAAAAATTGTAAATTGATCCTATGGAATGAGTACACGATGGCGCACAGAAGCACTCGATCAAACATTGAAATATTCACCCAACAATAACGCAACAATTACGTGATGATACTGTTGGCGGGCGACTTTCAACAAACACTTCACATGATTCCGAAATCAACAGCGGCGGATGAATTAAACGTATGTCTCAAGTCATTGTATTTGTGGCGATACATAAAAACAATTCCATTGAGTATGAATATGCGAGTGTTCCTGCAACAGGATAAAACCGCAAAGATTTCTCCAAAGGACTGCTGAGAATCGGAAATGGACAGGTTCCGGTAGATACTGTGATTTAATATCGATTCCACCTGCCATTTGGCAATTCACTTCAACAAAAGATGAACTCATCACTAATGTATATCCGAACAGTTGTCCAAATTGTCGTAACTATCGTTGAGCGCACGCGCAATTTTAGCAGCGAAAAATATTGATGTCAGGGATTTCAATTAGACGATTCAAAATCAAATTTCGGGAGAATTTCGTTCATATAAATCGATCGATCGCGTTGAAAACGAAGACGAAGTCGTCAATTATCCAGTGGAATTCCTAAACTCTTTGGAATTGCCTGGTATGCCGCCACACCATTTGCTTCTTAAAGTTGGATCTGTCATCATTATGCTACGAAATCTTCATTCTCCGAAACTAATGAACAATGTGAAAGTGACAAAGATCTTGAAAGGGCCGTCCAAGTGAGAAGAATACCTAAGTCCGCAAATTCTTTTGACTTCAACCAATTTGTCGTTCCAGTTCAAACGCTTTCAGTTCCCAGTGAAACTTGCATTTGCATTGACCATAAACAAGTCACAATGGCAGTTATTGGAAATGTGCGTGAAAATGTCATACTTTTCACACGGCCAGCTATACGTGGCGTGTTCCCGAGTAGGGAAACCATCCACACTCTTCATTTACCCTCCGCAGAAAACAAAAAATCTTGTGTATCATGCAGCCTTAAATTGAATACAATCATTGTTCTTTTCTTTTTTTTAGATTTCAATAAAAATAATAGAGTTCACTGAAATTAATACTTGATTTTATTCTATTTTCATATTTCATATTTTCATATATTTAATGGGACGAAATCCGTCGGGTCAGCTAGTACTTCCACCACTTGCCATAAGCATTAGATTATACATCAGTCGTGCATAGACCTCCGCGGAGTTTAAACGTGTTTCGGCTAGAAAGTGAAAAGTGTTAACTAAGACATTTGACAAATTGGATCTAGGTTCCAATTAGCACAGAGATAGTGTGTTCGCTTGAGACAGCAAAGGTTGTGGGTTCGACTCCGGGTCGTGTAAAAACTTTATTTTTTTTTCTTTCATTTTTATTTAAAATAAAAATAATTTAAAGTGTTAAAGTGTTGTAGTAAACAGCACGCGATGGATTGTGGAGAGCGGTCCGCTATGCCAATAGCGGGATCAGCTGACAAAACAGGCGAGGCATCAAGCGGTTCCAGCCAAACACCAATAGAGGCACAACCAAAGACGAAGAGAAGGAGGCAGCTAAGGCCAGCTTCTAACATGTTACAAAATTCCAGCCTACCAACTTCCACTGTAAAACTGCTTGGTGGAGTGAGGGAAGGGAACATCTTCGCTTCATTAGCACCGACCGAATCGGAAGATGAAGAAGAAGAATTGATGGCCATAAGTAGCAACATCAAAATGCTACAACAATGAGTACTGGCCATAAAAGAAAGGCAAATGGTAAGAAGGAAAAGGGAAGAGGAAGAGCAAGCCCAGCAACAATAGCAGACGCAGCGTGCTCAAAAGCAGACCCAACAACAATACCAACAAAAGCTTAAGAAGCACCAGCAACAACAACAAGAGCAGCCACAACAACGGCATCAGCAAAAACAACAGCAGCTACAAAAACGGCAACAGCAAAAATAGCAGCAGCAACAACAGCAACAACAACAACAGCAGCAGAAGAAGAAGGAGAAGGTTCCTCCTATCAAGACCTATAAATTAGAGGTAAATGCAACCAAGGACCTGTGTAAGTTGGTCATTGGTAATAATTTTAATATAAAGAGATTGGGGAACGATCGCCATGCCACCCACTGAAAACAGTGGAGGACTACGCGAAAGTGAAAGAGCTCCTAAAGGAAACGACGACGGAGCACTACTCATTCACACCGAAGTAAGAAAAGCAGCAATTGATGCTGCTGAAGGGGTTGGAATCGTCTACTGATCCTGAGGAGATCCTGGCACTGCTCAAAGAGAAGGAGTGTGAAGGACTCAAGTTTGTGGGGGTAAAGCCACTTACCACAGCTAGAGCCAGGTAGGAGAAACGGAGTGTGCCGTTCTTCCTGGTGCAGATCAGTCCCGAAAGCCGTCTGGATAGTCTAAAGAGTATCAATGTCCTAGACTACCGGGTGGTTCACTGGGAAAAACTAAAAAGGAGAGAAGGCGTTATACAATGCGTTCGCTGCCAGAGGTTCAGACACACTGCGTCGAACTGCCAAATGCAGCCTCGATGCGTGAAGTGCGCTAAGAACCACAGTTCCGAGGAGTGTGCTCTGAGTGTTGACGGAGCATCCGATAGGTCGCAGCTCTCGTGCGTGTTATGTGGAAACGTGGGATATACGTGTGGAAACGTCCTAAATTTGCTGACATGAAAAAAGCAAAACTGGCTCGGCAGCAGAACGTGGAGGGCAAACGTTCACCTCACGTCCCAAATTTCCTACGCCCAAATGGCGTCAGGTAGGGGGGCTATGGTTCAGCAAGCGACTGTTGCTTCTTCGGCGCCAATGCCGAGAACAACGGAGGCTGCACCTAATATGCTGGCCATCTTGTTTGCAATCCAAGGGCAGATGGCTCAGCTGCAAGAACAGGCCAAGCGGGTGGACCAGATCTACGCGCTGCTGACGGGCTTAACGCAACACATATCGTAATGGGAACGCACATGGTGGAGCAAACTTTGAACGTCCTTGCGGTGAATGTTAATTCACTGACGGATAACCCGTCGTTTCCCAGGGGCGGGTCTTATTTGGATCTACTGACAGGTACGAATTTACAAATGCTAAACTGTGTGCGCACATTCGTGTATGACCATGGCGATTTTAGCTCCGAAATTACAGTTCCCAACGAAATTGCGGAATTGGAGGAGCTTGTCCAAATATATTCTTACAACTACAGTAAGACTCGATGGACACGCTTCTACGTAACCTTGGCAAGAGCACTCTCCTCGAACACGCTCCACCCACCGTCCAATAGGAATGTGTCAAACGAGCAGATCGACAAGTACCTAAAACGAATGGACGAAACAATTAAACACACTATGGACGCCACAATACCGCGGTATCGACGTACGACTAACGAAGATCTGTTACGCAATCCTACTATTGACGCACTACTCCGACAGAAAAGTAGACTTCTGTCTAGACTTAAAACCTTGTACAGACAGTTAACTGACAGACAAGACCCGGAGTCTTCTTCTTTTCCTTTTACTAGCCCTTTCCTCGCTACACGAACTTATGCATAACGAGTTTCCCATTTTTACTGCATCGCTACTGCTCCGCTTATGGGGTTGGCTAATGTCGCAGATCGCAGAGCGCGTCTACATACTGCTCGGTCTTGCATCGCTTCGGCGGTTAGCCCCAGGGGTTGTTGTGCATTTGCCCTCTGAGCAATCCAGGAATTCTTTTTCCTACCTAGTTTTCCTTTAGTAGGAGCGACCGTATTTGATATTGCCTTCTTAACGGGATTTTCCGGAGATCTTCTTTGAACGTGGCAATACCAGCTAACTCTATCCGACTCAAGTTGTTCGATTACCTAATTCTTTCCTCTAATTAATTCCTCTAATGTGCGTAGATCTAATGCAGTCGCGTTTCGTAACTCCAGTCGACATCCTTAACATTTTCATCTCTGCTGCCGTCATATTATTTTTAAACGCTTCGTATATTGTCCAGCACTGCGAACCATATGTAAGAGCTGGCCGAACCGCAGTGGTGTAAAGTTTTCCCTTCAATTTAAGTGGGTATTTTCGGTCACAGAAGATTACACCCCACGCTTACTCTGTGCCTTACGTCGTCGTCACATTTCGCTTCTACGTTAACGATTGATCCTAAGTACTTGAACTTAGTGGTTTTCGGAAGAACTATTCCGTCCAACATTATATCCGGAGTCGTCAATTAAAATTCTTCAAACGTTAATAAAAGAGAATTACAGAGTTTCTGTAAGTTCATATTGGAACAACAATGTTCGGGCTGAAAACACCAGCAACCCGAATATGTTTCCGTAAATAAATAAACTATTTCGGAGAAAAAATCAAAACGACCTTCAGTGTCTTAAAATAACCCGGACAACAGACAACGAACGGTTACTGACAATAGCAAGTATTGCTCCAAATGAAGCCGCTGACGATGACGACTTGTTTGTGATCGAGGATCCACAGGAGAAAGTTGAGGCCATAGGGGCGACTTTTCAGGAAGTATACACGGCCACTGACACCATTGGTCCTAATTATGCCCTGGACAATAGCGTCTTGGTGCACGACTTCTGCATTGGAAATGAAGTAGAGAACTGGCGATCCGAGAGGTCTGGTTTCACCCGGTTCAAAGGAAGAACTCCATGAGATCTTCGACACAATCAGTGGGGACCAATGGTATTCCGAACATCGTGCTTCGACATCTTCCCCTAGAAGCGGTGGATATTTGCACCACCCTGTTTAATAATGCAATGAATAATGCACATTATCCAGCGCATTGGAAAACGGCGGTGGTTCAACCTATCCCCCAAAAAGGGAAAGGATATATCCAACCCGGCGAATTTCGAAAAAGTAATCAATAGAGCTCTGTCTAAGTGTGTTGAGGGCAAACATATAGTTCCAGATAATCAATTCGGTTTTAAGGCGGGACATGATATCTCACATGCCGCTGGTGTCCGATATCCAATGGAATAAAGGCGAACACTAATGTACTGGTGCCTGCCTTATTGACTTGGAGAAGTCCTTCGACACCGTATGGTTAGAGGGCCTTTTCAGTAAGCTGACTAGGCTGGGGATCAGTAAACCACTCTTGTACATTCTTTATAATATGCTAACCAACAGACAGTTCATCGTGAAGAATGGTGATGTAACTTCTGTTATACCAGAATACCAGATACCAGAAAAAAACTGGCGTAAGTTCTCGATCATTGGACAACACCGGCAGCCTCTTGCCTGTCAAAATGTAGTCAGATACCTTGGAATCTGGCTAGATCAGTTTCTGTATTTTGGCAAAAATGTAGATGCTGCTCTGGCCAGAGCTAAAGCCGCTTTTGCCCTTACAAAGAGACTTCGCTTATACAGAACACCAGAGTCGGAGTACAAAAATTTGTATCCTAATGAGATCCTTTACAACAGGGCGAACCTTATACGAGTGGAAAACTTCGTAATTAAGCTGACTCGAAGGCACATTGCAAGAGCAATGACCTCGACGAATAACCTGATATCGAAGACACGAGTCATCAAAGAACTAAATTTTAGCGTATTTTCCTCGTTCATGCTAATGTTTTATATATATGTATATACACCCTGACTCGAACTGCATCCAACTTCAGACTGCTATAATTTCCAAACCGTTCATTGCAGTGAGCTCAAATCTTGACACTTGACAGAGAATTTTATTATTTACAAGCCTTTTAAACGATTTGCGTCTCAGTTGTGTTGAAAAATTTTTATCCGCGATGGAATTCAAACGTGATAGTGTGATTGCTTTATATTTGGCTGGAAAACCACAAGTAGCTAAACGCCATGGAGGTGGTCATAAAAAAACCGCAACATCGGTAGAAATGTTTCGGAAAGTGAAGGCTCGAATTGAGCGAAATCCGCGTCGAATTGGAAGAAAAATGGCTCGTGAGCTCAACATGTCATTGGAACGGATGCAACACATACTGAAAAATGAGCTTGGACTCAAGGTATTGAAGTTCCAAACAGCACACGATCTTACACCGCAACAGAAAAAAGTTAGAGTCGAAAGAGCGAAGGAGTTGCTACGCTTGCACAAAAGTGGTGAGTTGCCGAATTTGGTTTTTTCCGATGAGTCGCCATTTGTTATCGAGCAATATGTCAAAAAACAAAATGGCTAAGTTTACTTGCCAGAGAGGTCCTTCGAGAATTTACACTTTCGGACGGCCACCAGAAAGCAGGCAGCACCGATGGTGATGGTTTGGGCCGCCATACCGGCCGATGGTAGCTCTCCACTCGTATTTTTGGACCGTGGCGTTAAAATTAATTCGATCGTATACCTTGAAACTATCTTAAAGGCAGTATTGAAGTCTTGGGCAAACAATCATTTCGGTCGGAGACCGTGGACATTTTAACAAGACTCGGCACCATCTCACAAAGCGCGCGTCAACCAAGATTGGTTAAAAAACAATGTTCCACACTTAATTTCTTCGACACAATGGATTGCAAATTCTCCGGATGCAAATCCGTTGGATTTCTCTGTCTGGGGTATTTTGAAGGCGAAGGTTGGAATTAAAAAATAACAAAGTTTGGACCACCTCAGACAAGCACTTCGCCGGCAATGGGCCAAAATACCGCAGAGCCACTTGCGTGCAGCGTGCGATGCTTTTTTCGGCCGTCTCAAGGCCATTTTTCGCACCAAAGGTGGACATATTGAAAACTACTGATACAATTTGAAAATTGATGTATTTTCCAACATTTTTTGCCTTGGTAGAATAAAATTTATCAAAAAATTATAGCATTTTAAAAAGTTGCAGTTCGAGTCAGTCACCTTGTATATATATTTCTAACTTCTTTATACATATATGTACGTATAACTAAGTTCTACGCCTACAAACACGTGCACGCTCTTAAAAACACTTTACTTCGGTTTACATATTTTTAGATATCGCTTGCATTTGTACAAGTATACGGGTACTTTTTTTATTAACACTTGGTGAGCTAAGAGACAAGATAAATGTAAATTCAATTTCCAAATGAAAATACGTACTTACATATTAATGATAGGTGTGTGTATATATACACGGATATATTCGTAAAACTGAGTAAGCAACAATACAAAATTTAAAAAACAAATTATTTCCGCTGCGACGTCTCACATTTACATGCATACATTTGTATATAAAGCGCTCCGGATATTCTAATTAAACTTTGCTTTACTCTTAGCTGGTATTAAGATATAAATTTATATAGTACGTATGCACATATAGACATATCTAGTATGCGTGTTTAACTGAGGAATTTATAATTTCAGTATTTGTTCATTGTTTTCAATGTTTGCATAAGAGTTAATATATTTATTAGTGTGATGGTGTAAACATACTCGTATTATAACTATACGGTTTCAGTTTTTATTAAATCGTTAATTAAGGGAACTATTATGTTTGGAGTAGTACGAATAAAATGAGGGATCATAATTCGTTTTATATCTTAAATGTGTAAAAATTAGAACCTTTCAACAAGACAACTGATTATAGTAATGTGTATTTTATGCATCATAGCATGTGTACATGCATATATGTATGTGTATATGTCAGGTGAGAAGTATCTAAAAAAGTATAATATATATAAAAATATATATATTTATATATAGGAATATACATAGAATATATACAAAAAATCTTAGACGTATATTTCTTCTTGCTTGCGTTTCATTTGGTACTTATAATTCCTCCTGAGATTCTCATAGCCGGTTCTTAAGTCCTGTGAATTGTTAATGTGAATTAATAAATGTTAGGGTTAACGTTAATCAGTCAAAACAGTTGTGAAAAAAAGAGCTCTTATATAAAAAGTGTGAAACTAAAAAAGATAGTAAATAAATATTACAGGCATTAGAATTGAGTAGTTAAAACAAATTCTCGATGAAAAAAACAAAGCCCTTGCTAGTTACTTCGCGTTCAAATCAGTCTTTAAATTGCCAGTCTCCGAAATTGCATGTCTAAAGAAAAATACGATGTAATATCGACTAAGATTTTGCAATTAGAGGATCGAAATCTATTTCGATCTAGAAAATACGTTAGACAAAATCCTACGAAAAAACACGGAAACAAATTTCATTATTATTGATTATTGCTTCGTATTTGCAATTTGGAAATACTATCTATATAACATTGGAGAAGGCATAAAAACTCTTTTCTCAGACCACATGCCGCTGGAAATATATTTTACGGGTTCAGGTGCTTTAACCAAACCATCTGAACTTATTATCAAAATTAAATCAAATTTAAATAGACAAGTATAACACCTGTGCAATATATCGAACGGAACCCCAAGCATCGAAATATTTACGGATGTTATTAAAAAATATCTCCCTTAAGACCAACGATATCTTATAAGAGAAAGTATAAGAAACAAAAATGGTTTTACAGTGAGTGCATAAAAGTTAGAAACAAATCGTTTGGGTTATTAAAACTTGTAAGGTTCTACAACAACAACAAATTTAAATGTCACTACGAGGGGCGTTCAATATATTCTCGGTATCGATATTAAGGAAAATGCGAATTCAATTTAAATTGTTTTTATTTTTCAATATAATCTCCCCTAACATCAATGCATTTGTTACATCTTAAGATAAGCTTTTTTAAACCCTCAAAAAAATAAATTTCCTCTTTCTCTGCAAAATACCCATTTATTGCCGACTTGAGTTCTTCATCATCCGAAAATCTTTTTCCACGAAGACATTTTTTCAAATCCGGAAACAGGAAATAATCACTAGGGGCAAGGTCTGGACTATAGGGTGGGTGTTAGATTTCTTCGAAACCACAATCTCGCGCAGCAGCCTTGGAAACTCGCGCCGTGTGAACAGGAGTGTTGTCATGAAGAAGCAACACACCCGCTGCGAGTTTACCCCGTCATTTCTTTTTAATTTCCTCCCGCAAATTATGCAAAGTGGAAGCGTAGAATGTGGCGTTGATGGTTTCACCTTTTTTTTTGTACTCAATGAGCAAGATTCCCTTTGAGTCCCAAAAAACTGTGGCCATGAGCTTCCCGGCAGACGTAGTGACTTTGAACTTCTTCGGGGGGTCTGTTCCTTTTTTATACCACTGCATGGACTCTTGTTTGCTTTCAGGGTCATAGTGGTGGACCCATGTTTCGTCCCCAGTAACAATTCGATCCATAACACCGTCCGCGTTCTCACTACACATCTCCAAAAGCTTTCTACAGCATGCGATTCTCACTTTTTTCTGAGGCGCTGTGAGCATTCGTGGCACCCACCTTGCACTGACCTTTGAAAGGTTAAGATGGTCATGAAGAATGGTGTGAATGGTACCAACCAAAAGCTTGGTGATCTCTGCCATCATTTTCACCTTTATTCGGGCATCCTGAAGAACAAGTTTTTCGACTTCTTTGATGCTTTCTCCCGTACAAGCAGTAGCCGGGGCGCCGGAGCGGGGGTCGTCTTCAATGCTCTCTCTGCCTCTCTTGAACTCACTTGACCACTTTTGCACAGTTGATAATGAAGGTGCGGAACCCTGGTAAACAGCCACCATCTCTTCATGAATAGTTTTTTGACTTTTTCCTTGCTTAGTGAGAAATTTAATTACAGTGCGATGCTCAATTTTCACCATCATCGTGTCAGTTGCCATTATGATTCTGTTTAACTAGAGATAAAACGCGAATTAGTAATCACATTTATATGAAATTTTACATGAATGCACTAAAATAATAGTATTACTTGATATATATATACAACCACAGCTTCACCCCGATACCGAGAATATGTTGAACGTCCCTCGTACATTCTGCAAACAAAGAATTTAATGCCTGTAAAGCGTAAAAAGTCAAATTATGAACAACACAAAATTGATACTTTGAGTTGTGCTAAATCCTCTGCAGATTTTTGGAAAGCAGTTGAACTCATAAACGGAAGAAGAAATGTTATTGCTGCCCGTGCCTTCTTGCTAAGCAGTGCGGGTATCACTTCAAAACTTTATATCTTTAGCGCACCAGTAAGCAGCCCGACTCTTCACAGGCGAATATTTAGATGAACCATTTATGATATCTTATGCGAGGTACAAAGGGCAATAATGAATTCAAAAAGGAACAAGGCACCGCAAAAGGACCGTATACCTTTCGACTTGTATTGATTCTGTAAACATCGCACAAAGCTTCAGAAAATCGATCATGTTCCTGCTACACAAAAAACGTGAATATGATAACCCAAAAAACTACATATCATTCATAATTCAATCATAAACACCTCAGCGAAATTATGTTTAACATTACTGTTAAATAAGCCAACACAATGAGTTTAAAATAATGAAGTTCTACAAGAATTTCAGGCCAGCATTAGAGAATACTACTCACCTTTGGATCAAGTTTTTTCACTTGTTAACATGGCCGAGAAGAAAGAATAAATTATGTATATGCTTTATTTGTTGACATTAGTGCATCATTTGTCTCCATAGCTCGAGAAGCACTAATTTACAAGGTATACAGAATGGAAGATTTATATGGGAGATAATCAAAGGTAAAAGAAAGGGAAGAATGCATATAGAAATATTTAAGACTATAAATATGTAGGAGTGTTAATTTCAGCTAACATAAATGTGAATAAATATCTAGAAACCTAATTAAGAGATCAGTCGTTCGCAGATCTCCGAGGAGAATAGATGTGTCTCGGCGTTTCTTAAAGTGAAAGAGTGAAAAAGGTTTTCTTCGTAAAAATAATTGGTCGCAATTTTCTCAGTTGACTCGGTAGCCATACGGTTAGCGGCGTCGGTTAACAAATCGTGGGATACCGGTTCGTATCCCGATTGAGACTTATAAAGTTAATTTTTTTTTTTTTTTTTTTTTTTTTTTTTTTTTTTTTTTTTTTTTTCCCTCAAATTGTGTACACATAATATTGTGAAATCAACAAGCAATAGGAAAAAAAAAAAAACACCAAGTGATGGATGGTGGAGAGCGCCCCGCTCTTCCCATAACCGTGGCGAAAGCCAGCAAAAGGAGGAAGAGGTTGAATACACCTCCTAATCTTTCAAAAAAAAAAAAAAGTGCTGTTTCCACAGCTGAAGACGATAAAGAGGAGGGGGGCTCCAACAGCTTCGCCTCTCTGGCGTCATCTGAGTCGGAATACGAAGATGACGAAATTAACAAGATAAAAAGCAGCATACAAAAGCTGGAGCAAGACGTGCTTGCTATTAAACAGAGGCAAACTGCACGAAGGCAGAGGGAGCAATCAGAAGTAGAGAGCTCCCTAAAACAACAACAACAAGAGCAGAAACAGCAACAACAAAACCATCAGCAGCCGCAGAAACAACTGCAGCAAAAGCAACAGCGGCAAGAACACCAACAACAACAAAAACAACAACAGCAGCAGAAGCAACAACAACAACAACAGCAGCAGCAGCAGAAGAAGAAGAAAGAGAAGGTGCCTCCGATCAACACCTACAAAATGGAGGTAAATGCAACCAAGGACCTGTGTAAGTTGGTCATTGGTAATAATTTTAATATAAAGAGATTGGGGAACGATCGCCATGCCATCCACTGTAATACAGTGGAGGGCTACGCGAAAGTGAAAGAGCTCCTAAAGGAAACGACGACGGAGCACTACTCATACACACCGAAGTGTGAAAAGCGGCAGTCGATGCTGCTGAAGGGGTTGGAACCGTCTTCTGATCCTGAGGAGATCCTGGCACTGCTCAAAGAGAAGGAGTGCGAAGGACTCAAGTTTGTGGGGGTAAAGCCATTTACCACAGCTAGAGCCAGGCGGGAGAAACGGAGTCTGCCGTTCTTCCTGGTGCAGCTCAGTCCCGAAAGCCGTCTGGATAGTCTAAAGAGTATCAATGTCCTAGACTACCAGGTGGTTCACTGGGAAAAACTAAAAAGGAGCGAAGGCGTTATACAATGCGTTCGCTGCCAGAGGTTCGGGCACGCCGCGTCGAACTGCCAAATGCAGCCTCGATGCGTGAAGTGCGCTAAGAACCACAGTTCCGAGGAGTGTGCTCTGGGTGTTGACGGAGCATCCGATAGATCGAAGCTCTCGTGCGTGTTATGTGGAAACGTGGGACACACCGCAAACTATCGGGGTTGTCCTAAGTTCGCTGACATTAAGAAAGCAAAACTGGCTCAGCAGCAGAAGGTGGAGGTCAAACATTCACCTCTTAGATTTCAAACACCAGCCGTCACGTCCCAAATTTCCTACGCCCAAATGGCGTCAGGTAGGGGGGCTACGGTACAGCAAGCGACTGTTGCTTCTCCGGCGCCAATGCCGAGAACAACGGAAGCTGCACCTAACATGCTAGCCATCTTGCTCGCAATCCAAGGGCAGATGGCTCAGCTGCAAAAGCAGGTGCAAGAACAGGCCAAGCGGGTGGACCAGATTTACGCGCTACTGCCGGGCCTAACGCAACACATGTCGTAATGGGTACGCACATGGTGGAGCAAACTTTGAAGGTGATTGCGGTGAATGTTAATTCACTGATTAGGATCGAACGAAGAGCCGCGATGTTTAAATTGCTACAAGACCAAACTCCTGATGTGCTTTTCGCTAGCGAAACCAAGCTAACCGATAATCACAAACTGGAGTACAATAATTATATTGTTAGAAGAAGAAACCGGCCCAGATCCAAACGTGGAGGTGGTGTCGCGATCTTCATTAAAGAAGGTATAAAATTTCACAGAGTGTACAAGGGAGTGTTGGAGGCAGTTGTCATTTACATTCCGCTTCGCAGTGGAAAGCGGATGTACTTGACCTCTGTTTATGCACCTGAGGCTTCACAATCCACCCTATTTATTACAGAGCTCGACACGCTTTTTCGACTTCTGAGGCTGGAATCGGGGGAGAATTATTTTATAATCGGCGGGGATTTCAACGCTAGACACAGAGATTGGGGAAATAATTTGCCAAACCTACTACTCGATTGGTGGGGTCAGCACGATGTCATGTACAGACTCGGTCTTAAAGCGACGGATAACCCGTCGTTTCCCAGAGGCGGGTCTTATTTGGATCTACTGCTGTACGACGAACGTATACGACTGACAGGTACGAATTTACAAACGCTAAACTGTCTGCGCACATTCGTGTATGACAGCGACCATTGCGGTTTTAGCACCGAAATTACAGTTCCCAACGAAATTGCGGAATTGGAGGAGTTTGTCCAAAGATATTCTTACAACTACAGTAAGACTCGATGGACGCGCTTCTCCGCAACCTTGAACAGAGCGCTCTCCTCGAACACGCGCCACTCACCGTCCAATAGGAATTTGTCAAACGAGGAGATCGACAATTACCTAAAACAGATGGACGAGACAATTAAACAAACTATGGACACTACAATACCGCGGTGTCGATGTACAACTAACGAAGACCTGTTCCGCAATCCTACTATTGACGCACTGCACCTACAGAAAAGTAGACTTCTATCAAAACTCAAAAACTTGTACAGACAGTTAACTGACAGACAAGATCCGGAGATTAGGACGCTGAAGTCGTCGATTAAAAATGTGCAAAAGTTAATAAAAGAAAATTACAGAATTGCTGTAAGCTCATATTGGAACAACAAGGTTCGGGCTGTAAACACCAACAACCCGAACATGTTTCCGCAAATCAATAAACTATTTCGGGGAAAAAAACAAAACGACCTTCAGTGTCTTAAAATAGCCCGAACAACAGAAAACGAACGGTTACTGACAATAGCAGGTATTGATCCAAATGAGGCCGCTGATGATGACGACTTTTTTGTGATCGAGGATCCACAGGAGAAGGTTGAGGCCATAGGGGCGACTTTCCAGGAAGTATACAAGGCCATTGATACCATTGGCCCTAATTGCGACCTGGACAGTCGCGTCTTGGTACACGACTTCTGCATTCGAAATGAAATAGGGAACTGGCGATCCGAGGGCTCTGGTTTCACCCGGTTTAGCAACGAAAATATGGCAAATAACGTCATTGCCAGAGAAGGTGACCTACCCCCGTTCATTTCGAAGCAAAAACTCCGTGAGATCTTCGACACAATCAGGGCTAAGAAGTCAGTGGGGACCGATGGTATTCCAAACATCGTGCTTCGACATCTTCCTCTAGAAGCGGTGGACATTTACACAACCCTGTTTAATAATGCAATGAATAATGCACCTTATCCAGCGCATTGGAAAACGGCGGTGGTTTAACCTATCCCCAAAAAGGGAAAGGATATATCCAATCCGGCGAATCTCCGGTCGATAAGTCTCCTTCCGAATATCAGTAAGGTTTTTGAAAAAGTAATCAATAGAGCTCTGTCTAGGTGGGTTGAGGACAAACATATAGTTCCGGATAACCAATTCGGTTTTAAGGCGGGACATGATATCTCACATGCCGCGTCTAAACTGGTGTCAATGAATCGTGAAAAATGGCGATGTGACTTCTGTTGGAATATTTCAAATTAAAAATGGTCTTCAGCAAGGCGCGGTCAATTCGCCGATCCTTTTTAACATTTATACAAGCGACTTGATAGGTTCACTTTCCTATACTATTGCGTACGCAGACGATTTGGTAGCGTACAGAACAGGTCCAAAAATCGAGGTCATGACTACTCTCTTGCAGCGTTACTTCGATAAGATAAGACGATTTTGCGATGACTGGAAGTTGAAAATCAACTTTCAGAAGTCGGAAACCATTCTCTTTAGGACGCCGTTGTCTGGAGCCTCTAGGGATACCAGAAAAAATTGGCGAAAGTTCTCAATCATTGGACAGCACGGACAGCCTCTTGCCTGTCGAAATGTAGTCAGATACCTTAGGATCTGGCTAGATCAGTTTCTGTATTTTGGCAAAAATGTAGATGCTGCTCTGGCCAGAGCTAAAGGTGCTTTTGCCCTTACAAAGAGACTGTTTTATAGCAGCCAGCTCGATTTGAGGGTAAAGGTAATCTGCTACATGGCCCTTATTAGGCCCATGCTGGTATTTGGTTGTCCCGTGTGGTTCAATGTACGAGCAAGCTTAATGGAAAAGATTCAGGTGTTTGAGAGGGCTTGCCTTAGGGCTTGTCTTCGCTTGTACAGAACACCAGAGTCGGAGTACAAGAAAAGTACAAGAAACCTAATACGAGTGGACAACTTCGTAATTAAGCTGACTCGAAGGCACATTGCAAGAGCAATGACCTCGATGAATAACCTGATATCTGGGGCTTACTACCCCAATTACCTTTACCACGAGAGTGTGCGATCTGACGGCTTCGTTCCACCGCAAGCATTCCTCTACCTAGATCACAAAGGGTTGATCCAGGATATATCAGCGGTCCCGTTAATCTTCCATGTCGCTCGGACAGCTGGGGATAGGCGACTCAACTACAACAGAGACGTCGCACATGGCAGTGTGGATCGACTCAGGTTCAGTAGGGCGGTGGGGAATCGCGATAAGAGGGATGTCGTTCGGCAGCACCAGCATTTCTGGTGGTTGAATGATGGGGAAGATGTTTCGTCGTCGTTTCCGTCAATTACGGACCAGCCTCACTAATGAGGCAGAGCTGACCAATCTGTTTTCTCTGTGAATAGCGATGGCCAGCTTGCATAGGTTTAGGTTAGCATTTAAGAAACATATACATATATCAGTGTATACAAAGGTGTATACTGATATATGTATATGATTGTGTATAACGGCTATGTGTTTATGTGTGTATTGTACATTTAGTTTAGGTAGGCTAAGGTTTATTTTAAGTTAGATACTAAGTTTTTATTAAAAAAAAAAAAGTCCATATGCTAAGTTTTGTTAACAATTTTTTTTCTTAGCTTTAAGTATAGAAAATAAATATCCATAAAGAAAATGTAAATGAGGTCGAAAGACATAGTTATAAGAATTTAGAGTAGCTTAGAGTGCCTGTGTGGGGCCAGTAAGTTAGGATAAGATTGTTAAGTAATTTTAAGCTAGCATTTAAGCATTTTTTGTTAGTATGTAGGTTAGGTTAGGTTAGGTAAGAGTGGCTGTTGGAAATACCAACCCACTTAGGCCTATTGGCCCATTGTGATGCCACGTGGATCTATGATCTTCTTACTACTGGAACCAGTTTGAGCTTTTAATAAAGCGTAGGAGACTGTTAACGTCTATTTTTTCTAGATCGTTTAGGTCGTTGTAGAAGAAAGCTCCTAGGTGAAGCTTCCTTCTCTGAGAGAGAGCTGGGCATGTGCAGAGTAGGTGGGGGATTTTCTCCTCCTCTTCCTCGTCCATGCAGCTTCTACAAAAATCGTTAGTAAAAGCGCCAAGCCTTCTTGCGTGCTTGCCTATGAGGCAGTGTCCGGTAATGACACCTATTATGGCGCTGAGATGTTTCCTTTCTAAGAGGATCAGACACTTAGATCGACTCAGATCCAGCTTTGGCCAGATCTGTTTTGTCGCTAGACATGTTTGTCCAGCAGTCCACCTAAGGTCCGTACTTTTATTGGCATCTAGCTTTAGTGTTAGTTTGCACGTAGCGATTGGTATACCTATACTACCTTTGTCTGGTAGGATAGGTAGAGTGGTTCCAATTTTGGCGAGTTCATCGGCTCTGCAGTTCCCTGGAATGTCTCTGTGGCCCGGCACCCAACAGAGGTGAATGTTGAACTGCTCTGCCATCTCCATGAGAGATGATCGGCATTCAAGGGCAGTTTTAGAACACAATGAGACCGAGTCCAGGGATTTGATGGCGGCCTGACTATCCGAAAATATGCGGATATCCTTTGCAGATATCACGTTTTTCTTCAGCCAGGACAGAGCTTCTTTAATCGCCAAAATTTCCGCCTGGAACACGCTACAGTGATTTGGAAGGCGGAAAGAGAGGCTTAGGTTAAGCTTATCTGAGAAAACACCGCCACCAACTCCGCTGTCGGTTTTAGATCCATCTGTGTAGAGATGGATTGACTTGTCCTCCATGAAAGCATCCTCCTCCCAGAATGATCTAGAGGGGAAGCTTACATGGAAGTTTTTGTCAAACCAAAGTTCAGGTATGGTGTAATCGGTGTTCTCTGTGAGGATTCCTAATGTATTAAGAATGTTGGCGTGGCCAAATGAATTATTTGTCCACTGTTTAGTCGCTTTAAGGCGAATAGCTGCAGTCGCAGCTACTTGCTTGCTAAAAATGTCGAGGGGTGTCAAGTGAAGCAGAATATCTAAGGCCCAGGGGGGGGGTAGACCGCAAGGCTCCGCTTGTGCATAGACATGCTGTTCTTTGGACTCTGCTTAGTTTAGTGCAGTTGACTGCATTTTCCAAGGCCGTCCACCAGACAACCACCCCGTAAGTGAGTATCGGTCTTATGACCGAGATGTATAGCCAGTGGGTTATGCGAGGTTGAAGGCCCCATTTGTTCCCAATGGCTTTCTTGCAGGAGAATAAAGCTATTGTAGCTTTATTGACTCTTTCTTGAATGTTAGGTTTCCAGTTTAGTTTCCTGTCAAAAATCAGACCCAGATATTTTGCTGTATCGGAGAAAGCTAAACTGGTACCGTTTATTGAAGGAGGGTCTATGATTGGAATTTTATATTTCCTAGAAAAGAGGACAAGATCAGTTTTATGGGGGTTTATTCCCAATCCACAGCGATCTGCCCAGCAGGTTAATCTGTTAAGATTTACTTGGAGGAGTTCTTTAATGGTATTTAAATGTTTTCCTGAGACGGCTATGGCAACGTCATCCGCATAGGCAATCACTCTGCTACCCCCCGCTTCCAGGTATATCAGTAGTTCGTTAACCACTAAGTTCCAAAGAAGGGGGGAGAGGACACCGCCTTGCGGCGTACCCCTACTGACATATCTTTTAGCAGAAGTCTCACCCAGTTTGGAGTTGATTATCCTGCTTGTCAGCATTAGATTAATCAGCTCCCCAAGTGAGTCGTCTACCTGCAGAGTTGACAACGCAGTCGTGATTGCGGATGTGTTGACGTTGTTAAAGGCGCCCTCTATGTCCAGGAAAGCAACCATTGTGTACTCCTTATATTGTAGGGATCGTTCGATGTGGCTAGTCAGAGAGTGCAAAGCCGTTTCCACCGACTTTCCTTTACAGTAGGCATGTTGAGCCGTAGACAGAAGTTTTGGATCAACTTTAGCTCGAATATGGATATCAATCAGTCGTTCTAAAGTTTTCAGAAGGAATGACGATAGACTTATGGGTCTGAGGTCCTTTGGGACCACATGAGAACATTTTCCAGCTTTGCGAATGAATACTACATTGACTTCTCTCCATAACAGTGGAATGTGGATAAGTTCTACACAGCTCCTCATAATATTTTCCAACACTGGTAGAATAATATCTGAGGATCTCTGTAGCTCGGCAGGTATAATACCGTCCGGACCAGCAGACTTGTATGGTTTGAAGCTATGTAGTGCCCAGAGCAGTTTGTCTCTCGTAATCAGACTATGAATTTTGGTCACGGTTGCAGTAGGCTTGTTTGGGCTGCTACTGGCCGCGAGTTGGGAGCTACCTGTTAGTATGTAAGAGTTATTGATTAGAAAATAAAATGCGTTTAAAACTAAAAACTAACCTAATTAAGAGAGGAACACATGGGGAAAACGCATGAAAAATAAATATGTTGAACATAGTCCTCAACAGGCAATCGCCGTGTAAAGACGTGTTTTTGTTCCGGGTGTGTGAAGAGTAAAGTCAAGGCTAGTTCTCTGTATTCTTTTGCATAACTTTTTACCCTTTCTCTGCTACCGAGCGGCAAAACATATAACCTCGCAAAAGGAAAAGTGAAAAATGGACCGCCCCCCCCCCTTTCCATAACCGGTTTATAGACCTTCAACCAGAAGTGGATTTAAACCGAAATAACAAACAAGCCAAACGAAAATTGGTAGAAGACGATATTCCTCAATTACCAGTGATTACTAATGACATTTACATACCACGTTATATTGTTATCAGTGGAACAGAAAAAATAGAAGGAAATCTGCTCCACTGGCATCGTATAATCCATTCCAAGTAAATCGCGGCTTGAACCAGACTTCAAAAGACATTTTAGACGTCAAAGCAATGAGATCGGGAGACTTACTTCTCAAAGTCCTAAATGTTCCAACCGCAGACAAATTCCTAAAGGCAAAACTCGTTGACTCGATTCCCGTAAAAGTATCAAACCATGTCAACCTGAACTCAGTCCAAGGTAGAATCTATTAACACGTATTATTGATATACCAGAAGCTGAACTACTGGAAGAGCTCAAAAATCGGTTGGATTAACTGTGTGTGTGCCATGCCAAAAGCTAGGGCACACCAAAAACCGCTGCACCAATGCTATTGTTTGTAAAGACTGCTGTCTCCCCCCACCACATAATAGTTGCACACGCATCTATTGTATCAACTGCAGAGAAGAAACCCACACGTCATAAGATTCCGTTTGTCCCTCATTTCTCAGGTACAAATCAGTCAATAAGATCAAAGCTGATCGTAGATGCACTGTTAGAGATGCTTGCCAGATTTATAACGATAACTCTTCCCTTCACCAACTGCAGCCTCTTACCAAGTGAAATCTTAGAAACCCGACTGTAGCGAAAATATTTCAAACACACTTAGAGAATCAAAGCAAATCAAAAACCGCCACCGTTATAACTCAACTACACTCTTTGCACGACAACAACGTGTAAATCGCAACTCAGCAAAGAGACTCTTCGAACCAATCGCAAATTCAGTAGCTCCAAAAGAAATAAATACTACTGATAATGAAACACAACACACCACACAAACACTCCAAGGAGGCCAAAGAACAGCCTACCATAGCAAACCAACATCGAACATGAACCACATGCAATTAAAAAACGACTCCCACCAAAAGTTTTCAATGGACCACAAAAAACCCTTCCCCTTTTTCTCTCCACAGAAGATAAATCACAGCAACCTTCTTCCACAAATTATGTAAATCAAATAGAAACTGATTCTGAATCAATTCGTATTGATTTAGAGTACACCGCTCATACATCAAAACACTCACACGCCCAATTTCTCACTCTCTCTCAATTCCGCAATACCTGCAATACACCACCCACATCAAATGTAAAATATCATGAACAATAATAATGGCTCTATTGGATATTGGCCTTGTCATCCTCCAATGGACTCTTCAAGGCTTTCTTAATAACAAACACGGTCTAAAACTTCAAGAAACCCACATTACAACAAATACAAAAACATATTTTAAATTAAAAAATTACTAACCTTTTCCCCATAACAAAGATTACCATTATGCAAAATGTGATATACTCTTTCTTGTAAAAAACAATTTACCTGTAGTATCATACGTTACATCCTCTTCTAACCTGCTCCATCAAACAATTAAAATTAAAACAAATAGACCGGTAAAAATTACAAAAAAAAATTATCAGAATAGCAGCATCGAAAATCAATCCGGTAACCAAACATAAAGGCCACAGGTCAAATCCAGTCTGGTCCTCGAAAGAAATTTCAGCTCTGGTAAAGGAAAAAAATATAGCCTGGGTTAACTACCGATAACTGCATTCTTTATAGGAAAACTTGCGCAAAACTTCGAAGAGAATCCATTCTGGCTAAAAGGTTATCGTGAAAACATTTTGTCAATATGAATTCAGCTCCGAAAGGGGCCACACCTTGAAACTGCCCTCTAAATGGCGAAAACACTTGTGGAAGGCACTCTTCAACATGGTTTGAAAACATACATATGGACTACGAAAAAGAATTCGGAAAAAATTGACGTATCGATCAACGACTGTTTCCTCACTGCAACAGGAGCGTTGAAAGCTACGTCTATTGCAGCACTCCGAGTGGAAGCTGAATACACATCATTCCAATACCTAGGAAGAAAGAGAGTAGTGAATATAGCTAGAAA
Organism: Volucella bombylans; assembly: GCA_949129095.1. Classification (NCBI taxonomy): domain Eukaryota; kingdom Metazoa; phylum Arthropoda; class Insecta; order Diptera; family Syrphidae; genus Volucella; species Volucella bombylans. The sequence continues at coordinate 234,687,654 of OX422140.1, forward strand.
GGCATTGGCCGACTTCATTGCATACTACTACTAAGACGACGCTTCTAAGCAAAAAACTATTCAGAAAGAGCTGTACCTCCGCTATAAGCAACATGGTGTCCTTACTATGTAGCCAATATGTATGCCTCCCTAACACCCTTTCAGAGACTGATTTTAATCCCCCTCCACCTTGGAAAAGGCATTCACTGAAAATAAACTCCACTTTGGAAATATACAGGAAAAACGAAACACCGAATAAACTATTTCAAGCTCTACACCTAGATATGATTAGTTATTCGAATAGCAGGTTAGAGAAGACTCCTTCCGGAACTAGCCGGCCGTTACACAGCTAAACTAACGGCTATCGAAAAAGGGATTTCCATCGCACAGACTTGGTCAGAGAAAACTATTATTTTCATTGAAAATTTAAGCATTTTAAAGGGACTACGAAGTGGATTACACAAGTGCTCCTCCCTAGAATACATCAGGAGTGGTCTCAACTCTAACGAAAATCTATCCTCAGCATGGGTACCCGCACACGTCGGAAAAGAAAAAGCCGCAAAAGAAACCACCTACCCTTTGATAGTAACAACCCCCAACTCTTCAGAAGAATTCAGGAAAAGGAGACAGCCGAGGAGTGGAAGTCCTGCCAAACATTTCTTCGAACGCAGCACAATCGTCATACTCGTATTCCATACAATAAAACTTTCAGCAGAGACGACTGCATAAGACTGTTATGAATCAGGGTAGGAGAAACCCTTTTCACAACTAGGCATCTTTACAATCGAGAAACACCAAAGGAATGTCAACATTGTGGAAGGGCTCTTACAATTTGTCATATCATGGTCACCTGCCCAATTTCCAAACCTACCCATGACCCAGAACATATCGAACAGCAACTAGCCGAAGTTCTGAACCCAGCAAAGGCTCAAACTCTGCAACATATCAAAGAAGCCACATCTCGTCATCTTAAATTTAACGAAATATAATAAAACAAAAAAAAACACAAAAATATCTTATAGTAGGTATATCTATTAGTTTTATGTAAAATATGAACTATGAAACGACGACATCACCTGGCCTTGATACCCAGATCTCTTCAAAAAATAAAATTATAAGTTTATAAATTAATTGTTCTAAACTATTTAAATATAAATAAATAATTAAATATATTGAACACAGTTCGAAATAAAAAATCATTCGTGCTACTGCGAAATCTATTATGTTATTTGGAGCTCAAGTATGGGGTTACTGCACATTTACAGCTGTTGAAAAATTCCTACGGTGCTGCGTAAAAGTGTTTTTAGGTTGCCCAATACCATCTCTAATTATATAATATACTTGCAGATCGGGACGACCCCCTATAACTATATTATAAAAGTAATAGGAATGAAGTAACAAAATCTACCAAATATAATACTCTCCCTCATAATTTCAACAAGAGCAGGTCTTGCACAAGAATGTGATAAACTTGCCCAAAACTGTAGGCATAACTTAAACGTCTCACATAACAAAGAGGAAACTTCACTAAAGCTTAAATTCGACACTATACAGAGAACGTTTTATAGTAAAAGAGAAATTGAAACCAATAAGGAGTTTTTATCTTTTAAGAGCAATAAATTAAAAGCGACTAATCTACTCCACTATGTAACTATGTATGTATATGCAGTACCTAGAAGGATAATACCTTAACAGATTTAAATATAGACAAAGAACATAAATTAATTTACATTTAATTTAAATGTTTTAAAAAAACTTTATTTAAATATCGACTGGCAGCGATTCTGCCTACAATAGAAATGAACATAAAATCTCTTAAAATCTACATCTTAAATACTATTTTTATGCTGACACAGAGGTACTGGATGCAAGTTGCGGACCCACATGTTGATCGTGTTGCTTGAAGTGGGTGCTAGCCGAACGTGATGGAATGCGGTTAATGCAGGTGGATGGAATGAGTGCTAGGAAACTTGATGCGATGATGAAAACAAGTGCAGACATGTGCACTATACCTTATCCAACAAAACATGTCAGTACAGGGCTTATGGGAAAGCTTTTTTTCTAACAGTGGTACCTGTAGGTGGACTCAATGGCACATTACCACTGAAACACAAAGGAAGCCACTGAACTTTGTGTACAATTGTTGTTGTAATTATTTTCAGATTTAACCACAGCCACCCTATGATTTTCTTGCCCGATAGCCGTGGGCAGAATGATCATAAAATCACCATTCGCCATTCCTGCCGGCTGTGCCTTGAAAATAATTTCATCAAAGCAGTGTTACCATTCTCAAATGTTAGCACATCGTTACTGATTTTTCAGTGTTATTGTTATTCGATTTGAAGCTTTTGAGAACAAAAAAATGAATTTGTGTGTAATAATATGTGTGGTGGTGTTGTCATTTGCGTTTTTTTCTATTCTTTTTGAGAAACCGTTAAAATGTAGTCAAACCATTTTTTTCGACTTTGTATGTTTTAAAAAAAACTTTATTTAAATATCGACTGGCAGCGATTCTGCCTACAATAGAACTGAAAATAAAATCTCTTAAAATCTACATCTTAAATACTATTTTTATGCTGACACAGAGGTACTGGATGCAAGTTGTGTTCCCACATGTTGATCGTGTTGTTGAAGTGGGTGCTAGCCGAACGTGATGGAATGCGGTTAATGCAGATGGATGGAATGAGTGCTAGGAAACTTAATGCGATGATGAAAGCAAGTGCAGATAGTGCACTAGAAGTGTCGTGCACATTTTGATATAATTTTGTGTTAACTTATACATACTTATACGATATGTGCCTCATAACATAATGTTACTCGTACATTACATTCAAACATTATTTTTAATTTGTTTCTTAAGGTTTCACAATGATTAGAAAGTGTTTTTTTTTTCCTATATATTATTTGTAAGGTCGAAGCTAAAAAAAAAAATTCCAAAATCAGACATTAATCCATTTATGTATTGTACATGGTAGCATATATGGAGAAAAATTAGTACGTGAGTATGGCATTATGAAATTCAACGTTTGGAAATATACCATCCTACTTATCACCTATTTTTTGTGGGAAACGGGTGTTTTCAGGGTGACTAGAAACCTTTATATCGAAGTTCAAAGATTTTCATATGTGATTAATATAATGCTTCACAGCTCAAGATTAAGTTCGAAATATACCGTGTTACTAAAATTCAGGGTGCAAAATAAAAAAAAAAACATCGAGTTGCAATTATCTTATCAACTATATTCCATGATAAATCATAAGTGACATAAGCGATTGCCAAAAAACGGGCAATAACCATTATCTATGTTAAATCTCCACACCTAAAGTGCCTGTTTACATTGGCGACGGGATGAAAGTCCTCATCATGAACGTCGTGTTCACATTTTCATGAGGTTGAAAGACTGATCAACGATCAAAACTAAAATGAAAAAGTATGTCAGAAATAGAACGATATGGAAAAAAACGACGTGATTCACCCGAAAATCAACTCTAGAAATGGATTTTCGAGAGAAGTAGCCCTTCTTCTTCCCACTTCAATAAAAAGTGTTCCCTCTCTTTCGGACAATCTTCCTGCCCACGCCAATGTGAACAGGCACAAACAATAAGAGTATTGGCCCAGAATTTCGATGACATTTTCAATACAAAGAAGCGAAGAAATATTGTATTTGTATTTATTGTATACATATCTACATCCTGCAGCAGATACAGAGTTAGACGGGGTTGATTTTTATCATGCCACATCGAAAACGTTTTTAGATGTTCCGATAGATTTCCCTCGTCCAACATTTACAGGACTGTCTTCTTAATGTGCGTGTTTAATCAAGTTATGTGTTCTTAGATTTTGGTTCTTCTGGAACATTTTTTAAATCTCTATGTACGTTAAATTGTCGTTTCGCTTATGCCTCGGTCCAAGGACAGTTTCCTTAAGTACATTCATTTTAAAATTTTCTAAAATATTTTTCTTCGTTTGTATTTACAACCCCTGAGTTGTATATAATAGGTCTACATCGGCCTTAGCACTTGATTATATAACAGCAGCTTTTAATTATAAATATTAAGCTTGGAATATTTTTGTTTTAATCAGCAAAGGGTATGCAGACCGAGTTTATTATTTGAAATTTACATGAACAGATTCAGTTTCATTAAAGGTGATCCTTCAGACCTTTCTAGATTCATTCACATTATTTCCATTTCCAGCCAAAACTTCACTGAAGTTCAAAAGCTAGTTTCCTTACCAAAAACTTGCAAAATCCTGAATACCAGCTGGTGATCAAATGTGAGATATACTCGTAGTTCTTCACATCCGGATTTAAACTCCTGAGTAATATCCTCTTAAAAATATTCGAATGCATCCCCTGTGAGATACAGAAATTTTAATAAAAGCCTAACGCTGCACTATTTTGACCCTGATTGAAAATAACAACATCTTTCAAATGTCTGCGTCCATAGTAACAAATGGCGTACCGATGAACTCGCAATTAGGAGTACATTATAAATGTTGCTCTAATGTGCCAAGGGTTATTGAAAATTCGAAGGTTTTTCTTTTTGTAAACTTAAATTTTTTCATGATTTTTTTTGTCCAAAAAAAAAGTTTGAAACATGTACTCAGTATTTTACTGTAGTCATCTGATCTCAAGTCAGTAGTTTTCAAGATACGACCCAACTTGTTTAAACTATAAAACAAAAAAATGGAATATTCTTTTACAACAGCGCTACAAAATTTACAGGTGCTTTGGAATTTTTTCCCCGTAACATAAGTTTACTATTAATCATTGTAAATCTTATAAATTCTTTTTTTGAAAATGCTCATTTTATGACCCCTGAAAGGGAGAAATTGGACCACCATTTTGTCAGGTTAAAAGAAATTACAGGTCCTTTCTCTAAAACAGAAATTGAATAATAGATTTAGATTTCTTATTTAGATTAGATAAGACTTAATGTAGCAAATTTGAGATAAATATTATAATATTTATTAGAAGAATATTATAAAAAGGATGAAAAATTATTTGCATATTGTAGTTTTTAGCCAAGATATTGACGTTTAATTCATAATATCCCCGATGCAGACTATCATTCAATACAAGAATACGCAGATATGGTTTATGTATATTGTTTCTATGCCAACGGTCAACGAGCGAAATTGGAATATCTGAGACGATACCCAAGTAGGACAAACGACAGAATATATGTTTTAGAACATTTTCCCGGTTGAAGGAGACAGGAACAACGCGGAAATCGTCGGAAGACTCACATGCTGCTTTAGCAGAAAGCGTTCACAACTCCCAAGACGCTTTCCATTACATCATAAAGCATTCAAATACCAGTCTTACGCAGATAAGCAGACATTTTGATCTAAGCAGGACTTAGATCTGGAGAATTTTACATTTATACATTCATAAGGCATGCATGCCTTCTATCATATAGCAGTACAGGATCTACAACACGGGAACTCAGATAAGCGCTTGGAAATCTGCAATTACATTCTGAAAAGATACTTTGCAGAAGACAGCTTTATTGGGCGAATTCGATGGACTGATGAGTCCCAATTCACCAACGTTGGAATCACTGATTTCTACAATGTACATACTTGGCAGAAAATAACCCCAAATCCATTCAACACAGAGCTTTTCCGCATGAGTTCAACGTTAATGTGCGGGCACGCATATTGTATAACAAGCTGATTGGACACTGTCGGCTCCAAGACTTAATTTGAATCTCTAGCTGGAATTTTTTCGAAACAAATTACCAGACATATTAGCTGATATACCCCTGTAACAAAGAACAACCATGATGAACTAGCATTATGGCCATGCAGTTAGAGAGTGGTTAGATCACGTGTATGAAAATTTGTAGATAAGGCGCGATGGACCCATTCTGTGGCCTACAAGGTATCTAGACTTGACCCCAATGGACTTTCATTTATGGGCACATATGAAGGACACTGTTTATTCATCAGAAATAATGACATTGACGACGCAGCTGCAAAAGTCAGAGAAGAATTTCAAATAATTGGCATTGTTAGAGCCTTTCAAAGACGAGCTCTGGCGTACATACAAAGCAACGGTTTTCACTTTGAACAATTAATATGATATAGTTTTTGATGAAAAAATGTGCAATCAATTTTTTAGGCTAAAATTGTTAACAATTTTTAATTTAATGTTTTAGCTGTTTCAATAAATTGGGTCGTAACTTGAAAACTAATGACTTGAGATGAAATGAACTGACTCTTTTTTCTTTGTAGATACTAAGTACATATTTCTGAGTTTCAAAACGGATTAATAAGATATTTTTTTGAAAAAAAAAATGACAAAGTCTAAAAAAAAATCACTTTTGATCTTCAATATATTTTGACACTGAATTAAATCAGGGTAACATTTACTTTCAAACAATTTCAGTTCAATGATGTCCCATTTGTTACGATACAAATAAACCTCTCGGAGCAAAGGATTCCCGACCACCACGATTCGATTTTTTTTTCTCAAAACATGTCAAAGAATCTCCCCTTGAAATTTTCGACACATTATCTGGAACACCCTGTATACAATTCAATTCTCTCAGAAACAAGGTTAGGCATATCAGGAAACTGTAATCGATCATTGTCTACTTCGATGAAGGAAAATGGGAATAAGATCTGCAGTTATTGAACAAAATATATCTGATCACTATGCAATATAGGGAGCTCTTGTATCTGAAAGTAAGGATGAACATAAGAAGCAACAGAAAAAGCGACAAGTAAGACGTCTACTATCAGAAAAACTAAAAAAATTACAACTAGGAACAATTAAACGAATTTGGAGACTTACACGAGTTGTATAAAAATGTTATTAAAGAATTTACCAGGATTCTAAAATTCTCAACAAATACAACAAACAAAAAATAACAAAAATGAATGCAAAGATAAAATTGAGAAAAGCATATTACTGTCGACAACAATTTCAAGACAATAGAACAAACCCCAAGGGAACGGGGAAATTAGTGAATAAGATATTAGGGAAAAAATCGAGCAGTCTAGGGGAAGCTATACCGCAAAGACAAAAGACTGTACTGATCTAAGTAATAAATTTGCAAAAACGTTTTCTTCTGATATATACAATACAGTGCATTTATATAGCAACAACATTTTCAACGGTCCTGTAACCAGTTCTCAACTTTCTATATTCTTAGAAGAGAAAATATCCTAACTTCACTTAAAGAGAATAAATCTGCTGGAATAGATGGCATAAGATCTAAGGACTTGAAGAAGAATGCAAAAATATTCTCAGCAACAATAGCAAAATTGGTAATAGAAGCTTGAATTAAGCGACAATCCCGTGATTGTACGACCAATATATCTGTGGTCACAAAGAAAAACCGCTAAAGTCTGTTTTACTAATTTTTTCTGGAGAGCAGTTTAAATCTTCTTGAAAAAAAAGTGAAATGCCGATAATTTTACTCATTCTTAGTTCGGAATTAATTTTTTTGCAAAAAATAACTGTTAACGATTTTACTGACAGAACTAACAGTTTGGATTTTCACGAACTGAATAACTGACGGGGAAGAAGAATTAACATCAATTTAGGTCTTTCGTGCATCAGGATTTAATTTTGGAATAAGCGCTAAACTGCAGATAGGAAAGCCTTTTTTCTAATTCCTTCTTTGGGAATAACTACTAAACGGAAATTTAGTCATTGTTCCCTTTTTAAAAAATTAACAAAACAAAAAATATTAACACGGAAATGTAAAAATTGTATAAATTTAATGTGCAAAAAACAGCTAAAGTAAAATTAAGTCTTTATTCCCCGTTATAAATCCTACAAAAAAAATTATCTTAAGTTAACTTAGATAATAAATTTTGTTTTTTTAGTTTGGTTGTTTTTCGTAAATCTCAACTAAAAAAAGTGACTTAAGCTGTTTTGTTTTTTTTTAAATTGTGGCCATATTTTTAAAGATAGTTATGGTTTGTGGCCATAGATACAAAGAACTCCTCTCAGTACACCATGCAACAGCATGGTGTCATGATCATGCCATGTTGTAAAGTTTCAACCACAAAAAAAAAAAAAGCGAATTATAATAAAGTTCGAATCACACTGAGTGCAGAAAAAACTCTCCGTCCCATTCGGACTCCCACCCCCTGGAGAGCGCCACTACAAAAATAATTCTTCCTTTCTCCTCCTTCTACCTTTCTGCCCGCTCATTGGCAACAGTAAAAGGGTATCTAAACCCCTTAGGCGCGCGTAAATTATAAAAAAAAAAAAACTGTGTAACAACAATAGAAAATGTGTCAACGTACAAATATTTTGGTGTTACTATTAAGTACCATTTAAAATGGAATTCACATATAAAAGCTCTAACAGCAAAGTTGCGCAGGTTAGTATGCGCTTTGTTTCACCTTAGTTGCTACTAGTGTATACCGGATGTTTTACGTCGATACTATTTTGAACTTGGAGTTGAGTTCAAGCCACCCCTGTATTCAGTCACTCTCTTACTTTACTCCATAATTGTGAATTCCTGTTTCGCTTATTCAAGTTGAATTAATCCAATAGCCTAATTTCTCACCCAAAAATTGTTATCGCTGAGCGCAATGAAGTCTATTCATTTCGCGACAGTGCGTTTAGTGCAATTTTTATTTATTTTCTCAGCAATTATTTTTTGTGTCGCTTTTTGTTTTCCTCCTGGTCTTCATCATGCCTTCTTGTGGATTAACCAACTGCTCCATCAACGACAATAATAGTGACTTTCTTGCCTGTAAGGGGATTTGCGTCAAAATATTCCATGCTATTTGTGTCGGCCAAATAAAAAAAACACGGTTTTCGTTAAAGAGTTTTCGGAGAATCTGTTGGTCTTCGAGTGTATCAGTACCTCTCTCACACATGTACTCCTTGCAATCAAGTGTCTCAGTGACGCCAATGAATCCAATCAGATTAATATCTGACAAACTATCAATCTTTGAGCAAAGTGCAAGATGAGCGGAAGACTTTGGCCATAGCATTGAAAAACAAGTTGCGCGTTTAATTGATTTAGAAAGTGCAAGATTAAGAAATAAAAAACTTCCAAGCGCCACCTCGATAAAGTGTTAAGTGAATTTATATCTTGCGATTGATGGATTCCAATAAGACAACCTGTAGTTCCATCAACTCCCTCCGGGAAGATATAGATATTCATCTCCAATCATCCGCGTCAAATCTCCATCTCCAATCTCAAACTTACAATCATCCACTCTTAAAGCATTACAAGTCCACGCTTGACGTTATATTCTTTAAAATCAATGAGCTTTATGATGAACTCACTACGAATAGAACAATGTTTAATGATTTGGAAAACCTCATTGAAACAGTATGTCACGAAATCAATTGTCTTCCAACCCATACCCGGCTGCACAACAGTTACAATAATTAAATTTTGGCTGAATTCATTCCTACCGAAGCCGAATCATTGCCACATCCAGTGCTGACAACCCAACCTCCAAATCCTCGCACCAGCCCTTCGATGCAAAAATGTTACGGTGATATAACTGCTCCAACGCCAACTCCTCTTGTCGCCGACCACGGAAACTTTTTACACAATTTAACACGACGTGGACGCCTTCACCCTACTCGTTAAAGGTGCCCCGAATTACGCAGACGTTGTTTGGATTTCTGAATTTTTCAAATAGAGGTATGGCATCATCATCAGCTAATGTACAATATTCCCAACATCTCACCACAAAAACAAACGTAATCTCTAGATTAATTTACCAGCTAGATATGAATGGTTATTTGTTAACCCATCCAACACCAACCTCAACCTCGGAAAGATGCGGGTTTCCAAATGGACGGATCAAACAACAAATAAAAACATAGAAACAAAACGAAGCAACGTATCATCTAAAGGTCCTACGTATACTAACATCTGCTTTCCGAATTTCGATCTTACAACTGAAGCCAAATATCCAAAATTTATCAGCTCTTATATCTTAAATCCCGCTTTAGCTCGGCTTCTTCCTCGGTTTCACGGGCCCCTGACCCTATTTATGATCCCCTTGCACCGCCTAACGTTAAATTGTCCCAAAAGAATATAGACACCACGGAATGCCGGTATGAGCTCAATAGATCAAGGGTTAAAAAGATATATCTTTATGATACTCGTAAATCTGACTCCGTTTGCTTTGAGGGAAAAACCAAAACAAGTGTCATGGTCTCCATCCAACAGGAAGGCCTTCCTACTGATATAACTAGAGTCAGGGAACTTTACAACGGGTATCACGAAATTTTTGATACACGTCCTCAAAAAGTTGCTGATGACCTCGCTGCTTTCCGCAGCTATGTATACTCCGAAAGAGTTTCTCACCTTCAGCGTAGCCTTTTTTTTTTCGTCCCTAACTTGCCTTCTTTGCCTACATCTCATCTACACTCCCCTACTCCTCCACGCATCAAACTATCTCTTATATTTTACTACCAAAACGTAATAAACTTGCGCTCTACAACTCGTGCTGTATTCTCTAAATCTCATGGTCTCTGTTTCGGCGTTTATGCTCTTAAAGAAATCAATCAGATCCCCGACATAAAGAGCCAGGAGCTATTCCTATCTTCTTATAATGTTTTCCGAGATGATGATCACTCTCTCCCTATGGTTAATGATCCTGCTCTCCCTAAAGTTGATTCTCATGCAGAGCCGTTCTTCTTGCCATTATAATAACCTCAACTCTTCTCTATCTATCTATCTCTTCCTCTGTCAAACTTGACTTGTTTTCAACTAAAATAACACTGTCCAATAGGTCCCTACATTCTCCCAGCTCAACCTGTCGAATCCTATATCCTTGCTATTAAAGCGATTGACCAACTCATTGATTTAAGTGATTCCATCGACTATATCCTTATCTTTGGTGTCTTTAATTTGCCTCTGCTGAAGTGAATTCCATTGGATGATCGTTTCTTTTTTACTGCGTCAAATGCTAGTGCATAAAAGGAATGTCTATTCATTGATCGTATAACAGACTCAAGCCTATGGCAAGTAAGTGACGTCCCTAACTCCATCTGTAGGCAACTAGACTTTATTGTTACTAGCGATCCCATTAACTCCACAGTAACATTTTGTCCCTTAACACTATCAACCATCGACAACTTTTACACTCTTTTTCTCTCATTTTTCGATAACATCCCACCCCAGTCCATTTCTTCCCTTACTATCTCTTCTTACAAATTCCATAAAGCTTTTTTTCGGAAAATCGATATCTATCTTAGCCAATCTTCTTTTGATTGTACCAACCTATCTTTATGTGATGCTGTCTCCATATTTTACAGTGAAATATTTAATTCCATTTCGTTTTACGTCCTCTTTTCTCGGCATAAAACATCATCTATAGTACATCCCCGTCCTGGTATAACAGAAGACTTCGCTCTTTACGAAACAAAAAAAAAAATAATTTGCAGTTTTTCTTCGCACTAATTCTTATTCTGACTACTCTAAATATCTTAGAACCAATTCACTCAGCTCTATAACTGCCTCTATCAGCGTTTTCTCGACACAACGGAAACCAACATATCAACTATCCTAAGACATTTTATCAATTTATCAACTATAAGAGAAAATCAGACGGTTATCCCCCCTCTCACCTGTACGACAACAATCATCGACCGACCTACATACTATTGCCAACTATTTTGCAAACTTTTTTAAACAATCATTTGCAGACAACTTCTTCGTACCCGACCCTATATATTTCAAGTACCTTCCAAAATTGGTCCAGTAGCCCCTCTCTCTCTCAACCAGCCTTATCGAAGAAAAGTTACAAAATCTCAATGATCCACTTTTACTCGGGCCAGAGGGGCTTCCAGCGATAATTCTCCAAAAGTGCGCCTCCAATTTTTCGCACCCACCTTCCTCCGTACTATATTTCACATGTCCCTCACACAAGGGGGATTCCCCCAAGTTTGGAACACCTCTTTCATAACCCCGGTCCACTAAAAGGGATCAAAGAATGAAGTAACTAACGGTAGCTCATAAGCTGACATTTTTTTTCATTCATCGACTGCTCTCTGGTTCCGTGGATTGCGCTTCCCTTTACAATTCTATTTCCATCAACACTAACCCTCGTGATTTACGCTGTCCTCGTCTCTTCTATTATCCAACCCATAGCACCTCTTTTGGTTCTTGCGAACCAACCGAACGCAACGCATACTCCCTAAGGTCAACTCAAACCTCCCCCTTTTTAATTTTAACCTGAGCACTTCTCGTCTTAAACTTGATTTCATCCACCATTTTCTTACTTCCTAACCCTTAAATGTTGTCAGTTTTTCAGTCCTAGTTTTTAAGTTAATTTAAGCTTTTATTAAGCGAAATAAATTTAAACAATTAAACAAACTAAATTTAAAAAAAAAAAAATTTAATTTGAATTTAATTGATGGGAATCATTCAGATACTTCATACTAGCGTGGGAAATGCAACCCAACTAAGCTGTCTTAAGTCCCCTACATCATCGGCTACTAACGACAATATACCGGACCAAAATGGTCCTCAATTTGCAACGAGCCAAATCCCTGAAGAGATTAAGCGGCTTAATCTATCGCAACTGGAAAGACTGGAGGTGATAACAACTTTTTATGACAACAAAACAAACCATTAATACCAGAAGAGGAGCCCAAATTCTATACGTAATCCCACGATTCTTGAACGAATACGGACGAGGAAAATATAATATACTTAGTCCAATGATATTTAATAGTATTCCATTAGGAGTTTGTCAAAAAAATCAAAGGATAAAGAAAATTAAAAGTGTTTGTAAATTTTTAAAATGGAGATCTCAATCAATGTATTTATATGAGAGGGTCAGAGCACAAGGGGTCTAAGTGCGAATTTTACAAAATGGAGATAAGTGCGTAAATGACCACATGAAGGGCATTATTTCTTTGGTGCACAAACGAAACAAGTGTACGCTTGATTGGTAGTGAGATCTATCGGGAAAAAGGATAACTACTCATCATTTAGTAGATTTCGTTTAAAGTTAAACAAGGATTTCTCAAAGCTGTGCTACTGTTAGTTAGACCCATTTTGCTCTGACCCCCTCATATACTCGTACGTTTACAGTTTCATTTTATTAAATATCAGTGAACTCATTAAAAAAAAAATTGTTAAATCTTTGTAAATAGTTTTCTGTGGATGAGATCTGTGGATCATAACTGAGTTAAATAAAACTTGAATTGAATAATGAAGGAGATCCAGAGGCATAGAAATAAGTGCACAGTCAACATGCGAGTGATCGCTTACCGTCAATATTCTGTCTGCAGCATTACCTCTAAAATCTCAATAGAGGCTCTTAATTTCGATCGAACTTGAGTCGAAAGTCAGTTAAACCATAGGCAGTGTACAAGCATTCCCATTACGTATAAATGCCTTATCTCGTTAAACTGTGTCGGCTTTTTGTCACCCAGGTCGACCTCTTAAAGCGACTTATCAATGTTTTCTAACTCAAAAGCTTCAAATCTTTTAGGTCGTTAAAGAAGAGCGTCGATGACCAGCCTAAATTTGAATTCTGAGACGTAAAAAATAACGCTGGCGCATTCGTTCCACAGCGGAAAAGCTTTTATAGAAATTCTGCTTACAATACGTTCTTCTGTTTGGGTTTGCATGTTTTTTTGTTTGCTGCTAAATTGTGTCCCGAGGTCTCATTTCCTGTACTTGGTTTATCTAAAAAAGCTACAAAAAAAAAAAAACGGGAGGTACTCGTAATTAAAATACGGAAAAACCGAAGCAGATGAGGGCCAAAGATCAGAGTAACGATCTGTCAGTTGGGATTTAAGAAAACAGAACATACCTGTCATACATGCCAGTTTGTAATGGCAATAAATTGTATGCTGAACCTGGTGGTATTGGCACCTAAGTATAAACCCGTGGCGTCAACAAAAAAATATGATAATATTTAATATAAAGGGTCAAACTTCACTTTACTATTTTCCTTTCTTTTTAACTTCGCCATTCCACTATTATTATTTTTTTATTATTTTTATTTTCTGGTATTGACTTCTCCCTATTAGTTTTTTTTTTGCCTTTTACTTTTTCTTTTCACTCACTAGCTCTCGTACACACTCACTTGTTCAAACCGATGCCACTGGCTACATTAGGTCTTTGAGGGCAGCACTCAGTAAAATTTCTACTCTCACAAATTTCGACTCGTCACCGAATATAGCAACGCTGGCAGTCCACCTGGGTCTCCAGCTTTAGGCATTCATTTATGCAGAAGGTTCCAGACTGTCCATCTGGCTGTAAGTATAAAGCGCTTCAACCAGAGTGACCTCCCGCCATTTCCGTGTTATGGCTTCTGGTAAACATATCGGCTGCCCCTCTAACAGCCATAAAAGCAGAAAGACAGGGTTCAATTCTTCCCGGTAATTTGCTTCTCTAAAGAGACAACGGACATAAAATAAAGGGGACGTCTCACTACTACATCCTCCTAGGATTTATTAAATAGGAGTGGCAACACTATACGGGGGAAAAGAGCCGATATTTTGGATGTCGGCCTAGCGCCTAACTCTGCCTGCTTTATTTTCGGCTTCTGTCCGATTTATCTCATTATCCTATTAAGATACTAGCAGGGGCACGAATATGTAGCTGCTGTTCACCATTCTAGGATTTTGAACAGCTAAAGGAAAAAAAAATTAACACCAAAATGGTCACAAATGTAGCAAAGGGATTTGAGTAAAAAGAAAGAGTAAGACTTGTGTGGTAAATTTTACTCAAACAAATTTAAGCGTTCCAGTTTTATAAATTGAATACAATGATCACTTTCGCGCGGCCAAAAATTCACAACCTTTCAAAAAAACAGAAACTGCTATAACAGGAAAAGTAAAAATAACTCGCGAGGAGTTGCTGTATTAAATAACACTTGCGAAAGAAATTAAACATATTCTTTTATATTTTAAAAACATAAAAAGTCATAACAAAATATATGTACGCTTATATATGTAATTTGATTTACACTAGTTGGAGAAACATTATATAAAGTTTCGCCCCCTTTATATTAAAAAGAAGTGAAATAAATATTACATAATTAATGATATATAGAAATGAAATAGGGTATGCAAAATTTGATGTGAATAATGTGTTATACAAATACTCCGACATTACCTTAATCGTTAAACAATTTTCAACATCATCAATTCGCCAAGACAATATGCAGATAAATTGTTTAATGAATCAGCTGCGTATTAACTGTGTACACTGTAAATAATGCAGTGTATCATATTACTGATCTACTGCCTCTCAATAATTACTTCAAAAGGACTTGTAAATGTGATTAATTCAACTGACTTAATTACACTTGTGGATTTAACAAAATGTACTAAAAGTGGTATCATTGCTTAGCGCACTCTAAATGCAAATTATATTTCGTGTGATTATTGTTAATGAACATAAAAACAAAACCAATATGTATGTAGAGGCGAATTGGCAAGAAAAAATGTAATACTTGATGTGGGGGTATTTAAATGTGTTTAATGGGTTATAATTTTTGCAGGAATTTCATCTTTTTAAATCTTTAAGATCAGTGGCGACGATATCTAGAAACCGCTGGAAATCTCGTAATAAGTTTACTGCGTTTGGCTCAACCCACCACACAAAACCACGGGTTTGGTAAAAAATGCTGGTAAGCACGCGTAGCAAAACAACTCGTCTTTGAAGCAGCGTTGCCTCTGAAAGCAGCTTGGGCAAGGAAGGACATGAAAAAAACCAGGAGAAGCGAAATATTGAAGGAGTTGAAGTTGAAAGGTACTACATACTCTAGGAAAATCGTTCGGAAATCTTAGCAGAAGGTAATAATAACGTTTTAAACCGAAAGGAGGAACCTGTAGATATGAGCAAGGAAATTTAGTAAAAGGGTTGCAGTTGATGCTGAGGATATCGAGAAATCAATTCGAAAATGACCAAGCTCCGCTGCCAAGCAGAACGAACCATTTAATTTGTGAGACGAAAGATAAGTATTCACAATAATGGAAATTTCTACACTTAGCCAGCTGAAGAGGCATTAGTCTCCTTAAAATTGCGTACAAGATTTTGTCTGCCCTATTATGTAACTGATTGAAACCATGGGTCAACGATCCGCTTTGGATAAATTGATTCAAAACCAATTCATAACAGTCTTAATTTACACGGCTTAATGCCATTCCATTAGTTTTTCAGTTTTGGACTACGTTATTAGTGAGGCCATCAGTGATCTAGTTAATTTTCTGCGTTCTTATGTGTTTTGTATTTTTAAATCATTTTATTTATTTATTGAGTGCTGATATTTAGCTAAAAATCAATAGAAAGTTAAGAAATTTGTACTAACGTAGATATAATATATGTGTAAATTACAGGCAATAGGTCGAGCCCAAAACGTAATATTTGTTATCAGAGTGTCTTACGGTATTTTCTTGATAAAAAAAATTTCGTGCTGTCACAATTATTTAAAAACAAACTTTTACAACTGTTGGACCGGGGCGTTGAACCAGAATACAATATTTAAGTTCATGAATTACATTTGTTAACTTGATGTTACAAATTAAATACGTATCAATAGACATACATATGTATAAGAAATGCTAATATTTGTGATGATAACAGGAAATTTATGGAAAGTAATCATGCCACAATTCAAAAAGGTTTCTTCAAGAATGTTATCCTTGAAGAACCGGCTTATTATCCAGGATGTCCTCATTTAATGGTAAACTTCAACAAACTTGTTTTGCATAATTATTATCTTTATTATCGTATATAGAGTATACTCGGAAGTAGTTCCCTCCTTATTCACATTTGTTGAGTTATCATATGGTTGTACAAGCACTACTAATATATATTAGAAATCGATATATTTTGTGTAAGAATGAATAAGAGTATAAATATGAGAGTCAGCATAAATTTCGGCAGCGGAAGATGTTTAAAATCACTAGATAGAAGTCCAGTAACCATCATAATTAGTAGCATAAATAACACAACGGGCAAGAAGAGGACAACATGACCAGGAGAACATGCTTACATTTAGCGCAACACATCGAGCATGTGGAAATTAAAACCCAGAAAAAACGACAAACAAAGTCAATGAAGAATTTCAGCGGTCAGACATTGTTCGGAAGTTGCCCCAGACCCTTAAGGTCTGAAGATAGTCGCATTTGGTATTACACTACCATATACTCATTACGCCATTTTGATATGCGCCTTTTTCGCATTATTCATTACTAATTTTTTTGACATTAACGTAATAACATACGATTTCGTTTGTCAATCGGCTGACTTTTTATTTTCTTCAGTTTCTGTTTAACATTTTGACATCCCTTGCGGGAACCAGTTTTTTAAAGTAAAGTAAAATAAAAATCGACTGTAAAACTTGTCAACCAACAAGGCAATGGCAAACGCAAAGCTGATTCAGAATCTTATCAGCAACACATAGAAAACGGCAAAGGAAAAGCAGTCAAAGGGATATTTCATTGGCAGAAAGGATCTGCTACACAGTAACTGGGAGAAATTCGCCGCTGAGTATGACGAACTCCAAGCATACGGAGATGTGAAAAACCCAAGTAAATGTATGACAATTGAATATGTAAGGAGCGAGGCGATCGCTGGCCTTCAAAGATTGGTACACCACCTATGTAATCCGGTATCGTTCTCTCTCTGACGTACAGTGATTGCATTATTTGATAAGCTCAGTCAAAGGGGAAGCCAAGATCCTCATTCAAAACCTAGCAGTGACCGGAAGCAATTTCACTACAACGTGGAACATGCTGATAAACCGCTACGACAGCACACGACGTTTAGTAAAAATATTTTTGCGGGACATTTTACAATTGCCCTCGATAAATGAGGAGTCTTCCGAGGGATTACGCAAATTGTTGGATGGAGCAACCGAAGCAGTTAGAGCACTTTAACAACTCGGGCGTCCAATTGACTAATGGGACGATTGGTTGGTGGTCCTTTTATATGATAAATTGGACTCAAACTCCCTTCACACTTATGCAGAGCTGAACAAATTCCTTAAAAACTGCCTTCAAGGCCTCGTACTTATGGCATCAACTGGCAAAAAGACAAAACCCAAGGAACCTGGTCAGACAACATGGAACAGCCACAGCGTGCAGAGTCATCAAGAAATCGAATCTGTCCCAGTTGCACTGGCAAACTCTTAACGTTCTGCGTGGATTTTAAGCAGAAAAACTCCGGCTCAGCGTATGGAGATGATGAAGAAAGCGAAATTATATTGGAATTGTTTGCGAACTGATCATCAATCTCACCAGTGTACATCAACGTATACATGCTCCAAATGCCAACAAAAGCATCACACGATGCTGCATGATGACGTGCAATATACATTGGGCAAGGTAAGCTCTTATCACACTTATACTAATACATCTATTCCACCAGGTCTATCAAACGAGGATATACCACGGGGCCAGCTGGCACCTGTATTACTCGCCACTGCTCTGGTGAGTGTTCGATCTGCTACTGGACACTTTCTATAGCTACGAGCGCTGTTAGACAGCGGGTCACAAGCATCGTTCATTAGAGAGTATGCCGTACAGCAACTGCATCTTCGACGAATTAAGATCTCGGTCCCTGCGACTGGCGTTTGAGGTGTTATGGGAGGCTGGGCGACGAGTCTGTTTTAAATTGTTATAGGTTCCCTTAAGCAGCCAGAGTTCCACATCGTTAGCGCTACACTGGTGCTTCTGCGACTGGGTCATTTACTGCCATCTGCGCAGCTGGATTTGGCATAATTGGAGTCTGGAACTGGCGAACACCAACTTCACTAAGCCTGGGACAATCGATCTCGTTCTAGGCGCTGCTATCTACGATTCCATTCTGCAAGTGGGAATCAGACAGGTAAATCCAAGTGCTCCTGTAGCGCAAAAAACACAACTAGGGTGGGTGGTTTATGTGCGTTTAGTGTACCTGATCTTGATGAATTGTTGCAAGGCCTGTAGCACTTCTATGAACAAGAAGATATTCAGATCTCACCCCACATGTCCCAAGATGAAGTACACTGCGAAAAATTTTATGAACAAACGGTTCGTTGAACTACATCTGGGCGGTACGTAATAAACTATCCATTCAAGGCTGCCTTCAAGTCAGAAAATTTAGGCGAAACGAGGTCTGAACCTAAAAGGATTATATGAGGACTTCATGGCTGAATATCAGAATCTTGGCCATATGCAACTCGTGGAAGAAGACATCGATCCGAACCGTGTCTGTTACATTCCTCATGATGGGGTCTATAAGGATGCCAGCACCACGACCAAGCTAAGAACGGTTTTCAATGCATCGAAGAAGACCAAATCATTGAGTGAAAATGATTACCTACACGTGGGACCTAAGCTGCAGAACGATCTGTCCAGCATACTGCTAAGGTGGCGAACTCATCGAATTGGTTTCATTGCCAATATAGAAATGCTATCGTTAAATACTTTCCGATCAGAGTGATACGGGCATACAGCGGATATTTTGGAAGGATAGGGATGAAGTCCTTGCTGTTTTGCTAACTTTGACGTACAGATTGAACTGTTCTCCGTATCTCGTAATAAAAACACTTCATACATTGGCCAAGGACGAAGAAGCAGAGTTTCCAAAAGCAGCGCAAATACTGTTTCAGCGAGGTGGTTTCCCACTTCGTCAATGTTTCTTCAAAGCCTCCTAGACAACTTGGTTACCCCGGAAGTTCTCTGCGACCTGGATGCAGATCAGACCAATAAGGCTCTAGGAATCCATTGGTACTGTCAGACCGACCATATTGGGTACCATGTCAATATCACCCCAGCTAAAGGACCAATTACAAAACGTCAACAGCTGTCCGATATAGCCAAAATCTATGACCCCTCATGCCTATTGGCGCCAGATATAGTAACTGGGAAAATGGTCTGTCAACAGCACTGGCTCGCAGGTTGCGGATGGGATCAAGCCATATCTGAACTACTTCTACAGGACTGTTTTAAGTTTCGAGCAGAGCTTCCACTGATTGAAAACATCAAAATTCGAAGGTGGATTTTCACATCCCGAGATGATTACAACAACATGTGTTCACCGACGCATCGTCTATCGTCTATGCTGCTGTGGCTTACCTAAGGGTAAAATCTCGAGAAGATGGGACCAGAATATCGATTCTAATGGCAAATCTCATCCTTGGAAACATAAACAGTACGTCGCTAATCGTATTACTAAATACAAGGGCTAACTGCAGTTGACTGCTGGAGGTATGTACCATCGGCGAGCAACCCAGCTGATATTGCCACCCGCGGCTTGTACCCCTCACAACTTGAACCGTGTGACTTGTGGTGGCTTGGGCCTAGTTGGCTGGTGGAAAATGGCGATAAGTGGCCTGTTCAGAAAACATTAAGGAAATTTCCTCACTTTATCGAGGCAAACCCGTTCCTGTGAGGAGTAAGATTCATAAATTGCATGCATCTTTAAACACTGAAGGCATCATAAGACTGGATGGGAGACTGAAGATTGCATCGGTCCCGGAATCTGAAAATTTTCCAGTCATCTTGCCAAAAGACAGCGCGCTCAGTATGCTACTGATCGCTCATGCCCACAAATTCACTTTGTATGGCGGTACTCAAACTACCTACTACCTACTACCTTTGTTTGTGTGCTTCAGTAAAAGAGCTATACACCTGGAGCTGGTCGGGGACATGAGCACGGAGTGCTTTCGTCCCGCTCTTCCACGGTTTTTTGCGCAACGCGGATACAGCTCGGATATTTATAGCGATTACGCTACAAAATTTGTTGGTGCTAACAAAATCTTGAGACAAGAATTAGTATCGGAAGCAGGTTAAGATTGCAACACAAGGAGTTACATGGCACTTTATCCCTCCTGGCGCCCCGAACTTCGGAGGCATATGGGAGGCCGGCATAAAAAGTGTCAAACATCATCTAAAACGGACAATCGGCAACACGATAATGACCTTTGAACAGTACTACATGGTGCTCAAGAAGATTGAAGGCCTAGGCCTTAAGACCCCTAACTGCGATGACTGATAACCCAACGGATCTATTGGCATTAACACCAGGGCACTTTTTGATTGGACGTGCGGTCAACTCAGTTCCGAGCCCAATTTACTTAATACTAATACCAATCGTCTGACTATATGGAAGCAGTTGTAGCAGATGCAATAAGACTTCTAGAAGCGCTGGAGCTCCGAGTGTCTTCCTGAGCTCCAAGTCAGATCCAAGTAGCAACAAGCGCGGCGGAATCTTCGAGTGAATGATTTAGTGCTTCTACGAGACGAACGAGCTCCCCCTTCACAATGGGCTCCCGGAGGAATTCTTGAAGTGCATCCAGGACAGGACCAATTGTACGAGTGGCAACTATTCAGACTAGATCCTCAGTCTTCAAGCTATCAGTGTCTAAACTAGTGGTGCTTCCTATCAACGATGCTAATGAGGAACCAAATGCTTAATGGAATGATCGGAAGTTGCCCCAGACCCTTAAGGTCTGAAGATAGTCGCATTTGGTATTTTTTTATAATTTACGCGCGCCTAAGGGGTTAGATACCCTTTTACTGTTGTCAGGGCGCGGCCGGAAAGGTAGAAGGAGGAGAAAGGAAAATTGTTTTTGCAGTGGCTTGAAACTCAGGTGTATTTGGTTTCGATATTAGCTCTCCAGGGGGTGGGAGTCCGAATAGGACGGAGAGTTTTTTCTTCACTCAGAGTGACTTGAAGGTTATAATTCACACTTGCTTTTTGTGCTTGAAACTCTAACAGCCAAATCTACGTGAATTACATTTATTAACGAATGGAAAATGAAACTACACTGCTTTTGGTGTCGTCTCGATTAAGACTGACTATTTTTCTTTATTTGAATATATTACTTCATGTCATATCATAAACATACTCGCAGATATGGTCAACGCATTCCGTTTCCGATGGCCTTCAGACAGCACCATTGACACCGGAATGTAATTGACACTTTTATTATTCGTTGCGAAGCAACATAAATGTGCCGTCAGCAAGATTACTGACTTGCATTTGTGTAACTACACCCCCCTTTGACAAAGAATTCTCCTGAATTTCATCTTTAATTGTTTTTATTTCTACCTTAAGTTTCTTATTATTTTTATATATTATTACAACTATAGTTACTACCACAAGTATGACAATTAAAAAAGTAGAACTTATTACATATATAGTGGTTATTCCTATGATAATTCAGTTGTTCTAAATGTTTTAAATTTTGAATTTGAAAAATATTTAATTTATTCGAAAGGTTCATTCTTTCATATATTGTCACATTTTGATTATCTTCGTATGCAAAATTTTGGATAAACTCTATATTATAATTAGACATTATGGTATTTAGGACTTCAATGGAACAATTATTAACATTTACCATAAAGTTTCCACTTAAAGTAATATTTCTATCATCACATTCGTTAACAATATGTTCCTTAACTAAGTTCTTACAAATATACAAATGTTCATCGATAGTCACAATTTCGGTTTTATTATTATTGCGGAAATTACATTCTCGCTCAATTATGCAGTTATTAATTTTCTTTAGACTCTGTATATGTAAGTTATAGGGATTATAGTTATATCTGTTGACATTTATTTCAACATAATTTATTGGCTTAATGTCAATTTCCTTAAAATTTTTATTAGGAATAGGAATTATCATCTTTAATGTTGTCTGAATGTAATCTTTAGGTAACTTAATTGCTAAGATAAGTTTCGTATTGTTTAATCGAATAGCTCCAATTTTGGCATGCTTTAGCTTAAAGTAGTCTAATTCTACAATGTCTAATAGTTCGTTCGTTAAAATAATTGGGTGTAATAATCCCTGTTTGGCAGATGCTACATTGTCTAAAATATTATTAATTTTTTCTTCGAGAATCTTTAACTTCAAAAGCTGGTCCGTTTGTAGTAATTTCAATGTAATATTTCTTTGACTATCTATGACGACATTATAAGGATCCCTTATATGTTGCCTATCTTCTAATACCATTGTCTTGATGTTATTTATATTATCCATGAATTTTTGATTTATACCTATTTGTTTGTTCAAATTTTATATAGCAGCATTGTCATTCGTTTCGACAATTTTAAGATGTTCAGCAATATCTATCCTATCTTGGTCATCCATTGCTCCGAATAGCCATTTCTGACCAGTTCCAATGAAATTCATAAGACCTCTTTTTTCCGAATTGGGAGTGTTAACGCCTTGACTTTTGCCTTAATATTTAAAATTTCCCTAAGCAACGGACCATTCTTCATTAAATTAAGTTTTTGAAGATTCATTTCAGCAGACTCTACTACTGCTACAATTTCCAATGTATCTATTATATGTATAATCGTTTGTTAATTGTTTATTAATTCGACAGATCCTCGGTATAGGGTAACATAACCTTGCTCACTCTAGATCGGTGTTATTAGGAGGGATGATTGTGCTGCTGTCACGGTTATCAACATGGTTAGTAGTATCACAAGCCAATTCTGTACCTGTAAATTTATTTGGTCTTTTAACTGTGGTGGGATGAACATTTACTAATTTATTTTTTCTATAATAAGGTTCATTCTTGTGCCTTAAATGTTTGTAATTTCTAGTAAAACCTTCATGCCTATTTTCTTCATAATCTTCCCTAGTTACATTCCTCTTATTTAAAATTTTATCTTTCTGTTTTGAAATTTTAGTAACTAATACTTCCGGGTCTACGTTCCTAGCTTGATTCGGACTCATTCCAATTGTAGAATGGTGGCGGTTATTGTAAACTAAAACGACTTTATGCACTTTCCGGACAGTTGTAAGTTCTTGGTCTTTAATTGTTAGTAGAATTTCTAGTAAAGTGGTATGCAAGCGTTCAATATCAGAGTTTCCAGTGTGAGAATTCGGTATGGTAAAATGAACTTCGATGTCATTTTCCGTAAAAAATTCTTTAATATTTTCAGATTTGAATTCATTATCGCAAATAATTTTTCTAAGTTTACCGAATTTGTTAATTGGTCCTCAATTGCTTCTAATTTACTAACCCAATTTTTACTGTTCAAACTGTATGCCTGCTTTGTTAGCTTATTAATGAAAGTAAGGAAGAAAAGCTTATTGAAATGATAAATGTCCATATGCAGAATTTCATTGGCTTTAGAAGGAGTTTCTGATCTCTTAAATTTTGGTTTGAGAGGTTTTCTATCGTACTTCCCTTCCTTACATGTTTGTCAGTTTCCGATAACTTTCGAAATTTCTCTCATAAGTCCTGGGTAATACAATCTGTTTTTAAGTGTGTGATAAGTTTCCGAAATCCCTGAGTGATTACATTCTCTTACATGATAAAGTGAAATCTGCTTGCAAATTTCTGAATCAGTTCTGATTTCTTGAGCTCTTAACGTGTGCTTAATAAACGAGATATTTTTATTTCCTCCAAAAAGACTTATCAGACATTGTTGAATTGTTTTCATTGTTTATTGTACTCGGTGTACGGCAGTTAGGTATAAATACCTACAATTCCCTTTTGTAACACTTTCTTGAAGAGGTCTTCCCAATATGAGTTATTTTTAGTCATATCTAATTGAATAATTTTTCTACCATGGATTACCTCCTCCTGTGCCGAAACAGAATTTGTTAGAATTAATTGGGTTTTGCATTTATTAACAATATGTTCTTTTATAGGAAAATGATCTACTTGTTGTTCAGAGGCAGAATGAACTGTTGCCTGGTTCGATTCGGTTTCCTCATCTATTTGGTCGACATCTTTCATACGGCTTAAAAAATCCGCTACTTTATTTTCCTTTCCCCTGAGATATTCGATGTCGTAATTAATCTCAGACAACTTAAGAAGCCACTGCTGATTTCTAGCGGAGAACTCTTTTCCGTTGTATTTTTTGTTCAAATACTCGTACTTTAACGACAGTAACGATTTTAAATTTATTTTCCCATAAATATGGCCTAAAATATGTTACAGACCAAACAATAGCTAAGAATTCCTTATCGGTAGGCGAGTAGTTATGTTCATGATCATTTAACGACCTAGATGCATAGCAAATTGGCTAACCCTCTTGGGTAAGCACAGCACCCATTGCAAAGTTCGAGGCATCAGTGAACAACGTAAATGGTTTTCCGAAATTTGGAAACCTGAGTATGGGGTAGTTGTTGATGTTTTGTTTTAACGTGACTTCAAGGAACGCTTTTAGCTCTTTTTCCGACGATGGCAATTTGTAATTTGCTATACTTTGACCTTTTCTGGATTCGGTTTCATGCCTTCTTCTGTTAATATATGGTCTAAAAATTCCGTGTCCTTTTGAAGGAAAGAACATTTATCAAACTGCACCTTCACGTTATGTTTAACAAGGACATTGAAAGTCGTAGTAATGGCTTGGAGAAGTTCTTCGAAACTTGTGGAAAATATTAGAATATCGTCGAGATAGACGACACTGATCTTGTTTATACATTCCCTTAGTATTTATTTCATCAGCCTCTGGAACGTCGCTGGAGCGTTCTTGAGCCCAAAGGCATCCATGTAAATTCATATAAACCGTTTGGAGTTACAAATGCAGTTTTATGAATATCCTTTGGATGCATCTTGATCTGATAGTATCCTTTGGTTAGATCCCAAGTACTGAAATACTGGGCTCTCCCTAGCTTATCTAATATACCGTCGATATTAGGTAGAGGGTACTTGTCGTCGAAGGTTATGTCATTCAATCTTCTACAGTCTACAAACAGTCTGAATTTTTGTTCTCCTGTTTTACTTAACTTTTTTGCAACAATTACTATTGGGGAAGAATATCTACTATTCGACTTCCTAACAATGCCCTGCTTCTCCATTTCTGTAACCTGTCTCCGAACTTCTTCTTCATGTTTCGGAGGCAGTCTATAAAGCCTTGCATTAATTTGTTGATCAATGGTCGTTCTGATCTCATGCATGATTGAATCCGTATTTGTAAGCTTATCCCCTTCTTTATAGATTAAACTCTCATACTGTTTCAATATCTTCTCCTTCTTCTCTTTCTGTTTGACTCAGATGTGAAGTGTCTAATTCCTGCTTTTGTTGGTAATTTAATTCATAACAGTCTATTCCTCCACCACGGTGTTGTTGAGGTCATCCGATTCTGAAGATGTGCCCAAGAGCTCATCTTCTATCTCTGATCGTGTACTCGTAGAACCTCTAATTCCTTCGTCATCGGTTTCCATTTCCGACAGTGTGTCAGAAGAGGAGACCGACGGCTTGGTAGTCACCTCGGACAGATTGGAGTCGTCGCTATCCAATTCTGGAAAGGATATCGACGCTCCAGATCCAAGGTTGTGATTTCAGGTTTTAAAGGAGGAGGAGGTTGCTTATCAGCATCCAGCTCATCCTTTTTGTACACCCTTAAATGAATGGACTCGAATCCTAACCGAATCATGCCTTTCGTCTGCGCGAGAGGATTAAGGGATTCCTTATTGATCATAATTAACGCGCATCTATAAGAACCCCTTAGTTCCTCCAGTTTCGCGACTTTCCAGTCATGAGTCGGAAGAGTCGGGTTGCTGAGCCGGATGATTTCCAGGATACTTTCTGGAGAGGAGGGTTCGGCTGGAATCCAGGTATGAGTTCGAGGTCTACTAGGAATGTCTTCCTTAGATACGACCTCGAGTTTTGCACCTAGCCCCATCGATGGCCTTGGTGAACAGATCGAGAGATCTCTGGTTGGAGCAAGCGATGAGCTTGACATGGCCTTGGTGGCAGCCAGCGTCGCTTGTGATAGGAGGTGGTCCTGGGTTTTCCCGCATGATGGCCAAGAAGTTTCTCGAGAGCTTCAACTTGACCAATTGCCACCGTTCCGGTGTAATGGAACCGTCGGTATCGCTCCTGTCGATCACCGCGATCACCAATGCGTCCTTTAGGACTTCATTATAAGACCTCAGAGATCTACTGTTGGATGGCCCAGGGGTTGTAGAACTGTGTGTTTTGGGCCTCTTGGAAACCGGTACGGTTTCCTCCAACGATCTCTGACGCTTAGAGGAGTCTTTTGACGTTTTGGGAGCAGTGGAAGCAGTGGGAAATCCGTCTTTTAGGATGTTTTTAGCCCACTCAACCTTGCTCTTTATTTC
The DNA here is from genome assembly GCA_949129095.1 of Volucella bombylans. Taxonomy (NCBI): domain Eukaryota; kingdom Metazoa; phylum Arthropoda; class Insecta; order Diptera; family Syrphidae; genus Volucella; species Volucella bombylans. The sequence goes on from OX422140.1 coordinate 234,714,625, forward strand.
CGCACTTCTCTCAACCTCCGGAATAGATCCGAAGGTTTTGATAATGCGTGAATCATTTCGGCGTCTTATATAGAGCGCCTTAGATGGAGCTTGCCGATGCGGCTGAGCTCCAGATTCCTCCTTGGACGGAGGAGTTTTGGTAGCAGCAACAAGTCCGTGGCCTGCCACAAACTTGCTGCTGCTAGGGGCGGAGGAAGTGATAGGACCATGGCTTGTCACAGTCTTAACACTCCCTAAAGGAGTTTTGATAGCAGCGACAAGTCCGTGGCCTGCCACAAACTTGCTGCTGCTAGGGGCGGAGGAAGTGATAAGACCATGGCTTACCACAGTCTTAACACTCCCTGAAGGAGTTTTGGTAGCCGCGACAAGTCCGTGGCCTGCCACAAACTTGCTGCTGCTGGGGGTGGAGGAGGTGATAGGACCATGGCTTGCCACAGTCCTAACACTTCCTGAATTCTTATTTTTTGGCTCGTTCCTTTTACCTTTAGAGGATGGCGCACCATGGCCTGCCACAGTTTTCCCTCCTCTCGGCAATGCAGGAGCCTTGCCGTTAGTCGGTGTAGTCACCGTTCCACCGCCCGGTAATGAAGGAGTACCGGCCTCGGTTTTTGTTTTTTGGTTGTTATCCATTACTGGTCCCACGAGTAGCGGTGAAAGGGGTGTCCATCTGTACAGAGATCCGCCGTATACAGATAAGGCTAGCTAATCCGGAGGTCGCCAGGTATCCGGATACTCCGTTTGCGACTGAGCTATTTTTGGAGATACTGGGCCCTCAGCCAGGTTGATCTTCGGCACGGGTCGTATAACACCTTGATCCAGCCCAGGGGAATGATGGAGTGCTTTGGGAGTTGGGGAAGGGAGGGGGGGGGGAGCATCCTTTGGTTTCAGGACTCGTCTGGAGAATTTCTTCTCGAGATTCATTGACCCTACTCAGCCTCTACAACTCAACAAGTTCGATGCTCGCGGTAGAAGTAGAAACAACGTAGCTAGAGTATAAGCTATATAAGTAATCATATCTAAATAAAAATAATAATAAAATAAAAAAATAAAAAAGGATGCAATGTAAATTAGAAAAGTTAGAACTAATTTTAGCGAACAAACAAAAATCAGGGAGAGGGTACAAAAGGGACACATGGTTTTCAAAGTTAAGAGAAATCCAAACACTAAAAAACGAAATAATAGACTTATCACGAATAAACAAAACTCAGCCAGCTCTAAAAAACTTTTTGGAAATATATTAAACAATAAAACATGTAGTAGAATCAAATTTAGAAATTAAAAAAAAAGAGATGGCTGAATTCAACTTAGAAAATTCAGTAAAATTTGTCCCAACTTTTTCAGGGGTATTTAACGAACTCAAATCATTCCTTAAAGTAGTTGACATAATATACAATACTCTCAGTACAGCGTCAAAGTTATAAACATCGCCTTTGTTTTCAATGGAAAGCTTATCCAGAATGTTAGAACAGCGCTAGGTTCCGCCACACAATACACAACCTAAAAGATACACCACTAAAAGATAGGTGGGTCATTGAAGAATATTCCAGAATATCCTTACATATATGCTTGAATAACTCAAAAAATGTTGTTTTTTTTAATATTATAGAGAGATTCGTCCTTTATTTCCATTTCAAATTTCAAGTTGGGATCTCTATGGGTTCGACCAAAATAATGTTTTATAGGCGGCTAAGTAAAAAAACTAAATATTTACACGCAATATATTTACACAAATACACACGCAATTAGAAAAAAAAAGGTCACAACATAAGAAAATAAATAAATGAATGAATTAAACTATTTAAAGTTTGTAGAGTTATAATATTGATGTAATAAGTAATTAATTGTGTATTAGGTTTGTTTTTAGGATATTGTCTGTTAACTAGCATGATCGGCGGAAATTGTTTCCTAACTTACTAATGCGATGTGATACAAAATCAATATTGGCTATTTCGTGAAGTGGGTTGGTAGAATAATACCATGGTAGGTTAAGCATTATTTTTAGTATTTTATTTTGCATCCTTTGAAGTTTTAGGATATGGGTTTTTGCAAAGACACTCGAAGCTGGAGCTGCATAAAACATTATGGCTTGGAAAATGACTTTGTACAGGATGATTTTATTTTCTATACTTAACTTTGATTTTCGGTTTATAAAGGAGAAGAGAGTTTTAACTGTGTTATTCATCTTTTCAATAACATAGCAAATATGAGGACCAAATGTGATCCCGAGATATTTTGCCGACTGATTCCATTCAATAGGGAGCCCATCTATAGTTAAAGTGCGACTTGGTAAAAAGCAGGTTTTTCTCTTCATTGTAAAGAAGATCGCCTGCGATTTTAGAGCATTAATTCTTATTTTTCACTTATCGTAATAACTACTAAGGGTGTTTAACTCTGATTGCAAATTGGTTTCAATTGCAAAACCAAAGGCTTCGGCAGAAAAAACACACGTGTCATCAGCAAATATTGCAGAATCACAGTTTGTTAAGCGCGGGAAGTCGGAAGTATATATGCTATATAGAATGGGTCCTAACACATATCCTTGGGCAACACTGCGGGAATATTATAGGTGTTAGAAATTGACTTGAAAGGATCTATTTTCTAAAACGGAGGAAACAATTTTAACAAGATACAAGGGAAACTCGAGGCATATTAATCTGTAGATCAGTCCTTCAAGCCAGACTGTATCAAAAGCCTTTTCGACATCTAAGAATACCATGCCATTACTTTGACCTTCATTCAAGTTTTGTTTAACATGCTGTTTGATCCTTAGCACCTGGTGCGTCGTGCTGTGTGAAGAACGGAAACCGCATTTTTTTTTTATATAATTTACGCGCGCCTAAGGGGTTAGATACCCTTTTACTGTTGCCAAGGCGCGGGCGGAAAGGTAGAAAGGAGGAGAAAGGAAAATTGTTTTGTAGTGGTTTGAAACTCAGGTGTGTTTGGTTTCGGTATTTGCTCTCCAGGGGTGGGAATCCGAATAGGACGGAGAGTTTTTTCTTCACTCAGAGTGGAAGGTTATAATTCGCAGTAATTATTTGTGCTTGAAACTCTACATCAGCCAAATCTACGTGTCAGTGTTATGCCTTATCACGCAGAATTTTTCTGTCTGAGTTCCAATTACACAACTGAAAAACTTGAAAGACTTGTTCATGGGCAGGATTCGAACCTAGACCCCTCCGAGTGAGAAGCGATTGCTAGTACCACTACACCACGGCCACCCCAGCTGGAAGGATTCTGTGCTCTTCAACATGTAGGAGAAGTTTGTGCTTAATAGCTTTTTCAAGGCACTTACTAAGGCTATTTAAGAGGCTTATAGGCCGGTAGCTAACAGGATCACTAGCGGCTTTACCTGGCTTTAAGATTGGAATTATTTTTGCATGCTTCCATGATGCTGGAAAATATCCAATTTGTATGCATTTATTAAATATAAATTGAATGATTTTAAAACCGGATTTGGGAAGGTTTTTTAAGTACATATTCATTATCTTATCCGGCCCGGCTGACTTGCGGTTATTTAAGTTACAAATAGTATCCTTTACATCTTCCATTGATACAAACTCCCGGTGCTGAGGAACAGCTTGGTTATGCACTTCGTTGACAGTAGCTTCCACTAAACTTTCAATGGAGCTATTTTTGTGTAAAGCTAACATAAAGTTGGATTTAAAGGATGTTGCTAACATGTTAGCTTGTTTGAGACTGCTGTAATATTTCCATTTCTATGAGTGGGAATATAAGTATGTTTTTTTTTTAATTACCTTGACTATATTCCAAAATGGCTTATTATTTTTACTTAAGCAGCTAAGTTTTTGATTCCAATTTTTATTTTTAAATTTCATCAATTCGTCTCTAATTTTTGAATTTAGGAATTTGAGCCAATTGAGATAGTACGAAAGTCTGAATTGTTGCCACTTTCTTCTGTGTTTGTTTCGCAACTTAATTAAGTTAAGGATATATTGTGGTAAAGGACAATATTTCATGGACAAAACGGACTTTTTGGGCACTGACACATTAATACTTTCAAGAATCGAAATATTCAAGGCTTCAATTAACTGATCAAGTACAGGAGGACTCACAACATTTATTTCTTCCACATGTACGGTTTCTAACTTCCTTTTTAGAGTTGATTTATACCTATTCCAATTTGCGGCCTTGAGATCATATATAAAGGTATTTTCTATCACAGGTGTACTAATGTCATAAATGTCTTTTTGCTCTGGTAGCAGGCGTGGCTCAATTTCTTAGTCCTTTTACCAAATCGGTAGATAGCTCTCCTCGACACTGTGGTGTAGGCATACCGAGGTCGGACAACTACTTTCCGGAAATCGTTATTATTTTATGTTCGATAAGACCCAGTGCTTCATTGAAACATAGATCATTGTTGACTTGATTCATCCTTTCAAATCTATGCAATATATCTTCTGATAATGCAGTTTTATACCTATCCCATAATTAAAGAGGATTGGATAAACCGCAAATGCATATCAATATGGCAAATAGTTCTCTTATTTGAGATGTAGAGCGGCACAGAACGATCTCTTTTATTGTGTCTTCCCAATTCTTGGCATCTTCCAACAACCCCAACTTCTAACACGTTTGCCGAAAAGTTTCAAGTTCCTGACCATCATCTGCTTTCAAATCCAAAAAGTTTGTGGGTCCCCGTATTACGTTCAGCACCATTCGCAAACTGTAACATTCGAAGTTGCTAACGTGCACTGTGTAAATGCGGCCAAGCGCATCTCCTTCCTTCACACCTGGCCAGCCGTCGACAGCTGTTCCTTATAAACGACGTTTCCAATTTTCAAACGATACGTGCCATGTAAAGTAGCGAGGTACGTCAAAATAAAGTAAAGTTTTTGCAAATCCGTAATTTTGGCACTGCAGGAAAAATGCAGTAAGTTTCGTCCTAGGTGGTGCGGCCATTCTCTCTCTAAAATTGTTTTCAGTGAAGTAAATCCGCTCGCCATTGGGCAGATGTACTGCAAGATGAGTGACTTTTGGGTGTCTATCATGCAGAGGAAGACCCAAGATTCGCCACGCTGCTTCGTTACTACTAACATATCGCCCGATTGGAAATGTCTGCACCTCATCTTTCGGTTCAATATTTACGTCCTCTTGTTGTCGGATGTTAAAAAGAGCTTGGTCACTACCTTTATTCATATATTTACAAATATATTTTATAGCCTGTACCGTATTGCAGAACTTTACATTTATATGACAATTAAAAATTTTAGAGAGAAGAGGAGAATATGGGACAACCCAGATATTGTCAACCAATATTTCCTCTATTCCATCTCGGTTTTTAAGTGTTATAGTACGTTCACCATCTTCTATTGCTCTGCGCCTGTACAGAGGATAGCCTTTTTCGTTGGATTGAGTATCTTTTAAAAGCGCCTTTGGATATGTTTTGGTACATTTTTATTCCCTTATGCGTGGCGATGAAGGATTTAGTGCCGAGCTCACCATTGACAAGTGCAAACGCACAAGTGCACTTGTGAAACTCGCTCCTCGCGTGGAGAAAAAAGAAGTAAAAAAAAAAACAAAAACAACGCGCGAGTATAAAAAAACAAAAAAACAGAATGATCAAAAAATAAAATCAAATCAGCTCGTGCGAGTGAAAAAAAAATAAGTACAAAAAAAAAATTACAATATCAACGCGCGAGTGCAGTTAGATCCACGTGCGGGCATCCCAACCTTCCTGCCCCTGGTCATACTGTTGCTTGCACTCGGTCACTGTCGTTGCTGTATTACATTGTTATACAGTGCGTGCAGTGGCTGAGTGTATGTAACAACCGATGGATAGCGGGCTGTAGGTACGAATTTTGTTGGTGTGCTGTTTCCTGTTTTCTGAATTTTTTTACTTCACAGCTGTGCTTAGTAACGTCGGTGTTTGTGTTTTTTGTGTTTGTCTCTCTTTATAATGACTCGGGAATTTAGAGTGGACACTGCAAATATACGCGGTCTAAAAAGTAATCACTTTTCTGCGTACGTAGCTATGAAGCTTACCAAACTCCACCACAATGTAGTCCCTATTCCAATCCGAAATTCAATTTCATGTGGTCAAAATTCCATCTCCGTAAGCAAATTATCCACTACTGCTGTATTTACAGAAGCCCCAAACTGGACAGCAATTCGACTTTTAACGAGTTTGATGCGCTGTCTGACTCCATTCAAAGAATTGTATCCCTGTATCCTCATACTGCAATCGTTATTACGGGTGATTTCAATATACACAATTCTGGGTGGCTTCGACATTCTGGGCAAACAACAACCGAAGGATCGTGTGTTGAGATCTTCGCTGCGGAAAACAACTTAACGCAACCTGTAAATGAGCCCACGCGAATACCAGACGTTGATAGTCATACTACCAACACCCTGGAATTGTTTTTAACTTCTCACCCTGATAAGTACACCGTTGATGTGCTCTCCCATCTAGGCTCGTCGGGCCATTGTGTCATATCGGCTAATTTCTCGTACATCGACCACACAGAGAAAAAATTACTAAAAGAACCGTATGACAATACGAGAAAGCCAACTGAAGCGCTCTTAACAGCTTCTTTAGCAATTTTAACTAGTCGTTATGTTTCCTCGATAACGACGTGGATGCCGCTGCTGATATGATCACAAACGCCATTCTCTTTGGAAAGAAATAATTTATCCCTCATCGGATGAAGAGTATCAAACCAAAAGAAAAGGCATGGTACGACTCAAGCTGCAAAGAGGCTATCAGGGTTAGAGAAATATTTTTTCGGTTATTCAAGATCAACCCTACAGAGGAAAATTGAAAAAAGTTTAAACGAGCCAGGAATGACTGCAACGTCTTTCTTAAGTGTGTGAAATTTTAGTGCGACCAAAAGTTGAGGCAAAAAATGCTACAATGTCCCAACGGTAGTAAAATCTTTAGGTCGTTTGTCAAAAACATCAGAAACTCTGCCTCATCCTCCATCCCAAAGCTCATTCACAATGACATTCCAGCTGTCAGATCTTTAGACAAGACCAATCTGTTTGCTGCAAACTTTGCGGCCAGTTCAACACTCCCAGATTGTGATTAGTCTCCGCCTACACTTGAGTGCGTCGAATCTTCAATGGGACGAATCTACTTTCGCACTCGTGTAGTAGCAAGAGTACTTAAAGATCTCAACTTACATAAATCCGCTGATCCAGATAGTATATCTCCCCTTCTTCTGAAGAGGTGTTCTTCCACGCTGGCAAAACCACTGCGTAAGCTTTTTCATCAATCCTACTCTTTAGGACTATTCCCGAGCAGATGGAAAACAGCATTTGTCCAGCCCGTCCCTAAAAAAGGCGAATCTTCTCTTTCCTACTACAGACCCATTGCACTAACGTCCCTTCTTTCCAAGGTCATGGAAACGCTGATATATCGTCAGCTCATGAAATATCTGAAACACGAAAACTTCTCAATGATCGGCAATATGGTTTTCGTAGCAACAGGTCCACTGGTGATTTGATGGCATGTCTCACCGAAAAGTGGAACCAAAGCGTATATCGATCTGGTGAAAGCAAGATAGTTGCCCTTGATATTTCTAAGGCATTTGACAGAGTTTGGCATCAGGCACTTTTGTCGAAAATGCGTGCATTTCGATCCATTCTTCAATGGATCAGGAACTACCCTTCGGAACGTTCAATTCAAGTTGCCTTGGATCGTTTCAAGTCTAATATTCACAAAATAAATGCTGCTGTCCCCCAGGGCTCCGTTCTGGCCGCCACTCTTTTTAATTTTCATTAACGATCTCTTGATTGCTACTTCTAATCCAATATATTCCTTTGCTGACGATAGTACTCTCTGCTTTTCATATTCGTTCCCTGAATCACGTCCCTGCTCTTCGGCTGTAGAACGGGAACTCCAGCTTATGTTAAGCTCATTAAATTCTGATATTAACAGCATAAGCAATTGGGTAACGACTAACAGAGTAGAATTTAATGCTTCCAAAATACAATGCTGTCTGCTGTCAGTAAAGCTTAACTTAAACACTCAGCCATTATCCATGAATGGCACTTGCATCGTCGAAACCGATAAACTTTCCAGTCTCGGTACGTGTGTTAGTGACAGCTTACGTTGGAGTGACCACATATTCCATGTCGTCAAAAATGCAGCGAAATTTCTAGGTTTTCTCAAGCGATATAAGAAATACTTCAACAATTGGAGTACAATGCCCACATCTGATCGGGTGCTCCAACACAACTCTGCACCTGCTAGATAGGATTTAAACCCGTGCGATAAAACTCATAGGTGATACTAATATCACTCAGACAATGGACACCCTCGAATACCGACGTAATGTATTGTGTCTCACTCTGTTTTATAGCTATTTACACCACAAGTGCTCCATAGAAATCGCCAGTAGCATTCCGCCCCTTCAAATTTTTAACCCTAACACCCGTCTCGCTATGAATGTTCATCAGTATACTGAGGGTACACATCAATATACTGTGGGTATACCACTTTCGGACGTACTCTAGAATATCGTGATTCGTTCCTAAGCCGTACAACACGCTTATGGAATTCCCTGCCTAGCCCTTTATTCCCTAGTCATTATAACCTTCAAATATTTAAAACCAGCGTTCACCGGTACTTCTCTTTTCATCCTCCTTGATTTTCCTTCGCCCACGCAAATTATAAAAAAAAAGCACAGGGTCCGTGAATCATACTTTTGGTCACAGTATCATAGTAGAGCTTTCGATCTGTTTCAGGGTTCGGTATCTCTACACTTATGATTTCGTCAATTTGGTTAGTACATAGCTTTCCGTTAACCACAGCAGCAACTGCACGTGAGGCAAACCTCTTTTTTGCCATTCAATCGAGTACATGAAGTACTTCATCTCACCAAATATTTTACCTTTCGTAAGTAGAGCAACTAACTTTTGAACTTTTATTTTTGTAATGTTTTGGCTTTTGCCAACACGAATGAATAACAAATCTTTGTTTTTTATTTTTTTAGATTTCTGTATTTCCGTTAATTACAATTTGAGTTAATTACGTACGAGTACTGGAGAAAATGCAAACTCTTACAATTGCGCGTGTACCCGGTTGAGATGAGACTGACTGCTCGTCTCGATGTTGATAGAAGAGCTGCCATGGATTCTTTAATTGCATTGCATGTGTGTATAGGAGATTATTTTACACCGCGCAACCTTACTTAATTACATTACAATTTTAAATACTCTGGGTGTTAAGTCATATCTGTCCGTTGAATTTTGGTCTGGCTCTATAGTAATTTCTGGCCAGGCGGGATTACATGTCATTGTAATAAACAGATCAGGCCTCCCGTAGTTACGCACATATGTGAACGCATCCTGCATGTATTCATGAAGATATCTCGGGCTATTTACAAATGATGACGGGAGAATCACCCTTTGACCCAAGTTGTTTGGATCTAAATCCGCATCATTCCTTATCGCGTCTTGTAAATGAATATAGTTTACATCGAAGGAATAAATTAAAATTGTTGCGGCGTACCATCATATGATACGCATAAAGGTCTTTGCAGGACACTTTTTAGTTAGGTATGGGTTGTTGGGTAACTGGGTTTGTCTAAGCTGTATCCCTCTTGTCCTTTCCAAAAATTTTTTGGGTACTCGAGAGCATCATAAAATCTATGAATGTCCGGTACTCTAGTGAGTCGGACATCGTGCGCCTGAACGACGATGTCGCGGGACATAATTTGTGCACTACTAACTACTACGGCAGCTATTTCATTTGAGGTCGGGGCTTTGAATCGCCTTTCGTGTTCACCACGTGGTACACGATCTGGGTATATCACAATCTTGTAATTATCTATAGTCACTCTATCTTTAACTATTTTAAATTCATGCACTAAAATGTTGTGATTATGTAGACCCTTCTGTATTTTTTTTACCTCATCAGCTCGTTTGGAAGCCAGATATTAAGCGTTCTGTTGACGTCGAGTATACGATTGTTCTGGTGTCTCAACAGCCCGTTTGGAATGCCAGATATTGAGCGTTCTGTTGACGCAGAGTATAGGATTGTTCTGGTGTCTGCGCAGCCCTCCGAGATGCAAGGTATTCAGCATGCTGCTGACACCGAGCTTGGACTGCTCTGGTGACTCAACAGCTCTGTGTGCTACCTCATGCACCGCCTGTTCAAGCCTTCGCAATTCAGTTTGGACTTACGCTTTCGCGGCATAATTCTTATTAATATTTTAAGTAATCTTACCAATGTAGTTGATATACACGTATTTCTTTTTGGATAGTTCCACTTATTTTTATTGTCTCCCTTTCGTTTAAAGTGAAACAAACTAAAAAAAACAATTCAATCTAACTTTCCATTGAATTTAAACAATTTTTAAAAAACAAACAATATTAACACAACCGAACGCTCAAAGCTCGATTCAAATCTGACCGAACAAACGAAGGAGGAAAATAAATCAAAAACACAAAAGTACACAGGCAAAGGGGAATCATACATGATGCAACTGCGTTTGTTATGATTCCGTTTCGTACCTTTTGGGCAGTGTACTACTGTACAGTACCGCGAACTTTGTTGTTTGATCCAAATTGCTTAAACTATACTACGTCACGTTTACTCTTTTAAATTGCCAGTGTATCTCTTTTTCCTTGTATTGTTCTCCTTCTGTAGTGCTTGTTTTTATTTTATTTGGTTTTGTTATTTTCTGTTTGTATGTTCATATTTCGCTTTGAATACACACATTTGTATGCGTTTTTTAATGGTACTCTATTCATAAGTTTTGTTGTGAATAGGTAAAATACTCACTTCGAGAACGAATATCAGGTGTTTCAGTTTTTCTTTTCTTTTTTAAAGAACTTTACACTGAAGTGGGTATTAACACGTTCACTGCCATGTGACCCGGCGGTCACAAGCTATACCTTTTTGTATGAATGTTTCCTGCGTGGCCTGTTATAAAAACACAAATTTTTCTTCCTCGGCACCTAGATAAAAGCATTATAATCATCAGGAAAAAAAAACGACACATTTTTACCCAATTTTGTTCAAATTATTTGGGGTTTATTTTATTGAAAGAAAAAATTAAAAGAAAAGATGATAATGAAAATTTTTTATGACTTATAATCAGTAGGTATTACTTTTGATGCTTGCTGAAGCATTCTAAACATAAAGTAGGGTTTCCTTCATAGGTACCATAGGTACATAGGTTTGTAACCTTCTTCGTCTTCTTGACTGCAGCGTTTCTGCCTTCATTTTGACTTATATTGGTATAGCAGTCTGCACACCGTTTTCTTATTTTTCTGTTTCGAGAATCCCTGCTCTCGGTTTCTTTCAAAACGTGCTTTGTTTTAGATGGTGATGCTTGTGCTTCCAAGACAGGGTTACACAAAGCCTCGCAAATCGGTTTTCTGAACTCTAAAATTGAGCAATTTTTTATTCCTTTATAAATTACCAACGCGTTTACAACGGATGTTGAAAGTAGAAATTCAAAGGCTATTTTGTGATACCATCTACTAGTTTTACGAAGAGGTGTAAAATAGCAAGCCATTTGATCAGATATATCAATATCTTGCTTGGCATGATTGAAATCCACAATCATATTCAATTATTTTAGTTCCTCGCCTTGTCTCGACCGCTTTCCTGTTAGCACTTCCTCCAAACCATGTTTTGTGCTAAGCATTAGAACATCGCGTTTGTCTTTCCATTTAGCAACGACAATTCCTGAATTTTCAAGCCCTTTTATCTCATTTCTCCTGAGCTTAGCAGTCGTCACATCTCTTGGATTTCCTTGTCTGTTACCACGTAGAGTTCCAATAATGTGCGTTTTTTGAGCAAGGAGTTTTTTGGCTAAGGAAATAGAGGTATAAAAATTATCGGTTGCAATGGTTTTACTACTGTCTAAATATTGTTCGGCCAAGTCCAAGACAATTTGAGTTGAATGTGAAGTAGTTTGGATAGGTTTTCTTCTTTGATTTTTGGAATCATTTTTTCCTGCATAAACGGCACTGGTGGAAGTGTATCCGGCTGGATCACAAAGTTTATAGACTTTTACACCATACTTATGTGATTTACCTGGGCTGTACTGTCTAAACTGCAACCTACCGCGCCAAGGGATCATTGATTCATCAACTGCCAATATTTCTTTTGGGCTTCGAAGTTTTGTTCAAGAAGCTTTTAAGTCCATTTACTTTTCCCAAACGGTTATCACTTATAGTTGAGTTATCCACAAAGTGAATGAATTTTAGAATCAACTGGAATCTATTCCGCGACATCATTTGAGGCACAAATGAATTTTTGAAAAACTTGTCAGTACTCCAGTAGTGAGCAATAGATGGATATTTCACAATGCCAATATACGAGTACATTACTACTCCAAGAAATTTTTTTATCTCCTGCACATTGGTGTCTACCCATTCTTTCGCGCGAGAAGTACGCATTATAGTGGTGCTCCGTAAAAATTGGTTGGCATTGAAATTTGTTTCGGAAACAATTAGCTGATAAATCTCTTCTGTCAGCATAAGGCCAAAGATATCAATAGGCGTTGCTGATGCTTGTAGTTGAATGTTTATAACATCATTCTGTTCGAAAGTGAACATTTTTAGGGATTGCCCACTAACTGTTGACCACTCGGTTGAGGGTCCATGAGACACACCTGGCAGCACAACTTGCTCACTATCTTCTTCAAAAGATGATTCTAAGTCTTCCAGTTATTCAGAATCGCTTGAATTTCCCTCAGATGGAATGTATTCATCTGAATCGGAAGCCACAAAATCTAACTCATCATTATCGGAATCCCCGTCTCGATTACGTTTTCCATAAAACATGCTGGGTTCCATTGTGAAATCATTGTTTGCCATATGATTATTTTACTTCAATCAATATCTATGAACGGTAAAAAGCCACTTGTTGACAAAAAGCCTCTCAGGAGATAAAATATACACAAAAATGATACACACGGGCGGGTCACGTGGCACCTCATGCATTTCAGTTTCATCAGATGCCGTGTGACCCGCCGGTAGTCACACCCATAAAGCACACCAAAATTGACAAAACACAAGAACATAGAACTATTTATAAACACTAAACATACACTTTTATGCAAAAAAAAACACTATTGGCACACGGGAAAAAAAAACAAACGTTATACGGGCGGCAGCGAAAGTGTTAATACAATTAAAATGCCTGAGCACGTGTTAAATTTTTAGGAAAATGGGACAGAAAGATTTTTACGCTCAGTGGATATTTCGCTCCATGGGTGGCATCCAACATTTAAAGGGAAGACTAAATTATTAGTGTAATTGGACCTGTTGTTGTATTAGAGGCAACCATTCGTCTTACGTGAATTATGTTGCCTGAAAAAAATAATGTCTTTCGGACGAGGCTGGGATTCGAACACCGAACCTTCCGATTTGGAAGCCAAGACACTACCACTTGAGTCGCGGCTACCCATTATTTTGTTGACTATGTGTACAGCGCACATCGATATTTCAACTGTGTATAACTATAAATGCTATGAAAACAAAATGTTCTTCTTTTTGGATTTTTCTTGGGCTTGGCCACAGATGCCTAGAGAGTAAAGATCTCGTTCAGCCTTCGTGCGCCAATAACAATTCCCGGATGTGCTCGCGTTGATCACTGTGTTCGTATATACATGTATAGATAGATTGGGTGGGAGGATAAAAAATTAATGTTAATACAATTAAAATGCCTGAGCACGTGTTAAATTTTTAGGAAAATGGGACAGAAAGATTTTTACGCTCAGTGGATATTTCGCTCCATGGGTGGCATCCAACATTTAAAGGGAAGACTAAATTATTAGTGTAATTGGACCTGTTGTTGTATTAGAGGCAACCATTCGTCTTACGTGAATTATGTTGCCTGAAAAAAATAATGTCTTTCGGACGAGGCTGGGATTCGAACACCGAACCTTCCGATTTGGAAGCCAAGACACTACCACTTGAGTCGCGGCTACCCATTATTTTGTTGACTATGTGTACAGCGCACATCGATATTTCAACTGTGTATAACTATAAATGCTATGAAAACAAAATGTTCTTCTTTTTGGATTTTTCTGGGCTTGGCCACAGATGCCTAGAGAGTAAAGATCTCGTTCAGCCTTCGTGCGCCAATAACAATTCCCGGATGTGCTCGCGTTGATCACTGTGTTCGTATATACATGTATAGATAGATTGGGTGGGAGGATAAAAAATTAATGTTTTCCGTTTCCGTTTTCGTTTGGTGTATATTCCAGTGTACTATAAGTATTTTGTTTTCAAGAATATCGCATTGCATCTGTACGTGAGATGTTAATTGAAATACGATGAGACAGACATCTACATATGAACTCAATTATATGTGGTCGTAACTTTTAAAATATTTGTTTAATCACATAGTGTAAAAGACAAAGTTTATCTACATTAAATATCAGAAACGATAAAATTATTTGTTTTTATAAGAATCAATTTGTTAATACAAAATGTGCATTTTGGAAACGTCAAATAATAAATACAATTAAATATCAAATTGATTCATAATTTTTTTGCGATATTGACTTACACATCAAAGATAGATAGATATATGCTGCCGCATATGTAGAACATTTAAGAGATACATTTCCACCACATATTATATTCGTGTAACTCTTACAGTTTTTGCAGCGCACGTGAGAATGGCTCGCAGATGGGGGAATTTTTTCTAACTTACATGACACTTATTGCTATATTTTGGCCAATTTACTCAATAGCTTTATGAGTTATAGCCTATATGTTATTCTGATATATGAGCTATATTATTGGGAAGTATTATTAAAATCCATTCAATCGTTTTTGCGTGAAAGGGTAACAAACATCCACACATCCATCCATACAAACTTTCACGTTTATAATAGTAGTAGAATGTGAAAATTAGGATTTTTAATTTTGATCCAGATTCGGTGCTAGGCTTTACGAATTAAAAAGCATTATTTTTTTGTATGCCTCTTTATAATTTTAAATGTCAATACCATGTACGCGGCCATGCATTTTATTACCGTAGAGAGTTTTTTTTCTTAAACACGTTGGTGGTATAAATGTGAATGCTTAGTTTAACCATTTGTCAAAAATACGCTGTTTATCTATAAATAGGCCATACAAATAATTGCGTGGACATGTGTATTTGTTATCTATAATGAAAAGTGTGAAGCGTATATTATAATACCAGCAGCTTTTGTGAGCTTCTTTTTAACGCAAAAAGGCTAAATATATAACTACACAAATAAGGGTGCATAAGTATTGGAATTATAGGTACATTAGAAAATATATATAAGTTCAATATTACTGAAATATGCGAGCGTAGTTGAAATTAGTTTTTTCTCTTGGAATTATTTTTGAATAATATAATTGTAAATTATTTTTCTAAGACACATGTAAGTAAATACAATATAATTATTAAGTATGATATTGAATACAAAATGGTATATACTCGTAGGTACCTGCATACGATTGGTCTTAAAGAATTTAATAGCATTTCAATATGTTATTTTTATGTATATTTGTTCTTACGTTTTAATATAATCAACTAGAGATACAGTCAGAACTTATCGCTCCTTTTTAACATACATGTCTATGTGTTTGTTAAAAAAGGGCGTTTGTTGTAGGAGCAAATAATAAAGCTTTGAAGAGACTGAAAATCTAAAAAAAAATAAGTAAAAGTGTAGGAATAATAAAGTATCATGAAGTAAGAAAATAATAATTTATGTCAAAAACTGTAGAACGAGGTGTATCCTTCTAACACCCTGACTGAAAATAAGAATTTTAAATATGCAATATATACAATACATAATGAGAGAACTGCAGAAGTCTTTTCCGGTTTAACTAAAAGATGGCGCCAGCAAAAATTATTAATTTGACACATACGTCATTTTGTTCGTCTGACATTTAACTACATACACACAGAAGTCGAGTCCGCCAAAACTAGCGTCTTTGTTTTATCGTTCAGTTATCATGTCCAGTTTTGTGGCTGAAAAAGAATACTCACGGTACGCATTGATTTTCTTATTTAATCAAAAGAAAAGGCAGTTGAAAGTCATGGTTTGCTGGTAGAAACATATGGTGAACACGCTCCATCAATTAGAACATGTACGACATGGTTTCGACAATTCAAAAGTGGTGATATCAATATGAAAAACAGTGAGCGCTCAGGTAGGCCACAAAAATGCGAACACGAGCAATTGCAGGAGTTATTGGATGATGACCCAACTCAAACTGAACGGCAATTAGCAGTATTACATGTGTCAATCAGCAGACGTTTACGAGCAATGGGGAAGATCAATATACTCGGTAAATGGGTCCCACACGATTTGAATGAAAGTAAAATGGGAAATCGCAAAATCACTTGTAAAATGCTGCATCAACGCCACGAAAGGAAATCATTTTTGCATCGAATTACGAGTATGACGGGTGACGAAAATTGGATTTATTTTTTTCCGAAATGCTGTGATTGATCAAAAAAATATAAGAGAAGAGGGTGCTATTCTGCTGGCCATCCTGCCTATGAAGCAGGGACCAGTTAGGACATTTGTAACGATGCGGATGTCTTCTTTGTTGAGCTCGAGGAGGATATGTATTCTCCCTCTCCTTAGGTTTGACCAAATGGAGCATAAGATGACTCAGTCACTCCTGGAGATCCATGCTTTGTTGGATCGTTCTATGGCTATAAATTCCATTTTGCGTTTCAGGGTTTCAATTGCTATATTTATGTCATTGTTTGTGTTACTCCTGTGTAGAGAGGCACCCTCTCTTGCTAGATCATTCGTTTACTCATTCTCTTTCACTTTTGGGTGTCCAGGTACCACTCGCTGATATTCGCATATTCTACGTAGAGCTTGACGACATTTTTGTACCTCTAAAGAAACTATTGCCAAAGCTTTTATGGCTGCTTGACTGTCCACAAAGATAGAGATCTCTTAGGGATCAAGCTCCATGAGTAGTACAAACTGTATTGTTGGTGGCATCTTCAGATAACCAGTCACGTCTGCTAGTAAATCTTGTGGAGAAACTCCTATCAATTCCTACGCTTGGCAAGATGTAGTTATTACACTTCGTCGGTTTTATGAGTTCATAATCCTGTATTAAAGACGTGTTAATTATAGGCCTGATAATTTTCGTATGATCAATCTTTGGAAGCCGTGCATTTAAGAAATTCGTCTAAAAGAAGAAGGTTAAGCATTATCTTTAGTGCAGCTTGTTTAGTAGACCTTAAAGCTTCTGGCACTGCAACAAATGTAGTCTTTGAACTTGTGTGAGTATTTGATATAATTATTCCTTTATTCGGCTTGCCACCAAACCGGTGCAAAATAGGTAAGAATGGGTCTAACTATGCCCACGTACATCCAGTATATTATACATGATCTTAGTCCCAACGTTCACTAAAAGTTTTTGGCATGTGTAGAATGCTCCTAACGCTTTTTGGTTCTTTACTCGATGTTACGTTTCCAGTTGAGCTTACTGCTGTAGAAGTACTGATATGAAAAAAATCAACGGGTGTTTTACATGTGACCTCGATAATTAATAGATACTTAAGGGTTAGATAAAATAGTTGCTATTCAGAACTCACAGAAATTAAGGCTGGGGTTCCACAAGGGAGTATTCTAGGCTCAGCTCTATATCTGCTCTTTACCAACGACATACCAACACCTTCAAATTGTACAATAGCTACTTTTGCTAACTACACAGCTTACAGTGGCGAAAAACGGACGCGATTCGACTGAATACCTTCAAAGTGCTATCGATAGAGTTGACAGATGGACCAAAAATAATCAAATTATCTTAAATTGCTCAAAATTAGTTCATATAAATTTTACGAATAAAAAAATCTTGCGACTTCCTATATATATATAGAAATTCCCTATTCTAATTCAGCTAAATACCTGGGGATGAACTTAGACGTGCTTCCAAAACCAATATTGATACTATATAATCCAACGGTTGCAAAATAAAGTCATTACGGACATCATCAAAGCACCCTGCTATGCAAGAAATTCTGATCTTCACCGCTACCTTAAACTCGAAACTGTAGAAGAGACCATCGCCAAATATGCGACAGAGCACTTTATGCTGCTGAGAGATCACGTGAACCAAGAAGTAACAATCCTGAGTAATACCAATGGAATGACGCGACGACTTGAACATATCGAACCACAGAGCTTTGCGGTTAACTTAACATTTTCTTTATTTAATTTAACTTGTATAAAATTATTAAATGTAAAATAACAAATATTGCAAAAATCATAAATTCCTAAAACATTCTTATAATTACACTGTATTATATAACGTACTCTTTATTTTTATTTTTAAATTAAACTGCTCGTTAGTATAGTATATACTAGTTGCAGTATCCTGAAATCACAGATAATAAATCTATATAATAAATAGATTTATTATCTGTGCTGAAATGTTAACTATTTCATAACGTTTCAATAAAACCAAAAAAAAATCTTTGGAAATAAAAAATCAAAAAAAAAAAAATTACAACATCAACGCGCGAGTGTAGTCCACAGTGCGGGCATCCCAACCCTCCTGCCCCTGGTCATACTACTGCTTGCACTCGGTCACTGCCATTGCTGTATTACATTGTTATACAGCGCGTGCAGTCTCTGGGTATATGTAGCAACCGATGGATAGCGGGCTGTGAGTATGAATTTCGTTGGTGTGCTGTTTCCTATGGTTATAAGGGCCTAACATCTATAACAATTTGATTCGGTAGACCAACTATGAATTTTTACTTCCCAGCTGTGCTTAGTAACGTCGGTGTTTGCGTTTTTTTGTGTTACTCTTTCTTTATAATCTTATAAAATTAACACTGTGAGTATTGGTATATACTATTTTCGATTACATACATATACACTATTATCGTAAATGTAGAGGAACTCGAGAACCTCGACTGGCTGAACCTAGATAAGACTAAGGATGTGAAGTGTTGACTCATCCGCTGATAACGATGGTGTCAAATGACGTCTCGATAAAGATGGTTTGTGTGCAGCTGCAATATAATCGATGATCTTCTGCTGCTGACTTATCGCTTCTGCTTTATCACTTCTGCGTTATCATACATATGTCGTCGATTGGGGTCTGCTCTCGTTCTCCGTCGACCCTCCTATATTCTATGTTTAGATTATCTCTAAACATTTTGCAGCCCGAAATTGGTGGCGGAACGGCGAAGTCGATTTGTAGATGATTTGATGATCCGCAACATTTTCGCCTTATATAGAAGCCGAAAAATATTAGTAGTCTTATAAAAACTAATATCAGTGCAGAATGTCCGCTGGTTGTATGCCATTTTAGAGCTCGAAGTTCTATATGAGATGATTCCAGCTGATTTAATTGTTTAGTGAATTTATCAATCAATTGAGAATTATTGCTTATTGCAGTGTCGAGTGCTTGATGTTTGTCTCAAGTAGAAGGCTTAAGTTGTTGATACAGGATGAAGCTTGAATTCTTAATTCTTCTTAATGTTAAAATTGTTGAGTAGATGTTAGTGCAATTTCCTCATAGAATGCTGAACACCCTGCTTGTAGCTTAAGTACGCCTTGACATGAGATCCGTAACCATTCCTGCTGACTAGAGCTGCAATGTATTTTTTAACACGCTTATGTCAAATACCTTAAAAAGCCAATAATTTTCTTTCGACAGGTATGTCCCCAAATCTTGCTTTCTTATTTCTTCAAAGAGACATTCTACTTTGTTTGAGACCTTTTTAGAGCTGCGATTTCACAGGACCTTTCAGTTGCTGGTTTCCATGACCAGTTATTTATGTCTATAAGAATATCGATAACTGATTTTGTATTCTGTAGCATTCCTCGATCATCATATTTAATCGTGCCGCCAATACTTGCCAGCATAACATCGCCCTTTCTTCATTTTGCTGCTGTACAATTTTTTCATAAAATGTCTTTAAATGATACTCCATTCTGTGAAAATTCCTGTTTACATCATCGGTCGTCTTTTTTAATATATTTACGGTGGAGTCAATTATAGAGGTCTGATGTTCAGATAAATGCTCTAAATCCTTCTGATTTTCGAATACATTTTTTATATTTTCTTGCATTTCTATTCTGTCGTCCGCGTCCATCATGCCAAACATTTATAAGAATATCGTTGTTTTGTTTCAGCGTACTATATCGCTAATTTATTGCAGTTACCATTTCTTTGCATATTCCTCCATAATCTCTTAATTCGACACATTGTTTTCGCAAGTCTTCTATTAATGATTGTATTCTGGTTAACTCATGCGAATATGGCTTCAAGTCATAATATATAATAAGGTTCCAATATGAGTTTATCATGCCTATTCTTGCCGCCTTGTCACTATAAATTACAGTGTTGTTTGGAATTTCCGTTACGGTTGCTAGTATTGTGCCGTATACTGTTTCTGCTTTTGATTGTTCCAATAACATTAGTAAGATAATGAAAAGCCAAAATTTATAATTAGGTTTCTGTTCTTGGTTTTTTTTTTCTTTTTCTTCGGAGTCGGATTCTTTAGATAGTTGCAGAGGAACTAGTTTATGAATCAGGCGCTTTATAACACTGTTCTCTAATTTAATTGTGACGACTCTGACCTTCTTATCCTTTCCTTCGTGAGTCTTTATTACTCGCCCAAGTGGCCATGAAGATGTGTCTCTTCATTTTTCAGCAATACAATTTCATCTTTTTTCAAATTATTTTGTTGAGATCGCCACTTATATTTTTGCTGTAATGTAGGAAGATACTCCTCCTTCCATCGCTTCCAAAAATCTCTTCTTATTTTTTGGAGTAATTTCCATTTATCTAGTGATGATATGCACTCATCTTCCGATTCGGGACAGTCGATCATTGGTTTCCCAATTAGAAAATGACCCGGAGTCAACACATCGATGTTATCGATTTCATTCGTTAGTTAGTTAGTTAGTTTTAAATGCATTTTATTCTATTAATCATTAACTCTTACATACTAACAAAAAATGCTTAAATCCTATTTTAAAATTACTTAACAATCTTATACTAACTTACTGACCCTACACAGGCACTCTAAGCTACTCTAAATTCTTATATCTATGTCTTTGGACATATTTCTTTATTTACATTTTACTTAGAACTATTTATTTTGTATACTTAAGGCTAAGAAACAAAAATTGTTAACAAAACTTAGAATATGGACATTTTTTTATTTTTTATAAAAACTTAATATCTAACTTAAAATAAACCTTAGTCTACCTAACCTACATACACAACACACATAGACATTACACCATAATATACATATATTAGTATATACCTTTGTATATACTAGCACATGTATATATTTCTTAAATGCTAACCTAAACCTATGTAAGCTGGCCATCGTTATTTACAGAGCAAATAGATTGGTCAGCTCTGCCTCATTAGTGAGGCTGGTCCGTAATTGACGGAAACGAAGACGAAACATCTGCTCCATCATTCAACCACCAGAAATGCTGGTATTGCCGAACGACATCACTCTTATGGCGATTGCCCACCGCCCTACTGAACCTGCCGTGTGCGACGTCTCTGTTCAACTAGAACTCGCCTGTCCCCAGCTGTCCGAGCGACATGGCAAATTAACGGGACCGCTGAACTATCCTGGATCAACCCTATCTGATCAAAGTAGAGGAATGCTTCCGGTGGAACGAAGCCGTCAGAGCGCACACTCTCGTGGTAAAGGTAATTGGGGTAGTAAGCCCCAGATATCAGGTTATTCGTCGAGGTCATTGCTCCTGCAATGTGCCTTCGAATCAGCTTAATTACGAAGTTGTCCACTCGTATTAGGTTCGCTCTGTTGTAAAGGACATCATTAGGACAAAATTTTGTACTCCGACTCTGGTGTTCTGTACAAGCGACAGCAAGGCCTAAGACACGCCCTCTCAAACACCCGAATCTTTTCCATTAAGCTTGCTCGTACATTGAACCACACGGGACAACCAAATACCAGCATGGGCCTATCAAGTCGCTTGTATGAACGTTAAATAAGATCGGCGAATTGACCGCGCCTTGTTGAAGACCATTTTTAATTTGAAATATTCCAACAGAAGTCACATCACCATTTTTCACGATGAATTGTCTGTTGGTTAGCATATTATACAGAATGTACAAGAGTGGTTTACTGATCCCTAGCCTAGTCAGCTTACTGAAAAGACCCTCTAACCATACGGTGTCGAAGGACTTCTCCAAGTCAATAAGGCAGGCACCAGTACATTGGTGTTCGCCTTTATTCCATTGGATATCGGACACTAGTTTAGACGCGGCATGTGAGATATCATGTCCCGCCTTAAAACGGAATTAATTATCTGGAACTATATGTTTGTCCTCAACACACCTAGACAGAGCTCTATTGATTACTTTTTCAAAAACCTTACTGATATTCAGAAGGAGACTTATCGACCGGAGATTCGCCGGATTGGATATATCCTTTCACTTTTTGGGTGATAGGTTGAACCACCGCCGTTTTCCAATGCGCTGGATAATGTGCATTATTCATTGCATTATTAAACAGGGTGGTGTAAATATCCACCGCTTCTAGGGGAAGATGTCGAAGCACGATGTTCGGAATACCATTGGTCCCCACTGATTGTGTCGAAGATCTCATGGAGTTCTTCCTTCGAAATGAACGGGGGTAGGTCGCCCTCTCTGGAAATGACATTATTTGCCATATTTTCGTCGCTGAACCGGGTGAAACCAGAGCCCTCGGATCGCCAGTTCTCTACTTCATTTCGAATGCAGAAATCGTGCACCAAGACGCGATTGTCTAGGGCATAATTAGGGCCAATGGTATCAGTGGCCGTGTATACTTCCTGGAAAGTCGCCCATATGGCCTCAACTTTCTCCTGTGGATCCTCGATCACAAAGAAGTCGTCATCGTCAGCGGCTTCATTTGGATCAATATCTGCTATTGTCAATAACCGTTCGTTGTCTGTTGTCCGGGTTATTTTAAGACACTGAAGGTCGTGTTGATTTTTTCTCCGAAATAATTTATTTATTTGCGGAAACATATTCGGGTTGCTGGTGTTTGCAGCCCGAACCTTGTTGACGTACAGAAACTCTGTAATTCTCTTTTATTAACGTTTGAAGATTGCGACACCGCCTCCACGTTTGGATCTCGGCCGGTTTCTCCTTCTAACAATATAATAATTGCACTCCAGTTTGTGCTTATCGGTTAGCTTGGTTTTTGGTCTTGTAGCAATTTAAACATCGCAGCTCTTCGTTCAAACCTAATCAGTGAATTAACATGTACCGCAAGGGCCTTCAAAGTTTAGGCCCAGCAGCAGCGAGTAGACCTAGTCCACCCGATTGGCCTGTTCTTGTACCTACTGTTGCAGCTGAGGGAAGCAACAGTCGCCTGCTGTACCGTAGCCCCCCTACCTGACGCCATTTGGGCGTAGAAAATTTGGGACGTGACGGCTGACGGTGAACGTTTGACCTCCACCTTCCGCTGCCGAGCCAGTTTTGCTTTTTTCATGTCAGCGAACTTAAGGCAACCCCGATAGTTTGCGGTGTGTCCCACGTTCCTATTGTACATAATACGCACGAGAGCTTCGTCCTATCAGATGCTCCGTCCCTACCCAGAGCACACGCCTCGGAACTGTGGTTCCTTGCGCACTACACGCATCGAGGCTGCATTTGGCAGTTCGACGCGGCATGCCCGAACCTTTGGCAGCGAATGCATTGTATAACGCCTTCGCTCCTTTTTAATTTTTCCCAATGAATCACCTGGTAGTCCAGGACATTGATAGTCCTTAGACTATCCAGACGGCTTTTGGGACCGAGCTGCACCAGGAAGAACGGCAGACTCCGTTTCTCCCGTCTGGCTCTAGCTGTGGTAAATGGCTTTACCCCCACAAACTTGAGTCCTTCGCACTCCTTCTCAATGAGTAGTGCCAGGATCTCCTCAGGATCAGACCCCTTCAGCAGCATCGATTGCCGCTTTTCACACTTCGGTGTGAATGAGTAGTGATCCGTCTTCGTTTCCTTTAGAAGCTCTTTCACTTTCGCGTAGCCCTCCACTGTATTACAGTGGATGGCATGGCGATCGTTCCCCAATCTTATAATTTTAAAATTATTACCAATGACCAACTTACACAGGTCCTTGGTTTCATTTACCTCTAATTTATAGGTGTTGATAGGAGGCACCTTCTCCTTGTTGTTGTTTCTGCTGCTGCTGCTGTTTTTGCTGTTGCCGTTTTTGTGGCTGCTGTTGTTTTTGCTGATGCCGTTATTGTGGCTGCTCTTGTTGTTGTTGCTGGTGCTTCTTAAGCTTTTTGTTGGTGTTGTTGTTGGGTCTGCTTTTGAACAAGCTGCGCCTGCTGTTGTTGCTGGGCTTACCATTAGCCATTCTTTTATGGCCAGTACTCTTTGCTCTAGCATTTTGATGCTGCTACTTATTTCTTCTTCTTCATCTTCCGATTCGGTCGGTGCCAATGATGCGAAGTTGTTCCGTTCCCTCACTCCACCAAGCAGTTTTCCAGTGGAAGTTGGTAAGGTGGGATTTTGTAACAAGTTAGAAGCTGGCCTTAGCTTCCTGCTTCTCTTCGTCTTTCGTTCTGCCTCTATTAGTGTTTGGCTGGAACCACTTGATGCCTCGCCTGTTTTGTCAGCTGATCCCGCTATTGGCATAGCGGACCGCTCTCCACAATCCATCACGTGCTGTTTACTACAACACTTAGTAACACTTTAAATTATTTTTATTTTAAATAAAAATGATAGAAAAAAAAAGTTTTTACACGGCCCGGAGTCGAACCCACAACCTTTGCTGCCTCAAGCGAACAAACTATCTATATGCTAATTGGAGCCTAAATCCAATTTGTCAAATGTCTTAGTTAACACTTCTCACTTTCTAGCCGAAACACGTTTAAACTCCGCGGAGGTCTATAAACGACTGAGCGATTTCATTCGTAATTGAACAGAGTGGACTTGATTTAAGTACTGCTTCAATTTGGCTTAAAACAGTACTGAGTTCTTCAAACGTCAACTTTGTATCTCCTATTATTCTGTTCAGGTGATGCTTTATTGACTTAACACCAGCTTCCCAAATTCCTCCGAAGTGAGGAGCTGCCGGCGGAATAAATTTCCATTTATTTTTTTTCTCTGCCAATATTGGAGCTACTTTTGCAAGGTCTTTAATTGCCTTTTAAAAATCCTTATCTATACACAAATATAGCTATAAATCCTTTATATGCCTTTTGTCCTCTTCCTTTTGACTGTTTAATATAAATCGGCCCCGCAAAATCAATCCCAGTAGACGTAAATGGATGTGATACCGTGACCCGTACCTTTGGTAGTTCTCCCATAATTTGAGTGCTTGACCTATATCGATAGCGGACACACTTGGGGCAAATTCGAATACATTTCTTTATTTCTTCTGACACCCTTAGAATCCAATATTTTCTAATTAAAGTGATTTTCGTTAATTTATTTCCACCATGTAATGTTAGTTGTATTCCAAGCAGGATCTTCTGATTCTTCCTCCAACTCTGAGGATGCCATGTTTATCCAGAAATGGATTTAATGTAGCAATTTTGCACTTGGAGATGTATTTTTAAAAGCTCTATTTCCTTTGGAAAATCCTTATTCTGTTGATATCGAATAATTACATGTTTGGATTGTTCCAATTCATCTATTGACGTCTGTGAACCGAAATTTTTTCTTTTCCTGGTGAATCTGATTATATATCCCACTATTCTTTTAAGTTTTGCATAACTTGATATATTTGGTATGAGATCATCAAGAAAGTGTTTTTTCGTTGTTATTGATGTAGCTATAGCCACGTGTTCTGTTGGTTGTTTTTGTTCATATTCTTCCTCTGCAAGCTATGTTGGACACTTCCACCACAAACCATAAGACGCTAGTTTTTCTGAAGATATCCCCCATGATGCTACATTTGCTGGGTTTTCATTCGTTCTTACATGATTCCATGTGTCGATTGTGTCTGCTCCGGTTATTAAGTCGTCCATATAAAAATCTTCTTTTATAATTTTACTGATTTTCTCATTTTTGCATCTTTAATGACATTGTAACTATAAATGATGCGCACGTTGTACCGTAGGTTACAGTTAGTTGTAAGCTGCTATTCTTTAATTGGTTTGTTTTCGTTTTCTCTCCAAACGATGGTTTGAAGCTCCTTGTCTGATTCTGTAATTTTTATTCGCCTGAACATTTTTTTTATGTCGGCACATAAAGCAAATTTCCGTAATCTCCATTTAACTATTATGTCAAATAAATCCTTTTGAAGACTTGGACCTACCATTAGTACGTCATTTAAGCTTCGACCATTTGAACTTTTTGCTGACCCATCAAATACAACTCGAACTTTTGTAGTTGTATTACACTCTCGAATTACTGCATGATGAGGCTAATAACATCTGTTTGAATTTATAATATTAACCTCTTTCAAATGGCCCAACCTGATACTCTCTCATAAACTTCACATATTCTATTTTTAGTTCATCTTTCTTTTTCAGCCACAGCCATTTTGAGCGATTCTCCTAGTTGGCATTCTTCTTTGAACAGAATTTTGTAACGAATTTCCCATTGCAATCTTGGGTGGTGCTTTTTTTAAATGTTGCATGCAGTGATCTTCTTTGTTGTTTTCGTTCTCTGCAATTTCCTCCATTTCCCAGAATCTTTCCAAGTTTGTCGTCATCGCTGATGTAACTTTATTTGAGCTTCTTGGCATCTTGAGAACGCCAGATAAAATGAAATCCAACTTGGTTGCTTGTCCTAGAACCTTATCGACTTTTCGAATTTCCACTTGTAAAATTTCTTGATATAAAATCTCCACCAATAATGATGTCTACTCGATCTTGTTTATTAAAATACGAGTCCGCAAGTGTGTAATTTTTCCATCTTCAATGTTGTATTTAAAGGAGTTATTTGGGTGTGCACTTGATAGTTTTCGTAAAACTAATGCCTCTGATTTGAATTTTTCGATACAAATCGTTTGTAAATTTCAAGATTTATCTTATATTTTGATAATCCTACTAACGATCCTCCTAGGCAATGAAATTCAGTTCTGATATTTGTTCTCTTCAGCTGCTTCTTCCGATTTGTAGACATAGTATAACACAACTTATTTTTTTGAGCAAATTGCCTGCGGTCCATAATTGTTGCCTTTTGAAATCTTCTGCCAGCTTGAATTTCGTGGCCATTGAATTTGCAATACTCGCAAACTTCCTGTTTTATATAAAATGAATTTCCTGACTTATGCGTCTTGAAATTACTGCTGCTAACTTGTTTCTTGCCTCTCACTGCTTCCAATGCCCGATACTAGTGTTCAAGAAAACTGAGAACTTCTTGAAGTGTTTGAATTTCTTTACTTCTTTTAACACTTTGTTCATATAAGCGGAGTCCATCGCGATCAATCTTGCGTACAATTGTTCTGGCTATAAATTGTTCTGCATCATCAATCATAATATTAATACCTTTAAGCGCCTTGACACATTCATTCGTTCTGTCTAATAACTGTTTAAAGCTTGACGCTGATTCGCTGTTTACCAAAGGATGATCTAACATGCGATCTACTTAACTGGTGAACAGAAGCCTATTATTCTCGAATCGCTTTTTTAGAATTTCCCAGGATGCTTCAAAATTGGCGTCTGTGATTTTTAAATGTTAAATAAGCTTACCGGTTTCTCCTTTCACGTAATTTTTTAAACGGTACATTTTTTCTGCATTTGAAAATGACTGACAATCATGTACCAAATTTTTGAAGAGATCATGAGAGGAAGGCCATTCCGTGATGTTTCCCAAAAAAACTGGAATTCTTATGTCTTCTAATTTTATTTGATTTATTTCATCTTTAATTATTTCAGTCTGAGTATCGTCTTTACTTTTTTTTAATAACGACTCGTAACTTTTTTTTATCTTTTTCATTTGCTCTTCTAATACCATTTTTGTTACTGTCAGTTCCGTTTTCTGATCACTGTTTATTTCTGATAGGGCATCATTTAACAATTCCTGAATGTAGTATTTATCTTATTGAATTTTTCTATATATTGTTTTATTAATGTCACTGTTTCCTGGTGGATTCCTAAGCGTTGATTTGGTTTTTTCACTTTCACATACCACGCTACCTGGATGGGGGCTGTTATCAAGTCAATTTTCTTCTCGAGTTTTTTTAAAGCATCTTCCAGTATTTCTGAAATTGCTTCAAAATAGCTGTTTTCAAAGTATGCTTCTTGTGTGACTCCTTTAGTCAATAATCTGCTATGATTATTTTCTAGTTGCAGTTTAATCCGACCTAGTCGTTTCTTGGTTTCTTCCATTTGCGCTGAAAGGATTATGCCTTCAGAAATTGTGTCCTTTATGGATGTAACTTCTTCGCCGAGCTCCTTTTGCTTCTCTAGCAGTTGTTTTTTTTCCTTCGGCATTTTTATATGTATATATATATTATAGTATAATTATATATATATTATTTGAACATTTCGAATTTTAAGCCTCTGGTACGCTTTCTCTCACTCTCCGATGTCTAAGCCTCGGATACGCTTATTCCACTGCTTAAAGCCGTGAGATACGCTTTATTTAGTTTCCTCCCTGTCGAGCGATTAAAAATATTCTTCGCTGTTTTTTCTTTATAAAATCTAAACTCTTACCACTGTTGGGCGAAAACTTAGTTTTATTTTTTTTTTCGAAGGACCAAATGTTAATAAATTAACTCTGTGAGTATTTGGTTCATACTGATTTATTTTGCCTTATAATAAGACGGCTGATAAGACGGATATTAAGAATGTGAAGTGTTGACTCATTCGCTGATAACGATGGTGTCAAATGACATCTCGATAAAGATGGTTTGCGTGCAGCTGCAATATAATCGATGATCTTCTGCTTTTGACTTATCGCTTCTGCTTTATCACTTCTGTGTTATCATATATATGTCACCGATTGTTGTCTTCTCTCGTGCTCCGTCGCCCTCCTATATTCTATGCTTAGATTATCTCTAAGCATATAATGACTCGGGAATTTAGAGTGAACATTGCAAATATACACGAGCTAAAAAGTAATCACTTTTCTGCGTACATCCATCTGCAATACAGACCAGCTGTTTTGGCACTTAGTGAAACACAGGTAGATCCCCGCCCACAACTTTCAGATCACTCTGATCTGAAGCTACCTGGCTACGAGTTAGTGCCATTATTTCTCTCTCACCGCGGTATCGCCATTTACGTGCGTAGTTATGAATCTTACCAAACTTCACTACAATGTAGTCCCTGTTCCAATCCGGAATTCAATTTCATGTGGTTAAAATTCCATCTCCGTAAGCAAATTATCCACTACTGTTGTATTTACAGAAGCCCCAAACTGGACAGCAATTCGACTTTTAACGAGTTTGATGCGCTGTCTGACTCCATTCAAAGAATTGTATCCCTGTATCCTCATACTGCAATCGTTATTACGGGTGATTTCAATATACACAATTCTGGGTGGCTTCGACATTCTGGGCAAACAACACCCGAAGGATGGTGTGTTGAGATCTTCCCTTCGAAAAACAACTTAACGCAACCTGTAAATGAGCAGACGCGAATACCAGACGTTGATAGTCATACTACCAACACCCTGGAATTGTTGTTAACTTCTCACCCTGATAAGTACACCGTTGATGTGCTCTCCCATCTAGGCTCGTCGGACCATTGTGTCATATCGGCTAATTTCTCGTACACCGACCACACATTTAGAGAAAAAATTCCTAAAAGAACCGTATGGCAATACGAGAAAGCCAACTGAAGCGCTCTTAACAGCTTCTTTAGCAGTTTTAACTGGTCGTTATGTTTCCTCGATAACGATGTGGATGCCGCTGCTGATATGATCACAGACACCATTCTCTTTGGAAAGTAACCCTTCATTTGTATTTATTAAATTAAGCATCTCTGCGCATATTTAAGTTTAAACAACTTATTGCATTGCGCAGTTAAAATTTGTTTTACACACTCATTTACAAAAATTATCTTAATGCTAATAACAAAAGAAAATAAATAGAATATGAAAGCGAGAGGAAAAATGAAAAAAGAAATAGAAAATGAAAGAAGAGGAAAGTTAAAGATAAATAAATATAGTTTTAAGTAATAAAAGCTAATTTTAATAGGCATATGTATCATTAATTGCGAAGTCATTTAATAGGTCTTTTTTGAAACGATTTTCTGTGTTCTCTCTTTTGATGTTTGTTGGGAGACTGTTCCAGAGGCGCACAGCATGAGCGAAAAATTGTCGACTGCTATTTATAAATTTGTACCTAGGAGGTATTAGATTAAGGGTTCTCTGAGTGTGCACAAACTTAATTTTTGTGAACAAGTAATTCGGTGTACCAGAGTAAATAATTCTATGCAGTGCAAGGACAGTTAGATAATTTAGAATTGTATCCAGTGAACACCCAGCTATATGTTTAGTAAAGGCGGCTATGTGATCATACCTTCTCAAGTTAAATATATAAAGGGTTTTCAAGTTGTCAATTTGAAGTTAATTTGCGAACGCACTCTTTCACTAATCATCAAACTGTCACTGTCAATTTATTCAGTAAACTCGATGTTTTCCTCATGGTAAAGTACACTAACGAGCAACGTCTGCAAATTATAAAACTTTTTTACCGAAATTCGAAGTCGGTGACTGCAACTTTAAGAGCGTTAACTCCAATTTTCGGTCGTAATTGTCGCCCTAGTAGACAGACAATAGCAAGTTTAGTGGAAAAATATGAGTCTACGTATTCGTTGTATGTATTGCCGAGTCAGTGAGACAACGGGTTGGTCGAAGTGTCGAAAATATCGCTGCCATTCAGGCGTCCATAGCAAACGATCCAAATCAGTCAATTCCACGGCGTTCT
Organism: Volucella bombylans; assembly: GCA_949129095.1. Taxonomy (NCBI): domain Eukaryota; kingdom Metazoa; phylum Arthropoda; class Insecta; order Diptera; family Syrphidae; genus Volucella; species Volucella bombylans. Next base: position 234,745,397 of record OX422140.1, read on the forward strand.
CAAGAATTGGGCATCGCTCAGACCACATTATGGCGTATTTTGCGTAAGGGTCTTGGTTTACACCCATACAAGATCAAGCTGACTCAAGAATTGAAGCTGATGGACCATTTGAAGTGACGTACGTTCTCCGATTGGGTTCTGGAGAAGATGCGCCAAGATGATGAATTTCATCCAAAATCATCTTCAGTGACGAAGCTCATTTTTGGCTCAATGGGTTCGTCAGTAAGCAAAATATGCGTTATTGGTTGGGTGAAAATCCACATGTGCTTCATGAGTCAACACTTCATCTACAAAAAATAACTGTTTGGTGCGGTTTGCATGCCGGCGGCGTTATTGGGCCATATTTTTTCGTCAACTATAACGATCGTCACGTTACCGTGAATAGTCAGCGATATCGCGCAATGATCACCGATTATTTTTGGCCCAAATTGGAAGATATGGACTTGTACGACATGTAGTTTCAACAGGATGGTGCCACAAGCCACACAGCACACGCTACAATCGATCTCTCGAAAAGTAGGTATGGTGAGCGTGTTATCTCAAGACATGGGCCAGTCGATTGGCCGCTTCGTTCGTGCGATTTAACGCCGCTTGACTATTTGCTGTGGGGCTACGTTAAGTCATTGGTTTATGCCAACACGCCGACGACGTTGGAAGAGCTAAGAGCCAACATTGAATGCGAAATAGCGGCCGTTTCGGCCGAAATGTGTGGTCGAGTCGTTGAATATTGTTTCCAACGAATCAACCGCTGCAAACGTGCCCTCGTTGGCCATATGAACGAGGTCGAGTTCCATTCATAAATGTTTTGATTGCACTTCAAGCCGATAATAAAGTTTTTGAAATATCTCAAATGGTTTGCGTTTCATTTAAAATAAAAGTTGTCAAGTCCTTATTGGAAAACCCGATATCTAGCACAGCTTTCTCAAGGACGAAGAATCTAAGCATGCGACTTAATCAGTTTCATTTTGACTTTGACAGGTAGGTGCCGGTTTGCCGGGCTCAATCCCCTTAGAACGCCATATATTTTTGAGACAACGAAGTTTATGTGATCGGTCCAGTTGAGTTGTTTGTTAAAATAAATTCCCAAATTTTTAATTTTAGTAACAGACTCAATGACATCATTATTAATGACAAGAGGCAAAATCACAGATTGGTAGTAACAATCAGCAGTGACTTAGTCTTTGAAGGATTAAGTCTAAGGCAGTTTTTTTGTGACCAAACAAATATGGAATCGAGGTCAGTGTTAAGGTTTTTGACACTAGAAGACACTGCAGATGTGGGTATTTTTTTGTATAACTGCACATCATTGGCATAGATATGATAATCGCAGTAGATTGTCCTTGTATATATATCATTTATGAACATCGTGAACAAAGGAGGGCCAAGGACAGATCCTTGAGGCACCCCAGATGATACCGGCAAGCTCCTTGATATTCTATCACAATGAAATACAGCTAGGTTGCGATTTCTGAGGTATGATGCTACAAGTTGACACGCTTTATCATCAAAAGCAAATTGATTCTTCAATTTGTATAAAAGAATGTCATGGTTTACGGAACCAAATGCTTTTGAGAAGTCAAGGAAAACTAGAAGTGACATCATGTCTCTGTCAATAGCAGAACGACATACGTCAGTTACTTTTAATAACGCAGTTGTGCAGTTATGCTTTACTCTAAAACCAGATTGATGTTGGATTAGTAGGTTATTTAGTTCAAGGAAAATCTGTATTTGTTTGCTAACAATTTTCTCAAACACCTAACAAAGGAAAGGTAATATAGCTATTGACCTATACCCTGAATTATTTTGCGATCGTGATTTTGGAACAGGTACGAGTATGATTTTTGCTTGCTTCCATTCATCAGGAATAATCCCCGTCATTAAACAAATTTTTAGCGTGTTTGGAGAAAACTGGCAACAAGATTTTAATAAATTTCGGGTGAATATCATCCAAGCCTACGGCATTTGATTTGACAGAGAGAATAGCACTACCTACGGTCGTCTCATCAACACATTGAAAGGAAAAAGGTTGCAGTGCTTCTAGCTATAGTTGGAGCCCATCAAAAAAGAAAAGTCAATCTGCCTATTAGTTGAGGGTGCACTGTTGGTAAATTTTCTATTAAGTTCATTTAAGCCAATATTGCTACCATATTGCACCCAGATTCACTTTTCTTAATGCCAATCTGTCGAATGGATTTCCAAAACCCTGAACTTGACTTATTGAAGTTAAACTTAACTTGGTAGTACTTACTTTTATTTTTACGAATTAGGCAGGTAACAGCGTTTTACACTTGTCGGAATTCATTATATATATGTAGGAGTTCTAACAGTTGTATATTTATGTAGAAGTTCTAACATTTATATATTTATATTATGATATTTGTACTTTGTAAGCAATGAATAATCAATGAATAATCAATGAATGATTCACGATCGACGACCACCGACTGCGCGGTATAATGTGTCAGCATGAGTAGTCATCGTCGTCGTATGTTCGCATGTTGACCCAGGCGATTGGAATTCGTTTACAATCAGAGTTTGTTTACAATCAGAGTTTATTGTCGCTGCATTGAGTTACGAAGAGAGCATTGTGGCATTCGTCATGAATGGATTTTGTGCTGACCTATATTACGAAGCATAAAAGCCAGAGTGATATGAGCAATGTTGTCTTTGCAATACAATGTTGTCACGGAGGTCGATTATTATTTTAATTCGGATAGGCGCCGGATGGATCGTGTTTACGATTGCCCTGAAGTTATGGACGTGGCATAAGCTATTGAATACGGTAGGCATCTGGGACTGAATAGACTAGCGATGACGGATATAAAAAGAAGAACTGACAACGTTGTGGGATGAGTTGACGGTACGAACTTCGGCAGTACGGTGGTCACCGGTCGTGCTAATAATTGTATTTGGTTAGAATGTAATAACTATATTTGAATTAGTAACATAGCAGTTGTATTGAAATTCTTAATGTAACGATTGAATTTGTGAAAAATAAATATTATAGTTCCTACATATATATGGGCATTGGTATCTGCGCCATCTAAAGGATAAAAAATTAATTTTTTGGTTGTACAAAAACAAGGTTGTTTTTGAATCCAGAAAGTTTGCAAATTTACGTCAGATGTGCAGTAAATGGGCGACCAGGTTGTCACAATCATTGAACAATGTACGAACATCAATGGAAGAATACTGACCAAATTGTACAAGGTCATCATTTGAAGTAGGAGGAGCAATATTTAAGAAAAGAATAAGCATGTCATGGTATGAGAATCCTGGTGAAGAAATTTGATCATAATGTAATACCAAGTCAGTTTCAGAAACAAGAAAGACATCTATCAGCGACGGCACTTTTTCAGGTTGAAAATGAGTGGGGTGGGCATCATTAGCAGTGAATTGACCGTGTCTACAAATTGTTTATTTTTGTCTTTTAGAATATCGAGATTAAAGTCGCCACATACTACAACTTTAGTATACAGGGGTCCTAAGATTTCAAGATGATTCCTTACTTTTTTATAACACGATACCTTAGGTGCCAAATATAGGCCTCCAATAAGGCATTTTGCATTTTCAACAACTATTTCAATGAAAATGTATTCTGTATCGTCCAAAATTGTATATTGTCTCACTAATTTGTGCTGCAAATTATTCTTCACATACACTGCGACACCCCCACAAGGCCCATTGGGTCGATCAGCGCGGTACATTTTATATCCGTATACTTTAAAAAAGTGTGTCTCCATATCCGGATCTAACCAAGTTTCTGTAATACAAATAATGTCCATAGATCCACTCTCAAACAAAGACCGCACTTCGTCTATTTTTTTGACAATGCTTTGCACATTGAAATGACAAACACTGATCCCCAAATTACCTGCTCTCAAAATGTTTAGCAACATCTTCGACTTTTCAAAGTATCGCACCAGTGGACATTTGCAGCTCCCACCCGTGTCACTTAGTCTGTACATTGTCTGCGAGGCAGAAGAGTGAAACGAAGAGAACACAGAGAAACATAGTAACGCACTAAAATTGAGATCACTAAAGAAACAATTTACAATGACATGCCTTTACAAATTATTAAAGAAAATGAACATTTAGATATAGGAAAATAAAATAGTAATAAAAACAGATGATATGAAAGAAAGTAATAAAAGAAAAAAGAGAAGTGAAGGAAAAATAGAAGAAAGACTAATAAATTTTGAAATCACTTAATTGTTGTTGTAGTCTTCCAGTGGCCTATTTCACCAACTTACAAATTTGTATTTACAAGCATTTTTTACCAAAATTTGTGATTTTGTTGATTTATGTCGTTTCACCAAACTTTGGATATTACAAATTTGTAGTTGTATTCTACAAAGGGAACTTTGTGGGAATATTTCCGTTTTTGTTTCACCAAAAACTATTTATAGTTGTAATTTACAAGTTACAAATTTGTGAAAGTTGACTTACGAGTATACATATGTGAGTTTACGTTTCACCAAAGAAAATTAATTTACAAATTTTGTTGAGTATGTGAGAATATTTTACAACTGAAAGTTGACGTGTAATTCCTCCTACAAATTTTGTTTCATATTGAAAGTAATCGAAAAAATGTGTTTGCAACGAAGGCATAGTAGTAGCGATAGTAGCGAAAGTGATGATCATGTTTTGTATTTAAGAAAAAATATTTATCGGGCGCGAATAAACTTTGTTATTTCGAAATTATTTAATTTTAATGAAAAATTTCGCCTGACTCGATGCAAGGCAGAGGAAATAATTACAATTATTGGGCCACAAATAGCCCACACGACTGAAAAAAAACTTTGCATTAACACCAAGGCAGCAGTTTCTCACAGCGTTACACTGGATTGGAAATGGTGAGCAATATCATGGTGTAGCAGATATGCATGGGATATCTAAATCGTTTCCCGCGTTTGTGCAGCAATTGTTAATTTATTGTTTTAAAGTTATGTATGTTGGCCAAATGAACATGAAAGTATTTATCAAAAGTTTTACAATATTGCTGGTAAGAAAATTTTTCCTTTCTTAAGTTTTGCTTACAACTTTCTTTCTTGCAAGGTATGCCATGTGTTTACGGTTGTATTGACGGAACCTTAATAAACATAGATGCTCCCAGTGAGTTTGAGTTTGGGCAGGAAGTGTGCACGATTCAAGGGTGTTAAGAAGAAGTCCCCTTTTTTCAAAATTTGAAAGAGGATTTCGACCTTTTCCTTATTATGTTTTGCTTGGGGATACAGCATATCCTATAAAGAATTGGTTAATTACCCCCATTTTGAGAAACCCAACCCCTGAAGCTGATCGTTATAATCGAGCACATAAATCAACTCGAAGAATAATAGAAAACGCGATTGGAATTTTGAAAAAGAAATTTACGTTTGCAACCTAGGAAAGCAGTTACTGTTATAAAATGTTACATTATCTTAACCAATATTTCTCGATAAGCGACTGATATTATTAACGAAACGTTCACCACCACTGAGGAAGAAAACAACGACGGAGATACTCAAAATGCTGAAAATTTTGAGTGGCCCTGCCCTTAGAATATTTTTTAAATTACTTTTCATAAGAAAAGTTTATGTAAAATAACGAGACTTTTGAGCTTTAAATGAAATATATGTTTATTTACAATATATTATTTTTCTTTTTAGTAGTCACTGAATTCCAACGTGATTTCTTCCATCACTTTTCTGTTCTCTTCAAGTTCTTTAGTAAGATGGTTTCTTGGCAACCCCCAGTCCCCTTCCTTTTTTAAGGCATCTAACTGTAAATTATAGATTTCGAGTTGAAGCCTCCTTTTCTTCAATCGAATAATATCGGCTTCGTCATTTAACACCTTGTTATTGCGTTTGCGCTTTTTTGGTGATACTTGAGGTCTGATTAAATTAAAAAAAAGTATAGGTATAATATAGGTATTGTTTAAAAATTAGCATTCATGTCTACCTCATTTTCTCTTCAATGTCCCTCACGTTCACACACTGGGGTGACAGTACCCTTTCAGTATCTACTGAAGGAACCTCATCAAGTATGCCTCGAACTGTTGGCGATTCTTTACCGGTAATATCAATAATGATATTATCGAGATCGGTTAATATGCAACTTCTGCCACCTTCAGAACCAGTCTTCTTTGCATTATCAATTTTAAGCTAAAAAATAGAAAATAAATTAAAAAATTGAATGTATATGTTCCTATATAAGTACTTACTACAGTTGCCCGTTTTAAGTTCTGCCACGCGATATCTCGAAGATATTTCCAATCTTTTCCATTCAAAATACCTTGAGCGGACAATGAAATTGAGATATCTTTCCACGCTTTTACTTTCATTGCGTGCGTTAAAGAATTGCAAAATTTATTTTTCAAATAAAACCTCCTTATTTTCTCTTATCAAAGAGACAAAAAACATCTTATTTTGCTTGTTCATTTTTGTACTGTGATTACACGACGATATTCCACAAATTTGTGACAAAGCACTTGTGGATTACACATCGCACAAAAACCCGGTGCAACGGGAATTTTTACATTTGTAATCAACTCTTACAATTTTTTTTTGTCTAATTACAAATGCGTGGGTTCATATATTTGTATTTGGTGAAACGGAAAACCAGATTACAAATTTGTAATTGTGATTCACAAGTACAAATTTGTGATTGTAATTTGTAGTTTGGTGAAATAGGCCACAGTATGCATGGCTGATTGCACAGCTTCTCCAGGTCTTCTCTTCTTGTTATGGGTAACTGCTCTCCATTTGATGTGCGCACATATACAAGCCCATTTTTCGTGTTGACAGAAGAGATTTTCTTTAGCAGCTTGAGTTTGAGTGCACTTCGTTGCAGAAGATAGTTCGCCTTTGTTAGACTCTCATTTATGTAGATTTTCTTGTCAGTGTTCATGCTAATATCGCGAAGCGTCAAGCCGATATTTGTTTGCTTGTAGTGAGCTAAGCAGCTTTTCAATAGCTTACTCCATAGGCATCAGCAAATTTTATAATAATGGTCCCGCCATACGAAGCTGAACTAATGTTGGCTAGCAAGTCCTCAAGGCTGTCACCCTCTACGGCTGGAACACCTTCCAACACAGCATCCGCATTGTTTTCTCTCCTCTCTAGAGTGCCAATTCTAGTTTCCAGCTCTTTACAGTGAGCTTGTGGGCGATTTAATTCACCCCTCATGCTACACTCAATTGTGTTGACTTTCGTGAGGATGCGCTCTTCTACAGTTGACAATTGCTCGAATTTTGCATTGATCTCTTTAGAGAATTCAGCAAATCTTCCCTCAAAACGGATCCACAGTTCGTCCACGGTATTTGTTTTGAGTGGAGTATTATGTTCCTGAGGGTTTTGAGCGGTTTGCTTTCTGGTGCCGGATGACATTATGTATTCACACAACTTTTAAATTCACAATTATAAATTAAGATCTTCACTTGATGCGTATATTTTACGCGAAATTGGTAGACAATGACCTTACTAGTTATTAAAACAAAGTCGCAATAAAGTGCGAGGTTTACTTTAACAGAAAATTGAAAAGAACAGGGAGAAAGAAATAAAACACAACTATTCACTATGACTCATTCTATTTATCCTCATCGGATGAAGAGTATCAAACCAAAAGAAAAGGCATGGTATGACTCAAGCTGTAAAGAGGCTATCAGGGTCAGAGAAATGTTTTTTCGGTCCTTCAAGACCAACCCCACAGAGGAAAACTGAAATAAGTTTAAACTAGCCAGGAATGACTGCAACGTCTTTCTTAAGCGTGTAAAATTTCAGTGCGACCAAAAACTGAGGCAAAAATACTACAATGTCCCAAAGGTAGTACAAATTTTTGGTCGATCGTCAAAAACATTAGAAATTCTGCCTCATCCTCCATTCCAACGCTTATTTACAATGACATTCCACTGTCAGCTCTATGGACAAGGCCAATCTGCTTGCTGCACACTTTGCGGCCAGCTCAACACTCCCAGATTGTGGACGAATACACTTTCGCACTCGTGTAGTAGCAAGAGTACTTAAAGATCTCAACATAATTAAAGCTACCGGTCCAGATGGTATACCTCCCCTTCTTCTGAAGAGGTGTTCTCTACGCTGGCAAAACCGCTGCGTAAGCTTTTTCATCAATTCTACTCTTTAGGACTCTTCCCGAACAGATGGAAAACAGCATTTGTCCAGCCCGTCCCTAAAAAAGGCGAATCTTCTTCTCTCTCCTCATACAGACCCATTGCACTAACGTCCTTTCTTTCCAAGGTCATGGACACGCTGATAAATCGTCAGCTCATGAAATATCTCGGAACAGGAGAACTTCTCAATGACTGGCCATGTGGTTTTCGTAGCAACAGGTCCACTGGTGATTTGATAGCATGTCTCACCGAAAAGTGGAACCAAGGCGTACATCAATCTGGTGAAAGCAAGATAGTTGCCCTTGATATTTATAAGGCATTTGACAGAGTTTGGCATCAGGCTCTTTTGTCGAAAATGCGTGCATTTGGGATCGATGACTCTCTTCTTCAATGGATTAGAAACTACCCTTTGGAACGTTCAATTCAAGTTGTCTTGGATGGTTTCAAGTCTGATATTCACAAAATAAATGCTGGTGTGCCCCAGAGCTCCATTCTGTCCCCGACACTCTTTTTAATTTTCATTAACGATCTCTTGTCTGCTACTTCTAATCCAATATATTCCTTTGTTGACGATAGTACTCTCTGCTTTTCATATTCATTCCCTGACTCACGTCCCTGCTCTTCGGCTGTAGAACGAGAACGCCAGCGTATGTTAGGGTCATTAAATTAACAGCATAACTAATTGGAGAACCACTAACAGAGCAGAATTTAATGCTTCCAAAACACAATGCTGTCTGCTGTCAGTAGATCGAAATTTAAACACTCAGCCCTTATCCACGAATGGCACTTGTATCGTGGAAACCGATCAACTTTCGAGTCTCGGTATGTATGTCAGTGACAGCTTACGTTAGAGTGACCACATATTCATTGTCGTCAAAAATACTGAGAAATGTCTAGCTTTCTTCAAGCGATGTAAGAAATACTTCACCCCCTCTGATCTGGCCTCAATATATCCGCCCGAAATTGGAGTACAATGCACACATCTGGTCGGGTGTTTCCAAAACATCTCTGCACCTGCTAGATAGGATACAAACCCGTGCGATAAAACTCATAGGTGATACTAATATCACTCAAACAATGGACACCCTCGAACGCCGACGTAATGTCTTGTGTCTCACACTGTTTAATCGCTATTTACACCACCAGTGCTCCATAGAAATCGCCAGTAGCATTCCGCCCCTTCAAAATTCTAACCGTAACACCCGTCTCGCTATGAAGCCCACTTGCGGACTATCTTTCTTAAATATCGGGTTTCGTTCCTAAGCTGTGCAATTCGCTTATGAAATGCCCTGCCTAGCTCTTTATTCCCTAGTCATTATAACCTTCAAACATTTAAAACCAGCGTTCACCGGTACCTCTCTTTCCGATCTCCCTGACTTTCCGTCGCCCGCATTGCGTGCAAACATTTTAACGGTACATAAATAAATAAATTTATTTTTTTCTTGTAAAGTTTGTTTCTGTTCTCGAATATTTTTAAACATATCTATTTAAAATTTCTATAAAAATCAAATAAGCTCTTGTCGGATCACTTTCCCCACGTACGGTTTATCAACATTCAAAGCGAAGTATATTATTTAATGCAACAAAATCAGTTTTTATGGAAGAAGAACCGGAGGACAAGTTAATTGAAACTGTTTCGAAAATATCTTGTAGGCATAAACAGTGATCGGTTGACTCCATATTTAAAACAGAGCTACTGAGCAGGAATCTTTGGGATTGGAATAGGCGCACCATGGTGTGGGCAATGCAAGTAGTATAACAGTCAGAAATGCGTGTTGCTTTGTTAATGCATGTCACCAAGCCATACGAAGATAGCAAAAACAAATAGTTGTCAAATGGAATAGATTTTTGCGATATATCTATATTGATATCGCCTAATAAGATTATTTCATTAGATGATTCATTTGCGAAGAGATCTTCTAATTCCTCATAAAACACATTTAATGGAATAGACGGCTCACTAAATCTCTATATACAAAAAAATGTTAGTTTTTTATCATTTACTTTGATTTTTAAGACATCACAACTAAGCAAATTACACCGATATGTTACAACGTTTTTCGCGTCTTTTATAAAAGGCCACCGGAGGCATATTTATAATTACAACAAGATTCAAATTCATATCCTGGAATACCAAAAAAGACTTTTCTATATGAAGAAGAAAAGTCTTTTTTGGTATTCCATATTTCTGACAAAAATTATAAAATTATAAATTCATGAGATCATGAGAAGCAATTTCAACGCAATTGACAGAGAAAATGTTTAGGAAATTTACTTCTGGACTTGGCATATAAATTAAGTGCTAGAAGATCCGTATCCGGATTAATAATAATGTATCTGTCGTTATCCCCCTTGCGCATAAGAACTCTCCCGTTTTTGATCCAAACATACTTATACATTTTTTCTTGTTTAAGCTTCTGAGCTGCTTTCAGAAGATACCTTGTTGTACCACTTAAAAATTCGTTAATATAAATTCTACTACTTTTATCACAACCGGAAATTTTTGAAGTACGGTTATTTTTATTGCTTAATTTGTTTTTCATTACTAAATTTTTCTTTAGCTTAGAAATAAAACTAATCACTAAAACATTTGAATTATTCATAGCGGGATTATTCGATTTTTTTACATTTTTGACATAGCAATTATCAATATCAGCTTCAGATATATCTGCGCATACACCTTTAGAAAAAACTTGCAAAACACAATTACCATAGGAGCATTACAGTTGTTGACATTTGGGACACCCACAATTTCCACACACTTTTCTCTTCTTTCTTGGTGTTAGAAATTAGCTTCTTTTTGAAGATCACTCACGGTTTGAAAGAGTTTGCTTTTTTCCTCTTGCAAGGAGCTTATTATAGAGAGAGCATACGCATTTTCATATCTAGGAGCAAAAATTTCATTATACATTGTCTCTAAAGCGCCCTGTAATCACTAAAACTAGTACCAGTAAACACGTAAAACAAACCAAGTTTTAGATGATAGGAGAGGTGAGTTATTGTCGTCAAGTTTTTTGTTGTTGAAAATGCTCTCGTTGTTGTTTAGCTATTGTCAGAGGGGGAGACCGAAGGGAGCCCCTAAGCGCAACGGAGCAGCTCTTATTCCGAAATTGCTTATTGTTTTTTTGCAAAAAGTTAGCATCACATTACACAAGTGCAATGAAAATATTCATTGCAACTCACACATTTAATTTTTGGCTGATTGCGTTCAACCTTAATTTTGCAAATACATGGCATTTTAAATGACCTCACGACACACGAATGCACAACAAGGAGTTGCGCTTTCTCTGTAACAGCAGAAACAAGTTGTAGCACAAATTCTTAACAACTCGATCCGATTCCGACCGCAATAACTATCGGTTTGTATGTAATCATTTTTCTGAACTTTGTGAGTCTCTTTACCTTAAGTGCATCTAGCGCATACAATTTAACTTAATCTCGGAACCTAAACGTTTCTACCAATTTGTTAATACCAAAAAAAATTAAGCGGCTACCGTTATACTTTTAAATTGACCCAAAATCATTGTAAATTTCTTTACTTGTCATTTTAATAAATCTTTTCCTAAGCAAATACCTGAACCAGATCCTATGAGTAGTTTCTTTAGCTATATGAGAAACTGTCGATAGACGTCATTCATCTCGTTAAACATAACAGCATCTTTGGTATCAGAAAACATTACTAAAATTGAAGATGATTTTTCTTCGGGCCTTATGGTCATCCGGCTATTGTAATAAAAGTTTGTGTAAGCCATATCTCTCCTCACCTATTCAACATGCCTGGTTCAACTACTATTCCTTTCCTATAGAAAGAAACTTATATCATCCCTACCCATAAAAAAGGAAGTTAGGACAAAGTTGATAATTACAGGTCCATAGCAAAGCTTTCTTGCTTACCCTAACTTTTCGAAAACTTAGTCTATCAAGAACTGTTTCCGTACTGTAGACTAATTATCAGCACGGTTGCATGAAAGCTCAATCAACCACTACTGTGGGTGGAAGTGGGTGGCCGTGGCTCAAGTGGTAGTGTATTGGCTTCCAAATCGGACGGTACGGGGTTCAAGCGTACCAGCCGCGCCCAAAAGACATTCTTTTTTTCAGAGAACTAAATTCACGTAAGATGAGTAGTTGCCTAGAATATTACAACAAATTCAATTAAACTAATAATTTAGTCTCCCCAGTAACTGTTGGATGCGACCCAAGGAGCGAAATAATCACTGAGCCCAAAAATTTTTCTTTTTCTCTCTGTTCCATTTTCCTAAAAAGTTAACACGTGCTCAGGTATTTTATTGTAAGTGTAGTAATACCCACGTGAGTGTTAAGTTCTTTAAAAAAAAATTTAACACAAAACTAATACTTTAGAAGGCGGTAATGAAGTCGATACAATTGCCACAAAATTTCTCACCAACTTATCACATTCAAACTAAAAAACTGGGTTTCTATCCTCAATTTGTGACATGGTTTAAATCCTAATTAGAAGACCTAGGATACAGAGATTTTCTGATCTTCAATATCGAGCTTCTCGAGATCTGGTGTCTCTCAGCGAAGTCATCTTGGACCGATAATTTTTATCCTAACGATTAACGATATAAATTTCGTTTTAACGAATTCTAATCTTTCTATTTTCTCTGATGACATGAGAATTTCCAAAGTTATTTCATTGCCTTTTGAATCCCATTGCTAAATAAGTTTTAGATATGATAGCAGCAGCAGCCCAGCATACCAAAGAGACTTTACGAACCATTAATATTACAAAATATTACCATTCAAAAACGAGCATTAGCTTGGATTAAATTTTATGGAGCACACTTTGAGCAACTGTTGTAGATTTAAGATAATGTAAATTACGATTAGCAACAAAATGACTTATTTATTTATAATAATTTATTATAAAAGTAAACGAAAGCACACTTATTTTAAATTCTTTGTTTTTTGTAAGAATAAAAAATAATCATATTGGGGATCAATTTATTTATCCCCCACTTAGAAACTTTGTATGGTGAGTTTATAGATAACGTTATTAAAGTAATAAAATAGAAAAAAAAATTATAAGCACTCTTTTCCAAGATTAATATGATTTTCCCAAAAATTTATTAAAAAAAATTCAAACATATTGTGTTTCAAGACAAATGGAAGCATGTACGGTAATAGTGTTTAAACATGTATTAACCATTAATCAATTGTGTTTCAAACGAGCTTAGTTTAGTTGCTCTAAGTTTATTACACTAGAAGTTATAACTTAATAGTTGTTGGTGCTTACTTCTCTCCTTTTACTTTTTAAACACCATGGAACTCAGTGGGTGTTGAAGATAGTGTGACATTAATTACTTTCCGACGTTATCGAGTAGCGAACAAAAAAACAATTCCACTTGACTTTAACACGAATGCTCTTTATTCTAATTCAAAAGCAATCAAATAAATTTGTTTGCCTCGTGGTCGACGCGAACCTAGTTGACAGCAACTTATCATTCTCCGATAGTTCTGTCAGTGGCTATCAAAGTCAGCGCAGACACTTTGTCAATTGTAAAATCTGTTACAATAGATTTCACCCTACCATAGGATTTTTTTCATGAACTAATGAATCATATCCCAAAATATCTATATCAAAAACCGGACCAGCCGCGTAAATATAAAGTATTAATGGACGGAATGTCAAAAGGATATTTATGACTTAAAGTTAGAAATGCTCTTTTATAATGGTCTTTGTAATTAGATTGTATAATTGGAGTAAGGTGGTATTAATGTACTTACTTATCTGTCTCTTTAGAGCCGAAAGCCCTTGCACCTAGTGCTCTCTCTTTTTATAGCATGTAAATTTATTTATATGGTAATAAATTATAATAATAATAATAATAATAATATCTGTCTCTTAAAGAAATAGAACACTTTGATTGGGTACTTTTGGATAGAGTTCCATCTTAGAAATGAAGAATTATTTTACAAAGTTTTTTGCGTAATAAAAAACAAAATGAAATATAAAAAAAGACGACATACGTGTATGTATAACCAGGTAAAAAGTATGTTAACAGTTTAGGAGAAGAACATTTTGAACATATATAACAATATATTAAAACTTGTCAATGCACCACTGACAGCATCTACAAGATAATCTGAATGAATAAAAGAAACGTTAGAATTGGTTTTAGCAACATTTTCAGAAATTATGGTATTTAAGACATGATTATTATTATTATGTATTGAATATATTTTCATTTCACTAAGTCTAGAAAGGTATCAATTTATTTTAATATTAATGTTTACATACGCATTGACTGTAAAAGCAACGTAATATGAATTTGTTAATAAATAATAAATTTATTTATTATTTTATAATTTAGCTCCATTTATGTCATTATTATTATAACACGCAAAATGAACTTTATTAACAAATGTTGTTTATTCTGTTTCCTCTTTTCCATCATACACTCGTACTCGTCTGTACTCATAATACAGATCGGCGGTTTGCACTTACAAGACCTTCGAATTTTCTGCGCGGTAATACTAGAACAAAATAAATAAAACTCTTACGAGATCTCATACTCTTGGTGCTGAAGACAATTGTTTGTCTGTTAACAAAAAAAAAGTTCAAAATGAGTTCTTAAGAAAATAACTTTCGGATCAACTTTTTTACACCTCTTCAGTTTGGTTCAGTGTTAAATTGGTTTTGACTAGAACCAAACAACTTCAAAATAAAGTACGAAATTCCATCTATGTATCTGTATTTCGTAAATAAAACCGTGAAGAAGTACATTCTTTATTCCGCGATGTGAAATTATATCAAGAATAACATATATTCATCGGTATAGAGATCTTTATTGCAATGCAATACCTGCAATGCTCAAAGAAAACAAATTCATTTCTCATGTTCATCCGACAGCGAGACCATTTAAAGTTATGTCGTATGGGCTTGATGAATACCCCTGAAAACCTTTAGACTAGTATCCTTAGGACTTAAAGTTTAACATAAAATAGCCATGTCAATACCACCTCTTTCAACTAATTGTTCAGTTGTGTGAACGAATTACGGCACAGTAATTATATCAGAAGTAACAAGTGAGCTTTTAATTTTTGACGAAGTCAACGTTTTTACTGCTGAAATGATTACGCTGATTGGTAAATGATACATAAAACTATATCATTTTAAGTATTTGTATCATCAAAACTGTTGCTTTTTTCGTTTTTCGTTTCAATGATATATTTCTAATCAAAGGTGATCTTAGTGGGAAAATATCCTTGCTGGCCTGCATTCTAGACACCCGCTTTACATAAATTCACCAGGAAATATGAAATTGGCGACACTTTGTTAAGGTGAGCAATGTTTTAAATAAAAAACGGTTGTATTATATCTAACGCTAAATAACATAGAAGGAGGATGATGTAACTTCTACTGTAAAAGTTTGTACTTTCAATGCAATTAATTAATTAATATAATTTTTTCCTGTCTTCGTTTTCATTTCGTTCATAATAGGAAAACCATTCTATCTTTCAACACATTTATGCAATAAACTTTTTTTATCATTCATGCGACATCATAATATTGTGTAATAATTATGTAATGTTCTAATTTTATTATTTAGAATACGTTCTGTTATAGACGAAATTACACAACACCTATATTTTTGAAATATTAAATGGAATTGCTTTAGTAACTTGGCTTAAGGTAGGCTTGTAGCAATTTGTACTACCAAATTATAATGCTATGTAAAATCATGTGATAAAATCAATAAAGTTTATAATAGTGTCGCTATTATTTATTTTAAATCGCCCAAGCTGTGTCTCTGGCTCACCAAGGAATATTGAATCGCTATAAAATCGTATATGAATTAACATACTCTACACGAAATAAGTTAAGTTAACATTGTTAAATAATAAAATATTTGAATTATTTGAAATATAATCGTGTGAATACTGCCCAATCCCAATGCATTACCACTGGCTGGTGGTCACGATTAAAGTTTTTCGAGTAAAAATAGTGCTAAGAGTCGAGTGCTAAGAAGTAAAATAATAAAATTGCTACCTACAAAAGATATTCAACGAACTTTGCAATTAATTGATGATAATGGTGACAGTATTGATAATCCTGATTGCGAAGCTGGTGAAGATATAAATACTGAAGATTGCGCTGACGAAGAAAACAGTCATTCTAAAGACGAATTAGTGAATTTGGACGAAGAAACTCAAGAATCATCGATGCCGCAGATGGGTTAATGATGAAATAATATGGTCAAGTGGTCTTGTACTTAGTAATAAAACTCGTTGGCAAAACGTAATATTATACTTGATTGGTCACGTCATTTTACCACCTGTTACAGTCGATGAATCCTGTTTGGAACATTCAGTGTCTACTTCGATAAAGAAGCAATCGAAATGATAGTAGAGAATATTAATAAAAACAATCTGAATAAAATATGGGAAATGGAGAAATGGAAAGTAATGAACCCAATTTAAATCCACTGCTTCATAAGATTCGTAATTTCTGGCGAAATATGTATAAAAGGCATTCACGGCTTTGGGACCTTCTGATAATAAATCTAATATTTAGGATTTCAATGGGAAAAAATCGAAAATTTTGGAACGTCATTAATAAGAACTTGAAGAAATTGTATGTTGCCGGAGCAAATTCGACAAATGATGAACAATTGCTCCAACATATGAATGAAGATTTAGTGGACTAGTGAAAGCTGGAATAGCGAATCACTCCAAGGTGTTCTTTATTTAGACCAAGAAAATAGGGAATGAGGATGCAATGGCAAAAATTAGTCAAGGAATTGTGCACTCCATTCTGAAGAAAGCAATAAGAACATAATGTTTGATAACCTCTTTACAAGCTTTGAGTTATCGCAATCCTATTTATATATATAAACGGTCGGATATCCTAAGAAACAGTTAGAAATGAATAAATTCGCCCTAAACAAAATGAGAATCAATGAAATCTGTAGAGTACTTCGATAGAGAACTCGACTTCTAAATTACGAATGGGTACTTGGAAGAGCACGAAAGTCAAAAAAATTATGTTGGCCAATTTGAAGACATACGTAAAATGCAATTTCGATTTAAAACTAGAACCTCTAAACAAAAAGAAGCAACCGGAGTCAGGGTCTTTATCCACCACAATTATCTGCCTTAAGTCAAGGTCCAAATCGAAGCGCAGTAAGTCACCCAACAACTAGCGACGTATAAGGTCCAGAGAAAACTAGAGACTACTCCAGCATTTTGTGTTCATTACGATTTGAGAAGTTTAACCTTATTAAGAAAAGCTTCATATGCATCACTAACACACTAGATTGAGGTAGGTTCCCTTAAACTGTGGCAAAAAAAAACAAAATTTTTTTCGTTATGATATGAAATTCTAATGCCTCCAAAATATGTGTAGGCGAAAACTCTTTCGGATATATATTTATGTATGTTATACGCCCGCACAGGAGCGGACATCTACCTTTATATATGGTCAGCAATATATGACGCAGCGACCAGCGACTATGACCTGTGACAGCAAAAGAAAGGATCGCCAAGAGGGAAAATAAGCTTATGAGACTCCTTTTACTGCTTTTACCAATTTAAATATTTTAGTCACAAAAATGTAAAATGTCTCGAGTTCTATTCAACCAATTTTGATAAATCTAGGTGCGATACACAAATACAATCCTAAACTAAAAAAAGCAATTTTTTTGATTTCAGACGTTTCAAAAAAGTAAGAGAAATTTTTTAGACATTGAAGAATCCTTTTTCTAAACCTTACACTATATGCAATTAGCCTGCAATGAATAACATTTTATATGTATGAATCATATGTTAAAAAAAATTCAACAATATGTCAAAATGCAGTTTACTCGAATTGAATCAAATCGAGCAATGCTGGATAAACTGGTGGCATTGAATGATGGTATCATGTCTTTACTGGAAGGAGCTGATTATGAGCACGAGCATGAGTGGAACAACAAATTCTTCGAATTGGAACAGATGTGTCAAGATTTAGCATCTTCCAAATTTTAGCTAACGCCAGCAGTTGTTCTACAAGCTGCAGCACATAGAGCAGCATTTAGCGTTAAATTTTAAAAATTAGCACCACTTTGGGAACTATTTGATCGCTAAGTTCAGCAGAATTAACCCTTCAGCAATATTGAGCGGATCCAATATTTAAAACGCAATTTAGAAGGAGAAGCAGCAAATATTGTTATCACTCACTTTAATCAATAACGCAACAGTTACCTTACCTGAAATTAGTTCGAAATAAAAATTCGTTCAATTTGAAAACTCTTATGGATACATCAAAGGAATTTTATACGGTATCTAAAATTTGGGTCGATGTCAGCTCCTGGGCACCATTAGTGATACAGTTGTTATGCTCGAAAATTGGCCCTGAATAAAGAAGACTATACCCTTAATCAAGCTGATCGTCAACATAAATGTTGACACCATTGGACTTCATTTAGAAGTCGAAATCGAAAAGCGGGTTGGATGTGATCCAAACACAAAGCTAGAGTCATACGAGCTCTTATTTCTTAACCTTATCAATAGTGTTTCGTATTAAAGACATAAGCCCGTAAAATAAGAAATCCATTGGACAGGTATAAATCAAAGGTCAACGGAATTAACGGTCATGCCACACAGATCATAGTAGCTACTTGTCCACTCAGTCAATTTACAATGAAAAGATCAGCTTTTAGGTAAAAGGTCGAGTAATGCTAGTTACAGCATCAGGTACATAGTATGAAAAGTCGAACGGCATTGAATTATTGTTTATATCAGATATTTTGCCACAGTTTTTGACATATTATTTAGTCAAGATTCCATCCGATAGATCAAAATACAAGGTTTAGGTCAATTTTATCTCAACCAGTCACCACCACTACAAACTCAAGGAAACAAATCAATAGGATAATACTTACATCATATTCCTCTGTGTGTAGTAAAAATGAAGGCTTGAAGAAATTTTGAAAATTATGTAAATTTTGTAAATGTAAATGAGCCAATGCGGATACCTGATGTTGACAGCTCTGGACTTGTTTTTAACTTCTTACCCTTGTAGGGACACCGACGATGAGCCTTTCATCTCTAGGCTCGTCAGAATGACCGCAACGCCTTTCTTTCCTAATCACGTGAAATTCTACTGTAATATAATCGTACGTCCGAAAATTGAGGCACGAAATACTCGTACTTCAGTGTCCCTATTTGAAATTTTACAATAAATTTTGTACTTTAAATAAAAACCACTTTTCACTTCTTGCTTGTTTACGAATAAAAGTTGACTATCCTATAATTATTTATGATTCAATATATTATGTATTACTTTAGCACACATTTACATATAAATGAATATAATATATTAATATATGTAAAATATCGTCCTCCCACGATGAAGCAAGTTCACAATAAAATATGTATTTCGCATTTTCAAGGGGACTAAGCCTAATTTTTAATCTGATCTTGTGCGTAGTGCACGTGAATGGCAACCCGCTTCCATTTATTTACACCTTATTGCCGAAATGCCGACCATGATGTCCCTTGATATACATACAAGTATAGTGACATACTCGTATCAGAACATGTAAAGCCAGCATTAGCAAATATGAAAAACATGCAAAACGATGATAACAATAACAAAAAACACACTGCTATTGATAATTGCCAAGTACGTTAATCACCATCTGCAACAGTTGCATTCGCTGACCAAGAGTTAATCGTTTATAGTTGTGTTCTCTTCATAGATTACGATAAGTGCAGTAATTCATTTTCAGCTGTAAATTTTCATTGGTGGAATTCGCGTTTGGATTTTTTTGTTTTGAATTTATTTTTGTTTATTTATTTCATTTTTTTGTTGTTTTTTTTTAAACTCATAGAAGTTCGGGTGAGTTGAGTTTTAATTACCCAGTTTATCCAACAGCTCAATTTGCGTTGAAGCAATCCGCATTGGTTCAACACCCGTAGAAATGCTGGTGTTTATACGAAATTATACAAAATGAGCGAGAGAAAATTGAGAGAAGTTTAACAAACAGCTGGTTGAACTGACACTTCACACTAACACTGGTATATTATTCCTATTTCTTTCTCTTTCCAAATATTTCCTTTGCAATTCCACATTTTAAATACTCAACTGATTACCTCCCCGATAATGGAAGAATACATTCTTTTTATTTCTTTGTCTATCCAAATATTTCATTTGCAACCCCATATTTTAAATACACAACTAATACCTGCCCGATGATGAAAGAATGATGAGAGCGCGAGAGAGTAAAATGTTCCTATGCGATTTGTAAATGTTTATACGATATTTCAAAGCGGTTACAAATTTTCAATGCGTTTTATAAGCAGGAATGAAAGTATGCGTGTTCAATATTTCAATGCGGTTTGATGTGATGTTTATTCGAGCGTATTGAACCAATGAGCATTGCTTCAACGCAAATTGAGCTGTCGGATAAACTGGGTAAATGATATTTTTAACTTTCCGTCTTGGTTTAATATTCGAGAATATTTCTTGCGGTTACGCGATCGTATTCATTTGATTGTGTGTGTGGTTATGAATGAGGAATGAGGATCGTGGCCGAGTTAATTTTACCTTTATTTCAATTATTTTAACAATTGAATTATTTGACATAAGTTTAGTTTATTTTTTGTTTTAAGTATGGACAGTAAATTAAATGAAATTTGTATGATTTAAATATACATATTTAATATGCAATATTCTCTTTTTAAATTCTTTCTGTGGAAACCATGCATGGTTCATGCATTTAGAATAATGGACTGTATAGGTTTTGTGTCATGAAAGTTATTGCTAGTCTTGTTTTCATGAAATTATTGTTTTGTTTGAAACTTTTGTATCTTATATTATGGTTTATATTTTGTATCTTATATAGATGTTTAGATACATTTTTGTTTCCTTTGAACTGATATCTATTTTGAATGATGTTTGTTTAAATGAATGTGTTGACTTTATTTGTATGAATGTGCTGTATATTTAAATGTGAAAAAAAGTTTGAGTCTGTTTTAGAATCTGAGTGCGTCTATTTAGTTGTATTTTAAACACTTCTCTTGTTGTGTTGTGAAGTATCTATAATATTAAGTTAGCTTATATCTGTTGAAAAGATTTGTTAAATTATTTGTATATTGCATTGATTCTGTTGTGAAATCATTACGGAAATGGAAGTCAGGTATTCCTGATGCCATCTTTTCCAAAATCCTTGGAACATATTTTGCGTGTTTTCCCAGTACTTCAATCGGTTGATAGGAACCTTAAGCATTTTACCTTCAGGTAGAGTTGTATAAGGGCGACCTATGAGAAAATGAGGCAGAGTTAAGTAATTTAAATCGCTATCAGACAATGTACATAAAGGTCGAGAATTTATAACCACCTCTATTTGTGTAAGTAGTGTATGCATTTGTTCGAGAGTAAGGATAGATGAGCCGATTACGCGTCGTAAATGTAGCTTTACAGACCTAACCCCAGATTCCCAAATCCCTCCAAAATGTGGGGCAAGAGGGGGAATGAAATGCCAACGTATGCCATCATTGGCGAGAGATTGACTAATATGTTCATTATGCTCTCGTGATATAAACAGTTGATGCGTTTCGTTGATTACGAGTGCGGCTCCCTTGAAGTTGCTTCCATTGTCACTAGAAACATTCAAACACTTGCCGCGCCTGGATATGAATCGACGAAAGACCGCTAGAAATCCCTCTGTTGAGAGATCTGATGCCAACTATAATTTATTGCCTTTGTCGCAAGGCAAACGAATAAACAGATCTATCCTTTTGTTTTTCGAAGATTGCGTCCCGGGTACAATTTCAAGATGATTGGTTCAGCGTAATCACATCCCGTATTTTCAAATATGTAAGCCTGAGTTACTCTTGTTGACGGAAGATTTGCCATGACTTGTTGACCGGTGTGTCGGTGTTGACGAAAGCATCTCAAACAGTCATGTGTGAGTTTTCGAACTAAATTTGTACATCCCAATATCCAATAATTTTGCCGAAGTATTACAAAAAGTGCGTCGACTCCAGGATGTAAGTTTCGAATGTGTTCGTCCAAGATGATAAGTTTCGCGATTGGACTATATTTTGGGAGAATTACTGGATGCTGAGCACCAAAGTCTATGTGAGGATGCTTGATTCGCCCACCAACTTGGAGAAGTCCTCTCTTATCGAGAAACGGTGACAGCGATTTAAGTGTCGGATTACGGTTCAGCTCAGATGTCAACACGACATTTTGGTTTCGGATAAATAACAATTGTGCGAACCGTAAGCAGATATGGCGACCTTCATCCAGTTCAATAAATGTTAAAGCAGTATCAGTCCTTGCATTTACCCTAGCTTTACAATTGGTTACAAATAGTTTAACGTATGCCACAACTCGAACAAGCTTCCTCCAACTGGAAATTTTCCTAAGCAATCGATGCACAAAATGTTCTTCGTAGTCGTTGTGAACTGGTACCACTGAAACTGAATTGATGTGGGTCTCTAATAAGACTTCTGGACTCTGCAACGTGTCAATCAATTCCGCCTCCCGAATTTCGAAATCTCGGCTTAACCAAGTGGGTCCGCGCCACCAAAGATTGAAAGTAAGTAGATCTGAGGGAAGAAGGCCGCGCGAGTCACAATCTGCGGGTTTTTCCTGGGACGGTACATGTCTCCAAACGTGTCTGGGCAAGATGTCAAGGATTTCAGAAGTCCTATATCCAACAAAGGTTTTTAAATGTGATGGTGGAGATGACAGCCATGCTAGCACGATGCTCAAATCACATACAATTTTATATCCAGAATTTGCATGGCCGAGGTAATCGATGCCATTAAATGGGCCAACAACAACGCGCTACAGAGCTCCAAACGTGGAAGTGAAATTTGTTTGAGGGGGACCACCCGTGTCTTGGCAGCGATCAACGTGACACAAGATCAGCAGTCGAATTTGGGATGTAACGAGGAATTGCGAGGTTATTCAAGGCATGGATGTGCGATATTTTAGCCACTTGGTAAATCATCATCCTAGCTAAGGTTTAGAAGCCACAGGTGTTGAAACAACATTTTGAATAATGTGACAACCGGTGCCAGCAATCTCAGTGGGTCGAAGATTCTAGTTTCATCTGAGAGAAGCTGTCTTTTAGTAGCCCTGTTAATATCGCCTAAGGTTACCCTGAACAGTAAATTGTCATCGCAAGTGTTCCAGTGTATACCTAAGACCTTGGCAGTAGAAGTATTACTACCGTCGAATAGTGATGTCATATTAATCTCATCAGAGGCCACCGAGTTTACCAGCGACGGGGAATTCGAAATCCACTTACTTAGCTCCAGCCTTCCTAGGGAGAGCAGCTTGATTAACCCATTTTTCTTGTTAATGGGCTCAGCATCCGTATCCGCTCCTGTGAGCACATCGTCCACATAAAAATCGCCAATTGCTCCAGGACTCTGACTGATAGAAATTGTGCACATGATGTCCCGTATGTCACCGTATAGAGCTTCCTTTCTACGACTGGGTGGTGACGACGATATTCCAGAAATCGAAAGGGTTGCGGATTTTCTACGTAGTCCAAGGCGACGAAGACAACTTTCGGATATGAACGATATCTGGTATCCGGAATCTAGGATTACGCGACAGGGTTTAGTGCGTCCTTGGATGTCCAAAACATCTTCCACTGTAGTAGGAATAAACGCGAGAGAATGATTGAGTTGCGTAGCAACGTTTACAGATAATGTATTAGAGGACTGTATCGATGGTTGTTGCGATGAAGAGGAAGATGACGAAGTGTGATATGACGAAGAGTGCGGCAACGACGAATGAGCTGACGAAGAATGAGGTGACGATGAGTTAAGTGAGCAAGAGTGTGAAGGAGAGTGAGATGTTTGAAGCGAAAGGGAATTCAAAAGAGTAGAGGGATTCAAATGAACCAATGATTGATCGCGATGACCACATTCATTAACAGTGAATGGTCATCGTTACATTTTATGCACTTAGATAAATTCTGACCGGCATTATCCCAGGATTTCGCGAAAAATGTACGAGCAGATTGCTGCGATTTCTTTTGACTTGAACGATGGCTATTGAAGCTCAATTCCAATGCTTCGCAGCGCGTAATCAAGAAGGATAGGAATTCCTTGATGGTGGGCTAGATTCTGCCCACGAGTGTCAAGTATCTGGGTCGACCTTGTTCAACAAAAGAAATATCAACCGTGAATCATGCTCACTTCGCCCCATGGCATCTAGGCCCCTAACTCCATCATCATCAGCTCTTCATCAGCTCCATCTGAGATTTTCGTAAAGTACCTAAATCTGTGGCATTACAAGAAGTAAGATTCATAAAATTGTTGATGAATGAGTTTGCTATTTCCATTGGCCGATCATAACGAGTTCGTAAGCGTTCCCAAGCTTGACTGTAATTTTGATCGCACACGCGTGATCGCATTATAGTACCCATCAAATGACTTCTAATAGCTTGAAGTGTATGCATAGTTACTGTTGCCATAACGGATAACGGATAATAATACACCAAGCGAAACATCACAATGCAAACCGTATGGTAACTAAATATATATGTATATGTCGATACGTAATCCAACGAAGATTTCCCAAATAAGATAATATGTAGTAATAAATTGATAGAAATACCTCCACGTTGGTGTCAGTTACCAACTTTTCCAATCCCACGCTGAAGTGTACTTCTGTCTGCTTTTCCTTCCGATTAATCTCCGCCAATTAGTGCTCCGCAACAACTAAATGATTTTGCAAACTTCCAGCGTCGAATTCCCTTCACCACTAGTTTTAGTTTAGTTTTAAATGCATTTTATTTACTTAATCATTAACTCTTACATACTAACAAAAAATGCTTAAATGCTAGCTTAAAATTACTTAACAATCTTATACTAACTTACTGGCCCCACACAGGCGCTCTAAGCTACTCTAAATTCTTATAACTATGTCTTTCGACTTTATTTACATTTTGCTGAGAACTATTTATTTTGAATACTTAAGGCTAAGAAAAAATATTTGTTAAGAAAAACTTAGCATATGGACATAATTTTTTATTTTTTATAAAACTTAGTATCTAACTTAAAATAAACCTTAGCCTACCTAACCTAAATGCACAATACACACATAAACACACATAGACATTATACACAATCATATACATATATCAGTATACACTTTTGAATACACTGATATATGTATATGTTTTTTTAAATGCTAACCTAAACCTATGTAAGCTGGCCATCGCTATTTACTGAGCAAATAGATTGGTCAGCTCTGCCTCATTAGTGAGGCTGGTCCGTAATTGACGCAAACGACGACGAAACATCTTCCCCATCATTCAACCACCAGAAATGCTGGTGCTGCCGAACGACATCCCTCTTATCGCGATTCCCCACCGCCCTACTGAACCTGAGGCGATTCACACTGCCGTGTGCGACGTCTCTGTTGTAGTTGAGTCGCCTGTCCCCAGCTGTCCGAGCGACATGGAAGATTAACGGCTCCGCTGATCTATCCTGGATCAACCCTATCTGATCTAGGTAGAGGAATGCTTCCGGTGGAACGAAGCCGTCAGAGCGCACACTCTCGTGGTAAAGGTAATTGGGGTAGTAAGCTCCAGATATCAGGTTATTCGTCGAGGTGATTGCTCTTGCAATGTGCCTTCGAGTCAGCTTAATTAAGAAATTGTCCACTCGTATTAGGTTTCTTGTACTTTTCTTGTACTCCGACTCTGGTGTTCTGTACAAGCGAAGACAAGCCCTAAGGCAAGCCCTCTCAAACACCCGAATCTTTTCCATTAAGCTTGCTCGTACATTGAACCACACAGGACAACCAAATACCAGCATGGGCCTTATAAGGGCCATGTAGCAGATTACCTTTACCCTGGCGTCGAGTTGGCTGCTATAAAACAGTCTCTTTGTAAGGGCAAAAGCACCTTTAGCTCTGGCCAGAGCAGCATCTACATTTTTGCCAAAATACAGAAACTGATCCAGCCAGATTCCAAGGTATCTAACTACATTTCGACAGGCAAGAGGTTGTCCGTGTTGTCCAACGATAGAGAACTTTCGCCAATTTTTTCTTGTATCCCTAGAGGCTCCAGACAACGGCGTCCTAAAGAGAATGGTTTCCGACTTCTGAAAGTTGATTTTCAACTTCCAGTCATCGCAAAATCGCCTTATCTTATCGAAGTCACGCTGCAAGAGAGTATTAATGACCTCGATTTTTGGACCTGTTCTGTACGCTACCAAATCGTCTGCGTACGCAATAGTATGGGGAAGTGAACCTATCAAGTCGCTTGTATAAATGTTAAATAGAATCGGCGAATTGACCGCGCCTTGCTGAAGACCATTTTTAATTTGAAATATTCCAAAAGAAGTCACATCGCCATTCTTCACGATGAACTGTCTGTTGGTTAGCGTATTATAAAGAATGTACAAGAGTGGTTTACTGATACCCAGCCTAGTCAGCTTATAGAAAAGACCCTCTAACCATACGGTGTCGAAGGCCTTCTCCAAGTCAACAAGACAGGCACCAGTGCACTGTTTCTTGCCTTTGTTGCATTGGATATCAGAAACCAGTTTAGACGCGGCATGTGAGATATCATGTCCCGCCTTAAAACCGAATTGATTATCCGGAACTATATGTTTGTCCTCAACCCACCTAGACAGAGCTCTATTGATTACTTTCTCAAAACCCTTACTGATATTCGGAAGGAGACTTATCGACCTGAGATTCGCCGGATTGGATATATCCTTTCCCTTTTTGGGGATAGGTTGAACCACCGCCGTTTTCCAATGCGCTGGATAATGTGCATTATTCATTGCATTATTAAAGAGGGTGGTGTAGATGTCCATCGCTTCTAGAGGAAGATGTCGAAGCACGATATTCGAAATACCATCGGTCCCCACTGATTACTTTGCTCTGATTGTGTCGAAGATCTCATGGAGACCTTCCTTCGAAATGAACGGGGGTAGGCCACCCTCTCTGGCAATGTCGTTATTTGCCATATTTTCGTCGCTAAACCGGGTGAAACCAGAGCCCTCGGATCGCCAGTTCTCTACTTCACTTCGAATGCAGAAATCGTGCACAAAGACGCGACTGTCCAGGTCGTAATTAGGGCCAGTGTTATCAGTGGCCTTTTATACTTCCTGGAAAGTCGCCCCTATGGCCTCAACCTTCTCCTGTGGATCCTCGATCACAAAGAAGTCGTCATCATCAGCGGCCTCATTTGGATCAATACCTGCTATTGTCAGTAACCGTTCGTTGTCTGTTGTCCGGGCTATTTTAAGACACTGAAGGTCGTTTTGATTTTTTCTCCGAAATAGTTTATTTATTTTCGGAAACATATTCGGGTTGCTGGTGTTTACAGCCCGAACCTTGTTATTCCAATACAAACTTACAGAAATTCTGTAATTTTCTTTTATTAACGTTTGCACATTTTTAATCGACGACTTCAGTATCCTAATCTCCGGGTCTCGTCGGTCAGTTAACTGTCTGTACAAGTTTTTAAGTCTTGTCAGAAGTCTACTTTTCTGTCGGTGCAGTGCGTCAATAGTAGGATTGCGGAACAGGTCTTCGTTATTGTAGTGTCCATAGTTTGTTTAATTGTCTCGTCCATTTGATTTAGGTAATTGTCGATCTCCTCGTTTGACAAATTCCTATTGGACGGTGGGTGGAGCGTGTTCGAGGAGAGCGCTCTTGTCAAGGTTGCGGAGAAGCGTGTCCATCGAGTCTTACTGTAGTTGTAAGAATATCTTTGGACAAACTCCTCCAATTCCGCAATTTCGTTAGGAACTGTAATTTCGGTGCTAAAACCGCAATGGTCGCTGTCGTACACAAATGTGCGCAGACAGTTTAGCGTTTGTAAATTCGTACCTGTCAGTCGTATGCGTTCATCGTACAGCAGTAAATCCAAATAAGACTCCCCCGATTCCAGCGTCAGAAGTCGAAAAAGCGTGTCGAGCTCTGTAATAAATAGGGTGGATTGTGAAGCCTCGGGTGCATAAACAGAGGCCAAGTACAGCCGCTTTCCACTGCGGAGCGGAATGTAAACGACGACTGCCTCCAACACCCGGAACTTGCGCAACACGCACTTGTACACTCTGTGAAATTTTATACCTTCTTTAATGAAGATCGCGACACCGCCTCCACGTTTGGTTCTGGCCGGTTTCTTCTTCTAACGATATAATTATTGTACTCCAGTTTGTGCTTATCGGTTAGCTTGGTTTCGCTAAAGAAAAGCACATCAGGAGTTTGGTCTTGCAGCAATTTAAACATCGCGGCTCTTCGTTCGATCCTAATCAGTGAATTAACATTCACCGCAAGGACCTTCAATGTTTGCTCCACCATGTGCGTACCCATTACGGCATGTGTCGCGTTAAGCCCGGCAGCAGCGCGTAGATCTGGTCCACCCGCTTGGCCTGTTCTTGCACCTGGTTTTGCAGCTGAGCCATTTGCCCTTGGATTGCGAGCAAGATGGCCAGCATGTTAGGTGCAGCTTCCGTTGTTCTCGGCATTGGCGCCTGAGAAGCAACAGTCGCTTGCTGTACCGTAGTCCCCCTACCTGACGCCATTTGGGCGTAGGAAATCTGGGACCAGACGGCTGGTGTTTGGAATCTAACAGGTGAACGTTTGACCTCCACCTTCTGCTGCCGAGCCAGTTTTGCTTTTTTAATGTCGGCGAACTTAGGACAACCCCGATAGTTTGCGGTATGTCCCACGTTCCCACATAACACTCACGAGAGCTGCGTCCTATCGGATGCTCCATCCCTACCCAGAGCACACTCCTCGGAACTGTGGTTCTTTGCGCACTTCACGCATCGAGGCTGCATTTGGCAGTTCGACGCGGCATGCCCGAACCTCTGGCAGCGATCGCATTGTAGAACACCTTCGCTCCTTTTTAATTTTTCCCAGTGAATCACCTGGTAGTCTAGGACATTGATACTCCGTAGACTATCAAGACGACTTTCGGGACTGAGCTGCACCAGGAAGAACGGCAGACTCCGTTTCTCCCGCCTTGCTCTAGCTGTGGTAAATGGCTTTACCCCCACAAACTTGAGTCCTTCACTCCTTCTCTTTGAGCAGTGCCAAGATCTCCTCAGGATCAGAAGACGGTTCCAACCCCTTCAGCAGCATCGATTGCCGCTTTTCACACTTCGGTGTGAATGAGTAGTGCTCCGTCGTCGTTTCCTTTAGGAGCTCTTTAACTTTCGCGTAGCCCTCCACTGTATTACAGTGGATGGCATGGCGATCGTTCCCCAATCTCTTAATATTGAAATTATTACCAATGACCAACTTACACAGGTCCTTGGTAGCATTTACCTCTAATTTTAAGGTGTTGATAGGAGGCACCTTCTCCTTCTTCTTTTGCTGCTGCTGTTGCTGTTGTTTCTGCTGCTATTGTTTCTGTGGCTGCTGTTTTTGTTGTTTCTGCTGCTGCAGTTTTGTCTGCTGCAGTGGTTGTTTCTGCAGCTGCTGTTTTTGTTGTTGATGCAGTTGTTGTTGCTGCTTTTGTTGCTTTTTTTGTTGGGCGCTTTCTACCTCTGCTTGCTCCCTCTGCCTGCATGCAGTTTGCATTAGCTTAACAGCCAGAATTTTTTCTTGCAGCTTTTCAATGCTGCGGCTAATGTCTTTAATCATTTCATCCTCATCTTCCGATTCGGATGACGCTAGGGAAGCAAAGTTATTATTGCCGCCTTCATAATGATCATCATCTTCTGTTCGCACATTCACTCTTTTTTTCGTTAGATTAGGAGGGGTTCTCAAAATCCTCCTCCTTTTAATTGCTTTCGGAACGTCACCGGCAGCACCATTGTTGCCTTTTCCAACTCCCGTTATGGGAAGAGCGGAGCGCTCTCCACCATCCATCACGTTATTTTATTTATTGTTTTTGTTTTTATTTGATCACAATTTCAGTAGAAAACGAGAAAAAAAGAAAACAGAAGTTCCAAAGTTTGACCTAGGATCGAACCCGTAACCCGTATCCCACGTTTCGATGGCCGACGCCGTTAGCCACTGGGATACCGAGGGGATTGATTTTATTGTAACTAATTGTCTTTAAATGGCACTGGATCACAATTTATTTATTTACTTATGTAAAAGCCGAACACGTCAACATGTCTATCCACTGTCGAGGTCTATGAACGACTGATTCCCTTCACCACTCTTCACGCTCAACTGTACTTATAGCAAATTTTGAGTTTATGATGCAATTGAATTTGATGAACTAATTCGATTGATGGTATTCGTTGATAAATCCGGCTCGAAGGACCATATGATGATGAATTAACGAAAAGAAAAAAATTTTAAGAACAAATGCAACTTAGACTTTATTTCTCCACAATAATGGAGAATAATGATTTTAAATTGCATTTCAGAAAAGAAAGATCGTACAAAGAGTTTACCAAAGAAGAATGCAAATTACATTATTTGTACATGTCAGTTCTACTTTAAATTCAGTTCCCCAACACCTGTATCGAATAATTTGCAGAATTGCAAACTTACCTGTGTTGTTCCCGTTTTAAGGGATACGACTCGGAATTTAGGTTCCATTTTGATGGAGGCATCCGTTCGTCTTTTATTAGCACTAAGTCCTCTGCTTTCATCTGTGTCTCACCAACTCGAGTCCATTTCGAGTTTGTTGTAATCTGGACAAGTACCAGTTCCTGCACTGAGAGAATGATTGAATCAAGGTCTGTACACTCTTCCATCTATCAAGGTAAGAAATTTTCTCCATCTAGTATTATGGTTCGGGAGGACCGACCAGTGTCTCTTCCACTATAAAGTGACTAGGTGTTATAGTATTAATGACGTTGGCATCATTTGACTATGGACACAATGCCCTAGAGATCAAGTACACTTCTACTTACATATGTTTGAAGCTCTTTGAGCTCTTCGGGTGTCAGTATCTGGCAGCACGACACGCTTTTGGGAAGAAGCCGGGGTGTACCGCTAGGACACTCGCAAAATTAAAAAGAAGAAACAAATTGACCAAAAAAGACAAACTAGGTAATTAGATTTCTGCAACTTTCTTTATTATTTTTCAGTATTTTACACTCTTGCTTTCGTATTGGGAATGCCCTCCACTGCTTCTTCGAAAGAAACCTCCGCATCAGCTGGTTTCGCCGTTCGCCCATATCTTTCGATGGTTCATCAGACGGTTTGCCGTTGACCAATTGTTGTAGATTATTGACCCCAACCACCAAGTGAGTGCACGCACACAGATTTTCATCACAGAAATTGTAGCTCAGTGGGTGGAGCCAACTGATAATGTGGTTTTTTCCGCGTTAGCTCCCGCATATGGATCTTGTGTATAGTTCAGTTGTGGGTGAATATTCTGCTCCCAATTTTGCAAATCATCTGGGCATGATGCCTTTATGTTATCGCCGGCTTTTGTGGTTGACATTGATTGTTGCCGACCGCGAATGCATTGTGGGTATGACGTCGTCGGATTTTTCCGGTGGTTCATGTAGCGTTGCAACATCCTGCCGGCCACAGAAAGAGTTATCAAAAAGCCATGTTAGATGATTCTCTGGTCTTATTATCATCAGTTGTATGAGGTTGATGTTCAGCTTCGATTAATGACGTATGTTGCTAGATGCTAGATGATATTTGCTGGGCTTGAGCTCCTCAGCGTATGAATTAGTACATGCAGAAAAAAAAAATTAATTAGGTGTTTTGAATGGTGTGTGGCCATACTAGGTTATACAGATTAGATTATATTTATTAAATTCATTATAGTTAATACTTATTGTTTCATTCGAGAAAAAATAAATAAAAAATATTACGAAATATGAATTAAATTAGTATTGGTGTGTGTGAGTGTCCCTGTATACGTTTTGCATGGGTAGAAGACAAAGTTTAGTTATTGGACGCTTTAAAGATGTTTTTGCAGTCTTTATAGTGACGACTCGAATTTTTCCATCTGCTCCCGGATGTGTATCTATGATTCTTCCAAGTCGCCAAAGAGTGGGGGGTGTTTGCTCATCCGTCAGGAGCACTAACTGTCCTGCCTTAGGTACCGGGATTGGTGTAAGCCATTTTGGACGCTGCTGTAAACGAACCAAATATTCCGATCTACATTTTCTCCAGAAGTCTTGCTGAATTTTCTGTTTAGGATATTTGATTTGACTTCGGTTAAATCCCTTTCTGGTGCGGTGTTAAGTGATGATGAAATGTCCTGATGTTAAAATGGATAGATCATCTGGATCTTCAGTTAATGGACAAAGGAGACGGGAGTTGAGACACGCCTCCACTTGTGCTAACACAGTTGCGTATTCCTCAAAAGTGATAGTGTAATGACCAACTATTCGCTTTAAGTGGTATTTCATTGATTTTACGCCTGCTTCCCACAGTCCGCCGAAATGGGGAGCCGTAGGAGGGCTGAAATACCATGTTGTACCGTTGGATTGCATCTGCTGGGCATTATCCTTTGTCCATTGCTTTGACATGTGTGATTTTTCTGTGTCTTGGATTTTTGCTGCTCCTTTGAAATTGGTGCCGCAATCGCTCTAGAGATTTGTACAGATGCCACGACGCGCGATGAAACGTTTGATTGCTACAAGAAATGCTGATGTTGTGTAATCGCTTACCAGCTCGAGGTATATTGCCTTCGAACAGAAGCAAATGGAAATTGCTATGTACGCCTTCGTAATTTTGCTGCACCGACCCTTCCATGCCTTTAATTGAACAGGACGTGCATAGTCCACTCCGGACGTCTGAAACGGTCGAGCCTGGTTGACTCGTAACGCTGGCAAATTACCCATTTGTTGTTGCATTTCGGTTGCCGTGTATCTGTAGCCTATTAGACAATTATGGATACACCTTTTGACACTAGATTTGAGATGCAAGATCCAATATTCGGACCGGAGTGTAGCCATCATTAATTTCTGACCACCATGCAGAGTTTTAAGGTGAGCATCTTGAACGATGCGTGATATTAGGGTGGTTTGTGAAGGTAATAATATCAGATAATAAATCAGCATTTTCTAATCGACCCCCAACTCGCAGTATCCCATATGCGTCTATGATTGGCGAGAGCCTTACCAATTTGCTTCTCTTGCTGACTGTCACCCTTGTTTACCTTTGAGATCTCCTCGACGAAGAATTCTTGCTTTACGATGGTGATCAATCGACGTTGAGACGAGGAAATTTCGGTGACCGAAAGTAATCCAGATATCCTGGTCGACATCCCTTTTGCTTTAAATCGCAGGTTGATAAAAAAACCGAAGCCAATACGTCGTAGCCTGAAGTAAACGATGTAGAGAAGAAAAACGAGTCATGAGGTTATTTGCTTCGAAAGCGGTAATGTGAACGCAGAGCTGAAAAATATTTTTTATGAGGTGCCCAAATGCAACAGATAAATCTTGAAGATGAACCTATCCTTTGCAGGATGCCACTGGATGCCTAGTGTTTGATCGCGTTTCCTTCATCGAATGACAATGGTAGCTGTACCTCTCTATCCTCCTCTGGAACACATGCCAACAACCTCTCACAGTTAACTACCCATTTTGTTAGTGGGAAGCCTCCTCGCTTTAACATTGTTCGAAGCTGCAATTGCATCTCTATGGCTTCCGCTTCTGAATCTGCCCCATGAATGACATCGTCCACGTAAAAATTTCTCCTGACAATTTTCGACTCAATTGGATAATCATCCCTTTCATCGGCCGCAAGTTGTTGTAACGTACGGACTGCCAGTTAAGGGGCAGAGGCGGTGCCGAATATGACCGTGTTAAGACGGTATATCTTAACCTCTTCTCCTTCGCCGTCTCTCCACAAAATAAGTTGGTACAGCGAATCTGACTGCGGAACCCAAATTTGCCTATATATTTTAGTGATGTCAGCTACAAATGCGATTTTGTGCTTCCTAAATCGAGCAAATATATCATCCTGCAATCTTAGACCAACGAAAAGATGATCATTAAGTGATGTACCGTCCGATGTTTTGCAGGAGGCGTCAAAAACGATTTGGGGTCAAAAACTTTGTGGTTGAACTAGATTCCGTCATCACTGCGTGATGGGGAACGAAAGAACGAAATAGTGGGGATTGGTAAGTGCTGTGGGGTTTATCTGCTCCATATTCCTAAGTTTCGTATACTGGTTGAAAAAACTTTTGTACTCCTCATAAAACGCCACATTTGTTTGGAATTTTCGTTCCAGCTACATGAACCTAACTAGCGCTGATCTTTGAGACAAACCTAGCAAGGGCCGAGTTCCTTCCTTAAATGGAAGATGAACAACATATTTGCCGTCCGTGTGACGCTGATGCGTTCTGCAAAAATGTGTTTCACATTTCTCTTCTTCCGGTGTCAGTAGTTTTTTCCTTTGCGCTTCCTCCAATTCCCAAAATCTCAGCATTAAGTTGTCTAGCCCGTGATTTTCCATCGTTATGTGGAGAGATGTTATTCTTGAGTGGCTGCTGGGGAAGACGCCTCCGGAGAGTACTCATCCCAACTCTGTTCTTTGAGCCATAGGAGTCCCTGGTGGTCCCTTAACTATTCCATCAAAGATGATGTATGGATACACATCGTTGCCTAATAAAATATCAATTTTACTTGGTTTGTTGAACAACGGGTCAGCTAATTTGGTATTTTGGAGGTGACTCCAATTAGCGCATGTAATGTTGTGCATTGAAAGAGTAGCTGTGAGTTTGGGTAGGACCCAAGCATTCAGCTGTAAGGTGAAGTTGTCGTTCAGATTCGAGACTATTGTGAGAGAAACCTTGTGCTCAGAGGTATCTGTATTGGTTTCTCCTACTCCAATGACGTTGATGCAGCTCTTTTCCCTTTTTAGATTTAATAATTGAGTCGCAGATTCAGTTATGAAGGAAGCCTCTGATTCAGGATACAACAGCGCTCGCATCAGTAACGGTTTGCCCCCTGCTGATAAGGGCTGTAGCCAGAAGAACATGTACTTGGTTGTTTTCGGCTATACACGCGTTATAGGATGAAGCAGTTGCATTGGAGGATGTTGGGTTCTCTAATGTACTGATTGGAGGAGGTTGGATGGAAGAAGAAGCTGTAAGAGTAGGTTGTTGAACAGCTCCTGTTTGAGCTGATTCACTAGAATGAATCGCGTTAATTGGCTCGTTAACGTGAAGTAAGGAATGGTGCTTTTGATGGCATATGGAACATGTAAAGGTGCTTGTACAATTCTGTGTAAAATGCGCGCTTGGCAGACAGTTGAAGCACAATTTCCTTTTCTTTACAATGTCCTGTCTTTTTCCCGTGTTTAATGCCTTAAATTTGAAACAATTCCGAATGGAATGTTAGCCTTGGCACATTGAGCACTTTGGAATTGTGGCATTGTATACCCGCATTGTGCCTGATGTACCCCTTTTTGGTTTTGCTTGATTGACATCTGATGGGGCGTGTCCAATTACATCCAAGGCTCATGATCTCATTAGAATGAAATCTTCTAAGACGGTGTATATTGGATAGCCCACATGAGTAGAAATGTGGGATTCCCAATGCCCTCGAGTGGTAAACGGGAGTTTTTGAACAGTGTGGAAAATGAGAACATCTTCCCATGTTTCCACGGACACTCCAAGATCCTTGAATGATTGCCTTGCTTCGTTCGTCGTATCTAATAATAATTTAGGATCCTCGGATGATTCTTGAGTGAGCTTGGCTGGTTAAGCAGCACTTTGAATTGATTGTCCTTTAACAATCGAATATTTTGATACCGTTTAACCAATAACGCCCATGCAGCTTCAAAATTGGTATCGGTATTTCGTAACAGACGCGCTACTTCACCGATTAAATTACCCTTCAAATGTTGCAGCTTGTGTGCATCAGATATTGATGAATTTTTGTTCACTAAACCTTCGAACAATCCCTTGAATTCTGGCCACATTTGTAGCGAACCATTAAAAGTCGGAATTTTCATAGAAGGAAGCTTCAATTCTATCAGCGGTGTCTCTTATCCTATTACGGAGTTGCTGAAAAGACTTTGATTCTCGACATTTGCTAATTGTTCTTTCAACTCGCATGAATACTTGAAGAATAGCTCCTTTAATTTATGGAACGTTAACGCTTCCATATATTTCAACTTTGCCTCCTCAGTAGAAGCCTCAACAATCTTGCTTTTGCTCATACTGAAGAGAAAGAGTTACTTTAACCCGTCGAACACACCACACACGATTTATATTTATTATATTGATTATAATTATGACAATGATAAAAATTGAAGTAAACTGCCACACACCTGTTCTTAAGCGTTGCTCCCTCGCTGCACCAGTTCCTCAAATCTAAATCCTCCTAAGGAATGATGATGAATGAGTAACTCGAACGCACCAAATGTCAATTGCACGTCGCACACGGACTATTTTATTTAAATATTGTATTTAAACCCGAACTATTTGATGGTACCTATGTAAACGAATCTTTTATATTTCTAGGACCGTTTGCACTGATCTCGTTTGGGATACTTATATCCGGCTCGAATGACCACTATGTATCGCTAGGACACTCGCAAAATTAAAAAGAAGAATCAAACTGACCAAAAAAGGCAAACTAGGTAATTAGGTTTCTGCAACTTTCTTTATTATTTTTTAGTATTTTACACTCTTGCTTTGGTACTGGGAATGCCCTCTACTGCTTCTTACTCGTCAAAACAAACCTCCGCATCAGCTGGTTTCGCCGTTCATCCATATATTTAGATGGTTCACCAGACGGTTTACCTTTGACCAATTATTGTAGATCATTGACCCCAACCACCAAGTGAGTGCACGCACATAGATTGTCATCACAGAAATTGTAGGTCAGTGGGTGGAGCCAACTGATAATGTGGTTTTCGGCGCGTTAGCTCCCGCATATGGATCTTGTGTATAGTTCAGTTGTGGGTGAATGTTCTGCTCCCAACTTTGCAAATCATCTGGGCATGATGCCTTTATGTCATCGCCGGCTTTTGTGGTTGACATTGACTGTTGCCGACAGCGAATGCATTGTGGGTATGACGTCGTCGGATTTTTCCGGTGGTTCATGTTGCGTTGCAACACGGGGGAATAAATTACCACTTGGTGCTCTCTTTGGCTAATACCAATTAACCTTGCTTTTTAAACTGGCTTTGTAGCTCGCTACTATCACCAACAAAATTTTTTCCGCAGCCGCTTACAGTTACCTGCAACCAATCTTCTGTAGGTACACTCCTAAAAACGCCTGGGTAGTCATGTCGCTTACTAGTTTAATGTACACAGCTTTTGTTCCCATACACAGAAATATAACGCAGTATATTTCTATGAATGTCGATGGGGACACATGCGCTGAGAACAAGCCTTACAAATTAAACAAAGAAAAAACCTATATATTGATTATTTAACATAAAACAAAAACATTTGAAGTAATAATGAAGTGTAAATTGTGTGTTTTAAAAATCGAAAGAATCGATCTGAAAATTCAGTGCTCAAATTGCAATGAATATTTTCATGCAAAGTGCGCCAAACTTGAAGGAAGAGAAATTGAATTCTACGGAAAAAGTGAGCAAGGTTACAGATGTGATAGCTGTGTTAGTTTGCGAAGAAAATCGATCATGTATGATCACACTCTTGTGAACTCCCCTTCACCCGTCACTGCACTTAGGGGTCCACCTGTAAGTCTTTTCTCAACCGATTGTGATGTCAGCAGCAACCATCAGCCCGCTCTCTCTACAACCATAAGAACTGGCGGTGAACCTTCATCATCTGAGTCTGTTAAGAAGCCTATAACTCTGGAGATACTGTTTGCTGAAATTATGAAATGCAACAACTAAATACCGATGCACTCTTAAAAATCAAAGCTCTCTAAAATAACAATGAATCTCTCAACAAAAAGATCGTTTCTTTAGAGGTGAAAGTGAATTTGCTAGAGCAAAGAGAGAAACAGTGTGCAGTGGATGTTGTTGGTATTCATATGCAATTATAATGCAAATGCGCGTGAGCGAGTGATGAAGCTTATTACTGCTGGTGTTGGTGTGCCAATCGCGCCGGATGAGATTGAGTCTTGCTACATAAAGAATACAAGAAAATCGAAGGCAAAAACTAATACAACTGACAATATTGCGTGTGTACGTTTCTCATCTCTTTCAACCAAGGAGAAGATAATGTGCAAATTGCGTATGGAAAAAATCAAGCTTTCTGCTAGCATCTACAACAACAACAACAGTGATAGTGGCAGCGGCAGCGGCGCAAGAGGTGGAGGCAAGATTTTTATCAACGACTCCCTCACTATGTACACAAGATCTCTTCTTGAAAAGGCAAAGCAGCTAAGACTGGACAATAAGTGTCAGTTTGTGTGGACAAGAAACTCATCAGTGCTCATCAGAAAAAAAGAAGGAGATAAAGTGATCAAAGTAATTAGTTTTGAGGACTTTAGTAGACTAGAAAATTAAATTCTTTTTAAAATCTTAACTTATGATTAATATGAATTTAAATAATGCATCTATTAGTTCTCATAATAATTCAAGTGATAGATTTTCTTCCTTAAATTCTGGTAGTTTTACATGTTTTTGCATAGATCATCCAAACAAAATGTCTTTTTCAGGTCTTTCTGTAATTCACCAAAATATCCGTAGTATGCGTAAAAATTTTGATACTTTTTTAACTCACCTTGCATCCTTAGATCACTTACCGGATATCATCTTTCTATCTGAAATATGGATATTTGATGATGAAGTTTCTCATTATT
Organism: Volucella bombylans; assembly: GCA_949129095.1. NCBI lineage: Eukaryota > Metazoa > Arthropoda > Insecta > Diptera > Syrphidae > Volucella > Volucella bombylans. The sequence goes on from OX422140.1 coordinate 234,784,113, forward strand.
CCATACCCAATTTTACATTCAAAACAGCCTGTAATAACTCTTATTCTGCTGGTGGCGTCGCAGTATTCTATAGAAGCGATTTGTCGTCAAACGTTGTCGTTGATCGTTTTAATATAAATAGTGTCGATTTAATTAGTTTAGGTTGCGAGATTTCTGGCGCTCAATACTGTTTTGTCGGCATTTATAGATTTAATTATTGTACAGTCAATGCCTTTCTGGATGATTTCTCTGGCTTTCTCGATAATCTTGTGTGTAAAAATCTAATAATTATGGGTGATTTTAACATCGATCCTTGCAGTAGCTCAGTTGAAGTTGATAATTTTCTATCGATTATGTCTTCCTTTGGCCTTGATAGTTTGATATCACTTCCTACTCGTGGGGTTTACCATACAACCTCTTGTTTGGACCATATTTTTATTAGATTACATAGAAATAATCCTTCTAAATTTAGATCAGCTATATTTGACCTCAAGATAAGTGACCACTGCCTAACCACCATCCAACTTGACCTTCGGATCTCCAGATTGAAGAAATTTGAAGTTAAAAAGTTTACAAAAATTTATTTTTCAGCTCTCAAGACAGTTTTAATTTTTGAGTTTTGGGATGAAGTCTACAGAGAGCAAAATCCATCTATGGCCTTTGATTTGTTTATTAATAAATTACAATTGCACTTACTTCGTGCAAGTACGCAAATAATAAAGAGCAACAAATTGAAACCCCTTAAGAAGTGGATGACTAGTGCTCTAATCAACAAAATCAGACAGAAAACACTTCTTTATAAGCGTTTTAAAAAACACCCAAGTAACTTGAGACTAAAAAGGTATTATGATAAGATCTGTATGGAGCTAAAAATGGAAATACCTCTCCAAAGGGATAGTTTTTATTGTAATATATTAGCTAAAAATATTGGTAACTCTAAAAAAGAATGGCAGGTTGTCAACGACATTTTGAATAAAACTAAATTTAACGTGGATATCGCAGTCTCGAATAATAATAACCTGATTATATCTGAGCCTTTTGAAGTCGCCACTGTGTTTAATGACTATTTTGCCAATGTACGTAACAAAGTCTATTCGGGATTCCACTCTTAGTAATGATTCTGATTGTGTGTGTGACAGCCCTCTTACTCATGACCCTTTCGAAAGACAAAGTTTTTTCTTTAAATATTTTTCTTCATCTGAAATACACACCTACATACAGTCTCCTAAAGCATCTAATTCAACTTCATGTGATCAAATTTCAAGTAACGTTTTGAAAAATATATCTCTTCTTGTTTCAGATGTATTATGTCATATCTTCAATCTAAGTATACAAAAGGGTATTTTTCCAGATTCACTTAAAACAGCTGTTGTAATTCCACTACATGAAAAAGGTGATACAATGTCTTTGAATAATTACCGTCCAATTTCCCTTTTATCAGTCTTTTCAAAAGTCTTCGAGAAGGGGGTCAAATCAAGAATGCTATCTTACCTAAATAAAACAAATTTCTTCAGTGCTTCGCAGTTTGACTTTCGTAGTGGCAAATCGACTGAAGATGCCTTATTAAAGCTGTGCGGTGAAATATATAATAGTCTAAATGAATCTGATATCCCTGCTTCCCTTTTCATTGACATCACTAAAGCTTTTGACATGGTTGATCATAAGATATTGCTTAATAAACTTTATAACGCAGGTTTCAGAGGTTTTATCCATGACTGGTTTACTACTTATTTAGAAAATCGTAGTCAGAGAGTTAGAATTCGAAATTGTTCTCATCAATATGGGTGTTCCACAAGGATCTGTTTTTAATTTTTGTAAATTCGCTTTTCATTCAACATTTCAAAGGTAAACTCACAGCTTTTGCCGATGACACCGCCTTGTCTTAAGTGCTATTTCAACATTTTTTTGGATATAAATTATGACCTAGATTTAATGAGGAGATGGTTCAAACTTCACAAATTGGTCATAAGCAATAAAACGAAGTTCATGTTTTTTAAAATCTGTGAAGAAATGCCTCACCCAATTAATTCCTGTATACACGATAATAATATACCCACTTTTGATTGCCATGCATATTGCTCTGCCGACTGCTTTGTAATCGAACGCGTAGACAACTTTAAGTACTTAGATATCACTTTGGATTATAGGCTCAGTTGGATAGAACATACCACGTCATTAAAGCAATATTTAAACAGTGCTGTTAGACATATTTACCATCTTAGTCTATATTGCAGTTTACCTATCTTAAAGCTAGTCTATAACGGTCTACTTAAATCTAAGCTCTAGTATGGTATATCTTGTTGTGGTGGTACACATTCCAATAAAATAGAGCCTCTGTTAATCAAACAAAAACATGCTGTCCGTATTTTATGTAGGATTAATCGTCGAACTCATAGTTTTGAGCTGTTTAAAAGTCTTGGTTTTCTACCTTTAAGATATTTGTACTGCTATAAGGTTTTAAAAATATTTTTTTGAAAATTCCGGATATAACTCCTCAAGGGTTTATGATAACCAAAATCTACGTGTTAACACCAGAAATTTCGTCAATGTACCCACTATAAAAAAATCGAATTTTTCTCGCTTTTTTTGTTACTGCTCCCCGTTTATTTAACAAAATGCCTTGTAATCTAAGATGTCTGAGAGTTAGATCCGTTTTCCTTAAAAATGTTAAGCGTTGGCTTTTTTCTTTAAACTATGATATTATTGGTGAATTGCTGATTCCTTTGGTTTAATTTTTTTTTCTTTTCTTTTTGTTACTGATTATATTTTTTCTAAATTTTTAAAACTTTTTTGTACCTAATCTCTCTTTTTTTTTCATTTTTTATGATTTGTTTTTGTCTCTGCATTTTATCGCATCCCCATCGATAAATTAATCCTTTTTTGTTAAATACGATTCGTACATTCGCCTCTTGTCAGAATCTGACATGTATGTAGCTATTTCTCTTTAAAGCTAAAAGCTGTATTCTTTCATAAAAAAATGTTTTTGTAGAACTATTGATTTATCTTTTGTCTAGCTTTAAGTTTTTTTGAATGAGATAAAGATAAAGATAATAATAATAAAGTATAGTGTCTACGCATTACCTTCACTCCACGTTTTGCATTAATATTCAGTATAAGCTGATAAAAAAAGGAACTAAGCGAATAAAAGAAATGTTAGTTGAGAGTGCTTCCTTGAAAATTTCCTTTTCAAAAAAAAAACCAAAAAAGAGTTGTACGTAAAAATTAGGCACATAACTATTGTAGTATACCATTATACGGGTATACTCGTAAAGTAAATAAAACTAAAACTAAATTGATGTGGTGGGGTTTAAAGTGTGCGTTTAAAAAAAAATTATGAAAATAATGGAATCTGATGAATGTTGAACCACCCTGAACAACAAACTCGCTTGGCTTGAATCGCGCTAACGGGCATCTTAACATTGACCATCCCTGTATCCCTGTTGGCCTTCCAGGTCCAAGTAGCTTATCGTCGTCGTCATATCGTAGTATTTCTCCAATTTCAGCATCGGGTAGGCAGCGGAACGAATGTCCCAAATACGGCTACTTGCGGTATTTTCACTTATATTGCTAAGATAAACTGTGTGATTCAGAGTCCAGTTATGCTTATTAAACGAAACGGAAAACCAAAACAAATGCCCTCCTGACAATTTTTTTTTTTTTGATATTTGACACATTTGTAGACGGATATTGTACTTATTTTTTTATTGAAATGAAATGTCCCAAATGTTTTTTTTTATGGATTAGTGGGGGTGGGGGGGGTAGTTTGTTTAGTGAACTAATGTAATGTAACCATTCACACTCAGTTTTAATTTGGCCCGCTCGCAGTTGCCCGTCTGGTCGGATTGAGTTACGCTTAACTTACTCTTTTACCTCATATCAAAAATTATCAAAAAAGAAAAAAAGCCAAAAATAGATGTAGAGAAAGCTACTTTACCTTATATTAACTAAACGGACGGACTTGAAAGAATGGACCTTGGAAAGGAAACCAATTGCTACCATTCTGGCCGGATCTGTGAATTAATTTATTCTTACATGCTAGACAAAAAAAACGCTTTAAAATTAGCTTAATTAACTTAAAATTAACTTATTCTAACTTACTGGCCCCATGCGGGCACTCTAAGTTAAACCTAACACTTAAATCATGTCTTCCGATGCATCCTTGACTACATGTTTATAACTACATATTTTTATTCATTATAATTGAAACTAAGAAAACATTTTTTAACAAAAAAACTTAGTAACATGACTTTTTTTACCTTATTATAAAACTTAAGACTAAAAACCTACAGACTACCTAAAAATAAATCTTAATCTACTTAACCTAATACACAATATACACATACATATACACACACATATATACATATATATACGAAATATACAAATAAAGGGTTTTCCTATAAGGACTTGACAACTTTTTTTTAAATAAAACGCAAACCATTTGAGATATTTCAAAAACTTTATTATCGGCTTGAAGTACAATCGAAACATTTATGAATAGAACTCGACTTTGTTCATATGGCCCCCGCGGGCACGTTTACAGCGGTCGATTCGTTGGACCCAATTTTCAACGACTCGGCCACACATTTCGGCCGAAACAGCCACTATTTCGCGTTCAATGTTGGCTCTGAGCTCTTCCAACGTCGTCGGCGTGTTGGCATAAACCAATGACTTAACGTAGCCCAACAGAAAATAGTCAAGCGGCGTTAAATCGCACGAAAGAGGCGGCCAATCGACTGGCCCATGTCTTGAGATAACACGCTCACCATACTTACTCTTCAATAAATCGGTTGTAGCGTGTGCTGTGTGGCTTGTGGTATCATCATGTTGAAACCACATGTCGTCCAAGTCCATATCTTCCAATTCGGGCCAAAAATAGTCGGTGATCAGGCGCGATAACGCTGACCATTCACAGTAACGTGACGATCGTTATCGTCGACGAAAAAATATGGCCCAATAACGCCGCCTGCATGCAAACCGCACCAAACAGTTATTTTTTGTGGATGAAGTGGTGATTCATGAAGCACATGTGGATTTTCACCCGACCAATAACGCATATTTTGCTTATTGACGAACCCATTGAGCCAAAAATGAGCTTCATCACTGAAGATGATTTTGCGATGAAATTCATCACCTGGGCGCATCTTCTCCAGAACCTAATCAGAAAACGTACGTTGCTTCAAATGGTCCATCGGATTCAATTCTTGAGTCAGCTTGATCTTGTATGGGTGTAAACCAAGATCCTTACGCAAAATACGCCATAATGTGGTCTGAGCGATGTCCAATTCTTGAGAACGCCGTGGAATTGACTGATTTGGATCGTTCGCTACGGACGACTAAACTTCAACGATATTTTCGACACTTTGACCAACCCGTTGTCTCACTGACACGGCAACATCACACAACGAATATGTAGACTCTAATTTTTGTACTAAACTTGTTATTGGTGTCTACTAGGGCGAGAACTACGAACGAAAATTGGAGTTAACGCTCTTAAAGTTGCAGTCACCGACTCCGAATTTCGGTAGAAAATTTTTATAATTTGCAGACATTGCTCGTTCGTGTACTTTACCATGATGATTGAGTTTACTGAATAAATTGACAGTGACAGTTTGATGATTAGTGAAAGAGTGCGTTCACAAATTAAATTCAAAGTTGTCAAGTCCCTATGGGAAAACCCTTTATATGTATATATATATATATAATTTTTTTTTTCTTAGTTCTAACTTAATCCTGCCTAAATCTATGTAAGTCGGCCATGGCTAAAAAAAATTTGACTGAGCCAAATGAAGCTACCTATTACTGGAGGAGTTCGACGACGAAGCATCATCCTCTTCAACAAGCCACCAAAATCGCTGGTGCTGCTGAGCAACATAAATCCTGTCGCGACTCCCTACCGCCCTACTAAACCGGAGACTCTCCGCACTGCCATGTGCGACGTCTCTGTCGTAGGTGAGTCACCTGTCCGCAGCTGTTCGAGCAATATGGAAGATTAACGGCAGCGCCAGTCTGTTCTGGATCAGATCTTTATTATCTAGGTAGAGGAACGCTTCTGGAGGAATAAAACCGTCAAAGCGGACTCTCTCATGGTACATATAATTAGGGTAGTAAGCCCCAGAGATCAGGTTGTTCGATGAGGTCATTGCTCTTGCAATGTGCCTTCGAGTCAACTTAATGACGAAATTGTCCAATCTTATTAGGTTCGCCTAACTGTACAAGACCTCATTAGAATAAAATTTTATGTACTCAGACTCTGTGTTCTGTATAAGTGCAGACAAGTCCTAAGACACGCCCTCTCAAACACCCGAGTCTTTTCGAATAAACTTGCTCTCACGTTGAACCACACGGGACATCCAAATAGAAGCATAGGGCGGATAAGGGCCATGTAACAGATCACCTTCACCCTCGCATCGAATTGACTGTTATGAAACAGTCTCTTTGTAAAGGCAAAATCACCTTTGTCTCTGGCCAGAGCAACATCTATATGTTTGTTAAAATACAGATATTGATCTAGCCAGATCCCAAGGTACCTGACTACATTTCGACAAGCAAGTGGCTGTCCGTGTTGTCCGACGATAGAAAATATTCGAAAATTCTTTCTGGTATCTCTAGAGGCCCGAGACAAAGGCGTCCTTAAAAAAATTGTTTCCGTTTTCCGAAAGTTGATTTTCAACTTCCAGTCATCGCAATATCGTTCAATTCTATCGAAGTCACGTTGCAAAAGTATATTAATAACCTCAATCTTTGGACCTGATCTGTATGCTGTTAAGTCGTCTGCGTACCTATCAGATCACTTGTGTAAATGTTGAATAGGATCGGCGAATTTACCGCACCTTCTTGCAGACCATTTTTAATGTGAAATGCTCCAGCAGTCACATCGCCATTTTTCACGATGAACTGTCTATCTGTCTATCTGTAAAGAATATACAGCAGTGGTTTACTAATGCCAAAACTGCTAAGCTTGAAAAGAAGTCCCTCTAACCTTTTCCAAGTCAATCAAGCAGACACCAGTGCACTGTTTCTTGCCCTTGTTCCATTGGATATCAGAAACCAGTTTTGACGCATAATGATACGAGTATCATACCCCACCTGTCAAACTCTTCATTTGACAGATTTCTGTTGGACGGTGGGTAGAGCGAATTCGAGGAGAGTGCTCTCGTATCTAGATGACGCTGGTCACATTTAAATGGTTATCATACTGCTCCCTCCCTGCAGTTGTTCGTCCCGAACAACTTCGTCATTCATCATTCCGTTGAAATGATACATTCTATCCAAATGGACCAAATGCCTTTCTTACGCTGAGGAGTATACAACCAGACCAGATCTCATTCGTTGAAGCCGGAAGATTTTGCCTTGATGTCGTACCTAGTATTCATGCGGCTGCTCGCTAACTTCATCTTTTCTCTGGTGGGAGGCTCCATGCAATTTACGAATCCTGCTGCGCAAGTCATCCACGTAGTTGTTCACCTCTTTGGCCTCCATAGGTGGGGATCCGAATTTTGCTTCACTTGGCAACCGAACTGTTTGACCAAATAAGATATCGGATGGTGTGTGTCCTATTGAACTATGGACCGCGTTTCGGTAGGCCATTAAGAAGAGTCCATTCCAATCCCGCTGGCAGTTGCTGACGGCTTTTGATATATGCTCATTCAAGGTCAGATTAAATCGCTCGACCATTCCATGAGATTGAGGGTGTAGTGGCGTTGTCCTTGTCTTCCTTATTCCAAAATATTGGCACACTTCCTGGAAGACTTTTGATTCAAAGTTTCGCCCTTGATCAGAGTGTAGCTCCATCTGCTCCAAATCTGCTCACCCAGTTGTAGACTCTCTGTTTGGCTACGGTCTTAGCCTCTTGATTTGGGATGGCAAACACTTCCGGCCACTTACTAAAGTAATTCATGACCACGAGGGTGTGTCGGTTATCATTAAAGGTTTCGGGAAACGGTCCACCGATGTCGATGGCTATTCGTTCGAATGGTCTTCTTGTATTGTATTGTTGCATTTCTCCATGTGGCTTTACTTTTTGACCCTTGGTAGCCGTGGTGTAGTGGTAGTAGCAAACGCTTCTCACTCGGAGGGTCCAGGTTCGAATCCTGCCCATGGCAAATCAGTTTTTCATTTTGTAATTGGAACTCAGGCAAAAAAATTCTGCGTGTGAAGGCATAACACTGACACGTAGATTTGGCTGTTATAAGAGTTTCAAGCAATGAAAAAAATACTGGTAATTATATCTCGAATCACTCTGAGTGAAGAAAAACTCTCCGTCCTATTCGGACTCCCACCCCTGGAGAGCAAACATAGAAACCAAATACACCTGAGTTTCAAACCACTACAAAAACAATTTTCCTTTCTCCTCCTTCTATCTTTCCGCCCGCGCCCTGGCAACACTAAAAGGGTATCTAACCCCTTAGGCGCGCGTAAATTATAAAAAAAAAAAAAAAAAAAAAAAACACCTTATACACTTGTTGCACCAATTCTCGACATCTTGTTTATTCACAAATAGCCTCCTAAGATAACGTCATGTATTTCGTGAGGTACTTGGCTGACTCTGGACCGTGGAACGATTAGCTGCATATGAGATGTTGTCCCATCTGCACTTTCCCATTTTCGCTTCAGCAATCCATCTTGCTCACAAAGCGAGTTCCACTGTGCCCAGTATGCCTTCAGAGTTTGGTTCCGGTCTGATATCTGTTCCCAGCTTTGTCTTTCCTCGTGTACCTTCCAGGATAATATTCGTTCGATGTCATTGTATGTCTGTTGGGAGGAACGGATTTCGTCTATACTCCAACCCTCTATTGCTGTAATATACGACCACTTTCTCTTGACCATCATGAACTTAGGAGATCACAGCTCCGAGCCTTTTCACATTCCCCAGACCACCTGAACTGTTGGCCTTTTTCCGTAATTTGGTGCAAGCTCTTTGCAATACCAGCAAAATCCCTTACGAACCTTCTGTAGTATGTGGCGAGTCCCAAGAAGCTTCTCAGTTGATGTTAGTCTTTTGGGGCAGGCCAACTTTTCACGACTTCGATTTTGTCAGGATCCGTCCTCACACCTTCCGCTGATATTATGTGACCCAGGTATTTTACTTCCGGACGGAACAAGGCACACATTTCTGGGCTGAACTTTAAATGAGCACTTCGCAGCCTTTCTTCTCTTAGATTTTCGCGGTGCTCGTTGAACGTCTTGCCTAAGACGATAACGTCGCCCAAATACATTAGAAAGGTCTTCCACGTGAGTCCTAGCAATGTTCGTTCCATTAGTCGTTCAAAGGTGACCGGAGCATTGCATGGTCCAACCAACATCACTGTAAACTGCCACAGACCGCTTCCTGTAGTGAAGGCAGTTTTCTCACGATCTTTACGATTTATCTCTACCTGCCACTAACCGCTCTTCGAGTCAAGGGTTGCAAACCATTTAGCTCCAGAAAGCATATCCAAAGTGTCATCGATTCTCGGAAGTGGGTAACTGTCCTTTTAAGTGACATCGTTGAGACGTCGATAGTGTACACAAAACCTCGTGCTGCCATCTTTTTTTCTTCACGAGGACCATTGGAGATGCTCACGGACTATGCGATTGTTCAATACGTTCCAGACCATTTCGGCAACTTCTGTTTGCTTTGCCAATGTATCTCCGGTGTCAATATGGTAATGAACAATATGCGTACGTCCATATTCTCCGTCTTGTGTACCAAATATATCGTCACATATGTCAGGTACCAGAAACGCGTGAGAGAATGTTATTCCGGCCAGCTGGATTTTTATGCGGACTTCACCATATACCTTAATCGTTGCTCCTGTAGCTGTTCGCAAGCCGCAAATGCTGGTGTTATGTAACCAAGACTCTGCACAAGATCCCTTCTGATGATTGAGGCCATGGCACCGGTGTCTATTGTTGCCATCCATTTCTCCTTACCGCATTGCATCGTTTTGCCAGCGAGACTTGGGGCGTAGTCCTGCTGCCGTCAACTCGTGCTCCCGACGACTGATGGCTTCGGGAAGATTGACCGGCTTCACCACAGTGAGGGCAGCCTTTTCGTCGTACAGGTTCTTTACACTGCTGTAAAAATGTCCTATTTTATTACGCGCACTGGCCTGGCCATCGAATGAGGTAGACTTCAGCTCTTTTCTTCTTTGACTGCTTAAAGAACATTCTCGGAGTTTCTGTTTTCGCACCGTGTCGAGCTCTTTTGCTAGTTGCTCAACTTTGCTGTCCATTCTTCTTTATTCTATCAAATTTGTCATCAACATTCTTCTCTATTCTTTCAAATTTTTTATCGACTTCTTTGAACTTATGGTGTATAACGTTATTTTGTTCTTCCAGTTTTTGTTCTAGACTATTCTTTTGTTCGTCGAATTTTTGTTCAGCACTGTTCTTCTGTTCGTCTAGATTTTTCTTCTGCCCGTCCAGTTTTCGTTCGAGGCTATTCTTTTGTTTTTCCAGGTTTTTTCTTTTGTTCTTCGAGACTGTTCTTCTGTTCGTTCATTTCTTGTTTGAGACTGTTCTTCCAGATTTTTCTTTTGTTTGTCTATTTTTAACAAGAGGAGTTACATCATTGCAGCCATGTCACTGCCGGTAATTATCTGTTCATCCTCGTTCAACATCAAAGGAGTATGTATCAGGACCATGTCCTCCTGAAGTCGGTGAACCAAGTCACTTTTTCCTCCACTGGTACTGAGGCTTCTCTTGTTCACCTCGGATTTGAGTTGGACAAGGGTCAACTGCAATAGTTTGCGACCCATTCTAGCATAATAAGTCCTATCCTACTTCTGGCACCAATGTAAAATGTTTGTGTGGGTATAAATGATAGAACTTATACAAATCGCTTTATTCAATACAGTAACAATTCACAATTTAATCGTAAAATACAATTTCTCAACCGCTTATAGTTTTCTTATCTTTTACTTAAACCACTTAATCACTTCTCTTAATTCTCGCTTCAAATTCAACTGATGAACTGCCTTGAATACCGTTTGGATGATGATATTTATACTCGAATAACATATTTCGAGAACAATCCTCGCTATCCAGCGCCCCATACAATTTCCATTTTGCTAGAAAATTCGATTCCATTCTCCATTCACCAATGTTTGAGTCTTTGTTATTCAAGTATCGAAATCTTCTGCTTTTCGAGTATCGAAGTCTTCTGCTATGTAAATCTAGACGCTGCTCACATTTAAATGGTTATCACAATATTGTACTATTATTTTAACATACATTTACATATAAATAAACATAAAATATCAATCTCGAAAAGTCCCAAGTTAGTGAAACCTTTTGGTCGTTTGTTTGCCTAAACTCTCATTTATAATGACATTCCAGCTATCAGCTCATTCTTCTTCTCTCTCCTTCTACCTATTGCACTTACGTCCCTTCGTCCCATGATCACAAGAACGCTAAAAACCGTCAGCTCATGAAATATATCGAAACATGAAAACTTCTTAATGACCAGCAGTACGTTTTTCTCACTGGTGCTTTGATGGCATGTCCTACCTTAAAGTGGAATCATAGTCTACACCAAACTGGCGAAAGCAAAATAGTTAATATTTCAAAGGCATTTATTTGACAGAGTTTGGCATCAAGCTCTTTTATCGAATCTGTTTGCATTTGGGATCAATGAATATATTATTCAGTAGATTAGAAATTACCTTTCACATTCCTCAACTCAAGTTGTTTTGGAAACATTTAACTCTGATTTGCACAAAATAAATGTTGGTGTGCTCCATTCACTCCCTGAAACTCTTCTTAATTTTCATTAATGATCTTTTGCCTGCCACTTCTAATCCAGTATATTCCTTTGGTGTCGACAGTGCTCTCTGCTATTCGTAATCGTTTCAAGATTCACGTTCCTGCTCTTCGGCTGTAGAACGGGAACAACAGCGTCTGTTAAACTCATTCAATTCCGATATTAATAGCTTACTTATTGGATAACTATCAACAACTTGAATTTTTTTTTTTATAATTTACGCGCGCCTAAGGGGTTGATACCCTTTTACTGTTGCCAGGGCGCGGGCGGAAAGATAGAAGGAGGATAATGGAATATTGTTTTTGTAGTGGTTTGAAACTCAGGTGTGTTTGGTTTTGATATTCGCTCTCCAAGGGTGGGAGTCCGAATAGGACGGAGAGTTTTTTATTCACTCAGAGTTAGTCTAAGAGCCCGCAGCAATTTTTAGGTGTGAGAGGTAACCAAAAAATAACCAGATGAGTTAAAAGCTATTGTAAGCATTATGTTAAAAACAAAAGTCTTGCAGGACATGGTCGCGGCTTTAGTGAGTAATAGTGTGCTGAAAACTCATTTTTTTCCAAAATTGAGATAATTGATATAACCAGTGAATGCTAATTTCATTGTATAGTGTATTTTTATTTGATCACAGAAATGTTGGTCCAAGACGTTTCGAGTGTGGCAACGCTGTTGCCAGATCGTTTTAAAATTTAAAAAAAAAAATGTTTTCTTAATATATGACATAACCAAGTATTAATCGATACTAAAGGTAGGAAAGTAATGCCTCATAAAAGATATGAAGGTCCAAGACCATTTGAAGGTGGCATACACTCTGCCAGACTGTTTCGAAATTCTCAAAATATCAATTTTCGAAATAATTGTTATAACCAAAATTGGAGTATACCATAACATTAATAATACTCTCCTGATTACAAATTGGTGGGTCCAAGACCATTTGAACGTGGCATCCTCTCTCCCAGACTGTTTCGAAATTCTTAAAATATCAATTTTTGAAATAATTGTTATAACCAAAATCGGAGTATACCGTAACATTAATAATACTCCCCCGATTACAAATTGGTGGGTCCAAGACCATTTGAACGTGGATTACGCTCTCCCAGATCATTTTAAGATTCTGAAAAAAATTGGTTTTCGAAATACGTACAACCAATCTTTATATTATCATTTTTGAAATAACGCGACCATATTACCAAACAAAAAATACACCAAAATATAGGCTAACGACACCTAAATGCGTATCTGTAAGTCAAAGATGATTCGGACCGGCTTTCCCAACAACAGACCAGCCTAAAAGTTTTCAACCAAAAAAAAAAAGAACTATTTGTTATCTACAATATGAAAAGTCCGTATAATAGGAAACACTAAATAATTGGGAAAATGGGCTGCTCACAGAAACTTTATCAGCAAACCGGAAGGAAATGTAACTATATCAAAACCGTGGCAGCGAGGGTTGTATTAAAATTCATATTTATGACTACAATCGAAGACAAATATCAGCTACGGCGAATTGTATTACTATGTTCACTCGCTTCCGTGATAGCAGCTGGTAATGAGCTTGCTTTGGTCGGGATACCTGGGAAGTGATTCTCAAAACAAAGACAGTCCTGCTTTAGACTCAGTAGACCATATTTACCGTCAGATCTTCTGAGTGTTTGCCTCTTTTGCGAAGTCTGACGAGCCAACTGGCTTTATCGAGTATTTCGATCTCGTCGCAAACGTCGGAATAGCAATTCTAAGATGCGGATAAGGACCTCGATTTAGTGATCTCGATAAAAGCTTTGTGTACGCCCATAGCAGCCAGTCCTTGTTTGCCCGATTCTCCCCGTGAGAGAAGATTTTCTACTTTTAACGCGTGTGGGTATGATAAAATACTCGATGTGTCAGCAGAATACGTACTGAATCACTTCATCTTTTCCGAGGAAGATAGACCGTAATTTTAAGCAAATTTTGGAAGCTAAGCATGATTTCCGAAAAGTGATTGATTGGATATAGTCCGTAAGTTGGGTTGCTTACACAGTTTGATCCGGGAATGATTTTAGTCAGTTTAGTTAGGACAACATTTTTTATTCAATTTTCAACACAGTACACTGCCCTCTATCTACAAATTTTTGACCGTTCGTTAAGCCTCTGGAAAGCTGTCGAAAAGTCTTTTTTCGGAAGGAGTATTTCACTAAATAGCCCATCCGTAATCAAATCGCTCTCCTTTCATAGTAGTGTTCAGCTAGAGGAATAGAAAAAAGTCGGTTGGGGTCTAGATTCGGCGTACATGATGGAAATTGATCGCAAAAATTGATTTGTTTTTCCAAAACTAGCTTACCAAGAACGACGAATATGCAGGAGTATTATCGTAAAGCAAGAACTAGTAGTCCTTGCGTTACAATTCCGGGCGCACACGCGATATCCATCTATATATACCTATAATTATAGGTATGTTAGTATAAGTTATCACTTTCATCAGAAGAATCACAAGATGTACAAGTAAGCAGATCTCCCTCACTTTCAACAAGGCCGTCGTTATTATTGACCAGCATTTGCTGCAGTGTATCCGGTGCTTCCTTGCCATCAAACCATTTAACTTGGAATAAATTTACTTACATGTTTCATAAGATGCTCTTACTGCCTTTGGGACAGCTGTGGAATTACTATAGCAGCCGGTATGATATCCGGTTAAAGCATCCACAGCATTTGGTAGAGCAATATCACTACATTTAAACCCACAAATTTTTCTAATATTTAGTATTTCAACACATTTTTCTAAAGTTTTTCTGTGAAACATATCACTTTACCACTGTGTTTTGGGTTACCACTGTAGCCAAGAATGAACTTTGCACTTATATTTGAAGCACTCATTATTACACAGAGAAAACGAAAGTGTAACTAAGTAATCATCAGAATAAATTATGGACTTACTTGTCTACTTGTGATTTCATTAACTCATAACGGTAAGAACAGTAAAACGTGATTTTTTTTATATTTTGTTTGTAACGTGAGCTAATGTTGTCTACGTGTTTGGGAGTTTGGATTGATAAGAAAAATCAAAGACACATTTTTCGCGATGATGTAAATTTAAGATCAATCTCTCCCTGATAAAATGGTCATAGTTGATTAATCTTATTATAATTGTTATTATTATTTATTTCCATTCATGACTTCGTGAAAGAGCAATAGTCATTCACATCTATACAGGCGTTTTCCTCGCATTCATAGTTCTCCCGATAAATCTCGCAAATATGCATTTTAATACAACCCTCCCATCGCTGCCTCGGTTTTGATAGAGTTACATTTCCTTCCGGTTTGGATAAAGTTTCTGTGAGCAGCCCATTTTCCCAATTATTTAGTGTTTCCTATTATACGGACTTTTCATATTGTAGATAACAAATAGTTCTTTTTTTTTTGGTTGAAAACTTTTAGGCTGGTCTGTTGTTGGGAAAGCCGGTCCGAATCATCTTTGACTTACAGATATGCATTTAGGTGTCGTTAGCCTATATTTTGGTGTATTTTTTGTTTGGTAATATGGTCGCGTTATTTCAAAAATGATAATATAAAGATTGGTTGTACGTATTTCGAAAACCAATTTTTTTCAGAATCTTAAAATGATCTGGGAGAGCGTAATCCACGTTCAAATGGTCTTGGACCCACCAATTTGTAATCGGGGGAGTATTATTAATGTTATGGTATACTCCGATTTTGGTTATAACAATTATTTCAAAAATTGATATTTTAAGAATTTCGAAACAGTCTGGGAGAGAGGATGCCACGTTCAAATGGTCTTGGACCCACCAATTTGTAATCAGGAGAGTATTATTAATGTTATGGTATACTCCAATTTTGGTTATAACAATTATTTCGAAAATTGATATTTTGAGAATTTCGAAACAGTCTGGCAGAGTGTATGCCACCTTCAAATGGTCTTGGACCTTCATATCTTTTATGAGGCATTGCTTTCCTACCTTTAGTATCGATTAATACTTGGTTATGTCATATATTAAGAAAACATTTTTTTTTTAAATTTTAAAACGATCTGGCAACAGCGTTGCCACACTCGAAACGTCTTGGACCAACATTTCTGTGATCAAATAAAAATACACTATACAATGAAATTAGCATTCACTGGTTATATCAATTATCTCAATTTTGGAAAAAAATGAGTTTTCAGCACACTATTACTCACTAAAGCCGCGACCATGTCCTGCAAGACTTTTGTTTTTAACATAATGCTTACACCAGCTTTCAACTCATCTTTTTATTTTTTGGTTACCTCTCACACCTAAAAATTGCTGCGGGCTCTTGGTCTAAGTGATTCGAAGGTTGAAACTCTCCAACAGCCAAATCTACGTGTCAGTGTTATGTTATGAATTTTTCTGTATGAGTTCAAATTACACAAATGAGAAACTTGAAAAACTTGTCAATGGGTAGGATTCGAACCTTGACCCTCAGAGAAAGAAGCGATTACCAGTACCACTACACCACGGCAACCCTTAAAAGAATCGTCGCAACCGAACAATTTTCTATTATCCGCATGTGTATCAACGACAACTTAGGCTGGAATGCCCATATATTTGATGTCGATTAAAGAAATACTTAGCTGTACAACTCGTTTATAGCACGTCCTGCCGAGCTCTTTATTTTCTAGTCATTATAATCTGCAAAAATGTATGACTAACGTACATCCGTATCTCCATTTTTTCCACGCCAACTTTCTTTCCCCCGGGCTGTGCGCAAAGGCGTTAAGGGTTTTACTTTAAAAAAACATAGCTAGTTCGAGTTATTTCTAAAATATCGTAAATGTACATACATACATATATGGTTAAAATTATGGTTATTAGAAAGAAAGATATGTTTAGGATTTTATTTTATTTCTTATTATTAAATTTTTTGAATTCAAAATGTTTCTTGCCTTTTCCTATACTCGTTTATAATACCGGGCACCGACCAAAATTTTTGTGTTCTGATTTTTTAAGTTCTAACTCAGCGCGCCTGACATTTTTTTTCATGGCACTTATTTTGATTGGTTGGTTCTTCCCGGCTCTCGTATTTTAAAATTAATTTTAACTTTACTACTATGACTAAAATCCTTGAAAAAGGTTTACGAACTCAATGTTCCTTTCATCAAACCACCGACTTTCCTTAGTTTCGAGCCGCCTCCTGTAATGAATAGATGTGTCTCGTATAAATGATAACAACAGACTGACTTTTTATTCGTATTTTATATGCTAAAGTCCATTCATGTGCTATTGTTGGTTGCACTGATTATAATCGTACGATGATATCGTACGATGCATACTTACGATATGCTACGTCTCCCTTTCTTTAAGATTTATTTCAACATCGATTACAATTCAAATTTTCTAAAATTTAGCTTAACCTAAATTACAATTCAATTCAACTTATTACTTCCCTCAACTTCTTATTAAATACAGTTTAACTTAAATTACAATTCGTTTCAACTTATTACTATTATCATCCTTTTTCTCCATTTTTTTTTCTTTTTACATAAATTATACATAAATATATATATAAAAATACCATGTTAATACTTGTACATTTACGCGCAAACATTGAGTTGTTTTTATCCGTTGGAAATGTATAGTTTTGGTCATCCCCTCCCGAGTCGAAGTATCTTTCGTAGATCCTGATTGTTTTGTCTATATTCATTGTTTTCCGTTTTAAAAAGATATGATCGAGGGATATGCCAAACCTTGATAACCATGCTTTTAACCCAACGTCCACCCCAAACTTAGACTTTATCTTTTACTTCAAATTGATTTCTATGTTTCGCTGTACGATCGTGAAATCTTTTATATTTTTTTGCTTCTTCTTGAGTTCTTCTTTTACATTTTGATTAATTTTTGGATCAAATTTACTTCCTTTTATTGGAATCGAGCGCATCATTCTATTCTGCAGCAATTGAGACGGCGATATTCTAATAATGCTAAATAAATTTCCTGAATGTTATTAGCTTTTTTCATTATATCTTTCACTATATTTACTCCTCTCTCTGCCATACCATTCGATCTAGGAAAACATGGGCCAATCGTTTCAAATTTAAGGTCTAGTGACTTAGCAAATTCTCTACACTCTAGTGAATGGAACATTATCTGCTATAATAATTTTCGGAATACCATTTCTGCTAAATATTTCTAGTAAACACATGTTTACGTCACTGGCTTGCTTTCGCCTCAGTTGCTTGCGCTCTATCCATTTCGAATAATAGTCAACAACTACTATAGTCCTTTGCTTTAAATTCTTAAATATCCGTTGCGAACTTTTCGAATGGTCGCGATGTAATTCATGGGAAATCAAAGGCTCTTTTTGATTTCTATTGTCATTAACCTGATAAATATGACAAGTGCTAATCATTTTCTCTATCTCATTATCTATTCCTGGCCAATACATACAATTCTTTGCTCTTTTGTTCGTTTTTTTAGCATCCAAATGTTGTTCGTGTAGTTGCTTTAACATATTATATCTCATCGACGTTGGCACAATTATTCTTTCGTTCCAAAACAAAATATCGTCGTCAATCATAATATCATTTCTCATTCTGAAAAAAATGTTTTTATTATCAAAACATTTAGCTTTATTTCGACGCCAACCGTTCGAACAATATAACGTACTTTGAAATTTTTCAAAATCGCGTCTTTTTCCGTTTATCTTTGGACTTCAATTTTTCACTCGTCGCTAACGTTTATGCTGAGCACTGCATGTACTAAATCTTTTTCAACGCCTTCTTCTCTATGTTTCATCGAATAACGCGATAAATAATCGGCTATGTGTATGGTTTTACCCGGCGCATATTCAAGTTGCACGTCGTATTTTAATCATTTCAATCGAATGTTCTGAAGTTTTGCCGATGGTATTTTATGTATCTCTTTCTGAATTATAGACGTTAACGCTTTATGATCATTTTTGATCTTAATTTTCCGACCGTAAGTATAGAATTCGAATTTTCGAATAAAATTGACAACAATTCTTTTTCAATTTGCGAATATCGACATTTTTCCTCTGACAAGTTACGCGACGGGAATGAAATTGGTTTTCTGTCTTATAAAAGACTACATCCGAGGCCGCCTTTTGATGCGTCACGATTCATCGTGCGTTCACGATTCCTTCTTTTATTTTCTTAAACGATTCCGTTTATTTTTCCGTCCAACGATAAACTACATTCTTTTTCAGTTCGCGTAATGCCTCTGTGTGCTGAGATAAATTCGAAACAAAAGGTCTAAGAGTACCTACAACTCCTAAAAATTTTTTTAGATCTGGCTTATCTTTCGGCTTGCACATCTCTTTAATAGCCTCAATTCTTCGACTATCGGGCGCAATCGTACCTTCCGAAAATACGTGGCCTAAATATTTCACTTCGGACACAGCTAATTTCATCTTATTCAAATTAAATTTAACTCCTTTTTCTCTTGCTCTCATTAAAACTGCTAATAATGCTTGATCATGATCTTCTCGTTCTGGCCGTTATCAAAATATCATCCTTATATGCAAATACATTTGGGTTGTGACCGAAATTCTGATGGTTCATTTTCAAGAACACTTTTGGTCCCGACTTTATACCAAAAGGCATGCGTAGAAATTTATAATTTCCAAATGGAGTAGCAAATGTACACAAAGTATGTGAATCCTCATCTAACGCAATCTGTCAAAAACCATCTTTCATATCTAAAACTATAAAATACTTCATTCCATTCAACTTCGTTTTCAAATCTTCTAAAGTCGATATCATAAAACTTTCATTTAATATATTGTACACTTATTCAAGTCATGTGGATCAATACATAATCTAAAATCTAATTTATCTTTCTTTGGTGCTAAAACCAAAACATGCACCCATTCACTATTCGAATCTGTTTTAGCTATAATTCCGTTCTTCTCTAATAAATCTAAATCTCTTTCAATTTATTGACTACTGCATAAGGCACTCATCTCACTGGTCTAGCAGCAGGAATTGAACTTAATTTTATATAGCTTCGTTTCCTAATCCTTTAAATAAATTGCCGAAATTCTTCTCCACAAACGCTCTATCAATCGCCCTCTCATTTGCTAAACTCCTAGAAAATGATTCCGCCGGCTTTTAATTCTTCGAATGTCAACGAGTCCAAACTCAATACAAGCATTCAATCCAAGCAAAGGCATGGTCTCAAAGCCAACAATCTCGTTTTCAATTTTTCTTTTCTTACCTTTCAAAAAACAATTCAAGACACATGCACCAATCGGGCGTACATTACCTCCACCAAATGCACGCAAAATATTTTTCGACTGATATAATGAACAAACATGTATCAACTTTGAATGACACGAATTTGTCGTTGATTCTAATATCTTCTTTTCAAATCGGCTTATACTCAATGTTTGTCGTATTTGCTCTGCAGTCTCTAACCTAAGCCAAGGAATGAATAAACATATTTGAAATTTCATTAAAATCACATGCTTTAATCGATTGAACATTTTTAGCGCGGCAAACAGACCGAAAGTGATTCATTTTCTTGCAATTACTGAACTCTTTTCGATAGGCTGGGCAATAACTACTACCCAATTTATGCTTATAATTACAAAATTTACAATTTGGATGTGTATTTTCATTGTTTTTACTTATCTTTTTGTAGTTGCCGTTGATTTTGCTGTTATCTGTTGTACTGCTGCTGCTGTTGTTGTTGATGTGCCCCCTTTCGATACAGCTGTTTTTTATGCCAAGTGTTCTTCGTCTGTATGTTGTTGCTTGTTTGACGCTGTCGTCTTATTCATCTCATCAGCTGTACTTGTGAAGCCTCACTCGATTTGCATTCCAAGCCAATAGTTTCTTTTGCAACTGTTTGTTTGATACTCTAATTACAATGCGATCCCGTAACATTTCATCCATTCTGTCACCAAATTCATTTTTTTTAACCAAACGCTTGATATCAACATGGAACGAATCAAACGTTTCTCGTTCTTTTTCCACTCGTTGCGGAAACACGAATCGTTCATACACTGGATCTCTTTTCGGCTTGCAAAAATCATCGAATGCTTTAGTCACGGCGGTGTAGTTGTTCTGTTGAGCCTCAGTAAATTTCAATGTGTCATAGACTTCAACAGCATCACTACCAATGAAACATTTATATTGACTGGATCTTCTTTTTCATATCCATAAGGACAACCACAATAGTTTGCGATATGTCCCGTGTTCTCACGTAAGGGGCACGAGGGCTGATTTTTGTCAGAAGCTCCATCCCTACACAGAGCGCATTCTTCTTACTTGTGGCTCTATTCGCACTTAACCCTTCCATGTTTCATTTCGCGATTAAGCGCTGTGTGCTCCTCTTTAATTTTTCACAATGTAAAACCCAGTAGGGGTTATGTAAATAGTTCAATTGTATCCTTTAGTTCCATTCTCTACGTGTAGAGTAGTAAGTTATTTAGTATAAAGTCAGCCTTAGCTTATTGAAGTTAATAGCATTGAATTCGACGGAAGTCATTTATGAATTTGACATATGAAAAACACTTCACCCTCATTCTCCGTTTGTGTCCCATCATGGCTTTTGTAATTTAATTTTGTAATCTAAATAAATCTAAATAATCGCTTAAATAAACTGTTTAATTTCAAGAGTCAAAGAAGACTCAACATTGGCGACGAGAAAAAAAATGGAAAATATAAATAAATATTATTAAAATGGCGTGCATAACCCAAAAGTTAGTCAAAAATGTCTGAGCAAAACGTGGCCGTTGGCTCTTTAAGAGAGTTACACAATTCAAATATGAATTGGATGGTGTATTCTAAGCGAATGACAAAATATTTTGCAGCAAACTAAATAGAGAATGCTGATCAGAAAAAAGCAATTCTTCTCACAATGCTATCGGAAGAATCGTACTCCATACTGAATAATTTGTGTTACCCAGAAGAAGCTGATACAAAGTCCTATGGGCAAGTCGTGGAGGTATTAGAGAAACATTTTAAGCCTATTACATCCATATATATGTACACTGAGAAGGAGAGATTTTATGCGGCACAAATGGAAACCAACGAGGGAATCCAAGATTGGGCAAAGAGAGTCAAGAAACTTTCCGTAACCTGCAATTTTTGCATTAATCTTACGGGCGTTCTCTTGGACAGATTCGTATTACGAATCACAAACAGGCGCATTAAAGAGAAGCTGTTTTCACATGGGACTGACCTAAACTTCGACAAAGCACTGCAGTTGGCACTTGAGACTGAAGCAGCGAGGGAAGCAGATCACGAACAACAATTGATGTATAAAACAGAACCTGTTTACAAACTCAAAGCAGTCAACCATGATCATCAACACCATGCTCCCCGAAATTCGACACCAGTTTGTTGCTCTTGTGGTACGCAGGGACACAAATTATCAACCTGTAGGTATAGGAACTTTAAGTGTAATAAGTGCGGAAAAATTGGTCACTTACAAAAAATATGTAAAAGTTCTGTGAAGGCTAAATCAAAAAATAATATTGTAAAGCAAAACTATACAAATTTGGAAGAGAAAGAGGAAATTGTTCGCCAGAAATGCAAAAAATAGTATTGATCCTATTTATATCACAGTGAGGATAGACAAACGCGAAGTCAGAGCTGAGTTAGATAGTGGTGCGGCAATTAGTTGCATGAGTTCTAAAGATCATTTAAAGTGGTTTTCTCGTTTTCAAATAAATAAAGTTGCATTAAATCTTGTAAATTGCAATAGGAGCAAATTCACACCACAAGGAAAAATAAAAGTTTTAATTGAATTTAAAAAAAATAGTCATTTAGTCGATATCTATGTAATAAAAATTCAATATTTAAACGCTACCAAGGATCGCTTGTGGGCTGCCATGGAGTAAGTTCTCCTCTTGAAGGGTCGATTTGTTGGATCGAGCAGATCTCACATGCTTTTATAACAGCTTCAACATCTTTTCCTAAGCCAAAAAACATAGCTCCTGGCAACAGACTTTGTCTTCACGATACCAAAATGGGACGAGTGAAGTAGCTGAAGAATTTCCAATCGAAGATGTAGTTATGAAAACCCTGTACCCCCAAATTACACACCCGCTTTCTAGTGATAGCTCGTATCTTTTTTCAAAGTACGGTTTTAATTCCTTGGCTACTTTGCTTGGCCACACTTGTTCTATGAACTTTTTTACCTGAGCAATTAACTTGTCCTTAGACTATTCTGCAGCGATCTTTGTAGCATCGATAGGAATTTGTGAGCCACTCGTCACATAGTTTAAATGCACATCTTTAAAACTGTCGCTATCGACCATTTTATCTCCCTATAAAGGAAGACTTGAAAGAAAATCTGCACCGTTTTCGTTTGATTTTACGCATTTGATATTAAATTTATATCCCGAGAGAAATACTGCATAACACTGCAATTGGTTTGCGGCCCTTTGAGATATACCGTGCTTTTAGACAAATATATGTGTGAGCGGCTTGGAATCTGTATGTAGAATAAATTCTCTTTCATAAAGGTACTGGTGGAAATGTCGCACCGCCCAATAAATAGCTAAAGCTTCTTTCTCTATTTGACTATACCTGCCTTCCGCTGCACTAAGTACACCTGAGGTGTATGTCAAGGGTTAGTAAACAGTATTTGTTAACACATGATTTAAAATCGCGCCTATACCATGGCTACTCGCGTCAGTTACTAATTCCAAGGGTAAGCTATCATAATGAATTAACACTTTAGGACTGACAAAAATTTTCTTTATTTTCCCGAACGCCGACTGAAATTCGGCAGTCCAATTCCACTGTACTCCCTTTTTGAGCAGAACATATAAAGGACTCAATAATCTTGACATTAATGGTAACAATTTTCTGTAGTAGTTTATTCTACCTAAAAACGATTGAAGCTCTTGCACCGACTTGGGTGAGGGTAACTTTAAAATGGCCTTCTGTAGAAGGGTGAATTCCTGTTTTATCAATTATGAACCCTAAATATGTGACGCTGTCTTTAAAAAATTTACATTTGGACATTTGGCTTACAGTAAGCCCACAGTCCTGCAGTTTTTTAAGTACCAATTCCGATTTGTGAAGAAGCTCTTCCCGTGTTCTGCCCGATACTAGAATATCGTATTGAAAAATAGCTATACCTTCCACTCCTAACAACACTTTTTTGAAAAATTGATGGGCATGTGCTAATGCCAAACGGCAATCTTCCATATTTGAACAAACCCTTGTGAGTACAAATAGTGGTAGACTCTTGACTTTGTTTATCTAGTTCCATCCGCTGATAAGCGGACGCTAGATCAATTTTGGTAAACATTCTACTGCCCGATAAATTTTCTAACAAATCTTCTACTCTAGGAAGAGCAAATCTTTCAATGTTTATAAAGGGAGTAAGAGTGATCTTGTAGTCCCCATACAACCGTACCGAACCATCTGGCTTCATAACGGGCACAATCAGCGTAGCCCAATCTGAAAACTGCACCGTTTCTGGAATACATAGCGAAACGAGCCTATTTATTTCCTCTTCTACTTTTGCCTTTAAACTGAAGGGCAGAGGTCGAGGAGAGCAATATCGTGGAGTAACAACTATCACTAATTCTGATCGTGATGTTGAGGCGCAAAAGGAATCGTGATTTGGAAGATTGTATAATAGAAAAAATTAAAACCTATATATATAAACAAAGGAGCACAATGATTTGCCACATTAAGAGGAGGAGAGTTGTAGAGTATGAAGTTATTTAGTATAAAGTCAGCCTTAGCTTATTGAAGTTAGTAACATTGAATTCGCCGTAAGGCATTTATAAATTTGACATATGAAAAACACTTCTTCCTCATTCTGCGTTTATAGCCCATCATGGGTTTTGTAATCTAATTTTGTAATTTAAATAAATCTAAATAATCGCTAAAATGAACTGTTTAATTTCAAGAGTCAAAGAAGACTCAACACTACGTAATTATAGGTGGGACCTTTGAAGATTTCTGTTTTTTCTGCTGCTGTTGTTGTTGCAACTGAATCCTGCTGTGCATTTTCATACTTGATGTTCCCATCGCCGACTTAGCTTGTGTTAGTGTTACTGTTGGGAGTGCTCTTGCTGCTCCCACTCCCTTCTTGCCATTTGTTTGTCTTTTGGCACTTTTTGGAAAATGTTGATGCTGTTTAGAGATTCCACTTCTTCATCCACATCATCAGATTTAGATGTGACCTTCAACACGTTCCAACCCATTGCTTCTGTTGAAAGACGTTGCAGGCTCCCCTTTCTCACCTCACGTAGCAGCTTTTCAATGGAAGTTTACAGGAATGGACGTTTTCCAAATTAGGAAATGGCCTTAGCTTCGTCCTTTTTTAGATTTTGATCCGCCTAACATTGTTGCTGCATCGGGTGATCTTGGGTATGCACACTTATGCACGTTATTAATCAATAATTTTAAGAAAAAAAAAACAAAACAAGGTCTACTCGGCTGAACCGTATCTTTTGACTTTCCTTCCGATACTACTCTACTCATTTCATGTTTTTCATTTAAAATCCATTAAATATTTTATATTATATTAAATTGATTAATATTAGCTAGACAAAAAAATGCCGAAAAATTTGCTTAATTTCCTAATTTCTTACTCTAACTCGCAGCCCCCATGCGGGTTCCCTAAATGAAACTGTTCACGTCACAGGAAAATTAAGCAAACCGATCACCTCATACAAATTCTAAATTGACAATAAAAATAGTCTTTATTCTAGATACTTAAATTATCCTGTACAGTACTTTTAACAACCTTATATGCAAAACGCGCATCAGTGTGGGAAGGTCATAATTTATAAATCGTGAAAAGAACGAATAACTTTACAGTTTAATATGAAACGTGTTGAGATGCGAGATGTGTTTTCAGGAAATTTTAGTATCTTGAATTGAAAATCATGCATAGAAGGAGTCGATATACCCTTTTTTCCCCGTTTGATTTAACTTTCGGAGGCCTTTGACTGACACCGTTTGCAATGCTCCAAGTAGCAGCCAGTATCAGCAGGGTCGTAACTGATGCACCAACTGCGGTGCTATTTTTTTCAGTGTGTGAGCTTGTCGCTGCCAATTTCGTTATTACAGTTATCACATGACTCTGCTCTTGATTTCATGTTTAATGTATGCCAATATCATCAAGTGCGATGTCCTCACTTTGCCCGTTACTATTAATTGCAGCTTCAGGTGCTTTGTTAATTACGAATACCCACGTATTTTGAAGGTGGAGATATTTCCGGAAGGTATGACTGCTTACCCTTTGAGGTATTGGAGTTATTTTCATTAAGTCGTATGATGAAAAGTTCTATTATATGCAAGAATCCGCTAAAAGTCGCGTTAGTCCAATTAAGATCTATTTAGGGGTTGTTAGAAGGTCGTTCCTCGATTTTAAGTTAGGAGGTATTTTAACCATAACGTTTTCAACAACCTCATGTAGGTGTCCTGGTGTTATATTCCAGAAAATTGCATAATTCAGCTGTTGTGAGTCTAACGTAGCGAACTTGCACTTCTCTAAGGAGCTCAATCGATATTTGGTACGCTGGAAGAATTGTCAGCCTACCTTATTAGCACCAATTTTCTCAAGACAAGTATACGTCTTATTTATCCTTGAAATAACGTTTTTGAGTTTATGTGTAAGTATGTCAAATTTGTATTTTTTCTTCTTATCCAACTTGTTACTGGACGTGTTCGTCGACATCATTAAGACCTTTTGCCGATGATTTTTTTGTTTTAAAAAGCTTTGGTTATTGTCTAAATTGTCTAAACTCTCGTAGAATTCGTCGTTGACTCCAAAAATCATTTTCAACAGCCCTCTTTTACGTGGTTAAGAAAAGTGAGACAATGTGTTTGTTGATATACTATATGACCGCTCCATTCTTTTTATTATTTCGTTGATATTTATATATTCATTAACTTACTGAAATTAGATACAAGTCTACCTTTAAAGTTCCCCGACTTTGTTTAAACTCTCCTGCTATTTCTGCGTAAAACCCCGATTTTGAGTGATTTGATTGTGTATTTTTCACTGGTTTGGGCTGCGCACTACATTGTAATAAAATTAAAAATTATAAAATAAAAAATCTTTAAACATTGTTGTTTTGAATAAGTAGTTTTTTCTGTTTTGACAGTATTTTATAGTCTGAGATCGAGTTACATTCGAAGTTGCGTAACTCTTCTGTATTGGTTCTCTTTTGATTGCATTGCTTTCAGTAGGAACTAGCTAAAGTTTTACAACAAGTCTTTTTCAAGTAGCATTTCCTTTTGTTTTTATAGTAACTACCCGTATTTACACCATCGTCACTTACTTGCAGGTTCTTGTCCAAAGTCATCTAATTGGAGGGCAGTTCCCGACCCTAACCAATATAGGCTCTTCTACACTAGGGGATAGTATCATATCCGAAGTTAAATTTTGATGACTTTTAAGGATTTTTTTTTTGCGGAAAATGAAATAAAATCTTCTTATGATAATTATAAAGGGTCCGCCATCTAACGCTTTTTTTTCAACTAGTGCTTATTTCGTGAATGGTAACACTTAGCTCATGTCTGATTTAACAGATAATTAGTTTTATCCTTCCGCTAAACGAATATGGTTGTGTATATGCTTGAACAATGCTTCGCTAAGTGGGCCTGCGATCGACTTATAGAAGATGCCGATTTTGCCAAAAAAAAATCATCTTTTCAGATGAAGCTCATTTTGATCTTGGCGGGTATGTAAACAGGCAAAATTGTCGCGTTTGGGGCACAGAAAACCCGCACGCATACATTGAAAAGCCGATACACCCAACACGAGTCACTGTTTGGTGCGGATTTTGGTCCAGAGGCATAATTGGGCCATTTTTCTTCGAAAATGAGCAAGGAGTGGCCGTTACAGTCAATGGCGATCGTTATCGGGCCATGTTGAACGAATTTTTGTTCACAAAAATTTAAGAGGAGGATATTGGCAACATTTGGTTTCAACAGGACGGCGCTACGTGCCACACAGCCGAAGCTACACTCGATGTTTTGCGCCCTGTTTTTGAAGATCGCATTATCAGCCGCAGAGCTGATGTCGTTTGGCCACCTCGGAGCTGCGATTTGACACCGTTGGACTATTATTTGTGGGGTGCCTTAAAAGATAAGTGTTACGCCGACAAGCCAGAGACAATTGACGCTTTAAAGGACAATATTCGTGAAGCCATTGGTGAAATACAGCTGCACACAATCGATAATGTGCTTAAAAATTGGACCGATCGTGTAGGCTAATGCATGGCCAGCCGAGGCAGCCATTTGAATCAAATTATTTTCCATTATTAACCGGAAGGATAAAACTAATTATCTGTCAAATCAGACATGAGCTAAGTACTACCATTCACGAAATAAGCACTAGTTGAAAAAAAAAAACGTTAGATGGCGGACCCTATATGTAATTACATAAAAAAAATAATTTAACATCATTTTGGTGAGGTAAAATAGGTCTCTTCAAAAAAAAGTAGGTGGCTGGCAACCCTGATTGCTCCTTTTGTAATCATCTGAAATCAAAATTCCAAAAATATTATTATTCAATAGGGTTCCGTAGAAGATTTAAAAGATTTAAGTGAAAAATAAAAAAATGGCCCTGTAAAAAAAAGTTTCAAAAATCGACTGTATTTTTCGGTTTATAAAATCGAGATAAAAAAAAAAAACAATGGATAAAAAAATCTAATTATGGTACCGGACAGAACCATTCATGTGTAGAATATTGTGTTAAGATTTCAGCCAATAACTTTCTTTTAATCATCTAGGTCGACGGATAAAATGTAGTTTCGAGAAAAACGCGTTTAAAATTTGGTATAATCCCCGCAGCTGCAGGGTACGCTCTTCCCTCTTATTTGCTATAACTTAAAATGACTTAGTGTATCGGTCTAAAATTTTCACAGTATATTCTCAACTCACTAAAGGTAGCCCTAAATGACGAGCATGCTCGCCAAACATGCTCGTTTTCCATATCCCCTACACGACGAACACATTTGGCGAGCATTCATTTCGTGTTGATTTTCATACTGTGAACATGTGCTATAAAGAAGCGCAAATGGTTGCGCTTATGATGGTTTATTTATTTACTGCTGCCATTATGTTTAATCCACGATATTCACTCGGCGGCGTTCACAGCAAAAATGAGGTTTGTTCGCGAACATAGCCCTACACGGCGAATATCGAAGCCAACGAGCACGAAAAGATCGAAATTTTTCGCCAACAGTGAGCGGCTCACGAACCAGTCCCTACATGAGAAAAATATAGCGAGCACGAGCATGCTCGTCGTTTAGGGCCACCTTAAGCTTTGAAAAGATGCAAAAAAGATCAAACATGAGACTACCTTAAAGTTCTGAGTGTTACTGTGCCACTGCGTTCGCTGCTGTAATCAAGAGATCAGTTATTAATTCTACGAATATATGTATTGCTTTTGTACAAAAACAAACAAAGATTGCGTATATGAATAGCTTATTAGGTCGGATTAGTGGAGCGGGGCGATTGGTCACAATTTGATTTAAAATCCTGGGCTTGAATCTGCAACACTTAACACAGTTTCTGACAGGAATTTCTGAATATAATTACAATAAGATTGCCATTCGGTTTTGATGATGTTTTGTTTTTGAGAAAAAAAAATTAATTGCATAAGTTATAATACATTTTTTATTTATTTTTTTATTAAACTAAGTAGTGTAAAACCCCACATAATAATATAATAATCGCAAACTAATCCGAAGAAAACCCACTGCTGCTGTTGTTCTCATCATTTAAGGCTATAACTATGTCCTCTGTTGCTGTTTCGGCGAAAACATCTACATCCCACATCTTAGACGCAACTTTTAGTTCAACATGTTTGACGTAATTAAGTAATTTTTCACTGGGAACTTTCACAATGTTAACGTCTTTAATCTTGAAAGTTCTGGTTTGGCTTGCTATAAATAATTTTACTTGAATCCATATCAACTCTATGGGTAAGGCAGCTGTGGTAGTACTTTGTGTCCTGCTATTTGACCCACTTCGTATACTACGTGTACCTCAAGTTTGTCTTTGTGGCATTTGACAACATCTAAAAACTCAGCTTCCATCATGTTTTCGTCGAAAATCATGCTATTTTCTCCAAGCCACGTCTTGATTTCTTCTTTTCTGCTACAAGATGAAGTGTCCTGCTATTGGAGCCAGTTCATATACTACGTGTACCCCAAATTTGTCCTTGTGGCATTTGACAACATATAAAAACTGAGCTTGCTTTTCATCATGGTTTCTTCGAAAGCTATGGTATTTTCTCTAAGCCACGTCTTGATTTCTTCTTTTCTGGTGCAAGATGAGCCCCTTCATTGTTTTTTTTTTTTCTTGAATGTTACGTAGCGTTATAATTAACTTACGTTAAATTGACCCTTAAATTGAATCTGACTCCTAGATGGCATTATAATAAAACTATAATACTTTTATTAGCCTGAGCTCAGAAAGCTAGCAGCAAAACTAGAATTTGGTTTTGAACCTAATTACTAAACTCTGAACGTATATGTTTGTTTAGTTTTAAGCATCTACTTCCTCTTGTATCTTAAATGTACTCGTATCTTAAGCCAATTATATCCTTCGGATGATAGTTACATCAACAATATCAATGCAATGGAGCGGCACTTCGGTGGCATTTTGTGGTATTTATCAGGTGGGAAGATAAAAATAAGTCCAGGGTGTTGGCGGTATAATTATTATCAAAGTTTGGTGTTCGTGTGGGCTAATTTACAACCTGGGTCAAGTTGTTTTCCGCAGCAAAGATCTCAACACAGCGACAAGCGGGTGTTTTGTGTAGAATGTCAATGCCACCCAGAATTGCGTTTATTAAAATCACCCGGTATAACGATTTGAGTATGAAGATACAGGGATACAATTCTTTGAATGGAGTCAGACAGCGTATGAAACTCCTTAAAAGTCGAATTACTGTCCAGTTTGCGGCTTCTATAAATAAAGCAGTAGTGGATAATTTGCTTACAGAGATGGAATTTTAGCCACATGAAGTTTAATTCCGGATTGGAACATGGATCACATTATGTTGGAGTTTTGTAAGCGAGACCGCGGTAAGAGAAGAATCATGGCACTAGTTCGGATGCAGGTAGCTTCGGACCAGAGTGATCTGAGAGGTGAGGGCGGTTGTATACCTGTGTTTCACTAAGTGCCAAAAAATCTAGTCTGTATGTACAGACGTGGACGTACGCAGGGTAGTGATTAATGAAAGAAGGCATTTTTTTCCCATTCATATTCTAAATAAAGTCATAGTCTGGTGTAGGAGTTTTTAATTTTCTATTTCCTTTGATTATGAAGGGCCTATCGCCATAATCAAGATCAGTTGTAAATATCTTTTGGAGTGATTACAGCTAAAGGATTATATGCACGGCCAAGTTCTAGCAAAATTCGTGAGCACTACGTGCCTATATCTACATGAAAAGTTTCGATTACCTTACGACGTTAATCACTTAATAACTGATCAAAGCAAAGCTCACTTTGGCAAGTCGATAGAAGTGGTGCAGAGACTTTTTTTCCTTGTTCTATATGAAGTATTTTTTATTCGGTTTCTTTATTTACTACTAGTTTAGTCAGATAGAGTGGATATGGGCTCAAGTAAATGGATTCGTAGCAAGTCAAACAAAACTTTCAAAATGAAAGACGTCACGCTACTATTAACAGAAGCACTTGATAAAGTCGACAGTGAAAAATGGTTTAATTACGTCAAACAAGCCGAACTAAAAGTTGAACCTAAGAATTTTGATCTAGATATTTTCGCCGGAACAGCAACAGAGGAGATTGTTATAACTTTAAATGATAAGAACGACAGCAGTAGTGATTTTTCTTCGGATTAGTTTGCGTTTATTATATTTTTCTCAAAACACAATATCATTGCAGGTAGATGGCAACCCTAAGGTAATTATCTTCAGAAATTCCTTTCGACAAATATGCATATTATGGTATAAGATTAATTTCCCAAATTATCGTTGACGAATTAGGGGACACCCTGTATACATAATTGGATTAATGTTCACACATTATTCTTTTGCGATAAAGAAGTGATACTTAACAATGTTGAACTAACTTAACAACGTCTAATTCGTCAACTAAATCTTCTTCAAGTAATACTTCTTTATCAGGCAGCAAATCATTTCCTTGCATTTTCGAGGCTCGCGGAAAATTAGACAGTTGTTTACGTAATGCAAAATGTTATTTCTCGCAGCGAGACTACACAGATTATTCCAGTAAGGAATATATTTAAGTCTCAGAATTTCTGCTCTCAGCCACAACATCAAATAGATTTCTTCTGTTTTGCAATTATTAGATAAATAGTTCCTTTCCTTTAGATTGTAATTTAAATAAAACCAGTGTACAGATCTCGGCGCTTCTTGCGCATAGTTGCATTAAGAGAATACAGGCTTCCAGCTCACAGAGTATTCCCTATCTTGGTTGAACTCCATCCCACAGATTTCTCCTAAATTGAATCACTCCGACTACCAGCTTGCTTTGGTGTTAAGAGCAGTTTAGTTTAGCCTTTCCAATCGAACGGACGTGCACTACTCTATTTCTTACCTTCGCTTTTTCGGATTATTTTTAATTTCTCCCAATACCAATTTTCAACGCTCGCGTTCGTATTCGCAATCTAAGCCAATTGCATTTTGTTTTTTACTGACCCAACATTTTTGTTTTTCTTCCGTCTTTTTTGTTCGACCCATATACATTTACCGACCTACAATGTCTAAATTCTGCAGTAACCCCAATTGTGTAATTATCAGTGAAACAAATGCCGAATCAGTGAATTGCAGTGGCCTCTGTGGGAAATCCTATCACGCCCTTTGTGTTGGATTGAGTAAAAGATCGATTGTATATCTGAAAGTCTACAGATGCAACTTTCTCTTTTTTTGTGATGAGTGTAAAGATATCTCGACATCGCACATTATGCTCGCCATAAAATGTCTCAGTGACTCAATAAACAATATTGGCAATGAAAACGTACTCTGCTTCAAGAGACTACAAAACCAATTCTCCAAACTTGATGACGTTATGAGAAGTGTTGAAGATCTTTCTGGTGTCGTAGAACAATCAACCAACCTCTTCAAAACAAAGTGTAAATCTCTAGAAAATCAGTTGACAAATACCCTCGAACTTCCAAAACCCACAGACACCATTAATATTAACACAATTAAAAGCGTTATTGAAAACAGTGTGAAATCTGCCCTTAAGACCTATTTACCGTCTATTGCTGATACTCTCTCTACCTTAAGAACTAGAAACAAACCGACCTTGATATCTATTTCCAAGGTTCATCAACCCCAAGTGCTCCTCCACCAGACCCATCATTAGCTCACGTCATAACTACAATAAATAAATAAGGTAACGATGTTGCCGCATCCCATCTACTTCTTGGTGATATCGTTGATGACATTAGAACGACGCTTAACAAAATTGACGATCTTCCTGTACAACTCCAGGCCCAATCTAACGCAATGTATAATACGTCTCTACTAACTGAAATGCTCGAGAACGCTGTCATCGAACCTTCTGAGACACTATTACAAATACCTCAATCTCCATCTCCAACTCAGGGAATCGCAGTCGATCCACCGGAAAACGAGGCGACAATTTCTCGTTTTGGTACTTCCTGGACTTCCTCGGAATGGAAACAACGTCTTCAAAAACTCGAAAACCACAACAAATCTGAGGGCGTAACATTCACTCTCGACTGTTTAGCTGGAACCACAGACTCAGTTTGGCTTGTGAACTTTTTTAGGCGCAGATTTAAAATCACCATAGACAACTGTCAGAAAATCACATCGCCCAATAAATCAAAGTCTTGTCGTTTCAAATTCAACATTCCCCATAAATACGAATGGCTTTTTCGAAATCCAACTTCAGAGATTTTTCACCTCGACGGGATGAAGATGCAGATTTTTAAGGATAACAAGATTAAGCACAAAAGAACTCTTAAGTCTAGAATTAATTCCGCTCATACCTCTAAGTCACCTAACCAACCCAAGCTACCTGAGAACCGCAACCCTACGGATAAGCCTAAGCGCAATATACAATCCAAGCCCTCCCATCGAGACCCCAACTGGAGTTTTAAGGTTGGCTTATTTCCCTCGTTTTCTCCACGGAATCACTTGCTTTCCCCTCCTCATGTCATCCAACCAAAAGAACATAAAGATGTCTCCCTCCCCACAAAATCTGTCCCACCCAAACGTGTCTCTTTTAATATTACACCCAATCAATCTCCTACAAAACTCCAAGCCTCACACCCTAAACCCCCTCACTTTCCGCCCCCTATCCGAATTTCATCCGCTCCCACACACTTAATCCTCCGTCATCCACGTTGGCTGTTGACCATAGCTCCTCCAATACTCTCGAAATCCCAACCTCCACAATTCTGGACCCCTTGCTTCCTCCCGCAGTTAAACTAACCAAGAAGCTAGCCGACGTGGGAAATGACGGCCGCTATGTCCTTTCCCGCCTGAGGAACCGTCGGCTATATCAACACGTGCGACTCTACCTTGCTTACTTGCACGATAAACCCGATTCTATCTGCATCGATGGTACCACTCGTACAAATCTCATGGTTTCAATCCAACAGGAAGGACGAATTTTTATCCATTTTCACAACAATTTCAATATCTCTTCTGCAAACGTCGATAACGATCTCTCCTCATACGCCTCTCATGTCTCTTCCAAACGTCTCTTGCATCTTCAAAAAACGCGCTCTAGTTTTAAAAACTACTATCGGCCCTAACATGCCCCACAATCCAGCAAACAATCGTCTATCACTCTACTACCAAAATGTGAGGGGGTTGCGTCCAAAAACATCTTCTATAAATCTCAACTCTCCAAAGCTGCCTTATGATATTTTTGCCTTAACCGAAACTAATCTAATATCTAATATCAAGGATTCGGAACTATTCACACCAGAATTCCGTTTATTTCGCGACGATGGACGTGATCATAATGACGATTCTATAGGACGAGGTGTCCTTCTGGCAATCAAAATTCGGTTGAACCCTGAGCTCGTCAAAAAGTCATCTACAGCCGATTTCGAATTTATTTGTGTTAAAGTTACTCCCTCCAAACACAGACTCTATATCCTCTGTTGCTATGTTCGCCCCTCCTAACCAATACACAGTTATCAGCTCGCGACTAATGCGGTTGATTCCCTCTTCGAAATCACAGATCCCTGTGATGAAATCATTGTTCTCGGTGACTTTAATCTCCCTCACCTCCAATGGACTCACTCGGACGCAGAATCCTATCTTATTGCCACAAATGCAACTTCTGACAAAGAAATCCTCCTCACAGATTGCCTCACAAACTCTGGCCTTTTTCAAATAAACTCAATTTCTAACTTCATGGGTCGGAAACTAGATCTGATCTTTACATCCGACACCACGAACTGTCTTGCTCTCGAGTGTGAACTTCTTCTTTCGAAATTAGACCGTCTCCACCCACCTCTCCTCGTTATTTACTCATATGATAACAATAATTCCTTGAGCCTTTCAGAAACTCCCTTCCATTTCGATTTCCGTAAAACCAATTACATTAAGCTCAACAATCTTCTCAAAAATGTTGACTTTAGTTTTCTTCAAAACAGTAACTTAACCGCAGATTCTGCTGTAGCTATCTTCTACGATAAGATTTTCCACTGTATAAGGCAAACTACTCCTTTTATTTGACGCAGAAATCCTTCGTCATCTCCTCCCTGGTATAACAAAGAACTTCGTACACTTCGTAATAAGAGAAACAGGTTATGGCAACAATACGTTAAATCTGGTTCTGACTTTGACCAACAAAACTACCTCCTAGCTTACAATCACTTCTCCTAACTTGCTGAATATCGTTACCAAAGATATCTCAGCCTAATGCAATCTTCCATCATCTCAGACCCTAAAAAATTCTACCAATTTATTAACACAAAAAAAAATCCGATTGCTATCCATCAACTTTCAAATTTTCTAATATGTCTTCCGAAGACTCAACAACCATCGCTAATCTATTTGCGAACTTCTTCAGTCAATCGTTCTCAGCCCAATCTGATGACATCGATCCTGAATACTTTTCTTACCTGAACAACTGTTGTCAAATATCTCCCTCGTCAGTTGAAATTACTTCAGCGCAGTTACTAGACAAAATACATAAACTGAAAGACGATTTTTCCCCCGGTCCTGATGGATTGCCCGCAGTTGTCTTAAAAAAATGCGCTGATAATCTAATTAATCCCCTCACTAGTATTCTCAAACTATCTTTGTCTGAAGGGCTCTTTCCTCATCTGTGGAAAAGCGCTTTTATTACAAAAAAGGATCAAGGCATGATATCTCCATTTATCGCCCCATTGCTAAACTATCCTGCATCCCCAAGGTTTTTGAAAGTATTATTTATGATGCACTATATTTTCAATGTAAATCTATATTTGCAACCAACCAACATGGTTTTGTTAAAGGCAGATCAACGATCACCAACCTCATTGAGTTTGTTTCTAGTTCACTATGCGAACTAGAGCAAGGGAAAGAAATTGATGTAATCGCCACGGACTTCAGTAAGGCCTTTGATAAAATCTCGCACAAGTTAATTTTATTCAAACTCAAAGCTCTTGGTTTCGAACCTTAGACTGACCTCTTGGATTAATTTCTACATTAAAAACCGCTCCTATATTGTTTATTTTCGTTCCCACTTTTCTGACCCAATTCTCGCCACTTCGGGTGTTCCACAAGGCAGTCATCTCGGTCCATTAATTTTTATTTTAACTATTAACGATGTTGTTAACGTCATAAAGTACTCCCACATATCTATCTATGCCGATGACTCTCTGACTCTCAACCTTTACAAGATGATCTTAATTGATTCTCGACATGGTGCCATAAAAACTTTCTCGAGCTCAACATAGAAAAATGCCAAGCCATTTCTTACTCCCGGAGGCGTTTGACACTTCGAACCCGCACCTACTATTTATCAAACCAAAGAGTAGCTGTAGTTACTTTAATGCGGGACTTGGGTGTCATTTGTGATTCACAACTTAATTTTTGGCAACCACATAGACTCCGTAATTAGGAAAGCTAACTCCGCTCTCGGATTTGTTAAACGATGGTCAAAAGAATTCTCCGACCCCTATGTCGCCAAATCCCTGTACATAACCTTTGTTCGTCCACTTCTCGAGTACGCCAGCGAAATATGGTCTCCTTACTATGATGTACATATTCTGCGCATTGAAGCTGTCCAACGTAGATTCCTGCGTTTCGCATTACGCGGGCTACCATGGGCTGACCACAATATTTTACCCCCCTATGTAAATCGATTAAAACTACGTCGGGAGTCCACCGATATTCTCTTCATACATAAACTCTTAACTGGTATCATTGACTGTCCCACAATACTCTCCCAAATCCCAATCAATACCAACCCGTGTCATTTAAGATCTGTCTACCTTTTCCGTCCAAATAATCACAGGACAACTTATGGTCTCAACGAGCCACTGTGTCGTATGCTACGTGAAACAAATCGGGTACGTCAAGTGTTCGATTTCCACTACAGCAGCCCAGCCCTCCGAAATTCCCTAAATAACCATTTTCCCGTCTATAGACCTTAGCTTAAGTAGAAATAGTAGTTATAAGTTATAGTTTTAAGTTTAGTTTGTTAAGTTATATGTTTGTATTAAACATTTCCAATAAACTGTCCGGGGTTGACCCGGGCCTCAAATAAAATATACAAATTTAAGTAAATATATAGTCGATTTGAAGTGTGATTGTTTTTAAATAGAGTGGCGACTATAATCTTTCAAGCATAAGGACATAGTTTTGAGTGTTATATGGAATCTGAAACAAAGCTTTTTAATATTGTCATAATATATCTCCAGATTTGTCCTCTTCAGCAAGGTCAGCAAGGTGACATGCATGTTAGAGCAGCTGTATTATGAAATACAAACACTACGATGTTAGAGCATCTGTGTTAGAGCAGCTGTATATTATGAAATACAAACACCACAATGTTAGGGCATCTGTATTCGGGAAACACATAAAGTGGTAGATAAAGGATACAGGATACTTCATTGTATGTGTGATAATTGAATGAGAGGTAAACACAAGTATCTGCGTTCGGTATTCGAAGTTTCGTGAGAGAGCCGAGCAGACGTGCGGATCGATGCACGGCAGATTATTCGCTTCGAAAAATTATCTATCATCAGAAGTGGGATTCGCTTTTGCCAAATATTCCTGATATTCAAAAAAAAACTATTTTAAAATTTTATTTTTTTTATTCATCTCTTTCTTCGGTCAAAAAAAAAAAAAAGGAAGAAACATTCCATACATAGTGTTTGAATATTCGTTTTGCGACTCAAAAAAAAAAAAAAAAAAAAACAAAAGTAGTAATCATAATACCAGGTGCGCTTGATCGCGACGACGTGGCGACTGTGTGGTGAGCCGGTGTGGATCGACGACGACGTGAATGTGTTGTGTGTTAAACTTGAACAGACGTGTCGTTTGGGTTTAAAAAAAAAAAAAAAAAAAAAACAGAGGAGGACGCTAAGGGTAAGTTGCTGACGTTGCCAATACTTTTGTTTTTGTTGAATATGCCGAAAGATAACGTTGATACTGGGACCGAAGATGAAGGGAATGGAAATATGGTTATAACTGCTGACGCTATCGGTAAGATTCTGCAAGCAGCTGGGAAGGAAAAAGATGACACAGTAGGTTTTCCGTGCTTCGATCCTGACCACTCAAGGGTCGACATTGGGAAGTGGTGCGCCGATATAAACACCAGAATCGAGAGGAACCGAATGCAGGATTATGATATTATACCGAGGGTGCAAACTGCTCTGTTAGGCAGGGGTAAAATCTGGTATAATGAGTATGGATACCAGATGTATACATTGAAAGAGCTTTCCTCATCTCTCTTACACGCATTCTCAAGTGGAACAAATGTAATTGATCAACTCCGAACCGTCGCAAACATAGAAAGTGAATCTTTCAATTCCTATTCGGACTTTGTTATGGAAAAAATTGGACAAATAAATCGTTTACCATTCCCTATACCGGAGGACAAAAGGTTAAAATAATTATAGGCTGCATTTCGGATATAAGTCTAAGAAACTCACTGATGTTCGTCATGCCCAAATCAGTCCAAGATCTAACAGAACACTTAATGTCCATACGTGAAAGACTTCGCAAAAAATATAGGGAACATGATAATAAAAGAAAAATAGAACTGTCTCCCACTACCTCCAAGCGACATCGTTTTCAGGTTGACAAGCGTTGTTATGGGTGCGGGCGTACGGGTCACCTCCGAGCAAATTGTCCTCAAAAATTTCCTTCGGAAAAGAATGACTTAAACGCTTTAAAAGAAACTTTTCCAAAAACAGTTAGAGACAAGTGTACACATTGCGGCAAAGCTGGACACAAAGAAGAATCTTGTTGGTCAAAACAAAGAGCAGAAAATAAAAGGGTTAGTTATTGTTCTGGAATGATGGTTCCCGAAAATAAAACCATTGTATCAGTTAATGGGAAAAAGTATAGCTGTCTTTTAGATACTGGATCGGATTGCTCCCTAATCAGGGCAGATTTGGTTAATGAAATATCTGTTCCCAAACAAAAAGATCCTATTTCGGTTCAGGGTATTGGAAGAGACTCAATATTGTTAGGGGAAAAGGTAGTTTTACATGTCCAATTTGAAGACGTGGAAGTAAAAGTTGCTTTTTACCTTATCGATCATGATTATTTTAAAACCGAAATGCTTGTTGGACGGGATGTACTCAACGACCCGTCTTTAGAAATAAAAATGGATACTCATGGCTCAATACTAAGAAAAAAACAGGAAATATGTTTTTGTTCAACCGCTGTAAAAAGCTCATCTAAGTTTGATCACTCTCTTCAACTCCAACAAAGTAAACAAGAACAGATTCTCCAAAAATATTCAAAATTTATTGTTAAAGGATATCCTACGGAAGTAAAACCGGCTCATTAGAAATTCGACTAGAAAAGGAAGCCATAATACATTATAGGCCATACCGTTTAGCAATGTCAGAGCGGGTCATAGTCAAAGATATAGTAAACGATCTTAAGGCCCATAATATTATTCGCGATAGTAATTCTCCATTCGCCAGCCCAATTGTACTGGTGGCAAAGAAGAATAGTCAACATAGACTATGTGTCTATTATAGAGCATTGAACCGCGTGGCTGTTAAAGATCGCTACCCATTACCCAGGATTGAAGACCAGTTGGACCAGCTCGCAGGAAACCACTTCTTCACTTCGTTGGATATGGCTTCTGGTTTTCATCAGATCCCGATTGCAGATAACTCGATAGAAAAAACAGCCTTCGTGACCCCTGATGGCCAATTTGAATATTTACGGATGCCATTCGGGCTGGCCAATGCCCCAGCAGTGTTCCAGCGTGCCATAAACAAAGCATTGGGACATCTTAAAGATGACGTCGCTTTGGTATATTTAGATGATGTCCTTATACCATCTAAAACAATTGACGAGGGAATAAAACGGTTGGACTTAATCCTTGATGCCCTGACTAATAATGGATTTTCTTTGAACATGGAGAAATGCAAGTTCCTCCAAAATCAAATTGAATATCTCGGACGAGAGATCTCCGCAGATGGAATTCGACCTAGTAAAAGAAAGATAAATTCACTCACAAATACACCTATCCCTAGCAGCGTTAAACAACTCAGACAATTCATGGGCTTAGCAAACTATTTCAGAAAGTTCGTACCAGAATTTGCAGCCAAAACTCAATGTATCACTGCATTAACAAAAAATAATGTAAAATACGAATGGACAACCGAATGCGAAGAAGCAAGACAGTATATTATTAAGGAGCTAACAAAAAGACCATTATTGAGTATATTTGATCCAAATTTACCAACAGAACTTCACACAGATGCAAGTTCAATAGGATACGGAGCTATACTCTTCCAAAAAATTAATGACAAACGGCATGTTGTGGCATATTACAGTCAAGCAACAAAACCCTATGAAGAAAAGTACCATAGCTATGAGCTGGAAACGCTAGCTGTAGTGAATGCGATAAAACACTTCAGAACTTACCTGTTAGGTATGAAGTTTACCCTGGTTACAGACTGCAACGCTTTAAAAGCTACTAAAGAAAAAAAGGATCTCTTACCACTAATTGCCAGGTGGTGGATTTATCTCCAAGACTTTGATTTCAACATTGTATACAAAAAAGGCAGTTCTATGCAACGCGCGGATTATTTAAGCTGAAACCTTCCAGTTAAAAAATGTTGTCACATAAATAGCTTGGCAGAAAATTGGTTACAAATTGAGATAGCTGAAGATCAAGAAGTTGTAGAAATTGTTGGAAAAATTAAAAATAATGACAAAGACACCAAGCTGAATTATGTTTTCAGGAATAATCTTTTGTACCGAAAAACTAAAAATGGAGAACAACTATTTGTTCCTCAAAAATGTCGGTTAAGTTTAATGAGACGCTACCATGAGGACAATTGCCATATTGGGTGGGAAAAGACGTTATTAAAAATGAGTCAACACTTTTGGATGCCTAAGATGACCAGAAATGTACGAAAATTTGTCGAATCATGTTTGATTTGCACTGTCGCCAAAAGACCATCGGGAAAAAAACAAGTTGAGCTACACCCAATCGAAAAGACAGCAGTACCCTTCCATACTATTCATGTCGACTGTATGGGTCCTTTTCACGGAAAAGATAAGGAAGACGGTCGTTACCTTTTAGTAATTATTGATGCGTTCTCTAAGTTTGCTTTACTACTACCCTGTAAGAGTTTAAAAGCCGACGAGACTGTTCGTCATTTGAACAACTTTGTTATGCTATTTAGAGTACCACTTAGGGTTATAAGCGACAAAGGAACAAATTTCACCAGCGAACTTTTTCAAAACTTTTGCAAGTCGTTTGGCGTGGAACATCACACAATAGCATCAGGCACTAGTCGGGCAAACGGCCAGGTCGAGCGATATGTAGACACAATAGCTAATTTATTAAGAACCAACTTAGAAGTGAACTTTGAATGGACCAGTTTCGTCAGTCGGGTTCAGCTAGCATTAAACACCACCGCTAATAAAACAACGGGACTATCACCACTGAAAGTTCTTACTGGTATCGAAGGACGAACTCCGGAAATTAGCGCACTATTATCACAACTATATATACAACCTGAATATGAAGATATCGCAGCCATACGTGCGTTGGCAGACGTAAGAATAAAAGAAAATGCGGGTAGAATGAAAACAAGATTCGATAGGAACAAGTGCAAACCTTCGCGATTAGAAATCGGTACAAGGGTAGTGTACAAAAGCCCCCAAATTAGGAAATCAAAATTGGAAGTACATTTTCACGGACCATATGAGGTTATTGGGATTTTAAAAAATGACCGTTATAAACTAAAGAAGAAAGGAAGTAGAACAGCCATAATCGCTTCAAGGGAAGCCATACGTCCTGTTGTTGGAAATGAAATCGAATAAGTTAGAAGGTAATGATATTTAGATTTGCATGCTATTAAGATTTTTCTTTTTTTTTTGTTAACATAGACAAGATTTCTTGAACTTGGTCTCTGAGTTCTGCTTTTCGTTCATGTTGTTGAGCGGACTTCTAGACAAGCTTAAAATTGCCTCTGAGCTATTGGTCTGTATCATGGCGAACGATAAGTCGAAGCAAGCTAAACTTCTAAGATTTCCTCTGAGCTACTCCATTGGTTGATCTGGAAAGAAACCTCTGAGCCTTTTCATACAGATTGATATGAATGGTGTGGTCAAGCTTAAGATTGCCTCTGAGCTACTCTATTGGTTGATCTAGAAAGAAACCTCTGAGCCTTTTCATACAGATTGATATGAATGGTGTGGACAAGCTTAAGATTGCCTCTGAGCTACTCCATTGGTTGATCTGGGAAAAGAACAAGTTTCTGAATTAAAAACAAAATTATTATGCTGTTGGAACAAAACATGAACTGATAAGTTGTGTTGTTGTTGTGTTATTTCACAGGTGATGAGACGAAGTATAGAGAAAAAAAAAAGGAAAATTCGATGGAATGACATTTGATGTGATTAAGAAATTACTCAACGCTATAATACCGAAGCTAATAAAAAAAAAAAAAAAAAATTGTTTATTGTGATTATTGTATATTATGAAATACAAACACCACAATGTTAGGGCATCTGTATTCGG
Source organism: Volucella bombylans (assembly GCA_949129095.1). Classification (NCBI taxonomy): domain Eukaryota; kingdom Metazoa; phylum Arthropoda; class Insecta; order Diptera; family Syrphidae; genus Volucella; species Volucella bombylans. Next base: position 234,826,931 of record OX422140.1, read on the forward strand.
GAAACACATAAGGTGGTAGATAAAGGATACAGGATACTTCATTGGATGTGTGATAATTGAATGAGAGGTAAACACAAATATCTGCGTTCGGTATTCGAAGTTTCGTGAGAGAGCCGAGCAGACGTGCGGATCGATGCACGACACATTATTCGCTTCGAAAAATTATCTATCATGCATATCTCCGATTGTACTTTCAAGGCGGCAATCTCATAATCCATCTACACGAATTTTCAATCGTATTTCACTGCCCCGGATAAAAATCAATGTTTTGAACAGTATATTAAAAAAAAGCTTTATATTATTCACTATTCACTAATCACTAAATGAAAATGTTTTATCTATTCAAACTAAAAATTGTAAGCACTTCTCAAGCACGTACGAGTATTTCAAAACTTACGTATTTTTTGTCGACATTTAAACTTTACACGTATTTGAAAACAACAAATTTATTAATTTTATTCCGCTCTAAATTTGAATCTTTCATACGAATTTATTCCCTCCAACGAGCTATCAGAAATAAGAATATATCTAACACCCTTAGCACAAAAGATATTCGCTAGTATTTTCGTTTCTGACATCCGTATATAACCCCTGTGCATCATTTTTAAATTTCACATACAAATTAAATACCCGCCTCTTTTCCTATCTTTCATGCATCTCCACAATAAGATTCGAAATCTTTTAATCTTTTTGTTTCCGAACAGAACAACGCGTACTGCTGCAACAGCGATGAATTGTTCATTTGCAGTAATTCTACTATACATAAACTCTCCACTTTTTTTCGTTGAATTCACTTCACCATTCCGCCACACTTTATATGTCTACTTGAACTATCTTCCGTTGAATTCAACTTGGCGCTCTAAATTACCATAGCCGGCTTCCATTTAGTATAGTTGTTTCGGCACTGTACGCATCATTTTTGTGTAATATGTGCATTTTCTCATAGATCCGTTTAGATTTCAATTGATAAAAGTGCAGACATCGTGCTTTAAATCTTGCTTTGCATATGATAAGATTGCAGGCGTACATAGACTGTTTAAGGCTGGATATTCATTCTTTGCTAGGTATTAGTTCCTTTGATTTTCCTATTAGACATCATTTGGCCTGCGAGGTTAATATCGTGTAATTGTTGTTGTTTGTTTTTTGTTTGGTGCCTTTACATTTTTTTCGACGCCCCTTTGATTCGTCTCCTGTTCCAAATCAGCTTCTCCCTTGTTTTTACGATTTTATTATAGTGTGTGCAATTCTAACAAACTATCTATATTCCGATTTACAGTTCATTTAACCAGAATAAATACACTTAAGGTTTTTTTTTTATAAGGCCGAAATATGTTAAATGAAATGAAAATTAATGGAAATGGTAAAAATTATTTGTTTGCTTTGTTTGGCATCTTCTAAAACGCGAAGTAAAGTAATTTCACCGCAATGAGTTATGTCTGCGTTCTGCTGGCGCATTGCTGCAACAATAAATTTCACAGCCATAAGTAAAACTAGGAATAACTAGCTCTCTTGCGATCTTTAACCTTGTGTTTGTTGGTGTAAAACTACGTGTTGGAAAAAGATTGCTTACCGACCATTATCCTTATCCTTTCATTAGCCAGAGAACATAAAACCTTATGAACAGATTCAATCACCGTGTTTTCAAGGTGAATGGTTGAGAGGCGGCTTGAATTATGAGGCCTACAAATTATGAGGCTTTTCGCTTTTTTGGGTTTAATTGAAGGAAATTTATTTTAGGCCGCTTAAGGATTTTATTTAGGTCTTTATTATGCTTATTAGCCGTATCGGTAACAAAACTGAGCTTATTACTTACATTGTTGAGTTGGACATCATCCGCGTACATATGAATCGACGCGTGTCGGATGACTTTAGACTTTAGGGAGATTATTTATAAAGATTGTGAAGAGTATGTCATTCAGTTGCTTTTAGTATTGCTGAAGTTCAGCTGTGATGTTGCCTAATTGCAGATTGACATACACTTAGTAGTTTATTTTGTCGCAAGTGCGTATACATGCGTGAGTGAATAAACTTCTCAAATAGAAGGATATTGTAGTGCTGCAATAGATCGGTTTTCGGTAGGAGTAGTGCATGTTGCCTTCTTTTTAAGCACCGGAATGATATTTGCGGCCTTTCAGGATACCGAGAAAAAGGAAGTGGTCATAATAGTGTTGCAAATATGGGTAAATACGGGAAGTATATAAGGCAAAATTATTTTAATGAAAATCGAATGCATTCCATTTAACCTAACAATTTTGGATTTAATTGCACGAATAGCTTGAAGAACATCTTTTTTTTTCAACTCTCGCGACGTAACGATTAGATGTGACAGAAGCCCCATTTACAATACTGCGAGATGCGATACGAGAGTCGCATTCGAATTCGAATGCGAGATCTCTCGCATTCAGACATCGGACGTCTGTTTACAATGATGCGTCAAACCGCCACTCACAAATAACAAGCACAAAATTAAAACAACAACAATTTAGCTGTCACGCATTGCGAGATGCGAGAGTTTTCCAGATTTTCGAAATTGACTGCGATGCTCGCCACTAATACCAAATTGACGCAAATTTGACCATAGTGTGTTACATGGGAGTTTATGGTTTAGGCGCACGCCAAACAAATTACGCATGGCTTATTTAATCTGTGCGCAAATTCTCAGAATTTTGAAGGCGCCAGGCGGAACTCTGCACAACTTGCTCCCTAAGATCAGGTTTGATATTTTTAGAATACCTAGGTGAAAGTTTTTCGTTCTCTAGATACTCCGAATTCAAAAGAGGCAAGAGAGAAGGTCGTACCCAGAAAAGCAGGAGCAACAACTTGTCTAAAAAAGGCATTTTGAATATCTCTCACAAAGAATACGACCAGAAGTATACTATTGTTTTTAAACAATTTAAATGTGTAGGAACTGGAAGATTTAAAATGATCAAATCTAATGCATTCGTCGTATCCTTTAAGGGGAGGGAATAGTCTCATTCAATAGATTGCAATTGAAATCAAATCACCACACACAGTTTTCCAGAAAGAGGAGGAAGATGCTTCTAAGAAAAAAAAAACAATTGCAATAAATCAATATTGTTGTAAGGCCGATATACAACACCATGCAAACATTTCTTATTCTCCTTAATCAGGGTAACAAATCTCAATTGGAAAGCGCTTCCATTGCAATGAATAATAACTCTTCCACCTGGTCCTGTTTTTCAATCATCACGGAAAATCTCTTATCCAGAAACCCAGCATTCAAATAGTAAACTTTAATGCCTTCATTTTGCACACAATATATATACGAGTATATTTATATGTACTCGCAAATTATTATCATTCACCTCATTACCTCTGGAAGAAAAAGCATAGCTATCACCCATTAGTGAAGATCGCACTACTGCCCCTTGAATGAAAAAAAAAAAAACGTGATAGACATATATTTTTAAAAACGAACTTACAGTTCCCACAAAAGGAAATTAAATATAACTGAGCTTCTCTAAAAAAAAAACATAGCATGCATTGTTGGCTTGATCATCACAAGTAACAGCAGCAGCAATTGTGTTCAAATAATATGCAAGTTAACGAAATATTATACAAAAGTCAGCAACACGCGCACACAATTTCGTATCACGCGCAGTTCTCATGATGTCACCAGATACCTGCACATCAAACACATTCAGCCAGTGCAGACGATAATCCCAACACGCGCAGTCTATTTCCCGTTAATGTCACCAGATACCTGCATACCAAGCACCTGCAACCAATGCACAAAACACCTTTGCTGTGGGAAACAACAACTTGCAGAATCAGCTAATTGTTACTATTTAAGGTATTACTGTTTGTTAGGAAAACTCAGTTGTATTTTGAATGGACAGAATCGCTGTCCGAAAAATAAAGTTTTTTTTATAAAATTAAAAATATAAATCTTTAATTGGCGCCCGAGCAGGGACCGCGGTTCAGTAGCTGGTATATTTTGGTGGGGGCGAACGCCCCCATTTATTCGGCTTAATACAAGCTATAACTTACAAATTAAACTTAAACTAAAACTTAAAACTAAGGTTGGTTGGAGTGGTGAAGGAGAACGGATTTGAGGTAGGGAGTGGTGCGGTGGAAATCAAAGACGGTAGGGTTTGAGTTGAGTTGACGTAGCATACGGGAGATTGGTTCGTTCCTGCCATAGGAGGTGTGGTGGGTTGGTAGATAGAAGAGTCGAGGGGTACGTAGATTACGAGGGTTAGTGTTGAGGAAAATGGAGTTGTGAAGGGACGCGCATTCAACGTGAGCTGAAAGGAGTCGATGAATGAAGAGAAAGTCTGCAGCATCTCTGCGATCTTCAAGGGTGTTTAAGTTGATAAGGTTGAGACGGTTTTGATAGGGGGGCAGTTTAAAAGGATCGTCCCAGGGCATACCTCGGAGAGCAAATCGAAGAAAACGGCGCTGAATGCCTTCAATTCTCGAGATATGAACATGATGATATGCGGACCATTCTTGACTGGCGTACTCTAGGAGGGGGCGAACAAAGGTAATATAGAGGGACCTGGTCACGTATGGGTTGTTGAATTCTTTGGACCACCGTTTTACAAAACCTAGTGCAGAGTTGGCTTTGAGGATTATCTCATCCATATGTAAACGGAAGTTGAGCTCGCTATCACACAAAATGCCGAGGTCACGAAGAGATTGTACGGAGGAGGTAGGTTGGTTATGGAGAAGATAGAGTCGGGGAGGAGATTGGTTCCGCTTATGTGAGAAGGTGATGGATTGGCATTTGGCGATGTTAAGTTCCAAAGAATTTTTGAGGCACCAGATCGAAAAACTATCAAGATCTTGTTGAAGGAGGAAAGAGTCATGGGGAGAGGAAATGGTTTTGAAAAATTTGGTATCGTCGGCGTAAAGGGAGACAGACGAGTGTTTGATGATCATATCGAGATCATTTATGGTTAATATAAAAAGAAGGGGACCGAGATGGCTGTCTTGTGGAACTCCAGAGGTGGCCAAAAATGGAGCGGAGTGGGCTGACCTAAAACGAACACTGTAAAAACGGTTTTTGAGGTAAGAGGATATCCATTTCAACAATATGGGTTCAAAGCCGAGGGCAGACAATTTAAAGATGATTAACCGATGAGAGATTTTATCGAAGGCTTTGCTAAAATCGGTTGCAACTACATCGACTTCATTGCCATTTTCTAGGGCAGAGAGGGCAAAGGATACGAATTCAACGAGATTTGTGGTGGTTGACCTACCCTTTAGGAAGCCATGTTGTCTAGGAGAAATAAGTGATTTGCATTGGAAGCTTAGAGCTTCATACAAAATACTTTCGAAGAGTTTGGGTATATGAGAGAGTTTAGCGATGGGACGATAGTTGGTTATTTCATTCTTTGATCCTTTCTTGTGGATCGGGGTTATGAAGGAGTATTTCCAAGCCTCAGGAAATTCTCCTTGTGAAAGGGATAGACGGAAGAGATTAGAAAGGGCAAGGGAAAGAGAGGAAGAACATTTTTTAAGAAATATGGCAGGGAGGCCATCTGGGCCAGGTGTGAATTCGTCATTGAGTTGGTGTAATTTATATTCGATATAAGACGGATCAAAAATATGAGAGAGAAGTGGGCCATTGGAGAAGTTCAGTAGGTAACTAAAATAGGATGGATCTGGTACAAAGGAGTCGTTGGTGAAAGATTGTTTAAAAAAGGTGGCAAATAGGTTGGCAATGGTGAGTGGATCGGTTGATGACCTGTTGTTGAAAGAGAGGGAAGGAGGGTAACCATCGGACTTTCTTTTGTAGTTAACAAATTGGAAAAAGGACTTAGGGTGGTTTATAAGGTTGACTTGCGCATTGTTAAGGTAGCGCTGGTAAAGGGAATCGTAAAGTTCGGCGAAATGAAGATAAGCACCAAGATAGTTGGAATAGTCGGAAAAGGATCTGGTACGCAGGAAAACAGCCCATAACTTATCTCTCTTATTTCGTAAGGAACGAAGCTTGCGATTATATCAGGGAGAACTAGTAGATTATGTTTTAAGGCGGGAAAACGGAAAATAAAGAGAAAAAGAATTAAATATTTCTTTATAAAAAATGGATAAGGCAACATTTATACTTACGAGTTGGTTGTGAAAGTTGTGAGATATTCACTGATTTTGTGAAAGTTTTCTTTGTGAAAGTCGCGGGATGAGAGAGTTGTGGGGGGAGGGGACTGGAATGAAGAGTTATGAAAAAATTCAAGTATAGGGGGGGGGGGGGGGGGGGGAATGGTAGTTATTGATTGTTGAGAGAGATAGGGGACAAAGTGAGACTGAGGAGTTAATTGGATCTGTTGTGAAAATAAGGTCTAATTGCCTGCCAATATAATTGGATATACCGCTGACTTGACATAAACTTGGGTCTGTTAAGCGATCTAAGAAGAGACGTTCTTCAGCTGAGTTGGCATTTGAAGCGATGAAAAACGATTGATGGAGTCCACTGTAGCTGAGTCGCCGAAAATAAGGATATCATCAATAGGGTCTGACAAGTCAATTAAATGGTCGATCGCATCAATAACAAATTGGTAAGATTCGATAGGTTGAGCTGGTAGGATGTAGCAACATATAACGTAAAGGGACTTGAGAGGCAGTGATATTTTTATTGCGACAAAGTCGGCTTTAGAGGATGAAGAAATTGTAATGGGAGAAGTGATAAGGCTGTTGTCGATCGCCAGTAGGACGCCCCGACAGGGGGAATCTTTATTTATGCGGGTAGGATCGTCGTCGCGGAAAACATTAGAAGTAGGAGGGAACAATTCTTGGTTCTTTATGTCGGGAATCAAATTGGTTTCATTCAAGGCGTAAATATCAAAGGGAAGAGTATGCGATTGACGTAGGGCAGCATTGGTTTTAGAGCGAAGACCTCTTATATTCTGGTAGTAAAATGTAAGAGAGATGTTGTGGGGTGGAGGTGTGAGGCAGGATGGTTTAAGCGCTGGCAAGGGAAGCACGTTATGGACGAAAAAAATTGTCATGGTCGGCTCGGCTTCGCTGTAGGTGTGAGACTCGTTTAGAGTGAACATAGTTGCCGAATGCAGCAAGCTGGTCTGCTGCTTTCTGAGGGGACATGTTAAAAATCTCGTGGTACCTGACATAAAGGTTCCTGAGACTGATAGGGTCGGTAGGGAGGCCTTCCTGCTGGATGGAAGCCATAACGCTGGTTTTGGTTTTCCCTTCGTAGCAGACCGAGTCCGATTTTTCATGTAGATAGGCAAGAAAGAGAGGAATGTCTTCATATATCTTTCTTTCTCTGAGCCTAGAGAGAGCATATCGACTTTCTGTAGTGCCATTGGTTTGCTGTGTTAGTTTAACAGTGGGGGGAAAAGGGGATCAAGAATAGGAGCATTGGAGGAGGGAGATAAATGATTGGATATGGAGTTGGATGAGGGATGAGATGTGGGGTTTAGGGTATGGGAGTTAATGAAATTAGGGTACTTAGCTCCAGTTTTAAGGTCGAAGTTGGGAATTGAGTTGCTAGCTGGGTTTGGTGGTGTATCAAAAATAGGGACTGGGGCCCGTGAAACCGAGGGAGAAGACGAGCTGGAAGCGGGATTTAAGATAGGTGTTAAGTCAAAAGAGACAAGTTGACGTCGGGGCTTGGTTTGGGATGGAATAGACGGAGTTGGAGTATGGGTGGAAGGCTTAAAATTAGGAAAAAAATTTGTTTTAAAGCTCCAATTGGAGCTGGGTTTGTTTTGAGAAGAGGAGGTGGGTCTTGGCAAATTGGGTTTACTTGCTACCTTGATAGATGGTTTAGGTAAAACGGACTGCATGACTTTATCCTGCTTCTTGGTCGTATTTTCCAACCATTTGCAGACACGCATCTTTCCAAGGTTGAAATTGTTGCTGGCTGGATTATGGAATAGCCATTCGTCGGCATATTGAGCTTGAAGCTGCGCTTACTTTTGTGGTGAGATGTTGGAATTAAATTACAGTGGCTAATGGTAATGCCATATTTCTTTACGAAGAAATTCGAGATCCAATCAGCATCAGCGTGTGGTGGGGCGCCTTTTATAAGCAGCGTAGTGACCAATTGATTTTTCGAAGCAAGCTTATCAAGTCTACGCTGCCATTCAGAAGGTGTCCAACTTGAGTTGAAGTGATTGATAAGCCTCCGTGGGGCAGCGATTGGAGGTGTTGACGTAGATGTGGTTATTATTATTAGGTTGGAAGAAACTTCGCAAGAATCAGTTGATTGAACCGTCCGCAGATGACTTGTATGTGGGGGTGAGTGTGAATCCACTTCAGGTTCCATTAATTCAGCCATTAGCGATGTATTATAGGGAACATTCTGGTAAGGCTGCGGGAAGTTTGGTGGGTCAACGATTTTGCTGTTTATTGTTGCGATGTGATGTTCAATATCGCATACGAGGGATCGAGTCGCAGTAAGTTCATCACTGACATAGTTCACTTTGTCGAAGATAACTTTGAGCATAGGATCGGATTCTTTAGGAGATGGTTGTTTGCGTGACGAGGACTGGAAATGAATGTCAATGTCGTCACGCAGAGAGCTTATCAACTCGCAAGTTTTTTGGTTGGATATAACTTGCGTAGAACAGATGGCTTTGATATCACTTAACACTTTATCCAGGTGACCTAAGGGAGTTTCTTCATTCCTGGATCTCCCAGAGTCTAACTCGATTAGACCAGCAATTTGTTTATCCATATGCCTTACTTTGGATTTTATTAGTTCGGCTGAGGTCTGCACTGAGTTCCGTAACTCTTCAACACTTTTAACACTGCTTTCGATGACCGAAATTTTGTCCGTGATCTTTTTCGCGAGTGCGTCTTGGTAGGAGTCATTGGAATCGCTTAGGCATTTTATTGCCAAAAGAACATGCGAGAGTGAGATACACTTGCACTCATCACAGAAGAAAAGGAGGTTATCAGAGAATTCCTTGATAAACACCGTATTTCTTTTGTTTAACCCGACACAAACGGCATGAAAGGCTTTCCCACAGATGCCCTTGCAAGCTACCCAGTCAGCACTGCAGTCATCGATTACACAATTGGCAATTCCGCAAGACATATTTAATTTAGTTGAGTAGGTCAGTGAGGGTATAAATATTAGGTCGAATTATTGTTTTTATTTATTTATTTTTTTTTTTTTTTGTATTGCTTGGTTGCAATTTTATATAGTTAGGTGCTTTGCACTGAAAAAAATGCACAACAAAAAAAAAAAAAAAAAAAAAATTAGAGAATTCAAGCACTGGGTTTAAGAACCGGAAAATGCAGAAATGCAGTTGTGTAGGTCAGTGAGGGTATAAATATTGTTTTTATTTTTTTTTTGTATTGCTTGGTTGCAATTTTATATATTTAGGGGCTTTGCACTGAAAAAAAATGCACAAACGAAAAAAAAAAAAATCGAGAATTCAAGCACTGGGTTTAAGAACCGGAAAATGCAATTTGACGAAAATTAATTAAAGGGAGAACAAGAAAAACACGTCTGTCTGGCTTGAGTTACTGACTGAAAGTGGAACAATAAGCCCTAAAGTAGTGAAAGTTTGTGAATTTAAATCTGTAAAAAAGGCCTTAAGTAGTGCATACAGTGAAACCCGGTGTAAAGCGCAAACCTACCAGTGAAAACCGTGGTCCCAAAAGACCCTGTAAAGCCCTCAAGTAGTGCTAAAGTGCCCTCAAGTAGTGCCCAGAAAAGGTCGAAAAAATAACGAAGTCCCTCAAGTAGTGACAAATAAAATAAAGCCCTCAAGTAGTGCTAAAGTGCCCTCAAGTAGTGCCCAGAAAAGGTCGAAAAAATAACGACAAATAAAATAAAGCCCTCAAGTAGTGCTAAAAGTGCCCTCAAGTAGTGCCTAAATAAAACAACGTCAGCCAGGGAAAAGAGGCCCCTAAGTAGCTTGCGACAAAAGCAAAAAGGAGACACATCAGTCAGCCGCCCTGCATCCAGAATGAAGATTCTGATTTTTATGTAAGCATAGTAATAAGATTTTAATGAAAAAAAAAAAAAAATCAATTAAGTGTGAACAGAAATTATATCTAATATTTTGACAATTTATAATCTTACGAATTAGAATAAGATTTTAATAAAAAAACGAATTATAAATCAATTAAGTGTGAACAGAAATATTTTGACAATCTATAATTGAACATATTTACGAATTACAAAATACTTTAGAATACGAGTGTATAAAAATTATTTCTAATTGGAAAGTAAATAATTTATAATTAAGAATTTTTTCCTCATAACTCTTATAATATCCTACTTCCAACACAATTAAAAAAACACACAAATTACAGTTTAAACTTATATCTTTATTCATATTCATATATTACCTGTAACCTGTTAAACAATTACTTAGCATTACTATACCTTAGTCTTTGATCTTTGAACAAAAAACTAAAGATGGCTAACAATAATATCTTACGACCATCCGTGCTTAATCCTTCTGCCGAATCTAACCCTTCCCAAGACAACCCAAGTACCTCTCATCAAAGGACAAGAATTGATGCAACCCCAGTATCAACTCCTGCCCTTCAGACCCTTATCGCTACGATGATCTGCATTACGCAGACAAGCGAGATCTAGGTACCTTAGAGTACCAAATGACCTCGCTCGTTCAAGGCCAAATGACTATACAAGAGTTCTACCAAGCGGTTTACGCTCATTTATCTTTGATACTAAATAAAATATCCTGTATGGACGTGACTAACAAGTCCCTTAGCTTGCTAATGCAAACCTATCGAGATAAAGCTCTCGATACGTTTATAAGAGGCCTTAAAGGTGATCTCCCCAGACTCCTCGGGATCCGAGAGCCTGTGGATTTACCTCAAGCTCTTCTCTTGTGCCTAAAGCTAGAAAATCAAAGCTATAGATCACAATATGCAATGGCTAATAACAACTCCAGTAAGAGACTTCACCATCCAGAGCCACCGCAACTTCCACAAAGACGAGTAAGTCACAATAATCACTCCGCACCAAATCGTCAACCATTTTACCCCGGATTAACTCACCTTCAGAGAACAGCCCATCAGCAATACGCCAATCAGAGGTCAGCACCACATCAAGGAACTCAAAGACAACCGAACAACCAAAACCAATTCCAGCGATATCAGAAACAAAGCATTCCGCAAAATCAGCATTTTTCTACAACTCAAGCTCCACGACAACCTCCTCCAGAGCCAATGGATGCGTCGACAATCCGAACAAATGTAAACCAACCACAGCATGGCAACTGGCCACCAACTCCCAAAAGGCCATCGATGCCGCCATCACAACAGGTGCATCCTTCAAAACTACAAAGAAATTACCACGTTGATACCCAGTCGGTATCACCAGAAGAAGAAGTACAATATGAAATGGAACAATATGCGCAAACTATAGCAAATGACGTCCAAGGAAACGGCGAGACGCTTCAAGAATACGTTGAGCAGTCACAAAACGCTATGACGAGACGGAACAGTTAGCTGAACTGACTGCCATACTCCTCGCTGCCATACTTCGAGTGTGCAACGAAGGAGGAAAAAATCTTAAAAATTCTTATTGATACGGGTTCCAATAAGAATTACATTCAATCTTCTCTCATTAAAAATTATTTTCCCAATGAAACCCCTTTTTACGCCAATTCCGTTGGTGGTAATATCTTGATAAGCCACCACACCTTTGTTAACCTATTCGGATTGAAAGATGTAAAACTTAAGTTTTTTCTCATGCTTCAACTCAAATCGTTTCACACCATACTGGGAAACGATAGCCTGAAAAGCCTGTCTGCAGTAATCCATACACAGAAAAACTATATGGTCATCGGAGACAAAGCCAAAATACGCATTAAACAACTAATCTCCCAATCCGTCAATGCGATCAATATTCGAACTGGTCACATGTCTCCAACGCAAAAATCCTCAATAGACAGAATCATCCACGATTTCCCGAACCTTTTTGACGATCCGGATGAAAAACTAACTTATTCAACCATCGTCAAAGGAGAAATAAAAACAACGGTCGATTCACCGGTATACTCCAAATTTTACCCTTACCCCATGTCCCTCAAAGACGAAGTTGAAAATCAAGTAAAAACGCTTCTGAACAACGGCATCATTAGACCTTCACAGTTCCCATACAATTCACCCGTGTGGATTGTTCCTAAAAAAGCCGATGCTTCCGGCGACAAAAAATATAGGCTTGTAATTGACTATAGGAAGTTAAATAGTACGAGTATAACTGTGGCCGATCGATATCCGATCCCACAAATAAATGAGGTCCTCTCACAGCTTGGCCAGAATAAATGGTTCACTGTCATCGACCTAAAAAGCGGTTTTCATCAGATCCCCTTGAAAGAATCTGATATTGGAAAAACGGCCTTCGCGGTCAATAATGGCAAGTACGAGTTCACGAGATTGCCATTCGGACTCAAGAATGCTCCATCGATATTTCAGAGAGCACTCGACGACATCCTTCGCGAGCATATTGGCAAGATATGCTACTTTTATATAGATGACATTATCATCTTTAGTCGAGATGAAGCAACACACGAGCAAAACGTCCGAACAATTTTCCACACTTTGCAAAGCGCAAATATGAAGGTACAACTTGATAAGTGCGAGTTCTACAAACAAGATGTAGAATTTTTGGGATTTGTTATCTCATCTCAGGGAATAAAGACCAACCCGGAGAAAGTAAAGGCGATACAAAATGTACCATATCAACAAACCCTGAAAGAACTTTGCTCCTTTCTCGGACTATCAGGGTATTATCGCCGATTCATTAGGGATTATGCCAAACTGGCGAAACCCTTAACAACACTTCTAAGAGGAGAAAATGGACGTTTGTCCAAAAACTTCTCGAGTAAAAAACCCATCCATCTTAACGATGAAGCCAAGGAAGCATTCCAAAAACTCAAGAACTCTCTAACCTCAGAAGACACCATACTAATGTACCCAGATTTCAGAAAAGATTTCGAATTGGTGACAGACGCCTCAAATTATGCCATAGGCGCAGTTTTAGCCCAGGACAACAAGCCGATAATGTTCATTTCAAGAACATTAAACAAAACTGAAGAAGGTTACGCGGCGAACGAGAAAGAAATGCTCGCCATCGTTTGGGCTCTTAACACGCTGAGGAATTACCTTTACGGTTCAGCGAAAGTCATCATATACACTGATAACCAACCCCTTACCTACTCCTTAAGCAACAAGAATAGCAATACAAAATTAAAAAGGTGGAAAGCGCTTTTGGAAGAATACAATCATGAGATTAGGTATAAACCAGGCAAAATGAATGTCGTTGCCGATGCACTTTCCAGACCTCCAATACGTTCAGGAATAAATAGTCTTACACCAACAATACACAGTGATGAAAATTCATCTGAGAACTTAATATTCAGGGTGGATTGTCCCATAAACGTTTTCAAGAACCAAATTATCCTTAACACCGGAGATAACCCTAGCCAACAATTTCAAATAGTATTCCCTTCCTATCACCGCCATATAATTACGAACGTTTCTACACTAATAATAACTTGATTGAAATTTTAAAGGCACGTCTAAACCCAGCAGTAACTAACTGTATTAAAACAGAAGAACGAGTAATGGGTTTGATTCAGGAAATTTATAAAGAATATTTCACTAAATATCGCATAAGATTTTCCCGAACTTTAGTTGAAGACGTTGTAGATGACCAGAGACAGGAAGAAATAATAATAAATACCCACCAACGTGCTCATAGAAACGAGCGTGAAAATAAAGTGCAGATTCTCGAAAAATTTTATTTTCCAGCCATGTCACGTAAAATCAAAAGAATAGCAAAACTTTGCTCGATCTGTAAAGAGAACAAATATAACCGTCATCCAGACAAGATTGAGATTCAGGCCACGCCAATACCAGAGTATCCAGGCCAAATAATACATGTGGACATTTTCTCCACTGAAGGCAACCTAGCGTTGACTTCAGTAGACAAATTCTCTAAATACGCTCAGGTAAAGAAAATCCAATCAAAAGCTGTTGAAGACATTAGACAACCGCTTAGAGACATAATTTTTGCATATGGTATCCCGAAAACCATAGTATTTGACAATGAAAAATCGTTTAATTCTATCCCGATATCTTTTATGCTTGAAAATGAGTTTGGTATACAGATACATAAAACACCTCCCTATACGAGCTCATCAAATGGCCAAGTAGAGCGATTTCACTCGACTCTTGCTGAGATCATGCGATGCTTGAAAAAAGAACAGGTACACAAATCCTTCACGGAATTATTAGAAGCAGGCGTAAATGCATATAACTTTTCGGTTCACTCCGTCACAAAAAGGAGACCAGCTGATCTATTCTTTAGCAGAAACATCGGTTCCGACCACTCTCAAATAGAAAAATCCCGCTCAGAGAACAAAAAAAGATTGAAGATAAAGCAAGAAAAAGACTTGGCTTATCATAACAAAGGTAAACCTCCAATTAGAACCTACTCACCTGGTGACATAATCTATGTCAAGAAAAACAAAAGGTTAGGTTCTAAACTCACCCCCCAGTATACCCGAGAAACCGTAAAGGTAAATAAGGACGACAGTGCTCACCGAATCGAGTAGAGAAGTCCATAAATCGCATATAAAGGTCTAACGTACACTCCATTCTTTCCTCTCTCTTCCAGATACCTTATGCCTGTCTACCTAGCTAACGTACAAATACTGGACTATACTAACTCTCGACTACTGACAATAAATACTGGAACAACCCGACTACAGACAGGAACGTTCAAACTAGTACACGAGATCGATCTTTCCAAATACATACAAGTCATAGACGCCATAGAATCATCTGTGAAAGCGAATTTCCAAACCTCGAATTCCAATTTCTACCTCCTTTCCGAAGAAATATCCTTTATCAGATCCCACATAAAACGGCTTATTCCCGATCATCCAAAAAGTAAAAGATCAATAGATTTTATAGGAAGTGCCTGGAAGTGGATATCTGGAAACCCAGATAGCCATGACTTCCAGATTATACAAGAAAAAATGAATAATGCGTTAGAAAACAATAACAGGCAAGTCATTATAAATAAATTAATAATAGATAAAATAAATGAGGTAACAAAGGAAACAAATGAGATAAACAAACATATAAAAACCAATGAAAAAATATTAGAAGAATTATTATTTAGTATCAAATATAAACTAGACCTAATAAAAGATGAAATTACAAATATTGGATATGCTTTGCACTGGGCAAAGGCCAATATAATTAATTCCTACATTCTATCAAATATGGAAATAAATAAAATTAAAGAAATCATAGAAAATAAGCAAATACCTTTTAAAAATATAGAAGAAGCAATAGAATTTTCGGAAGTTAAAATCGCATTCAATAACTATACATTAATTTATATTGTAAGTCTACCGATTGTAAATGAGGAAATTTGTGAAAAAAACTTAATAAAAGCAATAAAGCAAAACGAAACTATAATAAAAACAGACTATAACGAAATAGTAAAATGTAAAAGCGAAATTTTTGGTATAAGTACCCCATGTAAAGCAATTAACAAACTGTCTATTTGTTCATATTCTAACATTGTTAACATAAGCAACACAAAATGTATTCCTAACTTAGTAAGAAGCCTTCAAGCAAGCTGTAATGTCATCAATAGCCAGCACATACAACCAGTTGAAGAAATATCAGCCGACATTATATTCCTCAACCAATACCATGGGCTTATAACAATTAATGGAGATCAGGTGTCATTAAACGGAACATTTCTTATAAAGTATCATAACGCTAGCATTAAAATTGGGAAAACAACGTTCAAATCAGTTGAAGTTACAGACTTTGCTCCACTACCGGCAATCCACCAACCTACCTCAATAAACCCCGAAATGGAAGAACTGCTCTCATTAGAGATGATTAAGCAGTTGCACACTCATAACACCCAGCACATCCAGCTGCTAAGAAAAAACATCAAAACCAGCACGATGTTATTTTTGGGCTCGGATTTTAGCTTTGTAGTTATCATATTGGTCATTCTCAAGAAAACAATGAGTAAAATGAGGCCAGTGAGCAATAATAACATAAAAGACGAAAAGGTTACAGAACCAATAGAAGTAGTCAAAAGCTCTCCATCGCAATCAAGGCCAGCAACATCCCGCATAAACCAGATTCCATTTTTCTAAGTGAACGAGGACGTTCACATTTAAGGGTGGAGGAGTTAACGAAATATTATACAAAAGTCAGCAACACGCGCACACAATTTCGTATCACGCGCAGTTCTCATGATATCACCAGATACCTGCACATCAAACACATTCAGCCAGTGCAGACGATAATCCCAACACGCGCAGTCTATTTCCCGTTAATGTCACCAGATACCTGCATACCAAGCACCTGCAACCAATGCACAAAACACCTTTGCTGTGGGAACCAACAACTTGCAGAATCAGCTAATTGTTACTATTTAAGGTATTACTGTTTGTTAGGAAAACTCAGTTGTATTTTGAATGGACAGAATCGCTGTCCGAAAAATAAGGTTTTTTTTATAAAATTAAAAATATAAATCTTTAATTTGCATACTGCATAGTAATAAGCATACTTACTCTAAGTACTAAATAATATCATCTACACTGAAGTGAATCATCACTGGACTACTTACCGAGTTCGGTAGCCTTTATACCGAAAATCAGTCTGACTTCCTTCATGTGGTAAACTATGAAGAGAATAGTTGACCTTTGCAAATACATCCTCTGCTGGTGATCCTAGGTCAATACTTCCGCTTAATAGCGTAATCTTAGTTCAGAACAATTCAGATTTAATTTTTCATGAAAGGCGAAGTGGGCTAGTAGAGGCAATGCTAGACCCAACCGTACACAGACCATTATGGAGTATAAACATATTTCGGGTTTCTTTTTATTATTATTATTATTATTATATTTTTATTATTATTATTATTATTATTATTATTATTATTATATTTTTATTATTATTAGAGAGCATATCGACTTTCTGTAGTGCCATTGGTTTGCTGTGTTAGTTTAACAGTGGGGGGAAAAGGGGATCAAGAATAGGAGCATTGGAGGAGGGAGATAAATGATTGGATATGGAGTTGGATGAGGGATGAGATGTGGGGTTTAGGGTATGGGAGTTAATGAAATTAGGGTACTTAGCTCCAGTTTTAAGGTCGAAGTTGGGAATTGAGTTGCTAGCTGGGTTTGGTGGTGTATCAAAAATAGGGACTGGGGCCCGTGAAACCGAGGGAGAAGACGAGCTGGAAGCGGGATTTAAGATAGGTGTTAAGTCAAAAGAGACACGTTGACGTCGGGGCTTGGTTTGGGATGGAATAGACGGAGTTGGAGTATGGGTGGAAGGCTTAAAATTAGGAAAAAAATTTGTTTTAAAGCTCCAATTGGAGCTGGGTTTGTTTTGAGAAGAGGAGGTGGGTCTTGGCAAATTGGGTTTACTTGCTACCTTGATAGATGGTTTAGGTAAAACGGACTGCATGACTTTATCCTGCTTCTTGGTCGTATTTTCCAACCATTTGCAGACACGCATCTTTCCAAGGTTGAAATTGTTGCTGGCTGGATTATGGAATAGCCATTCGTCGGCATATTGAGCTTGAAGCTGCGCTTACTTTTGTGGTGAGATGTTGGAATTAAATTACAGTGGCTAATGGTAATGCCATATTTCTTTACGAAGAAATTCGAGATCCAATCAGCATCAGCGTGTGGTGGGGCGCCTTTTATAAGCAGCGTAGTGACCAATTGATTTTTCGAAGCAAGCTTATCAAGTCTACGCTGCCATTCAGAAGGTGTCCAACTTGAGTTGAAGTGATTGATAAGCCTCCGTGGGGCAGCGATTGGAGGTGTTGACGTAGATGTGGTTATTATTATTAGGTTGGAAGAAACTTCGCAAGAATCAGTTGATTGAACCGTCCGCAGATGACTTGTATGTGGGGGTGAGTGTGAATCCACTTCAGGTTCCATTAATTCAGCCATTAGCGATGTATTATAGGGAACATTCTGGTAAGGCTGCGGGAAGTTTGGTGGGTCAACGATTTTGCTGTTTATTGTTGCGATGTGATGTTCAATATCGCATACGAGGGATCGAGTCGCAGTAAGTTCATCACTGACATAGTTCACTTTGTCGAAGATAACTTTGAGCATAGGATCGGATTCTTTAGGAGATGGTTGTTTGCGTGACGAGGACTGGAAATGAATGTCAATGTCGTCACGCAGAGAGCTTATCAACTCGCAAGTTTTTTGGTTGGATATAACTTGCGTAGAACAGATGGCTTTGATATCACTTAACACTTTATCCAGGTGACCTAAGGGAGTTTCTTCATTCCTGGATCTCCCAGAGTCTAACTCGATTAGACCAGCAATTTGTTTATCCATATGCCTTACTTTGGATTTTATTAGTTCGGCTGAGGTCTGCACTGAGTTCCGTAACTCTTCAACACTTTTAACACTGCTTTCGATGACCGAAATTTTGTCCGTGATCTTTTTCGCGAGTGCGTCTTGGTAGGAGTCATTGGAATCGCTTAGGCATTTTATTGCCAAAAGAACATGCGAGAGTGAGATACACTTGCACTCATCACAGAAGAAAAGGAGGTTATCAGAGAATTCCTTGATAAACACCGTATTTCTTTTGTTTAACCCGACACAAACGGCATGAAAGGCTTTCCCACAGATGCCCTTGCAAGCTACCCAGTCAGCACTGCAGTCATCGATTACACAATTGGCAATTCCGCAAGACATATTTAATTTAGTTGAGTAGGTCAGTGAGGGTATAAATATTAGGTCGAATTATTGTTTTTATTTATTTATTTTTTTTTTTTTTTGTATTGCTTGGTTGCAATTTTATATAGTTAGGTGCTTTGCACTGAAAAAAATGCACAACAAAAAAAAAAAAAAAAAAAAAATTAGAGAATTCTAGCACTGGGTTTAAGAACCGGAAAATGCAGAAATGCAGTTGTGTAGGTCAGTGAGGGTATAAATATTGTTTTTATTTTTTTTTTGTATTGCTTGGTTGCAATTTTATATATTTAGGGGCTTTGCACTGAAAAAAAATGCACAAACGAAAAAAAAAAAAATCGAGAATTCAAGCACTGGGTTTAAGAACCGGAAAATGCAATTTGACGAAAATTAATTAAAGGGAGAACAAGAAAAACACGTCTGTCTGGCTTGAGTTACTGACTGAAAGTGGAACAATAAGCCCTAAAGTAGTGAAAGTTTGTGAATTTAAATCTGTAAAAAAGGCCTTAAGTAGTGCATACAGTGAAACCCGGTGTAAAGCGCAAACCTACCAGTGAAAACCGTGGTCCCAAAAGACCCTGTAAAGCCCTCAAGTAGTGCTAAAGTGCCCTCAAGTAGTGCCCAGAAAAGGTCGAAAAAATAACGAAGTCCCTCAAGTAGTGACAAATAAAATAAAGCCCTCAAGTAGTGCTAAAGTGCCCTCAAGTAGTGCCCAGAAAAGGTCGAAAAAATAACGACAAATAAAATAAAGCCCTCAAGTAGTGCTAAAAGTGCCCTCAAGTAGTGCCTAAATAAAACAACGTCAGCCAGGGAAAAGAGGCCCCTAAGTAGCTTGCGACAAAAGCAAAAAGGAGACACATCAGTCAGCCGCCCTGCATCCAGAATGAAGATTCTGATTTTTATGTAAGCATAGTAATAAGATTTTAATGAAAAAAAAAAAAAAATCAATTAAGTGTGAACAGAAATTATATCTAATATTTTGACAATTTATAATCTTACGAATTAGAATAAGATTTTAATAAAAAAACGAATTATAAATCAATTAAGTGTGAACAGAAATATTTTGACAATCTATAATTGAACATATTTACGAATTACAAAATACTTTAGAATACGAGTGTATAAAAATTATTTCTAATTGGAAAGTAAATAATTTATAATTAAGAATTTTTTCCTCATAACTCTTATAATATCCTACTTCCAACACAATTAAAAAAACACACAAATTACAGTTTAAACTTATATCTTTATTCATATTCATATATTACCTGTAACCTGTTAAACAATTACTTAGCATTACTATACCTTAGTCTTTGATCTTTGAACAAAAAACTAAAGATGGCTAACAATAATATCTTACGACCATCCGTGCTTAATCCTTCTGCCGAATCTAACCCTTCCCAAGACAACCCAAGTACCTCTCATCAAAGGACAAGAATTGATGCAACCCCAGTATCAACTCCTGCCCTTCAGACCCTTATCGCTACGATGATCTGCATTACGCAGACAAGCGAGATCTAGGTACCTTAGAGTACCAAATGACCTCGCTCGTTCAAGGCCAAATGACTATACAAGAGTTCTACCAAGCGGTTTACGCTCATTTATCTTTGATACTAAATAAAATATCCTGTATGGACGTGACTAACAAGTCCCTTAGCTTGCTAATGCAAACCTATCGAGATAAAGCTCTCGATACGTTTATAAGAGGCCTTAAAGGTGATCTCCCCAGACTCCTCGGGATCCGAGAGCCTGTGGATTTACCTCAAGCTCTTCTCTTGTGCCTAAAGCTAGAAAATCAAAGCTATAGATCACAATATGCAATGGCTAATAACAACTCCAGTAAGAGACTTCACCATCCAGAGCCACCGCAACTTCCACAAAGACGAGTAAGTCACAATAATCACTCCGCACCAAATCGTCAACCATTTTACCCCGGATTAACTCACCTTCAGAGAACAGCCCATCAGCAATACGCCAATCAGAGGTCAGCACCACATCAAGGAACTCAAAGACAACCGAACAACCAAAACCAATTCCAGCGATATCAGAAACAAAGCATTCCGCAAAATCAGCATTTTTCTACAACTCAAGCTCCACGACAACCTCCTCCAGAGCCAATGGATGCGTCGACAATCCGAACAAATGTAAACCAACCACAGCATGGCAACTGGCCACCAACTCCCAAAAGGCCATCGATGCCGCCATCACAACAGGTGCATCCTTCAAAACTACAAAGAAATTACCACGTTGATACCCAGTCGGTATCACCAGAAGAAGAAGTACAATATGAAATGGAACAATATGCGCAAACTATAGCAAATGACGTCCAAGGAAACGGCGAGACGCTTCAAGAATACGTTGAGCAGTCACAAAACGCTATGACGAGACGGAACAGTTAGCTGAACTGACTGCCATACTCCTCGCTGCCATACTTCGAGTGTGCAACGAAGGAGGAAAAAATCTTAAAAATTCTTATTGATACGGGTTCCAATAAGAATTACATTCAATCTTCTCTCATTAAAAATTATTTTCCCAATGAAACCCCTTTTTACGCCAATTCCGTTGGTGGTAATATCTTGATAAGCCACCACACCTTTGTTAACCTATTCGGATTGAAAGATGTAAAACTTAAGTTTTTTCTCATGCTTCAACTCAAATCGTTTCACACCATACTGGGAAACGATAGCCTGAAAAGCCTGTCTGCAGTAATCCATACACAGAAAAACTATATGGTCATCGGAGACAAAGCCAAAATACGCATTAAACAACTAATCTCCCAATCCGTCAATGCGATCAATATTCGAACTGGTCACATGTCTCCAACGCAAAAATCCTCAATAGACAGAATCATCCACGATTTCCCGAACCTTTTTGACGATCCGGATGAAAAACTAACTTATTCAACCATCGTCAAAGGAGAAATAAAAACAACGGTCGATTCACCGGTATACTCCAAATTTTACCCTTACCCCATGTCCCTCAAAGACGAAGTTGAAAATCAAGTAAAAACGCTTCTGAACAACGGCATCATTAGACCTTCACAGTTCCCATACAATTCACCCGTGTGGATTGTTCCTAAAAAAGCCGATGCTTCCGGCGACAAAAAATATAGGCTTGTAATTGACTATAGGAAGTTAAATAGTACGAGTATAACTGTGGCCGATCGATATCCGATCCCACAAATAAATGAGGTCCTCTCACAGCTTGGCCAGAATAAATGGTTCACTGTCATCGACCTAAAAAGCGGTTTTCATCAGATCCCCTTGAAAGAATCTGATATTGGAAAAACGGCCTTCGCGGTCAATAATGGCAAGTACGAGTTCACGAGATTGCCATTCGGACTCAAGAATGCTCCATCGATATTTCAGAGAGCACTCGACGACATCCTTCGCGAGCATATTGGCAAGATATGCTACTTTTATATAGATGACATTATCATCTTTAGTCGAGATGAAGCAACACACGAGCAAAACGTCCGAACAATTTTCCACACTTTGCAAAGCGCAAATATGAAGGTACAACTTGATAAGTGCGAGTTCTACAAACAAGATGTAGAATTTTTGGGATTTGTTATCTCATCTCAGGGAATAAAGACCAACCCGGAGAAAGTAAAGGCGATACAAAATGTACCATATCAACAAACCCTGAAAGAACTTTGCTCCTTTCTCGGACTATCAGGGTATTATCGCCGATTCATTAGGGATTATGCCAAACTGGCGAAACCCTTAACAACACTTCTAAGAGGAGAAAATGGACGTTTGTCCAAAAACTTCTCGAGTAAAAAACCCATCCATCTTAACGATGAAGCCAAGGAAGCATTCCAAAAACTCAAGAACTCTCTAACCTCAGAAGACACCATACTAATGTACCCAGATTTCAGAAAAGATTTCGAATTGGTGACAGACGCCTCAAATTATGCCATAGGCGCAGTTTTAGCCCAGGACAACAAGCCGATAATGTTCATTTCAAGAACATTAAACAAAACTGAAGAAGGTTACGCGGCGAACGAGAAAGAAATGCTCGCCATCGTTTGGGCTCTTAACACGCTGAGGAATTACCTTTACGGTTCAGCGAAAGTCATCATATACACTGATAACCAACCCCTTACCTACTCCTTAAGCAACAAGAATAGCAATACAAAATTAAAAAGGTGGAAAGCGCTTTTGGAAGAATACAATCATGAGATTAGGTATAAACCAGGCAAAATGAATGTCGTTGCCGATGCACTTTCCAGACCTCCAATACGTTCAGGAATAAATAGTCTTACACCAACAATACACAGTGATGAAAATTCATCTGAGAACTTAATATTCAGGGTGGATTGTCCCATAAACGTTTTCAAGAACCAAATTATCCTTAACACCGGAGATAACCCTAGCCAACAATTTCAAATAGTATTCCCTTCCTATCACCGCCATATAATTACGAACGTTTCTACACTAATAATAACTTGATTGAAATTTTAAAGGCACGTCTAAACCCAGCAGTAACTAACTGTATTAAAACAGAAGAACGAGTAATGGGTTTGATTCAGGAAATTTATAAAGAATATTTCACTAAATATCGCATAAGATTTTCCCGAACTTTAGTTGAAGACGTTGTAGATGACCAGAGACAGGAAGAAATAATAATAAATACCCACCAACGTGCTCATAGAAACGAGCGTGAAAATAAAGTGCAGATTCTCGAAAAATTTTATTTTCCAGCCATGTCACGTAAAATCAAAAGAATAGCAAAACTTTGCTCGATCTGTAAAGAGAACAAATATAACCGTCATCCAGACAAGATTGAGATTCAGGCCACGCCAATACCAGAGTATCCAGGCCAAATAATACATGTGGACATTTTCTCCACTGAAGGCAACCTAGCGTTGACTTCAGTAGACAAATTCTCTAAATACGCTCAGGTAAAGAAAATCCAATCAAAAGCTGTTGAAGACATTAGACAACCGCTTAGAGACATAATTTTTGCATATGGTATCCCGAAAACCATAGTATTTGACAATGAAAAATCGTTTAATTCTATCCCGATATCTTTTATGCTTGAAAATGAGTTTGGTATACAGATACATAAAACACCTCCCTATACGAGCTCATCAAATGGCCAAGTAGAGCGATTTCACTCGACTCTTGCTGAGATCATGCGATGCTTGAAAAAAGAACAGGTACACAAATCCTTCACGGAATTATTAGAAGCAGGCGTAAATGCATATAACTTTTCGGTTCACTCCGTCACAAAAAGGAGACCAGCTGATCTATTCTTTAGCAGAAACATCGGTTCCGACCACTCTCAAATAGAAAAATCCCGCTCAGAGAACAAAAAAAGATTGAAGATAAAGCAAGAAAAAGACTTGGCTTATCATAACAAAGGTAAACCTCCAATTAGAACCTACTCACCTGGTGACATAATCTATGTCAAGAAAAACAAAAGGTTAGGTTCTAAACTCACCCCCCAGTATACCCGAGAAACCGTAAAGGTAAATAAGGACGACAGTGCTCACCGAATCGAGTAGAGAAGTCCATAAATCGCATATAAAGGTCTAACGTACACTCCATTCTTTCCTCTCTCTTCCAGATACCTTATGCCTGTCTACCTAGCTAACGTACAAATACTGGACTATACTAACTCTCGACTACTGACAATAAATACTGGAACAACCCGACTACAGACAGGAACGTTCAAACTAGTACACGAGATCGATCTTTCCAAATACATACAAGTCATAGACGCCATAGAATCATCTGTGAAAGCGAATTTCCAAACCTCGAATTCCAATTTCTACCTCCTTTCCGAAGAAATATCCTTTATCAGATCCCACATAAAACGGCTTATTCCCGATCATCCAAAAAGTAAAAGATCAATAGATTTTATAGGAAGTGCCTGGAAGTGGATATCTGGAAACCCAGATAGCCATGACTTCCAGATTATACAAGAAAAAATGAATAATGCGTTAGAAAACAATAACAGGCAAGTCATTATAAATAAATTAATAATAGATAAAATAAATGAGGTAACAAAGGAAACAAATGAGATAAACAAAC